>BSBN01000233.1:15332500-16030691 GCA_027924645.1 Cunninghamia lanceolata | reverse complement strand
ATGAAGTGGTGTGGGAATATAGAACGTTACTTTGCTTTCTTAGTTACTTGTCGTATCTTGTATATTTTGATAATTATACATCGTTTTCTCAAGACAACACAAAAGTGTGCAACATGAATATTTACAATATTGTTGCACAATACCAAAGATTTTATTTTAGGAATTATAAACTAGTAGTAATAACCAAAAATATCTAAAATAAACACAAATTTAGGCTTTTTTTTAATTATAGAATTGTTCATCAAAGAATTCAAAGTTGATGTGGAACCCCTACAATTTATCATTGGCATAGGAATTGTTTATGAATGAAACATATATCAATGTCAATAATACTAAATCTTCTACAACCTTATAGATTAATAAATATCTTAGTCGTTGATATGAAGAGACTATGCATTTTGGTCTTGTAACTTTGTAGGCCACTAACTATAGAGGGATTTTAGGCTCTTTAGATGTTTGATTTGTGGCTTTGATTATCTCTATCTTTAGAATTACTAACTAGATCCTAAGGTTTCTCAATAAAATCCCTTCCTTTGTATGACAAGGAAGGCTTCTCATAGGCACAAGATTGTCTTAGGGCTCACATAGCCTTAGCAAAAAAATGATTGAAAAAATTATTACAATTCAATCCATATGTCTAGGAAACTAAATTTAATGCTAGCTATGGACAAGACTTTAAACATGGATATGCATGTACATAGACATGATCCAAGATTTTCTATAATTCCAATGAACAAATGAAGAACCAAAAATTAGTATATAGACAAAGGCTATAAGCTAGAACTTGTAAAATTGGGTTTGATGTCTTACAGGTTAGGGTGAATGTATAATGTTGAATATACACAAGGAGTATATTAGAAATTGGTCAATATGAAATTTGGAAGCATATAACACACTTTAGATAGGCCTAATCATTAGGCTTTGATACCAAATGTAATGCTACTTTTCCCCAGAGTTATTTAATTATTTGCAGTGGATTTATTATGGTTAATATTTAGAGTTAGGATAATATAGAATATTAAATAATGTGTAAACAACAAAAGTAAACTACAACATTGATAATTTAATAAGATCTCTAATATAAATCATTAACAAGACAAATTGGATAACATAATCACATATATATAATATTTCCAATATCTTTTATTAATAATAAGTTCAATACTTATCTAAATTATTGAGCACTTTGATTAACCACTCTCACCCTAGGAAGATTTCAGTGGTCTTGGCCCTGGCTATGGCATACTCTAGGAGGAAACAATTCCTTTCAGAACAAAGCATGCTATTACGCTCTCATACAAGTGCTAGTTCTAGAAGAACAATTCTCAACATAGTGCTGGTTCTAAAAGAACAATGCTCAACACTAGTGTTGGTTCTAAAAGAACAATGCTCAACATAGTACTCTTACACAAGTGTTGGTTCTTAAAAGAACAATGCTCAACACAGTGGTCTTACACAAGTGCTAGTTCTTAAAAGAACAATGCTCAAAACAAGTGCAAATCAAGCCCTGGCCAGGACCATCCTGGGTTGTATGCTGCCCCCTTCTCTTAATGCCCATAGCCCTCCAAACCATTTCCATCTTTCTTGAGTGTTCTCCTTGCCCTTTCCAAGTCTCACACAATGCCTTATATAACCTTTGAAGGGGTGCTTTCTAAACCATCACACCCTTTCACAAAGGTTGTCATTAACAATTAGTTAATAAACTTAATAATTCCTCCCTTTTAAAAGGGGTTTGCATAATTATTCTTTATTTATCTCTATTTTAACCAAAGGACCATAATATCCTTTATTTTTCCATCTCCTTTTTAATTATAAAGGGTAAATAAACTTTATCCTCTTATAATTTCAAAGGCTTATTCATAAAATAGCTGTCTTTTCCATTTTGGGGAAAAAGTCCCATAACAGGTGGTGCCCCAAGTTATCTGGACTTTCCAAGAACTGAAGTTGCTTGGACCCTAGTGCTTAGTGTGGACGTCTGTGTGGTGCACTGACGTCCTGTGAGTGTTTATTTGTTCATCAACCATTTTAGAAGTTGAATTTTAACTTGCATGGCACTCTGAGCTTTTCTTAGTGCTTATCCGTGCCCAAACGACTCCTTTCCCATATTTTTCCCTCTTGCCTTTTCTATAAAACCCCCTTGATTTTCCATTGGAAAAGAGATGGAATTCACATGTTAGTGAAGCTCCATCGAAATCAATACTCACCATTATCATACTCTTGATTTTTCTTACTCTATTACTCCATTGTGCTCATTTGCTTGTTTGATATCATTGTTGTGAAAGGAAGGATTTCGAGCGCACAAGTGTTTGCTTTCTTCTTCCCCCTTTCTCATTATTTCCTTTGTTTCACTTTTATACTACCATTTCTAGTTATTTCTATCATCTTTGATATTCTATGTAATAATTGTTGGATTTGAAAGGAAGCAAGGTATGCAGAAATGCTTCCTACATTGATCTATCGAGAAAGATTTATTGAAAATTAAAATTTTACAATTACAAGTTACTAGATGCACATTAACAGAAAGATAATAAAAACATTCAAATGCAAAACTCACAACACAAGATATACGTGGGGAAAACCCTTTTAGGTAAAAAACCCCACACTCCAAAGCCACCCAATATATTATTCAAGAATCAAGAAGATTACAATATACTTGTTGAGCAAGCTTTCACAGGAGTATAACCAACCAGAGATCCAGGAGGTAACTCAACATCTATAAGACTCTTACACATAACCTCCATCTCAAGCTCATGATATATAGGAGATACAATACAGTAAATCATCAACGATAATTACAAAACCATGAGCCAAAACCACCCAAAAGTGGCACCCAAATTATCTCCAATCAAAATTTCCTTGTGATGTGCCAAAACACACACCAACACATGTAGCTCTCCACCCTTTACAACTCTTTTAAGTGTCCAACAAATTTTTACATTTCCCAAAAATAGGAGGTCCAACTTCCGGAGGCCATAACTTTTGATCTAGCTGTCTGATTGATGAACCGTTTAATGCGTCATAAATCTTGTGAAGAGATCTATCACGCTATAACTCACTTTGTCGGTTATGACAAATTTTGGGATGTTTAGGGACCTCTAAGTGCCTCAAAATTGAGTTTGAAACTTTTTTCAGTATTTTCAAAAAAAAGAAACTTTAATATCTCGCAACCCAAATATGATGTTGAGTCGAAACTCACCCGAGATGTTTACTTAGCAGTTCGCACCTTTTGGGAAAATTTTTGGGTCAATCCGAGGTCAAATGTAGAGTTACTAAAAATAGTAAGTCCCCACCATTTTTAGCTATGTTGGAAACTTTGAAAGTTCTAGACCATTCTCTAAGATAAAGGGTATTCAAAAAGACCAAAACTGGGAAGAATAGTAACTTTTCGAAGTTGCAAGGTTGAGACGCTTTTCCTCACATTCTCCCTCTTTTCAAACACCTTGCAAGAGAAAAGGGAGTATCAACACCATGATTTAATTGCCAGGGGCTGAGAGGCCCATAGATTGAACACCATCTGAACTTCTTTGTGCTCATAGGTTTTGTTAAGGAATCTGCAACATTCGTCAAAGTGTCAACTTTCTCCAAGTTTACCTTCTCATCCTCTACCATGTCATGAACAAAATGGTATTGAACATCAATATGCTTAGTTCTCGTGTGGAAAGTAGGATTCTTCGCCAAACATATGGCACTTTGACTGTCACAACAAATAGTAATCTTCCCTGCATCAAACCCAACATTAGAACATAATCTCTTAAGTCAAATGACTTCTTTACAAGCATGAGTTGCTACCATGTACTCATCTTCAGTAGTAGATAAAGAGACCACAGGTTACCGCTTACTCATCCAACTAATAGCACCACCAAATATAGTGAACACATAAGCACTGGTGGATCTCCTGCTGTCAATGTCACTTGCTCAATCTGAATCCACAAATCCATGAATACAAAGTGAATGCTGAGGTCATGTACGTTAACCATGATAACATAAGGAATACTTAGAAGTACCCCGTAAATATCTAAACACTCTCTTCACTACATCCCAATGTACTCATCCAAGATTAGCCATAAATTGACTAAGGACTCCCACTGCTTGGGCAATGTTTGGTCTAGTACAGACCATCTCACACATCAAATTGCCAACCACACTAGCATAAGGAACTCTGCTCATATCCTCTGTCTTAGAAGGAGACTTTGGACAATCTACAACATATAACTTTGTCCCATTGTAACAGGAATAGTCAGAGGTCTGCAATCCACCACGCTGAATCTCTCCAACACAGTATTAATATACTTACTCTTGCCTAACCAAAGTTTTCTTTTTGCTCTGTCTCTTCTAATATCCATCCCCAGAATGTACTGAGCTGCCCATAGATTTTTCATCTCAAATTGTGTTGACAATTGAGACTTCAAATTAGAAATCAAACTTTTACCATTCCCAATGAGTAACATATCATCGACATACAATACAATAATGAGAATATGATCATTGTCAAACTTGTAATAAACACAATGATCTAATTTCAATCTCAGAAATCTAATACTCAACACAAAGGCATCAAAATTCTGGTACCATATCCCAGGAGATTATTTCAAACCACACAAAGACTTTTTCAACTTGCAAACCAAATTTTCTTTACCTTTCACCACGTAGTACTCTGGTTGTGACATATAGATTTCCTCCTCCAAGTCACCATGAAGGAATGTTGTCTTGACATCCATCTGCTCCACTTCTAGATCATACATTATTGCAAGAGATAACAAGAATTGAATAGATGTCAGCTTTGGAATGGTAGAGAAAATCTCACCATAGTCAATTCCCTCCACCTGAGAATACCCCTTCGTAACCAATCTAGCCTTATATTTCTCAACACTGCCATCTACACCAAATTTCTTTTTGAACATCCATTTGCATCCAACAAGTTTTCATCCTTCAAACAAAGGCACCAAGTCCCAAGTATTATTCTTTTCCAAAGAAGCCATCTCCTCTTCCATGGCCTCTTTCTAGGAACCTGCATCTTTCATACCCATAGCCTCTTTCACAATTCTAGGCTCATCAGTGTTAGAAATCAAAGAAAAATTACAACTAGAATCATGTAATGAATAACCAAACCTATCAGGTTGCCACCTTATCCACGTGGACCTCCTTAAAGATTGAGGTTGAGGTTCTTCATCTTTTTCTAAACTTTCAAAGCTACTAGAGCTCTCCTCATTATCATGTCCAATAGATGTTTTTGGTTTAACTTTCTCAGGGCTCGAAGGAAGTTGAACCACATTCTCTTTCTTCTCTTCTTTCTCTAGTTGTAAGACAATAGAAGAAGGATTGAGCTATCTGAAGATGACACTTTTGCTATACAAAAGTCTGTCAACCGCTGGATCCCAAAGCTTGTACCCTTTCACACCGATGCCATAACTGATGAAGATACACTTCACAACCTTGTTCTGCAATTTAGACCTCTTCTCCTTAGGCACATGTGCATATGCCTCACAACCAAATACTTGAATGCATCTCAATGAAGGCTTTTTACCAGACCACACCTCCATATATGTCTTATCAATGAGCGCTGATGTAGGAGACCTATTGACCAGGTAACTAGCAGTAGCAATAGATTCAACCTAGAACTTTTGTTCAAGGCTAGCTCCAATTAGCATACTCCTTGCCCTCTCCATCAATGTTCTATTCATCATCTTTGCAACTCCATTCTATTGAGGGGTATATGGTGTTGTCTTGTGCTTTTCAATCCCCTATTCTTTACATAACTTGTTGAAATCTACTGAACAAAACTCACCACCCTTATTAGTCCTCAAATACTTAATCTTTCTATCATTCTGATTCTCTACAAGAGCTTTGAACTCTTTGAATCTATTAAATACTTCAGATTTGTTTCTAAAAATACACCCATGTCCTACTGTAATCATCAATGAATGAAACAAAGTAAACATATTTTTAAATCGAAGGAACATTAACAGGACCAAACACATCAGAATGAATCAATCTAACACCTCAAAAGATTTGTGAGAACTGGAATAAAATTAAACATGATTTGTTTTCCATAAATGCAATATTCGTAGAAATTAAACTCAAGATTACAGTCATCCATACCCTCAACAAGATTTTTATTTTTCAGGGTCCTCAAACCCTTTTCACCAATGTGACCAATCCTTTGGTGCTATAACATTGTCTTCTTAGCTGGAAGCTTCATCTCCATAGAATGAGCACCCTTAGGTACCCAGAAAGCATGACCATCGGAAGTAGATGCAACAGTCCTCTTTGCTATTGGTTCCAATGGTGAGGATGAAGACTCTGAAGCTCTCTTTTTCAAAATAGAGGCACTATTGCACTAAACCACGCATGCATCAAGCTGAAACATAGTGCCAATTTGAACACCCTTAGCCAACACCATAGATCCTCTAGTCATCTTGCATCCTCCATTTGAGAAAACAACTTGCACACCCACATCATTCAACTTGCTTACTGAAAGGAGGTTCTGTGCAAAACCAAGGATATGCAGGACACCATTGATCCCCTTCACTTGTCCATCAAGGAATCTAATCAAGACTCTTCCATGACCAACAATCTTCAGGTGAGAATCATCACCCAAGTACACCTTTCCATCATCGTATTCTTCATACTTCAAAAACCAACCCTGATGCGAGGTCATGTGAAAAGATGCACCAGACTTAATAAGCCACACATCCTCAGATGCATGTGTTTCCAAGGTAGAAACAAACACTTTTGCTTCATCCTGAGAGGACTTGTCAAAATTTGAGTCATAGTTCTTCTTTTTCTTTTTCTCGTCCTTGCATTCCTTGTGGAAGTAACCAGGTTTGCCGCAGTTCCAACACAGAGCCTTGGACTTTTTGGGAGACTTAGATCTACCATGGGATTTAGATCTTCCTTTTTCTTCCTTCTTCTTATCCTTTTTCTTTCCCTTCTCCTTAGATCTACCACGAATTACAAGTGCCTCCTTAGTTGATTCGGAAGACTTTCTCCACATCTCTTCAGACAACAACGAAGAAACCACTTCATCCATCTTGAAGGTGGTAGTGGTACTTCCAATGGCCATAAGAAGGTGGTCCCATGAATCTGGTAAGGAACACAATAATGTCATACATCAATCCTCCTCTATCTTCACACCAACATAGGTCAATTGGGAAACAAGCATATTGAATGTATTCAGGTGATCAATGAGAGATCCTCCATCTTCCATCCTTAGAGAATACAATTTCTTTCATAGGAATAACTTGTTCACCATGGATTTAGCTTGATAAACATCTCCAAGTTTCTTCCAAAGATCTTTTGCAGTCTTCTCTTCAAGGATATTCAGGAGTACTAATTCAACTAAATAGAGTCTTATCAAACCCTTAGCCTTTCGATCTTTGAGGTCCCAGTCTGCTTGAGACATTGCTGTTGGTTTTGTACCAGATATGACATCCCATAATTCCTAATCTACAAGCATGTCCTCCATTTTGAGTTTCCACAACTTAAAATTACTACCAATAAACTTCTCTATCTCAAACCTCCTAGATGTACTTGCCATCTCTTTCCTGCAACAAAGATTTCAAAATCCTCTGCACAAGCTCCCACTCAAATGAAGATCAGCTCAAAAAACCCTGTACCCAACAACTAGAACCAAAGGTGATCAGGCTCTAATACCAACTCAAAAGAAGCAAGGTATGCGGAAATGCTTCCTACACTGATCTACTAAGGAAAGATTTATGCAAAATTTAACTTTTATAGTTATTGGTTACTAGATGCACATTAATAGAAAGATAATAACAACATTCAAATGCAAAACTCACAACATAAGATATACGTGGAGAAAACCATTTCAGGTAAAAAACCCCACACTCCAAAGCCATCCAATATATTATTCAAGAATCAAGAAGATTACAATATACTTGTAGAGCAAGCTTCCACATGAGTATAACCAACCAGAGATCTAGGAGGTAACTTAACATCTATAAGACTCTTACACACAACCTCCATCTCAAGCTCATGATATATAGGAGATATAATGCAGTAAACCGTCAATGGTAATTACAAAGCCATGAGCCAAAACTGTTGGTATGTGGCAACTGATCATGCAAGTACTGTACACTCATCATGTATCCTCTCTGTTGGTGGATGTAGCCCGGGTTTGGGTGAACCATGTTAAAACTTGTCTCTTGCTATTATTATTTTTGTATATTTTCATTCCTCTATTTAATCTTTATTTGCATTTAATTGATATCTTCTACTGTAATTCCTAACAAGTGGTATTAGAGTGGGTTGTGTTCAATTATTGTCTGCATGAAGGTCTCATGGTTGAGTGGGAGCAATGGCAGACGAGGGTAAATTGAAGGTAGATAAATTCAATGGGTAGAACTATCAATTATGGAAAATGCAGATGGAGGATTATCTCTATCAGAAGTATTTATGGAGGCCGTTGGAAGCAATAGCCAAGAAACTGGCAGCAATGACTGATGAGGATTAGAATTTTCTAGATAGAAAGGCACTGGGAACCATTCGGCTGTGCTTGACACCATCTGTGGCGTTCAATATAACAGAAGCGATGACAACAAGTGAACTGATGAAAGCTTTGGCTAAATTGTATGAAAAACCCTCAGCCTCAAAAAAGGTATTTCTCATGAAGCATTTGTTTAATCTAAAAATGATTGAAGGTGGATCTATGACAGATCATTTAAGTGAGTTTAATACGATTACCAGTCAGTTAACTTTTGTAAAAGTGAAATTTGATGAAGAGGTGAGGGCTCTCTTGGTTTTATGTTCTTTGCCAGAAAGTTGGAATAACTTGGTAATGGCTGTAAGTGACTTTGTCTCTAGTTCAAACACTTTAAAATTTGATGATGTTGTTGGTGTTATTCTTAGTGAGGAAATGTGACAGAAAAGCTCAGGAGGGTCCACATCAGGTAGTGTTTTGAATGCAGAAAGCAGGGGCAGATCAAAGGAGAGAGGAAAAGGTTCTGGAGGTCATGGGAAGTCACAAGGAAAATCAAAGGACAAGAGGTCCCAATCCAGAGGACAGGAGGATTGCTGGTACTATGGGAAACTAGGTCATCTGAAGAAAGTTTGCTAGTCTTGGAAGAATAAAGAAGGAGACAAACAAGAAGGCAATAAGGAGGCAAATGTGGTAAGTAATAAATCTGAAGATGATGCTTTGATTCTTTCCCTAGATAATGCAGATGATTCATGGGTTTTAGATTTAGGGGCCTCATTTCATGCTACACCCTATAAAAGTTATTTTCTTGATTATGTCCAAGGGGATTTTGGGCTGGTTTCTTTGGGAGATAACGAACCCTGTCAGATTGTTGGAAAGGGAAGAATCAAAATTAAGTTGCAGAATGTGAATCATTGGCTACTACAAGAGGTAAGGCACATTCCAAGGCTAAGTAGAAATTTAATTTTAGTAGGGCAGCTAGCTGATGAAGGTTGCATTGTTACATTTATTGATAAAAATTGGAAGGTTTCAAGAGGTGCCTTAATAGTAGCAAAAGGTGTGAAAGTAGACACCTTATATCTTTGTACATGTCATACTGTTCCTTCTACTTTAGCTGTTACAGAGAAAAAACAAATAGGTTCAGGAACAATTGCTGTAGGTTCATAGGAAGAGACTGAAACAATTGCTGCAGGTTCTGAGACAACACTGTGGCATAACAGACTTAGGCATATGAGTGAAAAAGGTATGAAGGTACTTCATTCTAAGAAAGTTTTACCAGGTCTAAAATGTATTAATATGGATTTCTGTGAAAGTTGTATGGCAAATAAAAGAGAGTCAGTTTTCTCAAGGATGGGAAGCAAAAGAAAGATGAAAAGTTAGAGCTTGTGCATATAGATGTATGGGGACCAGCTCAGGTATCCTCTCTTAGTGGCTCTCGGTATTATGTTACATTCATAGATGATGCAACTAGGAAGGTTTGGATTTATTTCCTTAGGCAAAAATCTGATGTATTTGAAACATTTAAGAAATGGAGAAGCTTGGTTGAGAATGAGACATATAAAAGATCAAAACGTCTCAGATTTGATAATGGTGGTGAGTATTGCAGCAAAGAATTTGAGGATTATTGATCCTTTAATGGAATTTGTAGGTAGAAAATGGTTCCAAGTACTCCATAGGAGAATGGAGTGGCTGAGTGCATGAATAGAACAATAATGGAGCGTGCAAGGACCATGAGATTGCATGCTAGGCTACCTTTAAACATGTGGACAGAGGCTGTCAACACTGCTGTATATTTAATTAACAAAGGTCCTTCAGTTCCTTTGGGCTGTGGTATTCTAGAGGAAGCATGGACAGGTAAGAAGGTGAGTTATTCTTTTCTCAAAACCTTCAGATGTGAAGCATTTGTACATTTAGATTCTGAAAATAGAACCAAGCTGGATGCAAAATCAAAAAAGTGTATCTTCATTGGATATGACATTGATAAACTTGGTTACAGGCTTTGGGATTTTGAAAATTAAAAAATTGTGAGAAGCAGGGATGTTGTATTCAATGAGAAGGTGTTGTACAAAGATCAATTGTAGTAGCATGAGAAGAAAGAAAAGGATTATGTGGTGCTGGATGATACTCCAGATAATGATGTTCCAGTGGTTCCTCATGCTCTGCAACAACAACAAGAAATACTACAAACTCCAGTGAATGTCAGACAGTCAACAAGGCTAAGTAGACCTCCTGAAAGGTTTTCTCCCTCTTTGTATTCTATTTTGTTAATAGATGCTGGTGAACCGGAAGGGTATGATGAAGCTATGTAGGTGGATACAAAGGTCCAGTGGGAGCTTGCAATGAAAGAAGAAATGGACTCCCTGCTGAAAAATTAGACTTGGGAATTATGTAAGTTGCCTATAGGTAAAAAGGCTTTACCAAACAAATGGGTTTATAGGCTGAAAGAGGAAGATGGAGGTAAGAAAAGATTTAAAGCCAGGTTAGTTGTAAAAGGATTTTCATAGAAAAAAGGTATTGATTTTGATGAGATACTTTCTCCGGTTGTCAAAATGACTTCTATTCATACTGTTTTAAGTATTGTGGCTGCTGAAGATTTGCATTTGGAATAGCTAGATGTGAAAACTGCCTTTCTCCATGGTGATTTGGAGGAGATATATATGGAACAACCCCAAGGATTTGAGGTCAAAGGTAAGGAGAAACAGGTGTGCAGATTGAAGAAGAGTTTGTATGGCTTGAAACAAGCACCTCGGCAATGGTATTTGAAATTTGATAGTTTTATGGCTGAACAAGGCTACAATTGGTGTAATTTTGACCATTGTGTTTATTTTAAGAGGTTGCATAATGACAGCTACATTATTTTATGTTTATATGTTGATGACATGCTTGTAGCAGGGTCTAACATGGATCACATAAGAGAGTTAAAAAAATAGTTAGCACAATCATTTGCTATGAAGGATTTAGGGGCAGCAAAACAAATCCTTGGTATGAAAATTTGTAGAGAGGAAGAATAGAAAATTGACTCTTTCTTAGGCTGATTATGTTGAAAAGGTGTTATAGAGATTCCATATGGAGAATGCAAAAGCTGTCAGCACACCTTTGCCTAGTCATTTGGAATTGACTAATGAGATGTGTCCTAAGACACAAGAGGAGGAAGAAAAAATGTCCAAGGTACCATATGCTTCAGCTGTAGGAAGTTTAATGTATGCCATGGTATGCACGAGACCATATATTGAAAATGTTGTAGGAGTTGTACGCAGGTAT
Organism: Cunninghamia lanceolata; assembly: GCA_027924645.1. Taxonomy (NCBI): domain Eukaryota; kingdom Viridiplantae; phylum Streptophyta; class Pinopsida; order Cupressales; family Cupressaceae; genus Cunninghamia; species Cunninghamia lanceolata. The sequence goes on along the minus strand of BSBN01000233.1, from coordinate 16,018,993 downwards.
ATGAATCATCTCGGATTGGAGTATTGGAATGCAGTAAAATGGATTCTCAGATATTTGAGAGGTACATCCAATAAACACTTATGTTTTTGGGGCTCTAATACTGATTTAGAAGCTATGTGGACTCAGATTTGGTAGGGGATATTGATACCAAACAAAGTACTATAGGTTCTGTCTTTACTGTAGGTGGGACAACGGTGAGTTGGATCTCCAGGTTGCAAAAGGTGGTTGCTTTATCCACCATGGAGGCAGAGTATGTAGCTGCAACAGAGGCAAGCAAGGAGATGATATGGCTGTAATTTTTTATGGAAGAATTGGGCAAACAACAAGCTAACAATTATTTGTTTACAGACAACCAGAGTGCCATATATATTGCAAAGAATTCTACCTTGCATTCAAAGACCAAACACATACAGTTGAGGTATCACTTCATTCGGTCAGTGTTGGATGATGGACAGTTACAGCTGGAAAAGATACATACAGATGAAAATCTAGCGGATATGTCTACGAAGGCAGTGACAAGGAGAAGTTGAGCTCCTCTTCAGCTTCGGTTGGTCTTCAAGACTAAAAACAAAAAAAATAGAACATCAGAGTCCAGGGTGCTTATTTCTAGTGGGCGCTGCACATGCAACGGTGTCATCCAGGATCAGTCTCCAAGTGGGAGATTGTTTAGTGTGGAGCTTGATCAGTCTCCAAGTGGGAGATTGTTAGTATGTGGCGACTGATGATGCAAGTACTGTACACTCGTCATGTATCTCGCCGGGGTTCAGAGTCGGTTGTTAATTTTTTGTTAACTGACAAAAGAAAAATGACATTGTAAAACCCTAATTCTAAAAGCTTCCAAAAGGCTTGTTATAAGCGGCTAGGATGTATGTTGCGGGTGGGATTTCAATATTGTATTGTAGCATTTGCAATGGTATTAAGTTGCAAGGATTGCTAGTTGTAATCGATTTGATTTACTGGATAATAATATTGGACTCTCTGTTGGTGGATGTAGCCCGAGTTTGGGTGAACCACGTTAAAACTTGTCTCTCGCCGTTATTATTTCTGTGCATTTTCATTCCTCTGTTTATTCTTTATTTGCATTTAATTGATATCTTCTGCTGCAATTCCTAACAAAAACCACCCAAAAGTGGCACCTAAATTATCTCCAATCAAAGATGCCTCGTGGTGTGCTAAAACACACACCAACATGTGTAACTCTCCCCTTTACATCTCTTGTAAGTGTCCAACACATTTTTACATTTCCCAAAAATAGGAGGTCCAACTTCCGGAGGCCATAACTTTTGATCCGGGTGTCTGATTGACGAACCGTTTAATGCGCTAGAAAGCTCGTGAACAAATATATCACGCTATAAGCTACTTTGTTGGTTATGACAAATTTTGGGACATTTAGGGACATCTAAGTGCCTCAAAATTAAGTTTGAAACTTTTTTCGATAGTTTTAAAAAATAGAAACTTTAAATCTCGCAATCCAGATATGATCTTGAGTCAAAACCCACCTGAGATGTTTACTTAGCAGTTCCACACCTTTTGGGAAAAATTTTGGGTCAATTTGAGGTCAAATTTAGCGTTACTAAAAATAGTAAGTCTTGCCTTTTTTAGCCCTTTTGGAAACTTTGAAAGTTCTAGACCATTCTCCAAGATAAAGGGTATTCAAAAAGACCAAAACTGAGAAGAATAGTAACCTTTCGAAGTTGCAAGGTTGAGACACTTTTCCTAATAGGATTCTATGTCAACAGGTAAAATTCTTGAAACTCATGCGAATTCGTACAAATATGAGATTTTAGTTTTCTATGTTGTATAGACTACAACATGGCACGTAGACATCCTTATGGCATGCTATCATCCTGGACAATTAGGTTGTCCTCTTGGTGCTAGGTTCTCTGTGATTTTGAATTTCTATTTCTTTAATCCCTTCTATAAGTTGTTTTATCAGTTTCTATATTTTTCTAGTTTTCTTCCATCATTGTTAGTGCTAGTTATTTTTCATTCTATTATCTCAACAAAGGGATTTATCGTGGACCTTCTCGCTCTTCCAAATTGGATAGTAGTAAGCTATACATCTTCGTTGGCTAGTATCTTAATGTTTAGATAGAAGATTATTCTAATTATAAGTAATTTCGTTACAATCAATTTTCCTATCAAACACAATGTAAATAAAATAAAATAATTATTAAATAGTGTTTTCATCTTGTTATAATTTGATACCAAGTGATTTTTCACTAGAGGGCTTTTGTAGATTGATTATTAAATGCCAAAATTTGCCTAAAATTCTATGAACTCCTTGATATATTTTAGTTTAGTTTAGAAGTATTAAAGAAATATTTAATTTTTATTTACTTAAGAGTTCTTAGTACCTGACTTCGACAATACTATTGCAATAAGTTTTCTTATCTATGATTAATCGTTTTAAAATAAATCAATCACAAGCAATAATTTTCTTATGTTAAACAAATATTATTCTCTTACAAAGATTATATGACAATTTTTTAACAAATGATATTCAGAAAATGAATTAACAATCATCTGATTAGATCAAATTTTGGAGCTCTTAAGTACATAAAATGCAAAGGTTCATTAAGTAGCATGATATGAGGGCATGTATACCCTTTTATGTTACCATGACCTTCACCATCATCTTCCTTCATGAAGTTGTGATTGGCATAAAACCCTATCGTAGGTAAAATGCTCTCGTATATAATTTTTTATTGCTATATTAGATGCTTTTTTTAGTTTTTAGTTTTGGATTTAGTGTTTACAACAGTAGTGAATACTGTAGGGATACACACAGGAAGCCATCATGAAGCTGCAGTCTTCACGGATCAAATCAGGAAACAAACCACCACAAGAGAATGCTCAAGCATGAGTTTGCATAAGGAGAAAAAAATTTGAGAAGACTAAATTGATATATTACAATGAATCTCACTAATTTTTACAAATGTGATATATGGCTTATATAGCCTTACATTCCCTTAAATTAACCACCCTAATTGGTTATGGGAATAACTTCCCAAACTATAACTATTAAATAATTATTTGCCTATATGCCTAAGTAAACTTAAGCAAGGTAAAATCTATTTACCCTAACACCCCCCCCTTAAGTGCAACTTAGGGAGAAGAATTATTATGAGATGCAAGATGCAATATGGGTCCCGGATACACAACCATGTTAGGTACCCATTTACAAAGCAAAATGCGATGAAATGCAATCAATCTCTCACAAACCGGAGAAAAGGAGAAAAATTATGTGGGAGAAAACTCCTCTCCAAAAGAGAGAAAAGAAAAAGATGCATGGATGGAGGACTCACTAATACCTCCCAAGGACTACATACATCATGTATATACAAGATCAATGATCCTCCCATAGGAAGGAAAGAGGGAGACTACATAGCCCCCCCATAATGAATAATGTCCTGCAAAGATGGTAAGTGTCTGAAGGCAAAACATAATCCAATCCTTACAAACCACTTGTCTCCCTTTAGGAAGAAGCAAAACCATGTATAGATGCAGGTATGCTTCCCATTTAGGATATGCTTTGAAAGATGGAAGCAAGAAGAATGATGATGATGATGTTGTTGTCTTTGAAAAATGCTCACGTGTATCCTTGTCCAAGTAGAATGATGATGCCACAATCCAATCAGGTACATCCCCAATCAAGAAAGAAGGTGACAAGCTGAAACTGTAGACACTAAAATTTGTCCATGTCTCGACACAACACCTAGTCGACATGACCTTGTAGTGTTTTGCCCTAGGTCCTAGGTCATCCCACTCACAATTCCAACTTAATCACATTCCAATTAACTAAATAAATCCCATTTGTTTAGTTAATAATACCCCTTCACATGTCTCACATAGTTCAAATTAAAAATTTGAATTATTCCCTCACCTCTCATCACATTGTGACACATGTCACATGTCTCATCTTCCACTTAATATGCCTTCACATGTCAAACTAATTCAAATAAGATATTTGAATTAGATGCCTTTTATCCTCCATCGCACACTTGTCGCATTGCTACAACCTATTGGAGTGTGAAAACCCTAACCAATCTTGACCATTCATATCATTGAAACCCTAACCAATCTCATCCATTGATTCGAATCAAGCCTTTTCCATAAAGGAAGGCTTTCACAAGTCATTTTCATATGTTGTATCCTTGCATACTGTTATGCTGCCAAAATTCTGAGCAATCAACATTCCTCTACAATCGACCCTTCGATATTTGCATGCCTATGCATGATTGAGAAGAGCCATGGAGGTTAGTCAACATTAGTTTGAATCTGGTTTTCATTTGATTTATGTTTGCATTTTCATACTAAGTTGTTCTTCATGGTGCTTGATAGGGTATAGTTAGTTTGCTATTCTCAACACTAAATTTGATTTTTCCCTATCTACATTGGTGAACCCGATGTGAATCTAACATTTTTTGTCAATTTTAAGGACTTGACTTTTGTAGGTTACACCCAGGCCTGAAACAGACCTCACGGTTGTGTTTTGAAGGCCTGAGAAATGAAAATTGACATAAAATACTTCATATTTCACTCACTGTGAATTTGTGAAAAAAATTGAATTTTTTTAGTTTGCAGGTCCATACAGTACAAATCTGTACCATACGGACCCACCGTGCAGTCTGCCCTGTTCTATGTCTCTATCGCTGATCATGATTTTCTTTTCTTTTCGCAGGGTAAACAGAGAAATTTTTCTTTGAAGGTTTTAAATATCTGTCGTTGCTGCTAAATATTCTAGTTGGCTACCTATCTGCTGCTTGGCCCTTCATTGAAAACTGCTTCCACTATCATTTCCTGTTGTCGACCTTCCAGTCGACACTCCCCTCTCACCACCATTAAAGTCCCCTATCACTTTTTTTGAAACCCTAAACACCACCATTTTCGTGTCGGCCTCCGCTATTTTTAAATTGTCCCTGCCAAGCCCTAATTCTTGGTTGGCACTCCCGCCTCCACTAATTCTTAGTTGGCGTTCGTGGTTTGGTCATTGACCAAGCCCTAATTCCTAGTTGGTACTCCCACCTCCACTAAACCGTCGACTGTGTTTAAACCTCCTTTCCGTCATCGACTATCCTGTGCAGACTCCCGTCGACCAAACTGCTCAACCTTCCCACTGCTCAACGTCCGCCCTTGACTCATTCTCCACTCGTCACCACACTGAGTCGAAACCCGGTCACCTCCTATATCCCGCTCATCCTCCACTCACATGAAAACCTTCCTCTGCATTCACCACCGCCTGCTTCACCCATTCACGGCCACCGATTCCGCCATCGACAGACTCCTTAGTTGCTCAGTTGCCATCCTTGAAAGTTGAGTCGCCACCCGTGGGCGGCTCAGTCACCACCCGTGGGCGGCTCAGTCACCACCCGTGGGCGGCTCAGTCACCACTCATTAGGTGCCTCCATAGTGAAATGTTTAAAGTAGTTCAAAGTTTTAATTTTTAAATCTTAAGTTTTAGGGTTTAGATTTTGAGTCTATGGCCGTAGTCACATCAGTGACCAGCTATGGCGGTGGGGGGCTAGGGGACTATCGGCCCCCCTTTACAACTCTTTTTTATTTTTTTAATTTTTGCCTGCCGATAGCCCCTGGTCGTATGGGTGACCAGGGGCTACACTGAAACTTAACCGCCCAGACTGACCACCAGGCCTTAATGGTTACATATGACCATAGTTTCGAAAACCTTTAGAGGTTAATGCAAACAGTTAACTTGACTCCCTGATTACCTCCATATCCCAAAATAGGCACTTTTTTCAAACTTCCATAACTTTCTCATACGGAGGTGAAATCACGTAAATGAGGACTCATCGGAAAGATGGGAGGGTGAGCTACATAGTGGTAGAGAAATTTTGGGGTGAAAGTGTCATTTTGACTAGTTTTTTCGCAGTCAAAGTCAAACCTACATGCAAACTTCAATTGCTCATAACTTTTGCATTTTTGATCGAAATTTTGTGAATTTGTTTTTAAAAGTGCTTAGAATTTCATGTACTTTCTGTTTATGACAGTAATTTGGCTGTATTAGTCCATTTTTCATTATATTTTTTTATCAAATTTCTCTTTTCCACATTACGGTCTCTTATGCTAGTCTACTAGTTTCTTTTTCGATTTTGTGACTTGCAGGGGACCTCACGAGGCTGGAACAACATTTTGATCAGCATACACAATAGCTTGGACAACGAATTAATTAGGTGTACATATTTTAATCTTTCATTTCTCATAATAAGTGTTTGATCTCACATTTCGATTTGGGCATAAAACAAACATTTGTCTTCATCACACATCAAATTTGGGCTAAAACAAACTAGTGCTTTCCTATACATTTGGATTTTGGGCCTAAAATGAATATGTGCTTGAATTGTTTGCCACACATTCAAATTCTAAGGTTAATGAACATGTACGAGTGTGAGTAAGTTCACATGTGTATGCTCTCCCCTTGGAACTTAGTGTGAGCCTGGGGATCAAAAACATGTTTGCTTGTCTTGCTTTTGTTTGAGCCTTAGAGTGGGCCTGCTCTTGAGACACATCCGCAAGGAGAACTCATTTGCGACCCCAAGTGGGACTTTCATCTGGCCCGCTATATAAATTAAGGATAAGGTGAAAGCCAAGTCTAACTGGTATGAGCGCTCACCATACAGTGCTAGCTCGAAAGGAGGCATACCTTTGTGTATATTAAACTCCTAGTAGGGTTAGTTAGAGCCTGAAGTGGCTTGTTGCATGCTCGTGGGATGCCGGTCCCCCAGATATTCACTAGAACCTTTTTGTTTAGTGGCCAAAAACCCTCTTTATCCTCATTCCAGCCTAGGGTTGTGCTTGTTTGCAAGTGTTTTCAAAACTTAATCAAAAGACACTAAAAAAAAACACACCAATGTGATTGCTAAGTGTCTGTTATGATTGATGTGTGTGTGCTTGCCTAATCATCACCCTCAACATTCTTTCCACACATTCATCCCAAGTCATCATACCTTGATCACATTCATACCATATCCTTATCATTCAACCTTCATATCCTAGTCACCCTCCTAAGCCAATCAATTTCATCCTAAATCAAGTCTAATCATATCCTTGTCACTCTACATCATCAAATCATCATTATTCTATCCAAATCATTATCCAATCAACATCATTGCTAATCATTACACATCATCCAATCAACATCATCATAATCACATCCTATTCATATCTTCATCATTCAAACTTCACATCCTAATCACCCTTTCCAATCACATCACTCAATCAAATTCATCTTGATCACCATACCCTAATCATTCCTAATCATCCAATCAATCTCAATATCTATCATCTAATAAATCCCACACTCTATCACATCTCATTCATCCTAATCATTCCATCTCATCATTCATCCTAGTCAAGAACAACATGGTCCTAATCCCACAAGAAGACATACAACAATGTGAAGACATGCATCATTCTGTGACAATCCTAGAGAACAAGGTTCTAGTACCCCAAGCCTATTCGCAAGATTATCCAAGCCCACCTTGGCAGCAAGACAAAGGCCTTTAAATTCTCATGCCATCTTTGACAAGGGGAACTTAAGTCTACCTCATCCATCCTATAACTACATTATATCACTGCACTCCTAATCTGAGTCCACATCATCTACCCTCATTGTCCATCCACTGCATTGTCCTTCTGTACATACCCTTACAAAGGATGTGATCCAATGGTTACTAGCATGGAATAAACTATCTCCATGTCATCCAACACTTATGCTTGAGCCTACCAAAGAACCCTTAAATTCCATGTCTAATTCTTCCACCCTATCAAGTGGTTCACAACATATTACATCCATACAAGAGTCTTCCGGTTCCATTCCAAGTCAAAAGCTATGTCAAGAGCATAATCCTAAGCATGCAAAACCATTAGCTCCTAATTCTAATCAAGATTAAACCACTTCCATTCAACCTATCCATAAAACACTTGATCCTATTCTCACGATCCCCTCCATGATCAAGAAGGCCATGATGATCCACTTAGCCAACTCTATGCATTCCATGATCAAGAGCTTGGCACCTCACCCATTCATGATCCAAACACTTCCACTTCCCATGATGAGACAAGTGCTTCCCACAAATACATAAACATAGAAGATTGAACAAATAACTTGGATGTACATGAACATAATAAAGATCCTCATGATCCTTCCACATCATCTGTTATCGACCCCATTTCAAATCCACCATCATATCCACTTTGTCTATCCACTTTCATCCACAAGCATTCCTCCTTGGGACAACAACAACCATTATCTGCCACATCACCTTCTCCATCAAATAACGAACTCATGTCTAGTGTCCATACCACACATAGTCCCATTGTCAATCATATGCTCCAAAACAAGGTATTTTGGAGCTTATCCATGTCAAAGTCCCTCCACGCTCATATGACCTTGGATACACACCTCAAGGTCAACAATCAAAAGATGTTGGTACTTCCTCCATGCATCCTAAGTCCACTTTCCATCGCAAACCCTATCACATTCCTAAAACATATGTTGCCATTCCACCTCCATCATCCTACAAATGTCAAAAGCATGCGACCATACACCTTCCCCCATCCAATTTGCCTCCACTTTTTCCAACTCCTCATTTCCCTCCATCTACTTTGCCACCATTACTTCCAACACCTAATATTCCAATCATCCATAAATAACCTTAATATCCTAATCATGACCAAAAAATGCACACATCATGTATACATAAAGCTTCCACTCATTCCACCTGCCACATGGGATTCAAAAATAAACATTCGGATGCCTCCTTTCATAAAGTGAAAAATCCTCAGGGTCCTAATACACTCGGACACAAATACAAAGAATCAAAGTCAAATGGATTCAAAAACCAATCCAAAAAGCCCATACCTTCACAAGCAAAGTCAAAAACTAAAATGGTATGGGTCCCTAAACAAAAATGCAAATCAAAAGAGGCATCCACCTCTCAAAAATCCCAACTGCCTACTTTCATTCCAAAATCCCATTCCATAAACAAATCCCACATGAAAAGCAAAAGTCATAAAAATACTAAGTCCATGTGGGTACCCAAATGCGTAAATCATCCATCCACTAAGCAAACATCGCCATTGCTTCTTACACCGCCATCCACTCAAAAGATTCCATGTTTAACACGGTGTGTGCGACCGTTGGTCATGATTCCTTATCACACCTCCACCACCCCATCATTCAATCATTACCCTACATATCTATCTTATCACCTCCCTATGGTCCATGCTTTTGCATAAGCTAATCATAATCCACTTTCGATCCCCACATAATCCACATCATAATCCACTATCGCACCTTCCATAATTAACTATCTACCTTATCCATCTCACTTACCAACATTGATGAGCATAACAAAATTTGACATGGTCAATGCGACATACCTTTGGGACTATCACCTTCATGGCACTAGACACCTGAGTCCTTCTCGTCCCTATTCCCATATATAATTCAAAAAATCAACAAAGTTGATCTTCTATGCCACTTACACTTGGGGGCACATTGTCTCATCTTCCTATCATTTTCCACCTTACCATCCTTATTCATACACCCGCATGCCTATCATATTGTATCCATTCCATCCTCCCTTCCTCTTTTGATCTTGATAAAGATTAGGGGCACAATGTCGACAAATGTTTTGGACACTGTCTCTTGACATACCTTATCCCTTCCAAACAATTCATCTCATCATCCAAGTCATAAATTTTATCATGTCAAAACTTAAGCATTCCTCCAAACCAAGCAAATCCTTCACAATCCTATCATCATCCCATCATTCTAAGCTTTGTCATGAAAAATCCTAAGTGTTCCACCTTGAATGGGGCATGTTATTCTTATGCGACATAGACGTTGGATATCACATCCTTTCCCTCTTACGCATTCATCCATTTGCTATTGCTCATTTATCCATTCACCCAATCCCATCTGTTATCCTTACACCTAGACTTGGTTTCCCCTTGTCATTGGTATCTAGCAAAAAGGCTACCCAAATTGTCATCCAATTCCACCTCACAATATTTCCAAAAAACCAAAAAAAAATAAATATTCCACAAACTCCAAAAAAATCAAAACATTTCCAAAAAACCAAAAAAAATCAAATATTCCACAAACTCCAAAAAAATCAAAACATTTCCAAAAAATGAAAAAAACCAAATATTCCACAAACTCCAAAAAAATCAAAACATTTCAAAAAACACAACAAAATCAAATATTCCCAAAAATCCAAAAAATCCAAATATTTCAAAAATACAAAAAAATCAAAACATTCCAAAGACCCAAAAAAATAAAAACATGTCAAAAATCCAAAAACATCCAAATAATCTCAAAATCCCAAAAACATCAAAATATCATCAAAAATACAAAAAAATCAAATATCTACCAAAATCCAAGCAATAAAATCTATCCAATTCATCCATTCCACTCAATTATTCCAAACCATCAAATCAAATCATCCATAAAATCGAGTCACATCATTCAATTCATCCAATCAAATTCAATCATTCCACATCAATCCCATTCAAATCCAATCAATTTCATCTTACCATTCCACATTATCCTAACCACATTATCCTAATCGTATCTCCTAACCACATCATCCAATCACCATCCTAATCCATTCTGAATCATTACACATCCTCATTCATAATCCAATCAACTTCTTCCTAATCATTCTCCCAATCATCCTAGTCATCATCCCATTCCATCCAACTCATTTTCATCTCATCACTACACATCATCCTATTCATTCCTAATCATATTGACCACATCCTAACCATTCATTCATTAGCCAATCCATTTCATCTTTAATCATTCCCCATCACAACACACCGTAACCATAGGGAAAACTTGGAGTATCTACTCTCCCTATTGAATCTGATTGCAATTGTGCCAAAACATTATAGACCTCACCCACTACATATACAATTTCATTCCACTGCATAATCAATTTCATTCCACTACACATTCAATTTCATTTGGCCTTTGGCATATATAAGAGGACCCTAAACATTAGTCTTCCTAAGGTTGAAACATAGGGAGAAACTGTCAAAGCTTGACTGTATCACAAGTACAAATCGGTGGATCAAGAGACCTTGACATCCTTTCAACATCAATCACAACTTGGGCTTAATACTCCATGGCTAGTATAAGTCTATCCTTCCAAGTGAATTTTGAAACTCATGGGTTCACTTTCATCAATCATTTCTTCCACTTGGGCTTAATACTCCAAGGCTAGTTTAAGTCCATCCTTACAAGTGAATTATGAAACTCATGGGTTCACTTTAATCAATCATTTCTCTCACACCTCAAGGTCTTGATAAATCCAATTTGTGCTTTGAAAGGTCATTAGTAGATGAGAGTACCCTCTTGGAGCTAGACTTTTTGAAGACTAATATCATTAGCCTCTATCATAGTCTGAGTCTCATCACCTTGCATTGGCATCTCCATGTTATCCCACACTTCACAAGTCTTGTAGAGACATGGTTAAAAAATGAAGAGAAAAGGGAGTAGACCCTCCTAGTCATACCTATACCAAACACCTCAACATGATATTCTAAACATTCTTTCCATCACATCAATCCAATCCATATCACCCCATCAATAAATCATCATCAAAACTACATCTCATCTCCATCGTTGTGTACCTTGATCCCGTGGATACAGGGTATGTAGGCAATCTGGGATACGAAGGATGTACTCAGATTTAGGCACAGGTGATACACCTCTTCCATCTTCCATCTTTCTTCTAATCTTCAATCAATCATCATCATCCATCCTTCAAATCAATCCCTCCAATCAAATTCATCATTCAATCTAATCAATCAATTCATCCAAACATTTAAATCAATTCTTCCACTCACTCAATCCAATCTCCAATCAAATTCTCTGACCAAATCACTTCATCCAATTCAATCATCCTTATCATTTCAAATCACTCAAATCAATCAAATCAATTCTTCCAATCAATCAATCCAATCAATTCATTTCTTCCAATTAAATCACATCATCATCAATCCTTCAAATTACTTCTTCTAATCAACTCCATCATTTCATCATTCAAAACAATTCAATCACTCCTTCCAAATTCTTCTTCTTCAAATCATTCAAACAATGATCCAAATGCAAGCCATTATCAATCCATTCCAATCAAATTAATCAAGCTTGTCAAATTATCCAATCACATTCAATGGTCTTGATCCTAATCTTGATGTAAACCAAACCAAATCATTTCAATCAATCAATCATCAATCAAACCCTGGTGTTGCTCGTATGGCCAACAACACTAGTGTCAATCAATCCAATCAATTGTCTTAGACAGGATGTTACATTGTCAAAACTAGACCACGCATCTTATATGACATGTTTCATTCCTGAAACCAGACATCATCATCAATCAATCACCCAATAATTAGTTTACAACTTGACAGGGGCAATACCTTGTTTGTTTTTGAATCATTTGTGCATGCCTTACTTGCTTGCTTGTGTGTGTTATCATTTTCAACTTGCATTTGTATCCGAATCCAACCTAGCTAATATTCATATCTTATATCTAGACAAGGTTGTATTACGCTGGGGCACGAGACACACTATCACCTTGGTCTTTATACCTTGGTGCATAATGTCTAGTGCTAAATCAAACACCATGGTTGTTCACCTTCATAGAAGCATAACACATCCTTCCTTTTCTTCTATCCATTCCCTTATCTTTCTTCCTTAGCCAATCCTTTTCATTTCTCGAGCCTACCTATAAGGAAATGAGAGCATCTCAGAACGTATTTCTAAGAACAGTGGTGTCTTCGACAGATTTAAAATCTTTTCAATCTCTTCCAAAACACACACAACTATGTCACAAAGCGGAAACAGACATAGAACATTTCCAACATTGACCCTTAGAGGAAATACAAGCAACAAGATCTAATTTCAACAACAGAAATGCTAACACAAAAGATAGAACAGAAGATACAGATATACGTGGGGAAAACCCTTACGGGTAAAAAACCCCACACTCCAAAATCCCAGATCGCCATTATATTATTCAGCAACTGAAAATACAGTTACAATACAAATCTAGCACTAAGCCTTTCATGGAGATTTACATCTTGTTCCTCTGGAAGAATAACTGACAGCATAACCCTGTACAAAGTTCTCCAGCACTCAGGTTAGTCCTTCATACTGTTATCATGCCACAAATAGCATACAGTACATGACATCACCCTACACTCGAAATTTTTTCTCACTCACTGTTCACACTCCTCTGTTTCAATGTGTTTTACATGTCACATTACAGAGGAGGACATTTAGTTCAACTGCCATAACGAACTGAATAGTTACAAAAGACAAATATATTTCGTATTCTTTTCCAATACAACATTTGCTGTTCTGTTCTTCTGCCATGTCATGGAGTAACAGTTACCATCAAGGCACCAACCAATTCCCAGCATCCCAGCTCATAACCATTTCCACGACTATACATATTCGTGAGATCTAAATATCCCACATGCACTAGTCGACGGTCGCTATCCCAGTTTAAATACCTGAACACTCAGTAAGACTATCGTCAACAATTTTGTTTCCAATGATGCCAGTCTAACCTCATCGGTATAGCCCAAGCTGATGTCATTCATCGGAGTGACCACAAGCTGTCGGAGCAACATTTCAAAACTGTGGCAATAGTTATAGTCAGCCTGATAGAGCCACTAGCCCTTCATCGGTAAGACCCCAACGCATCAGAGAAAGATATCCACAACGCACCAATAGTAATCCTCATGCTGACACCAACTTCCATTAGAGTGATACCTAACATCGGAGTGACATCTTAGAGCTTAGTCGATAGCTACACTCTGCCTGATCAGGTTGAACCCTTGAACCAACACTAATCGTTGAACCAATGAACCAATGAACCGATGTCGTTGAACCGATGAACCAATGAACCATTGAACCGATGCCGTCGAAACGATGAACCAATGAACCAATGAACCATTGAACCAATGCCTGTGAACCGATGAACCAATGAACCATTAAACTGATGCCTGTAATCTGAGTCACAAGTACTCAACATTCTCCCACTTGACGAAGGAATTACAGGAAACCATCAATGCTCCAAGTTACAGAACCAAAGATGATACTGCCTCCACTCCACTGTGCTCACAAGCTACACAGAAGCTCAATATTATCAACTTCAAAGCTTCATCTTGAACACAACCATGAAGTCATCCTCCAGAAACAAGATAGAACATAAGCTAGAATAACAATCAGAAAACTGACTGCACCCATCCAACTGAATAAAAAACCCACGTGACTGAAAATAGCGCACACAGCAGGTGCTAATCCATCCAATCACCCATACCTTGAAGGTATGAACATCAGCAGACTCATGCCACCTACATATACACCCATCAACTGCAAATACAAGCTCCATATGTCAACCAGTCAAAGAAGACCAAACACATCCAAGAACTCCCACTGCATGAGTAATGCAGATCTGAAAAAGATCATGGCATACAAGTCTATCAATGGCATTACATAGAAAGTGTAAACATCATGTAGTACCAAGGAAAACATCCACAATGATACGCAACACCTGTAATCAAATAACAACTCCTCACCACCAGTTCAGAACTCTCCCAAGTTCTCCACAACCAACAAAGGAAAGAGATAACAAAACTTCCATGTCATCACCCAAGAACATAAGTGAAAACCACATGACCACAAACTAGTGATCACCTTAGCTCCAATCAAACCTCAAACCAATGTAGTGTGAAACAAACCATCCAGGAAGATAACCAGGACCATAGAGAGTAACTTTGCACATCATATACCTATAGACAATCCTTCTACATACACCTCTGAATGCCAATTGTGTCAGATATGATCTCCTTCAAAACACCCCAAAGAGAACAGCATAACAACACCCAAATAAAAATTCAATCTCAAGAGATCAAATTCAACATATGTAATCATGCAACTAACATGGATGTAAGCCTCTCAAACCAAAGAAGATCAAACTAATCCATTTCCCGTTTCAAGAAACCAGCCCATAAAACCATCTCCTAACAATCCTCATTAATGAATAATATCTTAAACTTGAATGCACAAGGAGATAATCATGCTATCCATCTCTCACAAAGCATTCTCCAAAACCATCTATGAGCAGTTCAAGATCCATGTCTATGAAAGAAAGCACAAAACACCTGAGAGAAACAATGGGCAATACCTCTCAAGTGAAACTTGTCGAGTAGACCAAGAGTGGGGAATGAGAAAGTTCTTCCAAGATATCCAAGTCCCAATGACTTTCTTCAAGAACAATCTCCTCTAGATCTTTTGTTGAACTCACATTCAACCAAGGTAAAGACTCCTTGAACTTCCTGCTGCAAACTCTGATTAAGCACAACACATATACTCTCACCTTATTCTCCATGTATCCATGAGTACCAATGAACAATCACCTCACGCTAAACTCCAGCTACATCACTACACCATTATGAAGTAATCAAGCAAATAATAAATGTACCCAAACATAGAGAAGTTACCAGAGCACTGTCAAAGCTTCACTCAGCTAAATCAGGAACTTATCATGACATCATGATCTTATCATCCCCCTTAGGAGATTCCATGCTCCAGGTGAACATAACCATGGTCTCAAGAATAATGTATCATGCCAAAACTCAAATGCATAAATCAAGAAAATACCATGACATGAAACAAACCAAACTCTAAACCAACATCACCTGTCAAGCGCCACCAACACCTCAGCCAAGGATTTCATGAATCCTTCATGACTCCAAGATGTTACACATCCTCAAATAGTGCCCCTGCAAATGCGAAAGAACCCTTCTGCAACAACAGGATCTAAGAGCTCCTCCTAGTAACATCTACAACACTAAAGAAGATCATTCACCACTAAGTGATGAATGCACAGTCAATGCTAAAGCTCCCACTGAACCGTGACAACTGAGCTTTCCAAGCATCATGACCAAACATCTCCTAATCTAAAAATCCTCCAGGTCCACACATTAACATGTCCATGTGACAATAAAACCAAGTGACACCAAGATCTCCAAAACAAGGAAATACTCTATCACTGTCAATAGCTTACACAAACCTGTGAATCAAAGCTATTCACGACATCATGATAAACATGCTACAGGTCTCCATAACCAACAATTCAGGTACTCTACAAAATCCATCCTCTCATCCCAAAGCAGTCACACCAATGCACAAGTGACCACAGACAAGGCCAGCTAACAAGTCTGCAAATTCACATAATCAATCTTGTGGATATAGACCGTCCACTTCCGAGTTAACCCACTGCAATCAATAGGCTGTACACACCTAAAAACTTACATAACTCATAGATCCAAATATACTGAAACATGCAAACCCACTATTGCACTAGAAACTGCAAAACTGAGATCTCAAGGAATAAATAACAATGTAGACAACATGACTCAAGCACTAGATTACTTACAAATCTGATTAGCTAAACATGTCCACAACCTGAGCACCATAGTCAAGAAACCAGAACATTACCACATAAATACTGAGTGACTTATCACTTACTAGCACTCACATGTAGAGAAAGCATTTCACCTCCTCACACCATGCACAGAGCATGCATGCAAAACTGCAACTATATCATCTAGCAACACCCCAAAAGCTACGGTCTAGAAATAGCTTAACTGCAGCTTCACAAAACCACAAGTTTTTCTCTTGACCATGTAAAACCTTCAAAACCACTGTGTTTGAAAAACACCCATGCACATCCATACCCACTTCACATCTAGAAGACCAAGAATATGAATCAAGAAACACCATAATGGTTAAACTAGAAAAATGGATCATCATGAATATGCATAACCATAGATTTTAGGGAAACTATGAAACCTCTCAAAACCAAGGAACATGATTCTGAGACATGCAAGTATAAAGCATCCACTAAAGGAAACAACAGTTTAGGAACTTCAGGCCCACTTGTAGGCCAACTCCACAACCACCAACATACACATGCATCCGAGGGAGATAGGCTATTTCAAAAGATCTCAAACCATCCAATGATCAACTCCACAGCCTGCATGCAATCAGGATAACAAAAAAGTTATGCCTTCCAATACCAGGACAAAACACCCAGCATAATTACATTTCTCCATAGCTGAAAAATAACCCAAGCTTCTCCATATCATCAGGGAGCCTCTCACACAGACACCCAATACAAAGATTTGCTGCATCTCAACCATAGAGTACAATATTCCACCCCATGCATCAGGATTATATCACTGCCAACTAGGAGCCTCTAATCACATCATTTCAATATGACCAGCTCCAGTTTCTCCATCTTCACCATCCTTCAAGCACCTGCTATAACATGAAGACAAGATCAACTGCTAGACTTCACTCAAAACAAGGATCAAAACATCAGACGATTCCTTCAGATTTGCTCAAGCCTGTCACACTAAAAAATCATCACAGAAGGAATACCTAGACCTTATACACCAGGAACTCTTACATGCAAACACATCCAGCACACAAATATACATATGTGAGCAACAAAGCAGATCCTAGAAGAAGGCTCTGATACCACTTGTAAGGAAATGAGAGCATCTCAGAACATATTTCTAAGAATAGTGGTGTCTTCGACAAATTTAAAATCTTTTCGATCTCTTCCAAAACACACACAACTATGTCACAAAGCGGAAACAGACATAGAACATTTCCAACATTGGCCCTTAGAGGAAATACAAGCAACAAGATCTAATTTCAACAACAGGAATGCTAACACAAAAGATAGAACAGAAGACATAGATATACATGGGGAAAACCCTTACGGGTAAAAAACCCCACACTCCAAAAGCCCAGATCGCCATTGTATTATTCAGCAACATAAAATACAGTTACAATACAAATCTGGCACTAAGCCTTTCATGGAGATTTACAGCTTGCTCGTCTGGAAGAATAACTGACAGCATAACCCTGTACAAAGTTCTCCAGCACTCATGTTAGTCCTTCATACTGTTATCATGCCACAAATAGCATACAGTATAGGACATCACCCTACACCCAAACTTTGTTCTCACTCACTGTTCGCACTCCTCTGTTTCAATGCATTTTACATGTCACATTATAGAGGAGGACATTCGGTTTGACTGCCATAACAAACTGAATAGTTACAAAAGACAAATGTATTCCGTATTCTTTTTCAATACAACATTTGCTTTTCTGTTCTTCTACCACATCATGGAGTAACAATTACCATCAAGGCACCAACCAATTCCTAGCATCCCAGCTCATAACCATTTCCACGACTGTACATATTTGTGAGATCTAAATATCCCACATGCACCAGTTGATGGTCGTTATCCCAGTTTAAATACTTGAACACGTAGTAAGACTATCGTCGGCAATTTTGTTGCCGATGATGCCAGTCTAACCTCATCGGTATAGCCAAAGCTGATGTCATTCATCGGAATGACCACAAGCTGTCGGAGCAACATTTCAAAACTGTGGCAATAGTTATAGTCAGCCCAATAGAGACACTATCCCTTCATCAGTAAGACCCCAATGCATCAGAGAAAGATATCCATAGCATGCCAATAGTAATCCTCATGCCGACACCAAGTTCCATCGGAGTGATATCTAACATTAGAGTGACATCTTAGAGCTTAGCCGATAGCTACACTCTGCCCGATCAGGTTGAACCCTTGAACCAACACTAATCATTGAACCAATGAACCAATGAACCATTGAACTGATGCCGTCGAACCGATGAACCAATGAACCATTGAACCGATGCCGTCGAACCGATGAACCAATGAACCATTGAACCGAAGCCTGCGAACTGATGAAACAATGAACCGATGAACCGATGAACCAATGAACCATTGAACCAATTCTTGTAATCTGAGTCACAAGTACTCAACACTACCCATGTTTGTCCAACCCGCCTATCCTCTCGAGGGGGCATCATCACCCTATCCTTTACCTTAGCTTCTTTGAAATGATGTTACTCGACATAAATCACATCATCTCAAACATCATCTCAAAGAGGGGCAAAATGTAGACACTAAAATTTGTCCATGTCTCGACACAACACCTAGTCGACATGACCTTGTAGTGTTTTGCCCTAGTTCCTAGGTCATCCCACTAACAATTCCAACTTAATCACATTCCAATTAACTAAAGAAATCCCATTTATTTAGTTAATAATACCCCTTCACATGTCTCACATAGTTCAAATTAAAAATTTGAATTATTCCCTCACCTCTCATCACATTGTGACACATGTCACATGTCTCATCTTCCACTTAATATGCCTTCACATGTCAAACTAATTCAAATAAGATATTTGAATTAGATGCCTTTTATCCTCCATCGCATGCTTGTCGTATTGCTACAACCTCTTGAGTGGGAAAACCCTAACCAATCTTGACCGTTCATATCATTGAAACCCTAACCAATCTCATCCATTGATTCGAATCAAGCCTTTTCTATAAATGAAGGCTTTCACAAGTCATTTTCATCATGTTGTGTCCTTGCATACCGTTATGCTGCCAAAATTTTGAGTAATCAACATCTCTCCATAATCGACCCTTCAAAATCTGCATGCCTATGCATGATTGAGAAGAGCCCTGGAGGTTAATCAATACTAGTTTGAAGTTTGGTTTGCATTTTGTTTATGTTTTGCATTTTCAAGCTAGGTTGTGCTTCATGGTGCTTGATAGGGTTTAGTAGTTTGCTATTTTCAACTCTGAATCTGATTTTTCCCTATCTACAGGAACTATGTGGAAACTGATATAGAACAAATACCAAAGACAAAAATACTGAAATATGTCTTCCAACCAAATTTGAAAGACAATGATGGTGCTGCTGATCAAGAATGATGGAAGTCTCAATGAATGACTCTGGATAAGAAGCCTATGGATGTGAAGGTGGATCAACTATTTTTGAAAAAGAATCAAGATTCTCTAAAACAACCTCAACAAAAGTGTCAAAAGACTCCAAAGTGTCACAATCATGGGTTATCTTCTCTGAAGAAGGAAGAGGCACACTATGATCATCTGGGAATGGATTAATATTAGGATCTCCATATAATTCCCAAATGTGAGTCGAAAGAGCATGAGGACACTCAAAATCAACAATAGATTCCAAAATGTCATCATCAACATGCATAACAATGACTTTCAAGACAAGATACCTATTTCTTTTCCAATCAAATTTTTAACGAGGAATGCCAGGTTCAGAAATAAGATTATACAAATATGGCAACAAATGAATCCCTCTAAGATGAGTAATGATGCCATCTCTCCATTTTTCATAGTTCCCCTCCTTCAAGATGATCAAAGAAGAATGAAATGTAGAACCCATATCTAATTATGAAAATTCTTAAAATCTCAAAGATAGAACCATCACATGAATGTAGAAACTTCCAAATAAGATATGCAACTAAAAATGAAGTCCCCCCACAAATCGTACCTCTCCAAATGTCAGGATACCCAAGTTATCAATTAATTGTCCCCAAAACACAAAATTCAATAGATAGTACCTAGTGTTGAACTAGAAAAAGTGCATGGACTGTATGAAGGAGCTCCTCAGCACCTCTCCAATGCCACAAGAATGATAGAAAGCGGAGATTGAGGCACCAAGTTACAAGCTCAGGAGTCCAAAGAAGGTTGACTTCAAGCTACAATAGATATTGATAGATAGCGAAATCAGGTGGACTGACCTACACCATTGCGAGGTTGGCAGAATCACCTTTCCAATGATATATGTAACTCGAAATTCTGACTCCGGATACCCAAGATATTCTCCATGGAAAAATTATCGTTGATATGGAGCCCACTAAATAAAAGAGGGGGCTGGATTGAGCCCTAGGGTGGATTGACCCTTAATCACGCACGTGACCACCTGCAAATAATGGGCAAAAAGTAAAATAGCCTATGAGGCTGAAAAAAGGAGCACTGTGATTGGGTGCAAAATAGGGGGCCCACTGCATGGGTTAGTTGATATGTTGGCGGGATACCCACGTCGATCGATATGTCACCATAGACAAATTGACCAAAAAAAAGAGGGGCTTGGATAGAGCCGGTAGATGTCAAGCATCAATCAATCACCACTCACAAATTCCAAGTCACCACTGTGAGATACACCATCCACTGTCTCTGCCTATGTGCGTGAGCGTGAGCCTTTGGAGTGCACTCACAATGCAATGAGCGAGCATTGGACTTTAAAAAGAGCAAAATTGATGCCTGTGGGATGAATCTGGGACTAAGTTCCTTCAAAAATCTCCAAAAGTAACAAGGATGGGCCCACCTCCAACGAACCCTAACTGAAATATTTGCAAGGAACTTTAGAGAATGTTAATGTCTTCTTTACAAATATATCGGCCAGCAAGATGTTGCCGTGAATCTTCTGTGTGAGGCTATCTTAGAAAAAAACACGACTGCTTTAAATCAATGAAGTGACTCTTGTCAGTAAACAAGATGCCACCTCCACAGTTTGTGAGAAAACAACAGAATGAATGCGCTACCACCTGAGAGCTATTGTTGGAAAAAAATAACAACATAAAAAATGATCTAAACTTCTGTGCGTGTGTGATGATCCAGGGGGTTAGCCAGAGGTGGATATTTGGGATTAAGAACGGCCACACAATTAACCAGAAAGTGTACTGTGCTGAATGCTTCCTCTGCTGCTCCCTCCAGACCTTACGAATTTGGTTTAGACAAGAATGAACAAGATAATGAGGTGGATTGTAAAGTCACCAAGCCAAATCACAAAACACCATGCTTCTGGTGTGGATACACATCAAAGAAATAATCAAGGGCTTTAGATGAAGAAATCCCCTTGCCTTCACTTTCTCATCAAGGATGCCTTATATTTGTTGTGTAGATGCAATACTACAATCTTCACAAAGATAGTGTCGGGAGTTGATAATCTTAGCAACCAAAAAAAGTGAATCAAACTAGAGAAAGCCCAAATACACCTCGGGAGAATAATGAAGACAGGCACGGATTGATGCCTAATAGATTGATCTCTTTCTCCAGCAACTCAATTCTCTGATATGACAAGAAAATTCCTTGGTTCAGGCTCTGATACCATGTAGGGATACACACAGGAAGCCATCATGAAGCTGCAGTCTTTACAGATCAAACTAGGAAACAAACCACCACAAGAGAATGCTCGAGCATGAGTTTGCATAAGGAGAAAAAGATTTGAGAAGACTAAATTGATATATTACAATGAATCTCACTGATTTTTACAAATGTGATATATGGCTTATATTGCCTTACATTCTCGTGAATTAACCACCCTAACTGGTTACGGTAATAACTTCCCAAAGTATAACTATTAAATAATTATTTGCCTATATGCCTAAGTAAACTTAATCAAGGCAAAATCTATTTACCCTAACAAATACAATTTCTCCCACATTACGCCCACAAGATCTGACATCTGCCTTTGCCACTCCACTATATTTGAATACAATTTTGTTAAGGTTTTTAATATGGCGATAAACATTTTTTAAATTGTTATAATATAGAATTTTTGTTCGACTTTTAGTTTTTGACATTATGTCAACAGTACTAGATTGTTATAATTTAAATAGTTTTTTACATTATGTTTTGATCGTTGATATTCAAATTTTACTTATGACAAAATCCATACTAACATTGGAGATTTCACAAGCATGAGACCAACTGTGAAATTTCTTCTAAAAATTTGAAGTCAGATCTTCATAAGATCTTCAATGAATTCTTTTAAATAAAATAGGAGAAAAGAGAAGAAATAATAAAATAAAACTACCCTAAGGTGATGTGCCAAACTTAAAGTTCTATTAACTTTAGTAATCCACACAATGTTCAATATATATACTAATTATGACGATTCATCACTCTAACAAGTGGCACCTAAATACACGATCATTATTAAATAAGAGATCATCATTCCTTAAGCATATGAATAGATGTAGAAGTAGAAAACAAAATAATACTGAGAAAGTTACTGCAAAGACAAATTAGGCACAAAATGTCAATTTTCCCTTCATTGGTGAATTATGAACAGATTACAAAAGAGGCCAGTAGCACAAAATCATATCATTCAAACAATTCTAGGAAATGCCCAAAAAGGCCTCTATCCATCACAAAATTCCCCCCTTTTCTCTTATATCTATAATGAATCCCTTTTTATGCTTTGGGATCAGAGTGCTAGTAGAAAATATATGCGTAAATCTTGGATCACCAAGTATTCAGTTGTTTTTGTAAACTACAATAGAAGAACTAGTGAACTAGGGCTTAAGGCAGACAAATGGCAAAGATTGCTCTCAAAATCCATCGATTCTAAAAAAATTCCAAGTGATATATAGTTCTTTTATCCTTGACCAATGGCGCAATAGAGAAGTGTGTTAGCTTTGACAATCACTTTGAGGAACACTGAGCTAACAAATGTCGCTAGGATATTATTATTTACTCTACGATACTGGGCCCACCATTGTGCTGACTCAATTTCATTTTCCTATAGTGCAAATGCTATAAAATTATTAGGTTGGCAATATTTATGTGTTGCACGAGCCGTCAGATCATTTTAAAAAATGATCAACGGCTTGGGTTCTTTTATATCCCATCAAGGGAAATGGGGCCCCCTAACTGATGAGTCATCAAAACCAACCAATGGCACATCTTTTTGGAAATGTCAGATCTTCTAGCTTTAAACGTTGCAGGATGCTGTCATATGGCATCAAGACCCAACATCTACTTGTTTATTTTATTGACAAAGAATTGGGGCCCATGTCATATGCTGATTGATTTGCTTCGGCCACTGGTGAAATGTTATAAAGCTATTAGACTAAAAAATTTATAAGTTACAAAATTTTGCACATGGAGCTCATTACCCAAAATATCTACAGGTTCGTTACTCTAGCCCTACTAATTGCTAACTCATATGATGCGACCAATGGTGCAACATCTTGAACCTATTAGATTGATAAAGTTTAAATGTTGTGAGATACATCTACGTGTATCCTGACCATCTTTGATCAATGGTTCTAAAGAATTAATGGAGCATCTGAAGCCATGAGATTGTATAAGGAAATATGAATCTGCCACTTCAAAATTTATCAAGAGATTAAGAAAGCCCGACGCTGGATACCAACTTTGTGAGGGAATGAAATCAAAGTTGATGTCTGTGACAAAAGAATCAGTTTCCCAAAAGTAGAATATGATCCGAAGGATGATTGTAAAGCAAGGCTCTATAGTGATTATATTGTTTATCAAATAGTATTATTGGCAAATTACATTTATAGGTGGAAGGAACGATAGTTGCCGCTAAAGATCCACAAAATGGAACAAAATAGATATATGGTTGACATTTTAGCAACTTAATAACTTTAATTTAAATGGTTTTGGTACCATTAATGGAGATGGAATGTCATGGTGGGAGGGTTGCACAGGCAGACAACAAATAATGATTTTGTATATACTAGCCAATTCCCATTTTTAATTGGAAAGCATTTGGGTACTTGAATAAGACAGTTGGGTATTTGAGGGCATGACATTCAAGGAATTCTATATAAACCCCCTTTGTACACCTTTTTGATAGATAGTAATATAATAGAGCACTAGTAGATTTCTGGTATGAACTTGTCTGAATATTTATTATGTATGTGATAGCTTTGCTTTGCTAGGGTTTTATCTAATAGGGTGCAGGTTTGTTTGAGGGTCTAGGACTCTCACATGCCTCAGGTGAGTGGTCCTATGGGTTGACATGCTGGTGTGAAAAAACATGCATGGGTGATTTTAATAACAAAGATCCTTTCGTGACTTTAATAAAAGATTTCCTAGAAAGCCTACAAACAAGGGACAATTTCCATAAACTCTAAAGGTTATACCTCTTCAAAAAATGTGTTATTAATAACATAATATTTATGAGGTATTTCTTGGGTTGCAGGCCATGCAAAATGATTTGAAACTAAGATAAGCCACTATTAATAAAGATTGTAATGAAGATCTATCATTCTGATAGAAGCTGGCTATGGATACATAAATAGATTTGTAGGAGGCTTCTGTATTGAAATAGATTTATAGGAGGATTCAACACATTAATTATTAATCAAATTATCAAATTATAGGTCTATCTTTTCTACTCTATAGTTGCTAGATCCAAATTTATTTTAGCTAAGTATTGGCTGGTATATCTACTGTTAGGATTAAGGTGCAATCAACCTTGTAAATCCTATGTAATTAATTACTCCTAATATTGTTTGTAAATCACCCATAAGGGATGAAAGGTTTCACCAATAGTGATCTTGTTTCAACCGTATGTTTATATTCGGTACATGATGCTCACTCGTCCATGACGGGGGGTCGTTGGGGGGTTTCACCTCATTTTATTTATATTTTATCATTGTGAATCTGGACCGTTTGTCATTAGGTCATAGATCTGATGGTCGATATTTTGTCAGTTATCTTTCCCTAGAAGGCAACCCCCTTTTATAAGGATATTTGTACTACATTTTTATTGGATTGGAGACTAATAGGCGCCGCTGGATTGAAGACTGAAGAAATAGAGGAAGTGCATGTATTGTAATCTCATATATTTGAATATAATACAAATTGGAGCCTCTTTTCTTGGTGGAGTTTTTTATCTGAAAGAGTTTTCTCTACGTTACATACTGTGTTATGTGTTCTGTTCTTAATGCTTGTTATTTCTGTGTAGTGGGTTTTATTTTTGTTACAATCTCCATTGATTCTACATTGTTTTGAGGGCATAAATAAGGTTTGAATCAGATTTCCATTGTGTGGTTTGCACCTTCATTTCTAACATTTGGTATCAAAGCCTGGTCAGTTTTGATTCTTGGGTGGTAGTGTGAAGGTTTTTTAGCTACAGTGGGAGATTTGGTTGTTGTTTGTTTGCAGATCTTTTGTAGATATCATGGCTTCATCCACTGTTGCTTCTACCTCTTGGTTGGACATCAAAAAGTTCAATGGAACGGGGTACAAATTGTGGAAAATAATAATGGAGGATTTTCTAGAAGAAAGAAACCAGTGGCTGACTATTATGAAAGAGAAGAAACCCGATGATGTTGCTCCTGATGAGTGGGAAAGACTGGATAAAAAGGCATGAGGTACAATCCGGCTGTGTCTTGCAGATTCTGTTCTACTAAATGTTGCAAGTGAGGAGTTCACACATAGCTTGTGGAAGCATCTGGGTGAGATCTACCAAGACAAGAGTATGGTAAATAAACTTTATTTAAAGCGTTAGTTATTTTCCATGAAAATGAAAGAGGGTGAATCGATTGTAGAGCATTTAAATTCATTTAATTTGTTATTGAGTCAACTAGCATCTGGAGATGTGAAGGTGAATGAGGAAGATAAATGTATATTGCTTCTCTGTTCTTTACTCAAGTCATGGGAGAATGTTATTTTGGCTATCACTGCTAACCTCACAGATCCAAAGTTGGATGCTCTTGTTTTAGTTCTGCTGTCACATGAATTGAGGAAGAAAAGTTTGGATAGTTCAGGGGATGCTCTTAGTGTCAGGGGAAGGTCTATGGAAAGAGGACCAAAAAGAGATCAGAAAGGGGCTAAGGACAAGTCCAAGGGCTAATCTAAGACTCATGGGAAGAAGAACAAAGTTAAGTGTTGGAACTACGGTAAAAGGGGACATGTGAAGGAGTGCAGAAACCCAAAGAAATAGTGGGAGAGTGCTTCAGATAAGTCCTCAAATGTAGGTGAATATGTTTTACTTTCTACGTGTAATGTTGTTTCTAATGATCACTGGTTGGTTGATTCAGGATGCTCGTTTCATATGACCCCGCATAAGGAATGGTTTTCCACATACGAAGAGTATGATGGAGGTGATATATACCTTTGGGACAACTCTACATATCTGATAGTTGGGAAAGGCAAGGTATTGTTGTGTTTCAGTGATGGGAGGATTAAAACCCTCCCTGGTGTTTTGCATGTTCCTGGATTAACTAGAAATTTGATTTCAGTTTCGAAGTTGAATGATTTGGGAATGCATGTAACATATGAAAAGCATGGCTACAAATTGGTGAGAGGGAACTTGGTAATAGTGAAGGGGAAGAGATTGGGAAACTTGTTTAAGCTTGAAGCCACTACAGTTTGTAATACCTCTTATATATTTGAGGCTAGTACTGAAAATACATGTATGTTGTGGCCTCGTAGATTGGGCCACACTAGTAATAATGTTTTGAAAACTATCAAGAATAAAAATGTGTTGGATGGTTTCTCCTATTCTCATGAGTACTTTGATTTCTATGAGCATTGTGCATTTGGTAAACAAAATAGAAAATCATTTCCTTTAGGAAGCAATAGAGCAAAAGAGAAGTTAGAAATTATTCAGATAGATGTGTTTAGACTTGTGGATAATGATTCTATCAAAAAATCTTGTTATTTTATCACCTTCATTGATGATGTATCCAGATTTACATGAATTTATCTTATGAAACACAAATTTGAAGATAAAAATATAAGATATGACAATGGAGGGGAATATTGCTCTAAGGAATTTGATGAGTTTTGCAAGCATGCATGTATTATCAAACAAAATACAACTCTGTATACACCACAATAGATGGTGTTGCAGAAAGGATGAACCGAACAATCATGGAAAGAGCTAGAAGCATGCTGAGTGATGCACAGTTAGATAAATGATTTTGGGCAAAGGTTGTGTGTACTGCTTTCTACTTGATTAACAGATCTCCTTGTAAGGCTCTTGATTCGACACCATATGAAGTGTGGACAGGTAAAAAGCCTTCTGTTTCACATTTAATGGTTTTTGGCTGTTAGGCTTTTGTTCATGTGCCTAAGGAAAAGCAATCTAAGTTGGATCCAAAAGATGAAAAGTGTACATTCATTGAATATGGTGATAATGTCAAAGGTTATAAGCTTTGGAATCCACTAACCCATAAGATTATCTATTCTAGAGATGTCATTTTCAAGGAACTTAGAGCTATTTCTGAACCTGAGTAGCCAAAAGAAAAAGAAGAAAAGGTAAAGAGAGTTGGTGCAGGAGCACCCCTACAAGATAGGATATAGGTTCATTGTCCGCATGACAGGACATTAGTCTATTTTTAGCATGTTTGACTTCATAATGTAATAAGGTCCATTGGACCAATGCATATGTATTAGATCAGCCTAGGAGAGTGTGCAGGCAGTTAGAGCTCGTGATCAGGTTGTCTGAGCTGTCTTCTCCCAGCCGTTTGGAAGCTCCCAGCCGCTGGGAATCGAGTTGGTAGTACTCGTAGGATATTGCTATAAATAACTCAGATCAGTTAGGGTTTGAGATCACACAGTTAGAGAAGAGAGAAGAGAGTAGAGAGTAGTAGTTATGTTATGTTGTACTGGTGATTGAGTGAAATCCAGAGATCAGTCCAGACATTGTGAAACATTGTTGTAGAAACAGGACATTTGTGTTTCATCTAAATAAGATCTCATCAATTGCATTATCTGGTTTATCAGTTGTTTATGTTTTGATCTCTGTTCTGATTACAGGTTAATGGATTCTTTCAACCCTTCCACCAGTTGATTCTGTGAATCGGTGGAATGGTCATGCATGTTAGTTTAGATTGTATTTTAGTTTTCTGTTTATGCATTTCATTGCGTGGGAGATCAATTGGTAGCATGCTATGAATCAACCTAGCATCCTCATGTGCTAGGGTTTAGGAAGATAAACTGTTAAGTTTTGATCTGAAGGTGATCCGGCCCGATCATCATGTTTTCTTTGTGAAATTGTGCGGTTCTGTGAGTTTGCATGCAGCTGACGGATATACAGGGGTCTGCATGTGCTTTTCCAGCCGGAGTGAATCGTATCGTCATCTGCGAGTATATCGCTATCCGGATCGGGTTATGAAGCTGACGAAGAATGCATCAGGATGATATAAGTCGGATATATACTCAGTGTGTATATCATCGTCAGGATCATCTTTTGTGTGTATCCATCATCCGCATATCGCTACCGCATGCAGGAGTGGAAGTTCACTTTTTTGGCTAAGGACCGGAAAGGTCATCATCAGGATATTGAAAAGATCACCGTATATTCATTATCATGTTGCGGAGGATATAAGTGTCTTATATCCTGTTGACATCATCATCAGGTGCATTGACATCATCATCGGGTGCAAGTGACATCATCGTCATCAGGATATTGCGAATATCACCCTATGCAAGTTTATCCTGCTGTCGCTAAGTGTTTTGGCATCGGCGTAAGTCATCGGCATAAAGTTTGGTTAACATCATCAGGATGTTTTAATATGACCGGATAAGTCATATCCTGATGCTGTTGTTTGAGTAGTCGGATATCGGGGTGACGTAAGCATCGAAGGAAAGGTGCTAGAAGTTGTCGTCATCAGGATATATGGGAGGAACCGGATATTTTATATCCTGCTGATGAAGGTGATGTTGAACATCATGATGATGAAGATAGAGTTTGGCGGTAAGATGAACAGTGAACATCAGGAGGATGTTTGCGCTTGCCGAATATCATGATGCTGTTGACAGGTGAAAGGCGAAAGGCGATGAGGAAGTGAACAGTAGTTAGCAGGAGGATATTTCATGCCTCTTCGAAATATGATGATGCTGTCTGTGTTAGCAAGAAATATGATGATGATGATAAGCCGATAGGTATTACATGCTACATGTCTAGGATTTTAACATGCTGGTTGTGTTAATGACTCCTCCTTCCCATTTGTAAGCTTCTGTTGCGTTTCCTCTGCATCAAGAGTGCACTTTGATTTTGAGCAGCAAGATGCACCTCAGGAAGAACACAATGATGGATTGGGAGGTGAAGAAGAAGAAGAATATTCAAGTAGTTCTGATGAAGATGAATCTGTTGTTACAGAAGAAGTTGGTGCAGATGATCATGTAGAAGAACAACCTGAGACACTGACTCCACCCTGGAGAAGATCCACAAGACAGCAGAATGCAGTTGACAGGTATAGCCCACCAGATTTCTGTTGTATATTTACTTTATTGAGTACTGACGATGAGCCTAAATCCTACAGGGAAGCTATTTTTGCAGATGAGAGTGAGTCTTGGCAGTTATCCATGTAAGAGGATATGATGGATTTAGACTCTTGTAACACTTGAGATCTTGTTCATTTTCCCAAAGGAAGAAAGGCCATAGGTTGTAAGTGGGTATTCAAGAAGAAGTTTGGAGCAGATGGTTCATTAGAAAAGTACAAGGCTAGATTGGTAGCTAAGGGATACTCCTAGAGAGAGAGAGTTGATTTTGGTGAAATTTTCTCTGCTGTTGCTAAGTCGACTTCTATTAGATTTCTTTTATCCAATGCTACAACTTATGATTGGGAGATTGAGCAAATGGATGTTAAGACTGTGTTCTTGCATAGAGATCTCAACGAAGAAATTTATATGCAACAGCCTATAGGTTTTGAGGTAAAAGGAAAATAACATTGGGTTTGCATGTTGAAGAGGTCTCTCTATGGTTTGAAATAGTCCCCCAGAATGTGGTATCAAAAGTTTGATTCATTTGTATTGAAATTGGGTTTGGTTAGGAGCGAGGAGGATCATTGTGTGTACATTCAATGTATTGATGATTCTATACTTATCATTGCATTGTATGTTGACGACATGTTATTTTTCAACAATACTAAGGGTATGATCAGTGAGCTTAAAGCCCAACTTTCAGGTGCATTTGATATGAAGGATCTTGCAGCTTCTAGGTATATTCTGGGTATGGAGATCAGGAGGGATAGAGGTAACAGAAAGCTTTGGTTGTAACAAAGTAAGTATGTGAATACCATTTGTAGAGATTCAGTATGTAGGACTGTAACCCAGTTAGAGTTCCTTTACCCATTGGTACTAAGCTTTCATTAGATATGTGTCCAAAGAATGAAGATGATTTAGAGGATATGTCTAATGTGCCATATGCTAGTGTTGTAGGGAGTTTGATCTATGGAATGGTTTGCACTAGACCAGATATTGCCCAAGTAGTGGGAGTTTTGAGTAGATTTATGTCTAACCCTGGTAGACAACATTGGAATTATGTGAAGAGGGTGCTTAAGTATCTTATAGGTACTCCTGATTATTGTTTGGTTTATTCTGGTACTGATAGTGCTGATAAATCATTGGACATACAGGGTTTTGTTGATGCAGATTGAAAAGGTGACTTGGATAGTCGAAGGTCCACTAGTGGCTATGTGTTTAATTTGTTTGGAGGAGCAATGAGTTGGATGAGTAAGAGGCAACCCACAGTTGCTTTGTCCACCACAAAAGTAGAGTATATGGATGTTGCTCATGTCTCTAAGGAGTCAGTTTGGTTGAGAAGATTGTGTACATGTATTGGATTTGATTGCAGGATCATTCAAATTGGTTGTGATAGCCAGAGTGCTATATGTTTGGCCAAGAATCCTATGTATCATGCTCAGACTAAGAATGTTGACGTACAATATCACTTTGTTCAAGAAATGGTTGCAAATGGTAGATTAAGCTAAAGAAGGTAGACACTCAAGAGAATGTTGCAGATGCTTTGACCAAGCCTATGAGCACAGAGAAATTTGTTTGGTGCAGAGAGGCCATGGGCCTTGCTTCTAGTGCCTAATTATTTTATGGTTTTCCTATGGGTATTTACAATGTATGATGTCAATTGGGAGAATGTTAGGATTAAGGTGCCATCAACCTTGTGAATCCTATGTAATTAATTACTCCTAATATTGTTTGTAAATCACCCATAAGGGATGAAAGGTTTCACCAGCAATGATCTTGTTTCAGCCATATGTTTATATCCGGTACATGATGCTCACTCGTCTGCGACGGGGGGCCGCAGGGGGGTTTCTCCCTGCGAGGGGTCCGGGGGGTTCATCCCCTCGATGGGGGGTTTGGGGGCCATGCACCCTTGGGGGGTTCAGGGCAGTGCCCTTGAAACCTCATTCTATTTATATTTTATCATTGTGAATCTGGACCATTTGTCATTAGGTCATAGATCTGACGATCAATATTTTGTCAGTTATCTTGCCCTAGAAGGCAACCCCCTTTTATAAGGATATTTGTACTATGATTTTATTAGATTAGAGACTAACAGGTGCCGCTGGATTGAAGACTGAAGAAACAGAGGAAGTGCATGTATTGTAATCTCATATATTTGAAGATAATACAACTTGGAGCCTCTTTTCTTGGTGGAGTTTTTTACCCGAAAGGGTTTTCTCCACGTTACATACTGTGTTATGTGTTATGTTCGTAATGTTTGTTATTTCTATGTAGTGGGTTTTATTTCTGTTGTAATCTCTATTGATTCTACATTGTTTAGAGGGCATAAATAAGGTTTGAATCTAATTTCCGTTGTGTGGTTTGCACCTTCATTTCTAACATCTACCAAATGTACAATATATGGTCATCTCTGTTAGGATTTAGGTGCAATTAACCTTGTAAATCCTTGTAATTATTATTCCTAATATTAATTGTAAATCACCCATAATGGATGTACAAGTTTCATCGACAATGGTAAAATTAATTACCAGGGTCAGTAATTATGGAGTTACTACATCGGTAAGTTCCGGAGTTATAGGTGGTAGTTATGGAGTAACATTTATTGATAGTAATTATAAATATCAATAGTAATTGAGGGTAGGTGCCACCTTGGAGGAATCATCTATATTTGGCTTGTATGACACATGTCATAAAGTTGGTAAGTGGTTGTAAGAGAATCTATGATAGCTGTAAGTTGTCATAAGATTCTATGACAATATGACAACTTATGACAGATATTTATGAGTTGTAAGTTTCTATTCTTGGCTCTAGGCACCCATATTGGGAAGATTATATTCAAAGGGTGTTATGATGGAATCTATAACAGTTATGACAACATTTATTACCTTGTAATTGCCTATTCTTGTCCATGGGCACCCAAGTTTGCATGGTTGACTATTGACAAGTGTCATGAGCCTGTAAGAGGTCATTTAATGTTGCATGTTGGAGTATCCAAGGTGAGAGAAAGTGGATGCGTAGTTTGGGGAGTGAAATACCTCTATAAATATAGTGCCTTGTATGTGTTGTTTATCATAGTTTTCTTGTACAAAGGTTCTGCTGGATTGAAGGTTGGAGAGACAAGAAGTGCATGTATTATGTATTTCAGATTTTGAAGATAATATAACTTGAGCCTCTTTTCTTGGTGGAGTTTTTTACCTGAATGTGTTTTCTCCACATTATATCTGGTGTTGATATGGTTTATTTTTCTATGGTGTTTATTCATGTGTTGTAATTTTATTTTCATATGCAAACTCTGTTCATATTACACTGCTATAAGATCATAAACATATCGTAATCAGATTTCAATTTAGGTAGTTGTTCCATGCATTTCTAACATTTGGTATCAGAGCCTGGCCAATTTTAATTCTTGGGTGGTAGTGTGAAGGTTGTTTAATTGCAGTGGGAGATTTGGTTGTATTGTTTTACAGATCTTGTGTAGTATTAATGGTTCAATCCGCTGCTTCAAACTCTCATTTAGACATTGACAAGTTTAACAATACGGGGTATGAATTGTGGAAGCTAAAGATGGAGGATTTGCTTGAGGAAAGAAACTAATGGTTGGATGTTACAAAAGAGAAGAAGCCTGATGATGTGAGTATGAAAGAATGAGAAAGGTTGGATAAGAAGGCATGGGGAACTATTTGACTGTGTCTTGCAGATTCTGTCCTATTGAATGTTTCGAAGGAAGAGACTTCATTCAAACTTTGGAAGAGATTGGGTGAGATCTATCAAGCCAAGAGCATGGTAAACAAGCTTTATTTAAAGCAAAAATTATTTTCTATTAAAATGAAAGAGGGTGTTTCCATTGTAGAGCATTTGAATAATTTTAATTTACTTTTGATTCAACTTGATTCCGTAGATGCTACCATCGAAGAGGAAGACAAATGTATACTTCTACTTTGTTCTTTACCTAAACCTTGGGAGAATGTTATTCTTGCTATTACTGCTACCTTAAAGATCCAAAGTTGGATCGCCTTGTTGCAATTTTGTTGGCATAGGAGATGAGGAAGAAGACTTCTGAGGGTAACACTGAGGCTCTCAATGTGAAGGGAAGGTCCAAGGAAAGAGGACCGAATGGATATCAGAAGGGGTCTAAAAATAAGTCTAAGGGTTGTTCTAAGACTCCTAGAAAGAGTAACAAAGTTAAGTGTTGGAATTGCGGAAAAAGAGGGCATGTGAAAAAGGAATGTAGAAACTTGAAGAAATAGTGGGATTCCACTACTGATAAGTCCTCAAATGTAGGTGAAGATGTTTTACTTTTTGCATGCAATGTTGTTTTTAATGATCATTGGTTGGTTGACTTAGGATGTGTTGAAATGCACAAGACAACTGAGAGGGGGGGTGAATCAGTTGTAGCAAAAACTTAACTTCTTTCAAACATCAACACATTAACCACTTAATTATGATTTAACCATGAGAGCATATAATCAATAACTTGAACACATTCACACATGAGACACATGAGACACCAGATTTTTACGTGGAAAACCTAATGAGGGAAAAACCACAATGAGTGTTAGCTCACAATATAAATGATATATCAACATTTACAACAAGGCTCACTGCTAGAGGCCCACTACCTTAGGGCTCACTACCCAGAATGCTCACTGCAAAAGAAATGGCTCACTTCCAAGAGAAGGGGCTCACTGCTAGAGTTGGTTGATTGAGATAGTAGCATCTACACTATGCCAAGGTTTAGTTCCATTGAAGCGCAATAAATTTCCTCTGCTCTACTTTTTCACTTCGCACTTATCTTTGCATCTTCGTATCCTCATCAATTATTCACGACTTTATTACATGTATTTATAGAATTCATCAACCTTGGAATGTACATCAAGGTTGGCATTACAATCATCAACCATTGGAATAATCTCCAAGGTCGGCATACACACATACATTAGGATAGGTCTAGACCTAAACAGATTTGTGAAGGAGAAGAATGAATACGGATTATACCATGCCTTAGATGGGACTCAAATGCAATCTTCCATGCTACAACATGTTATCACAAACTCCAAAGTATAATCACAAGTAGTGAAAACAACCGAGTCGGCTAAAACTGGTGTTAACACTAAGACCTTTAGGAACACGCTTCATACACTATTTAGATTACACTTTGCAGACCAATCAAAAGGTAGGAACATGATCTAGGGACATCCACAAGCATGTTACAATCACCAAGAACTTCCACAAAACCCCCAAACATTCTATTCAAAAGATTCTTCAAATCGGGGCACTTAAACATTACTGTTAGCCACTGTCATAAAGGAAAGATCACTTGTGCAGCACTAAATCACAAACCATTTGCACTAAAGGCACATACCATCATTACAAACTTAATTCTAGAACCATAGACTGTAAAACTTAAATGCAGAGAAATGCAGAGTAGAATACATTCTCCCTATCACCATTGAACACTTAGAAAAGTAGTTTTTACTTTGGTGAAAAGAACTCACTCAAATCTTCATACCAGAGGCTCAAACTTGGAACATAGAAACTACATACATCCCTTATCATAACTTCCAACTGTAGACAAATCTTTTCAATCTACAGGATATGCGGAGCAAAACATTGTACTGTTCTTCTCAGACACTTGCTCAAATTCATTCAAATAATTTCCTTAGATGTTGACTTTAGGTGTTGACATCAATGACAATACTTATTGCTCATACTTGCAACAAGATGCTTGTATCATATGACCTCACATAAAGAATGCTTTTCCACATATGAAGAGTATGATGGAGGTAAAGTGTACCTTGGGGACAACTCTACATATCAAGGCAAGGTAATGTTGTGTTTTAGTGATGGGAGAATTAAAACTCTCCCTAGTGTTTTGCATGTTCCTGGATTGGCTAGAAATCTGATTTTAGTTTCAAAGTTGAATGATTTGGGAATACATGTAACATTTGATAAGCATTGTTGCAGATTGGTGAGAGGAAACTTGGTAGTAGTGAAGGGAAAAGATTGGGAACCTTATTTAGGCTAGATGCCACTACAGTTTGTAATTCCTCTTATATTTTTGAGGCTTCTAAAAACACTTGTATGTTGTGGCACCGTAGATTGGGTCACACAAGTAATAATGTTTTAAAAACAATTAAGAATAAAGATTTTTTGGATGGTTTCTCTTATTCTGATGAACACTTTGATTTTTATGAGCATTGCGTGTTGGGTAAACAAAACAAAACATCATTTCCTTTAGGAAGTAATAGAGCAAAAGAGAAGTTAGAGGTTATTCATTCAGATGTGTTTGGACCTATGGATAATGAATCTATCAGAAAATCTTGATATTTTGTCACCTTCATTGATGATGTATCTAGATTTACATGGATTTTTTTATGAAACACAAATCTGAAGTTTTCACTAAGTTTAAGGATTTTAAAGTCTTAGTTGAAAACCAATTAGGATTAAAGATAAAAATATTAAGATCTGACAATGGAGGGGAATATTGCTCCAAGGAATTTGATGAGTTTTGTAAGCATGTAGGTATAATTAGACAAAAGACAACTCCGTATAGGCCACAACAGAATGATGTTGCAGAAAGGATGAACCGAACAATCATTGAAAGAGCCAGAAGTATGTTGAGTGATTCACATTTAGAGAAATTCTTTTGGGCAGAGGTTGTGTGTACCACTTGTTACTTGATTAATATAACTCCTTGTAAGGCTCTTGACTCAACACCTTATGAAGCGTGGACAAGTAAGAAACCTTCTGTTTCACATTTAAGGGTTTTTGGATATGAGGATTTTGTTCATGTACCTAAATAAAAGTGATCTAAGTTGGATCCAAAAGTGCATAAATGCATCTCCATTGGATATGGTGAGAATGTTAAAGGTTGAAAGCTTTGGGATCCTCTAACCAGAAAAAATATTTTCTCTAGAGATGTTATTTTCAGGGAACTTAGAGCTATTTTTGAACCTGAATAGCCAAAAGAGAAAGAAAGGTCAAAGGTAGTGCATTTTGATTTTCAACAGGAAGATGCACAACCAAAATAATAGAATGATGGATTGGGGGTGAAGAAGAAGAAGAAGATTCAAGTGGAAGTAGTTCTAATGAGGAAGACTTTGTTGTTAAAGAAGAAGTTGAGCATCCAGAAGAACCAAAAGAGTCTCTTACTCCACCCTTGAGGATATCCACAAGATAACGGAACCTAGTTGACAGGTATAGCCTGCCAAATTTCTATTGTGTATTTTCTTTATTGAGTATTGATGATGAGCCTAGATCCTATAGGGGAGCTATTCATGTAGATGATAGTGAGTCTTGACAATTAGCCATGCTAGAGGAGATGATGGCTTTAGACTCTTGTAACACCTGGGATCTTGTTAATTTACCCAAAGGAAGAAAGACTATAGGTTGTAAGTGGGTCTTTAAGAAGAAGTTTGGAGAAAATGGCTCATTGGAGAAGTATAAAGCTAGACTGGTAGCCAAGGGCTACTCCCAGAGAGAGGGAGTTGATTTTGGTGAAATATTCTCTCCTCTTTGCTAAATTATCTTTGTAGACATCTAAAAGTGTCCTCAAGTTGCAAAACCCTAATTTCTTCCACATTCTACTAATTTTCCTTAACTTTCCTCTATGGTTCAATAATTAATTTGAATAAATTAATTATTTAATCATTCACATTCCAAATATCCCCTTTTCACTTACTTAATTAAATAAATCTCATTTGTTTAATTAAAGTTCACATGTCCCCTTCTCAAATAAATTAAATAAATGAACCTAATTTATTTAATTTAAAAATTATTTCCCACCTCACTATTTCTTCCAATTTTAAATTCACTTTTATCCTTTAGTGGTGAGGAAACCCTAACTCATCTTAGCCCTCCATTTGGCCTCAAAGTCAACATGTGATCCTGGCCCTCCATTCAAATAAGATCTTCTATAAAACACCTCTCTTAGTTTATCTTTCATCTTCTTAGTCCTAGAATCTCCTTATTTTGCTTACAATCTCCAATATCTTGCTAATCACATACATGAGCTTCTCAAGATGGTTGCATGAACCTGCAAATCGAAGAACACTAAGGCAAGATGGAGGAGGATAATGGAGATAGGTCAATACTAGCTTAGATTCTTAGTTTATTTCATGCTTATTTGATTGATTTCTAGGCTAGATTGCACTCCATTGGGAGCTAGGATTAGCTGTAGTTTAATTTCTGCATGTTAGCCAATTTTTCCCTATCTCATTTTGGTGAACCCGACATGAAACAAAGAAAATCTAACATTTTTTATTGATTTTAGCAACTCAACCTTCACAGGTGGCTTCCTGGTCTCAAACAGACCTCACCGTTGAGTCTGAGAGGCCCTTGAGGCAAAAAATGATTGTAAATTTGACCCATTTCGCTCACTATGAAATTTTTTGTATTTTTTTGAATTTTTTATATTGCCAGTCCATACTACCTATACTTGATGTCTGTGTTTGGTTTTGGCTTTTTGTAGGTGTCAAACTTCGTCTCTATGACTATTGTTGTTTGGGAGTTTGATTGTTTTGTAGGGACATTTGAGGGTTTAAGTATGCAAAACCCTAAGTTGTCGACCTAGGGAAAATCCTAGCATTGGCAGAAATTCCTCTCTCGTCGCTCTAGATTGGTCACCATTTACTCTCACCTCTATGAGTCCCTAGGCATTCAACCTAACCCTAAACCTTGCTTGTTGACCTCATTCACTCTTCTGACCTGCGCTTTGAAAGACTCACTATCGTCGAACCTCCCTTCTACCACCACTCGTTCCAACCACCTCTGCTTCACTACCGCTCCTCCAGGTTGACACCATTCAAACCACCTCATTGCCTCTCTCAAGCCTGTCGACCTTTGCTCACTGTGAGTTGTTAGATTTGCCTGTGGGTGGTGACCCTGTCCGTGGGAGGTGACCTTGTCCATGGATGTCGACTTCATCCCTTTGTTAACCCTAACACCTTTGCATTCAAATTTGTGACCACCACATCCCGCCGCTCCTCTTAAGCTCCGCCTGCTTTCCATTCCACCACCATCTATAACCCTAACACTGCTCAATACCCCTTAAACGCTTCAAAAACTCTACAACAAATTTAAACCCTAACTGCCCATTTTGTAACAATCGTTGGGCGCTTAGCTGTCAATGGGGGTTTAAATAAAATTTGGTCAAATCTTTTCAAAAGCCTATGGTCATATCCTTGACCGAGCCCACGGGGCTCTCGTTGCTTTGTTTTTTTTTAATTTTTGTCTTTTCTTGGGCCCTGGTCATATTGATGACCAGGGCCCCCCTTAACTAAACCACTAGCATAAACTGTTGATGTTAACCACCAGGTGCTAGAAACCCTTAAATGTGACTTGGACTTACAGACCGCTAGCGGTCAGGCTTAACCGCTAGGGCCTGTCTTGTTCCCTCTACATACCCTAAACAGGTAGATTTTTAATTTTGCTCATAACTTGGCCATATGGAGGCAAAATTTTGCAAACAAAGGCTTGTTGGAAAGCTAACACAACGAACTTTGCAATGGTATAGGTTTTTCTAGGTGATGGTACTGTTTTGTCAAAACATTTTCTG
The DNA here is from genome assembly GCA_027924645.1 of Cunninghamia lanceolata. Classification (NCBI taxonomy): domain Eukaryota; kingdom Viridiplantae; phylum Streptophyta; class Pinopsida; order Cupressales; family Cupressaceae; genus Cunninghamia; species Cunninghamia lanceolata. The sequence continues at coordinate 15,979,470 of BSBN01000233.1, read as the reverse complement.
GTCAAAGTCAACATTACACTTAAACTTCAAACGAGCGTATCTCTTGCATTTTTATCCTTTTTTCATTTTTTTTAAAGTGAATGAAATTTCCTGATCAATCTGATTCTACTGTTATTGTTTCTACAACTGATCAATTTTTTTAGATATTTTCTAGATTTGATTTCGAGGCCTTTTTGACTTAGTGGCTTGCACATGGGGTACTTTGCTTCATGTGTCATGTTTTGAGCATTATCATGGAGATTTTATGTCACTAATATCTAATTTTCAGCTTGTGGAATTCACCGGGAGAAGACATTCAATCTGAAACTACTAACATATTTTGATGTAGAGCTCCTTTCATTCTCATGTTTGTGTTTTGATATCATAGGAACATTTGGTTTTGGTGCACTAAAATGAACATAATCTTGCTATTCACACACTTTCTTGGGGTTTAAAATGAATCAGCGTCTTCTTTGCTTGGTGAGTTTGCTTGTGTTTATGAGGTGTGTATGCTCTTCCCTCGTGCTCTAAGCAATCTCGGGAATCAAAAACACTTCTTGAACACTTGCATTTGTTAGACCACACATCTAATTTCTAAGGGTGAATTAACATGTGTCTAGTGTGGCATAAGTCCAAAAATACATATGCTCTCCCCTCGCATTATCATATGAACTTGGGGATCAAAAGTATTTTTGGTGCTTAGGCCACTTTTGTTTCCCTTTAGAGTGGGCTGCTCTTAAGACACATCTGCAAGGAGAACTCATTTGTGACCCCAAGCGGTACTTTCATCTGATCCACTATACAAAATGCAAAGGTATGCCTCCTTCTATTTGCTGGCGTAAGAGGTCGGACCTCTAAAGTCGTCCCATGTTCTCACAGTTCAAAGTAGAGATAGAAAATTCCTTGAGATCTTTGAGTCTTTAGGAATTTAAAGTTTGGTGTGCCCGAGAAGTGAGTGTCATGTAGGGAGGAGCCAGTGCCACCAAACTTCTAGGCTATTTGCTCTGAATAAGTGTGGCTCAGATTTATCCATAGTGGGAATCCAACAAATATTGTCCTTGACTAGCCTAGGGTTGTGCATGTTTTCAAAGTGCTTTTCAAAACTTATCAAAGTGAAAAACATCAAGAGTCACCAAAAACATCCAATTTGATTGCCAAGTGTCTTTTGTGATTGATGTGTGTGCTTACCTAATCATCACCCTTAGACATTCTTTCCATCCATTCAATCCAGGTCATTCATCCTTGTCATTCCACATCATCCTTGTCATCTAATCAACGTCATCCCAATCATATCCTTATCATTCTACATTATCCAATCAACATCATTCTAGTCATTACACATCATCCAATTATATCCAAACAACATCAGCCCTAATCATTCCTAATCACATTATCATCATTCCACATCATCCTTGTCATCCAATCTCCTCATTCCACATCATATCCCAACTACATTATCCTAACCATATCCTAATCACTCTTCCTAATCATGATCATCCTTGTCATTCCATCATCCTTATCATTCCTATAACCCATTTAGCTGACTTATCAGCACAAAGCTGTGTCACACTTTCAGCTGACTTATTAGCACAAGTGAATTTAAGTATTTCTAACTAAAAATCAATTTTGGTCAAACATATGATCTTGTAAGATTCATTCTAGCTAACTTATATATGTCAACAACTTTTCCAACTAAAATTGTTGGCTAAATGCATATGTAGCACCACTATGAGGCCAATTTACCAAAAATATAAAATTATTTGAAAAACTTGATATTTCAACAACTTCCAGTCGTGTAAATAACATTTAAAAATAAAAATAAAAATACCCTTTTGTAGATCTATAAGTTTAGTTTTCAAAAATATATATTTTAATAGTTTAATTATTATTTATATTTTCCTTTCTATTTTTACTAAAAGTTGGTTATCAGCACAAAACATTAGGTCGATTACTGGATGTCAAGGAAAAATAGTAAAACTTAATAAAAAAAATTGAAAAAAATATGATGCACTAGATAAAAGAATCTATATCAAGATGGTATAATTTGTTTCCTATTTTAGATAAATAGTTAATACGAAAGTTGACGTCGAGTGGAAATAACTACATTTTAATACACACACATTTTATTATTTATTTAAAAATATATATTTATCAAAATTGGAAAAAAATATATCCATGCACTAAAGTTTCAAGTTATAAATACACAAAAAAAAATTGAAGAACAAAAATAAAATTTACTATATAAAGATTGGCGTCTCATGTAACTTTATTTTTCAGCATTTTATTAGCAACTAAATTAGTGTCAATTTATTAAAAACTATATTCAAATAATTTTTAAATTTTTTTCAAAAAATACAAACATAAAATATACTAAAAAATAAACATTTTATTAGTTTACATCATTTCAAAATTCAAAACATATATGCCACTTTTTAGTGATTCAAGTTTAAAAGTTGGATCAACTTTGGCCGTTTCCTTTATAAAAGTGTGACACAGCTTTGTGCTTTTACTCCCTGGATATCCTAATTATCCTACTTGTCCTATCCTAATCACATCCTAATTACATTATCATCCTTCCACATCATCCTCTTTCTAATCCAACCAAGACCATTCCAAGTCAAACCAACACCTAACCATTATCCTTTCCATTCCACATATCCTAATCCATTTTCATCCTAATCATTCCTAATTATTCTACATAGTCATCCTCTTTCTAATCCAATTAGCATCATTTGTATAATTGTCCTACTCATTATCCTAATCCATCCAAGTCACCATATCCTATTCATCATTCCTAATCATTTCACTTTATCCTAATCATATGCTAACCAAATCATTCCACATATCCTGATCCAACATCCATTTTCATCCTAATTGGTCCAAGTCATTCAATCTTGTCATTCCTCAACATCCTAATCATTTATTCATCATTCAACTACTTCCTAATCATATCCAAGTCATCCTCATCAAACCCTGATCACCTCTTTCATTTAATCACCCTCATCCTAATCATACCCTAATCATCTTCATTGATAATCTAATCAACTCCTTCCTAATCCATCCAAGTCATCTAATCTCATCATTATACAACATCATCTTCATCCTAATCATTTCCTAATCCATTGAAGTCATCTAATCTCATCACTACACATCATCCTCTTCATTCTAATCCAATCAATCATATCCTATTTCATATCCTAACCATTCATTTCAATCCAATCAAATTCATCCTAATCATTCACAATCACAACACACCACAACCGTAGGGAAACCTTTGAGTGTCTAATCTCCCTATCGAATCCGATTGCAACTGTGTCAAAACTGTTGGGAATTAAGGTGTCTCAACCTTGGTAATTCCTTGCATTATTTATGTTTGTATATATTAATTCATTGTCTATGTTGTAAATAAATTGTAAATTCCATATTGTCATTTTGTGGGATGTGGCACGGTGATGTGTCATCCTACATGGAAGATAACAACTTGTAATTTTGTCCTCACATGAGGAGATATGCGTCCCACTTTGTGGTAGGAGCATTTTTCCATGTGTCGGCATCTTCCATGTTGTGTAAGGGAATGTTTGACTGAAATGGTTATGACGGATTCCTATGACGAAGTTATGACATGTAAGAGTCAGAAATAGAAGCTTGTAAGACAGGTGAAGACATGTGTCATGAAGCACCTTTGAAAAAGGCATATTTGGGAACCCCAAGGTGAACTATGACATGTTGTAAGAGAATATGCTATTTATAGCCTGTGTATGACAGATTCTCTTACAGCTGTAAGTTGTAACTGCTATGACAGATTCTATGACGGTCGTAAGTGTCATAAGAGAATTTGTCATAGCCCATTTTGGAAATAGGCAACCTCTTTGGGATGGGAGCTAAGGACAAGTGTCAGGAACATTCTACAATGTTGACCAAGTGTCCTTATGCATGGGTTTTGGGCCACGAGGCCAAGTTGGACGCCCATCTCAAGATAGATCCAATATTGCCTTGTATTTTCTATAAAAATAGGTGCTTGGAGAGGGAGTTGTATCACAAGTTTACAGGTACTGTTATGCTACCGGATTGACTCCAGATACGAGTGTCGAAGACCATTGAAGCTTGCATTGCAAGTGTATTGTAAACAACTTTCTATTTTGATAATACATTGTGCAGGTTTCTAAGTGTGGGTTTTTTCACCCGATAAGGGTTTTCCCCACAGTATATCTTTGTCTCTCTTCTTCTGTCTTCTTTCTGGTTCATGTGTATTTCTGCAATATCTCTTTTAGATGTTCTATGTTGCTATAGTTGTAAGGATTAATTTAAATTTGCATAGCCCTCTCCTCATTAGATTAGTGTAGGAAGCGATTTCCGCACACCTAGCTTCCTTTCAGTTGGTATCAGAGCCTGGCTAGTTTTGGTCTTAGTTGTTGGGTAGGGGTTTTTTGAGCTAATTTTAAGTTGAGTGGGAGTTTGTGCAAAGTATTCTAAATTCTATTGCAGCAAGGAGATGGCAAGCACATTAGGAAGGTTTGAAGTGGAGAAATTCAATGGCACTAATTTCGAGCTGTGAAAGCTCAAGATGGAAGACATGCTTGTTGATCGAGACCTTTGGCAAAGTGTTAATGGAACTAAACCAACTACAATGTCACAAGATGAGTGGGATCTCAAGGATCGAAAGGCTAAGGGTCTCATAAGACTTAGTCTTGCTGATTCTGTGTTGTTAAATGTCCATGAGGAGAAAACTGCAACCTTGCTTTGGAAGAAGTTGGGAGATGTGTATCAAGCCAAATCCCCAGTTAATAAACTTTTTCTGAGAAAGAAGTTCTATTCTCTTTTAATGGAGGATGGAGGATCCGTTGCCAAACATATGAATGCTTTTAACATGATGGTTGCACAGTTGACATCTATTGGTGTAAAGATGGAGGAGGAGGATCGGTGTATGACCTTGCTTTGTTCTTTGCCGGACTCGTGGGATCACCTTGTCATGGCTATTGGAAGCACCACATCCACTTTCAAAATGGATGAAGTGGTTTCTTCATTGTTATTCGAAGAGATGAGAAGAAAGTCTTCTGATGCAGCCAAAGAGGATCTTGTAGTTTGTGGAAGACCCAAGGAGAAAGGGAAAAAGAAGGACAAGAAAGCTGAGAAGGGTAGATCCAAATCCCGTGGGAGATTCAAATCTCCTGGAAAGTCCAAGGCTATCTGTTGGAACTGTGGTAGATCTGGGAATTTCTGAAAGGAATGCAAAGAAGAAAAGAAAAAGAAGAAGAAGACCCCATATTCAGATTCTGACAAATCACAAGATGATGGTGATGCTTTCATTGCAGCCCTAGCAACCCATGCATCTGATGATGTGTGGCTGATTAACTCTGGTGCATCATTCCACATGACCTCGCATCGAGACTAGTTCACTAAGTATGAGGAGCTCGATGGTGGAAAGGTGTACTTGGGTGATGACTCTCATCTAAAGATTGTTGGTCGTGGAAGAGTCTCTATCCGATTCCCTGATGGTCGAGTGAAGGGGATCTTTGGGGTTATGCATATCATAGGCTTAGCACAAAACCTACTTTCTGTAAGTAGTTTGAATGATGCAGGTGTGTAGGTTGTCTTTTTGAAAGAAAGATGCAAGATGACTAGAGGAGCTATGTTGCTTGCTAAGGGTACTAGGAGAGGTACTCTGTTTCAGCTGGAGGCATGCATTTCACAATGCAATAGTTCTTCTGACTCAAGGAAGAGGGTAGCAGTCACTTCATCCCCACCATCTAAACGAGCAGTTAAGAGATCTGTTGTTTCTAGTTCTGATGTTTGTAATCATGCCTTGGAAGTTAAACTTCCTGTTGAAAAGACAATGTTATGGCATAAGAGATTTGGCCACATTGGTGAGAAGGGTCTGTATACCCTGAAAAATAAAAACCTCGTTGAGGGGTTAGATGATTGTAATCTTGAGTTTGACTTTTGTGAACATTGCATATATGGGAAACAAAACCATGTTTAGTTTTATTCGAATTCTCACAAGTCTTCTAGTGTGTTGGACCTTGTTCATTCTAATGTATTGGGCCTGTTAATGTTCCTTCATTATCAAAATCTGTATATTTTGTATCTTTCATAGATGACTACAGTAGAAGGACATGGATTTATTTTTTTATAAAAAAATCTAAAGTCTATAGTAAGTTTAAGGAGTTTAAGGCCTTTGCTGAAAATCAGACTGGTAAGAAGATTAAGTGTTTGAGAACTGACAACGGTGGTGAGTTCTGTTCTACAGAATTTGATAAATATTGCAAGGAACTTGGAATTGAAAGACATAAGACAACTCCATACACCCCGTAGCAAAATGGAGTTGCAGAGAGGATGAACAACACACTGATGGAGAAGGCTAGGAGTATGCTTAGTGGAGCTGGCCTAGAACAAAAGTTTTGGGCTGAAGCTGTTGCCACTGCTTGCTATCTTGTAAATAGATCTCCTACATCAGCTCTTGTTGGAAAGACACCCATGGAGGTGTGGTCTGGTAGAAAGCCTTCAATAAGGTATCTTCATGTTTTTGGTTGTGAGACATGCACATGTGCCGAGGGAGAAGCGGTCAAAATTGGAGAATAGGGCTGTTAAGTGTATCTTCATTGGCTATGTTGTCGGTGTGAAAGGATACAAGCTTTGGGACCCTATGGTTGAAAAAGTGTTGTATAGCAGAAGTGTCATCTTCAGTTACACCTTCTTCCACTATTTTACAGCCAGAAGAAAAAGAAAAGAAAGAGGATGTTGTTCAATTTCCTCCTACCCCTAAGAAGACTGAACATAAAGACAATGTTGGACCTGATGATGAGGAGAGATCTAGCAGCTCTGAAAGTTCAAATGAAGAAGCTGAACCTTAACCTTAGCTCTTGAGGAGGTCTACACGGATAAGAAAGCAACCTGAAAGGTTTGGTTTTACATTGCTTGATTCTAGTTGTGCTTTTACTTTGCTTACTAACAGTGATGAACCTAGAACTGTATCAGAGGCTATGGACATGAAAGATGCAGGTTCCTAGAAGGAGGCCATGGAGGATGAAATGGCTTCTTTGGAAAAGAATTAAACTTGGGACTTGGTGCCTTTGCCTCCTGGATGGAAACCTGTTGGATGCAAATGGGTGTTCAAGAAGAAATTTGGTGTAGATGGAAGTGTCGAGAAGTATAAGGCCAGATTGGTTGCAAAGGGTTATTCACAAGTGGAGGGTATAGATTATGGTGAGATCTTCTCTACCATTGCAAAGCTGACATCCATTCGATTATTGTTGTGTAGAACAGATGGATGTGAAAACAACTTTCCTTCATGGTGATTTGGAGGAAGAAATCTACATGTCACAACCAGAGCATTACATGGTGAAAGGTAAAGAAAATTTGGTTTGCAAGCTTAAGAAGTATTTGTATGGTTTGAAACAGTCCCCTAGGAGATGGTACTTGAAGTTTGATGCCTTTGTGTTATCAATTGGATTTGTGAGGTTGAAATCAGATCATTGTGTGTATTATAAGTTTGATAGTGATCGTATTCTCATTGTTGCACTATATGTTGATGATATGTTGCTCATTGGGAAGGGTAAGAATATGATTTGTGATTTCAAATCTTAGTTGTCAACACAGTTTGAAATGAAAGATTTAGGGGCAACTAGGTACATTCTAGGAATGGAAATCAGAAGAGACAGAACCAACAGAAAACTTTGGTTAAGCCAAAGTAAGTATGTGAAGACTGTGTTGGACAGGTTTAACATGGTAGATTGTAGACCATTGTGTGTTCCCATTTCTTTGGGGACAAAGTTGTCTATTAAGGATTGTTCAAAATCTCCTAGTGAGGTGGAGGACATGAGCAAAGTACCTTATGCTAGTGTTGTTGGCAGTTTGATGTATGCTATGGTCCGCACAAGACCAAACATTGCCCAAGCAGTGGGAGTCCTTAGTTGATTTATGGCTAATCTTGGACGGGTTCATTGGGATGTAGTTAAGCGAGTGTTCAAATATTTGAGGGGTACTTTCGAGTATTCCATATGCTATCATGGTAATGTTTCAGGACCTCTACATTTTGTTGATATTCGTGGATTTGTGGATTCAAATTGGGCAGGTGACATTGACAACAGGAGATCCATGAGTGCTTATGTGTTTACACTGTTTGGTGGTACTATTAGTTGGATGAGTAAGCGACAACCTATTGTTGCTTTGTCCATGATAGAAGCTGAGTATATGGAAGCAACTCATGCTTGTAATGAAGGCATTTGGCTTAAGAGATTGTGTTTAGATATTGGTGTTGATGTAGGTTAGATCACGATCAGTTGTGACAGTCAGAGTGCAATTTACCTTGCAAAGAATCCAACTTTCCATGCTAGAACAAAGCACATTGATGTTCAGTTTCACTTCGTGTGAGACATGGTTGAGGATGGAAAGGTAAATTTGGAGAAGGTAGATACTTTGAAGAATGTTGCAGATGCATTGACAAAACTAATGGGCACAAAGAAGTTTAGATGGTGTTCGAAGTCTATGGGCCTCTCGGCCTATAACAGTTAAATCCTGTTATTCTATTGGCTCTTACAAGGTGTTTGACAAGTGGGAGAATGTTGGGAATTAAGGTGTCTCAACCTTGGTAATTCCTTGCATTATTTATGTTTGTATATATTAATTCATTGCCTATGTTGTAAATAAATTGTAAATTCCATATTATCATTTTGTGGGATGTGGCACGGTGATGTGTCATCCTACATGGAAGATGACAACTTGTAATTTTGTCCTCACATGAGGAGATAGGCATCCCACTTTGTGGTAGGAGCATTTTTCCATGTGTCGGCATCTTCCATGTTGTGTAAGGGAATGTTTGACCGAAATGGTTATGACGGATTCCTATGACAAAGTTATAACATGTAAGAGTCAGAAATAGAAGCTTATAAGACAGGTGAAGACATGTGTCATGAAGCATCTTTTAAAAAGACATATTTGGGCACCCCAAGGTGGACTATGACACGTTGTAAGAGAATATGCTATTTATAGCCTGTTTATGACAGATTCTCTTATAGCTGTAAGTTGTAACCGCTATGACAGATTCTATGACGGTCGTAAGTGTCGTAAGAACTTCTGTCATAGCCCATTTTTGAAATAGGATACCTCTTTGGGATGGGAGTTGTGGACAAGTGTCAGGTACATTCTACAATGTTGACCAAGTGTCCTTAGGTGTGGGTTTTGGGCCATGAGGCCAAGTTGGACACCCATCCCAAGATAGGTCCAATATTGCCTTGTATTTTCTATAAAAATAGGTGCTTGGAGAGGGAGTTGTATCATAGGTTTACAGGTACTGTTATGCTACCAGATTGACTCCAGATATGAGTATCGAAGACCATTGAAGCTTGCATTGCAAGTGTATTGTAAACAACTTTCTGTTTTGATAATACATTGTGCAGGTTTCTGAGTGTGGGGTTTTTTACTCGATAAGGGTTTTCCCCACCGTATATCTTTGTCTCTCTTCTTCTATCTTCTTTTTGGTTCATGTGTATTACTGCAATATCTCTTTTAGATGTTCTATGTTGCTATAGTTGTAAGGATTAAGTTTAAATTTGCATATCCCTCTCCTCATTAGGTTAGTGTAGGAAGCGATTTCCGCACACCTAGCTTCCTTTCAAAATCCTTATAGACGTGTTGATTCTATTCACTCATTGCATATCCAATTTCATTCATTTACGATCAAATTTTATCACAATATTTCATTAGCATTCAGCCCTTGCAATCTATGGAGGTTCCCAAAAATAGTCTTCCTAAGGTTGAGACATAGGGAGAAACTGTTGAAGCTTGACTGTATCACAAGTACAAATCTAGACCAAGAGACCTTGACATCTTTTTTAAATAAATCACAACTTGGGCTTAATACTCCAAGGCTAGTTTAAGTCCATCCTTCCAAGTGAATTCTGAAACTCATGGGTTCACTTTAATCAATCATTTCTTCCACTTGGGCTTAATACTCCAAGGCTAGTTTAAGTCCATCCTTCCAAGTGAATTCTAAAACTCATGGGTTCACTTTAATCAATCATTTCTTCTACACCTCAAGGTCTTGATAAATCCAATCTATACTTTGACAAGGTCATTAGTAGACGAGAGTATCCTCTTAGAGATAGACTTTTCAAAGACTAATATCATTAGCCTCTATCATAGTCTGGGCCTCATCACCTTGCATTGACATCCACATAGCATCCCACCATTCACAAGTCTCATTTGGCAGAGATACGGTTGCAAAAAGAAGAGAAAGGGAGTAGATCCTCTTAGTCATCCCTATAGCGAACACATCAACACAACATTCCCACCAACACATTCATCCTTGTCATCCAATAAACATAATTCTAATCATATCCCAATCAATTTTCACCCTAACCATTATCCTTGTCATTCCACATCCTATTTCATCCTAATCATAGCCAAGTCATTCAATCTTGTCATTCCTCAACATCTTAACCATCTCTTGCATCCAATCGACATTACCCCTAATCATATCCTAATAATTTCTAAGTCATCCTAATCACAACCCTAACCATAACCTAATCATCCCTAATCACCCATCTAATCATCCAATCAATCTCACACTCTATCACATTCCTAGTCACTCCACATCATCATTCATCCTAGTCAAGAACTTGTCAACATGGTCCTAATCCTTAGTGATCCTATGTCCAAACTGAGATTAAATCTTATACTCCAAGGATCCCCTCCTCCTAAGCCCAAGTTCATACTTCAAGGAGGCTGTCTCTTTAATTACAAGGATAAGACAAGTCCAAAACCTAATCCATCCACACATCAAGTCAATGCCACATCAACCTATCCATCCACATCACAACAAGCACATGTGAGCCCAAGTCTACCTTAGCAACAAAATAAAGTGAATTTGAATCATAATGCCACCTTTGACAAGGGAGACATCAACCTAGTCCATGGAAGACATTCACTATCATTATCACCTCACTCTAATCCCCCATTAACTCCACACCCTAAGTTTAAACATTACAAAAGTAAACATGTGGAGTCATCCAAATCTACCACTTCATCCAATCCTTTTGATCCTTCATCCAACCAAAGTCTAGGCCCTAAGCCTAATCCATCCATCCCTCTTATCCCTCCACCATGGAACTTTCAACTCCTAATCCTAATCATGAGTCCACAACATCTACCCTCATTGTCCATCCACTATATTGTCCTTCCGCACATGCACTTGTAAAGGATGTGATCCATTGGTTACTAGCAAGGAACAACTTATGCCCATGTCAAACACCTATCTTGGCACCTAGCATTAAGCCTTCAAATATCATGCCTAATTTTCTACCTCCATCATGTGGTCCACAACCTAATGATCCTACATGTCCAAGTCAAGGTCCATCATGCCCTCATGTTGTTGATCACAAAGAACACATCAAGCCTCTTCTAGAGTCTTTCACTTCCATTCCAAGTTAAGAGATATGTCAAGGGTTTAATCCTAAGAATGAGGAAACATTACCCCCTCATCCAAATCAAGATCAAACCCCTTCCATTGCACCCATCCATAACACACCTAATCCTATCTATGATCAAGCTCCCATATATGATCAAGATCCCCTCTATGATCAAGAAGACCATGATGACCCTCTTAGTCCACTTTATGCATTCCATGGTCAAGAGATTATCACCCCATCCATCCATCCTCCATCTAGCCATAATGCACAAACATCCACTCCCTTGATGAGACACATGCCTCCCAAGAAAACATAGAAGATCAAACAAATAACTTGGATCTACATGAACATAATAAAGATCCTAATGATCCTTCAACATCCACCATCGATCCCATTTCAAGTCCACCATAATATCCACTTGTTCTTACCACCTTCATACATGAGTTTTCTTCCTTAGGAACACAACAACCATTATCCACCTCACCTTCTCCATCGAATAATGAGCTCAAGTCTAGTGTCCAAACTACACCTAGTCCCATTGTCCATCAAATACTCCAAAACATGAACTACCAAGGTAAAGGCATAGGCCTTCATGAACAAGGTATTTTGGAGCCCATCCATGTCAAGGTTCCTCTATGCTCATAATGGCCTTGGATACACACCCCAAGGACAACAATCTAAAGATGTTGGTACTTCCTCCATTCATCCTAAGTCGACCACTTTCTGCTGCACATCCTATCATATACCTAAGACATATATCGCCATTCCACCTCCATCATCCTACAAATGTCAAAAGCATGTGACCATAAACCTTCCACCATCCACTTTGCCTCTGCTACTTCCAACTCTGCATATCCCTCCATCTAATTTACCACCATTGCTTCCGACACCTAAGATCCCTATCATTCATAAATATCCTAAAATTCCTCATCATGACCAACAAATGCACACATTGTCTAAGCATAAAGCTTCCACTCATTCCATCAAACCTATGAGATTCAAAAATAAACGTTTGGATGCCTACACCCATAAAGCTAAAAATCTTAAGGGTCCTAATGCCTTAGGACATCAATTCAAAAGGTCAAAGAAAAATTCACCTAAAAGGCTACCTAAGTCCATACCTTCACAAGCGAAGTCCAAAAGCAACATGGTTCAGGTCACTAAATAAAAAAGCAAGTCAAATGAGGCATCCACCTCTCAAAAATCCCAACCATCCTCTTCCATCCAAAAATGCCATCCCATTCCAAAGTCTCAAATTCCTCCATCCCACATGAAAAACAAAAATCATAAAAATACTAAGTCCATGTGGGTACCAAAATGCCTAAATCACCCATCTCCTAAGAAAACATCGCTATTGCTTCCTACACCTCCATCCACTCAAAAGCTTCAATGTTTATCATGGTGTGTGTAGCCATTGGTCATGATTCCTTTTCACACCTCCATCACCCCATCATTCAACTATTACCCTACATATTTGCCTTATCACCTCCCTATGGTCCATGCTTTTGCATAAGTTCTATTTAATCCACATCATAATCCACTACCTTTCCCTACATAATCCACTATCGTACCTTCATAATTCACTATCTACCTAATCCATCTCACTGTCATGCAATCTTCTTACCAACATCCATGAGCATAATGACTTGACATGGTCCATGCGATGACACCTATTTTAATGGGACTATCACCCTTCATGGCACTAGACACTTGAGTCTCTCCCATCCACATTCCCCTTCTCCCATTCAAAAGTCAAAAAACAAAAAAGTCAAAAAAAAGGACAAAAAATGAAAAATAAAAAAAGTAAAGAGAAATCCCTTAATTCAATGGTGAAAACCTGGTAAACAGGCACCTTGGATAAGTACCATGATGAAAACCTGGCAAACATGTGTCATGTGTAGGTTGATCTTCTATATCACTTACACTTGGGGGCACCTTGTCTCATCCACACTATCATTTCCTTCCTATCGTATCATTTCCATACTATCCTATCTTACCATCCTTATCCATACATGTACATATCACATTGAGTCCATCCATTCTCCCTTCCTCCTTTTGATCTTGATGAAGAAATGGGGGCAAAATGTTGACAAATGTTTTGGATATCTCTTGATATACCTCATCCCTTCCAAACGATCCTATCATCATCCTATTGTCATAAGCTTTTCCATGGCAAATCCTAAGTATTCTACCTAGAATGGGGCATGTTATTCCTATGCGACATAGTCCTCAGAGATCACATCCTTGCCCTCTTATGCATACGTTCCTTCATCGCCCACCCATTTTATCCATTCACCCAATCCCATTCATTCCCTTGCACCTTGACTTGGTTTTTCCCTTGTCATTAATATCTAGCATAAAGGCTACCTCAAATTGCAATCCAATGCCATTTCCCAAAACAATCCAAAAATCCAAAAAAATCAAAACATGTCAAAATCCAAAAAAAATCAAAATATTCCCCAAAATACAAAAAAATCACATAACCAACCAAAAACTTCAAGCAATAAATAGTGTTAGTCCAAATGGTCAAACTACATCGCCTCTGAGCTTTCACATAGGCAAGGCCATCTTCGATGCACCCCCGAGGCATTAGCTTAGTCCCTTAGGGCCCATCAAGTCAAACCATCATAATAAGTCATCCTTTCATGAAATGGACACTTTGATCAGACAGTCAATCTTTCAAGAAGTACACACTTCAAACCAATCCCAAAATCAACTAGACAAGCTATTCCAATCAGTCAAACCAATCAATCACCTCGTGATAATCATATGTCACTATCAACCATTCTTATTAGCTATCACATTTCCTACACGGAATGGGGCATTGTCGAAACCAAGACTCTACGCCTTATATGACATGCATCAGTTATCAAACATCAACAATCATTTCACAACTTGCAACATTCTCGAAATCAGACCACATGTCTTATATGAGATGTCACCCTCCTATCATTTTCCTTATACAGGATGTTGCATCGTCGAAACTAGACCACATGTCTTATATGAGATGTCACCCTCTTATCACTTGCCTTATACATGATGTTGCATCATCGAAACCAGACCAGACATCTTATACGACATGCTTCCTATTCTAAAACTAGGCCTCCTTCATCAAATCATTGTAATCAGTCAAACACATATCACTTGGAAAATAATCTAATAGCTATTGACTTTGTTGGTCTAGTCTGTCTTATTTTATTAGTTTTTTTGCAGTCTTGTTCTTATGCTTCTCAAGGCAGTCCCTCAGTGATGAAGAGAAGAGCAGATCGAGACCTTTTTTTTCTTTAATTATTGTTTGTGGTTTGTCTTGGCAAAATGACTGGGGCAACTTGGTACCTTGCATGTGATCAGGATTCCATTCGGTGTGAATCAAAGACTTCCTATGCATTGGAAAGAATAACTGCTTCCTTGCATAAGGACTTGCACACCTCATAATTATCTCATCGCATGTTCCGACAAGGTATCATAGTTACTTATTCTGAATCAGGCATTCCTTGTCTGTCATGTGCCTGGTTTGCAAGGGATCACATTTTCACACTTTGGCCTATGTCACACCATTGTGATTGTCATCCCTTGACATAATTAGTTCTATGATGATAAGCAGAAAAAAATGCAAGTGAGAAGCTCAAAAATCTATCAAAGCAAGATCACATTCCCATTCTTCTAGCCAATCTTTCATTCCTCCACCATCTCTCTCTCGCATCTTCATTCCTCCACCATCTCTCTCTCTCGTATCATTCATTTCTTCTATCCATTTCCCTATCTTTCTTCCTTGACCAATCTCTTTCATTTCGAGAGCCTACTCGTGTTTGTCCAACCTGCTTATCCTCTCGAGGGGGCATCACCATCTTATCTTTCCATCATCATCCTTTTTCCTCTATCCATTTCCTTAGCTTCTTTGAAATGATGTTACTCGACATAAATCTCATAATCTCAAACATCATCTCAAAGACGGGCAAAATGTAGACACCTAAAAGTGTCCTCAGGTTGCAAAACCCTAATTTCTTCCACATTCTACTAATTTTCCTTAACTTTCCTCTATGGTTCAATAATTAATTTGAATTAATTAATTATTTAATCATTCACATTCCAAATATCCCCTTTTCACTCACTTAATTAAATAAATCTCATTTGTTTAATTAAAGTTCACATGTCCCCTTCTCAAATAAATTAAATAAATGAAACCAATTTATTTAATTTAAAAATAATTTCCCACCTCACTATTTCTTCCAATTTTGAATTCACTTTTGTCCTTTAGTGGTGAGGAAACCCTAACTCATCTCAGCCCTCCATTTGGCCTCAAAGTCAACATGTGATCGTAGCCCTCCATTCAAATAAGCTCTTCTATAAAACACCTCTCTTAGTTCATTTTTCATCTTCTTAGTCCTAGAATCTCCCTATTTTGCTTACAATCTCCAATATCTTGCTAATCACATACATGAGTTTCTCAAGATGGTTGCATGAACTTGCAAATATGAGAACACTAAGGCAAGATGGAGGAGGACAATGGAGATAGGTCAATAATAGCTTAGATTCTTAGTTTATTTCATGCTTGTTTAATTGATTTCTAGGCTAGATTGCACTCCATTGGGAGCTAGGGTTATCTGTAGTTTAATTTTTGCATGTTAGCTAGTTTTTCCCTATCTCAATCTTCTATTAGATTTCTCTTATCCATTACTACAGATTTTGATTTTGAGATTGAACAACTGGATGTGAAGATTGCATTTTTGCATGGAGATCTTGAGGAAGAAATTTGCATGTAACAACCTATAGGATTTGAGGTAAAAGGGAAAGAACATTGGGTTTGTAGATTGAAGAGGTCTCTTTATGGTCTGAAATAGTCCCCCAAAATGTAGTACCATAAGTTTGATTCATTTGTTTTAAAATTGGGCTTTGTTAGAAGTGAGGAGGATCACTGTGTGTACATTCATTGTATTGATGATTCTATACTGATCATTGCATTGTATGTTGATGACATGTTATTTTTAGCAATACTAAGGGTATGATCAAAGAATTGAAAACCTAACTTTCATGTGCATTCTATATGAAGGATCTTGGAGCAGCCATGTATATTTTGGGTATGGATATTAGGAGGGACAGAGGTAACAAAAATCTTTGGTTATCTTAGAGTAGGTATGTCAATACCATTTTGCAAAGATTTAGCATGCAGGATTGTAACCAAGTTAGAATTCCTTTCCCCATTGGAACTAAGCTTTCATTAGACATGTGCCCGAAGGATGAGGATGATTTTAAGAATATGACTAATGTGCCATATGCTAGTGTTGTAGGGAGTTTAATGTATGCAATGGTTTGTACTAGGCCAGATATTGCCCAAGCAGTGGGAGTTTTGAGTAGGTTTATGTCTAACCCTAGTAAACAACATTGGAATCATGCGAAGAGGGTATTTAGATATTTATCTGGTACTTCTAATTAATGTTTGGTTTATGCTAGTAATGATAGTGTGGCAAAGACATTGGACATACATGGTTTTGTTGATGCAAATTGGGCAAGTGACTTGGATAGTCAGAGGTCCACTAGTGGCCATGTGTTTACTTTGTTTGGAGCAGTGAGTTGGATGAGCAAAAGGCAGCCCATAGTTGCTTTGTCCACAACTAAAGTAAAGTATATGACTGCTACCCATGTCTCTAAGGAGGTAGTTTGGTTGAGAAGATTGTGTACATGTATTGGTTTTGATTGCAGGGTCATTCATATTGGTTGTGATAGCCAGAGTGCTATTTGTTTGGCCAAGAATTCTATGTATCATGCTCAAACTAAGCATGTTGATGTGCAATATCACTTTGTTCCAAAAATGGTTGGAAGTGGATAGATTGCGTTGAAGAAGGTAGAAAATCAAGAGAATTTTGCAGATGCTTTGACCAAACCTATGAGCACAACAAAGTTTACTTGGTGCAGGGAGGCCATGGGCCTTGTTTCTTGTACTTACTTATTTTATGTTTTCGTATGGGTATTTACAATGTATAATGTCAAGT
Source organism: Cunninghamia lanceolata (assembly GCA_027924645.1). Taxonomy (NCBI): domain Eukaryota; kingdom Viridiplantae; phylum Streptophyta; class Pinopsida; order Cupressales; family Cupressaceae; genus Cunninghamia; species Cunninghamia lanceolata. The sequence continues at coordinate 15,962,096 of BSBN01000233.1, read as the reverse complement.
GAGATAATGTTAGGATTTAGGTGCCAATAACCTTATAAATCCTTGTAATTATTATTCATAATATTATTTGTAAATCACCCATAAGGGATGTACAAGTTTCATTGGTAGTGGTAAAAATTAATTACCAGGGACAATAATTACGGAGTTACCACATCGGTAAGTTCTGGAGTTACAGGTAGTAGTTATGGAGTAACATTTATTGATATAGTAATTGTAAATATCAAGAGTAATTGAGGGTAGGCACCACCTTGGAGGAATCATCTATATTTGGCTTGTATGACACATGTCATAAAGTTGGTAAGTGGTTGTAAGAGAATCTATAACAACTGTAAGTTGTCATAAGATTCTATGATAATATGACAACTTATGATGGATATTTATGAGTTGTAAGTTGGTATTCTTGGTTCTAGTCACCCATATTAGGAAGATGCTATTTAGAGGGTGTTATGACATAATCTATGACAATTATGACATCATTTATTACCCTGTAAGTGCCTATTCTTGTCCATGGGTGCCCAAGTTTGCATGTTTGACTATTGACATGTGTCATGAGCTTGTAAGAGGTCATTTAATGTTGCATGTTGGAGTATCCAAGGTGAGAGAAAGTGGATGCCTAGTTTGGGGAGTGAAATACCTCTAAAAATATAGTGCCTTGTATGTGTTGTTTATTATAGTTTTCTTGTACATAGGTTCTGCTGGATTGAAGGTGGGAGAGATAGAGGAAGTGCATGTATTATGTATTTTAGATTTTGAAGATAATACAACTTGAGACTCTTTTCTTGGTGGATTTTTTTACCTGAAAGGGTTTTCTCCATGTTATATCTGGTGTTGATATAGTTTATTATTCTATGGTGTTTATTCCTATGTTGTAATTTTATTTCTGTATGCAATATCTGTTCATATTACAATGATATAAGATCATAAACATATCGTAATCAGATTTCCACTTGGGTAGTTGTTCCCTTCATTTCTAACAATCTCTGAGCTAGAAATAAATTGATGGAAACGGTTTGAAACATTTATATAGAGTTGCCTGAACTTCAAGAGAAATAATCAGAGAAAAATTTATAATTTCATATTTTAAGTCCATTAGTGTTGATGATAGCTATTTAAATTTGGAGGCAGTAACACTTGAAAAATGTATGGTGATTTATATCTTTTGGTTATGATTATGATAGCCATGCAATGTACACAATGATTGGTGGCAATATTCAAAAGCTGGTAGCATTTGCTAAGTAATTGTTTACATTACTCAGTGTTGTGTGGAGGTGAGGGTACCTGTCAAGTTGTTCCTATTCCTTGATGGATTGATATAGCTTTGCTATCACTTCATTAGTTTCTTTTTGAATTTTCTCCTTTTCTTTCTTATTTCCCCAATTAGTGTGTCTACTCTTTGTTTTCTTCTTAGCTCCATGACTTGTAGTTGTATTAATTCATTCTTCTTCTTTGGTAACAATGTGTCACTGATCTTCTCAATGGCATTCTGCCTTATTTCCTCCTCCAATTGGAGTGCCTTATTTCTCCTTTGCCTCAATGCTTCTATCAAGCTCTCCAGAAATCTATCCATTATTTCTTCTAATATCTTTTCTTTGTTCCTCATGTATTGAATAATTGCTTGAACTATTATTTGTTTATTCTCCTTAGGTGAATCATCATATAAAGCAGTAGTTTCTTGTACCATACCTACATTCTCCATGGCATTGAGCAGTGCATCCAATATGTATAGCTCATGTGCCAATTCTTTTGCTTGTTGTTCTTCTAGTTCTTCTTTCAGTGTCTATTGTCCTCTTTTCTTGCTCTTCAATTTTGATTCTTTCTCTTCTTCTTCTTCTTCAGACTCAATCACCTCCGAAATTTCTTGAGTTTTGTTTCTTTTTGTCTATTGCTTCTACCGGGGAGCCCTCTTTTGTGTGTTCTTCATCCCTGACAATACCTCTGATGTTGCCCTTCCTCTAGATGATATGGTTGATGATGATGGAGCCTGAGATGTCATTCTTTCTAAACTTCTAACTGTCAGATCCTTCTTGGTAGGTAGGGGAGCTGATGTGGAGGGTTTTGGAGCTAAGGTAGTTCCCTTGTTTGGAACTCCTCACTATTTATGCAACTTATCTCTATGTTTTTCCACCTGTTCCTTTACATGATTTTTATGTTGTTTGTCCATCACTTCTGAGTAAGTGCCAAATCTCTCCGCACTTGTATCTTTGGGTTTACTTAGTAAGTTTTTTGCATAGGCCATAGCTTCTGCTGTAGTTATCTCATAGGGTAATTGGGGTACCCATGCTGTTCTAGGCTCAACTGCTTCTATGTAGGTCAAATCCTTATCTACCAAAAAGGTAACTTGGTTGATGTATTACCTCACCACTCTGTAGGGAATTCTTTGTCTTGTCCTCATTTCTTCTTGCAGGGTTTTGAAGAAACCCTGATATGTGGCAATGTATGCTTTTGTGTCCTTGAATTGAGCTATATGCATTTTCACCTCTAACCCTACTGATATGTTTTGATGCCAATGTTTCCCTTTAAACCCTAATAATTCATTCAAGAAATAAAATATAAGGCAAATAATCATGGTACCATACCAGAAGTTGTAATTTGAGTCCTTGATCTTCTGCAAGTTTTCTAGCAGCTATTGTCGCATTAGCTCACAAAGATCAAAATCCTTGCCCTCCACCATTTCATAAGCAATGTGGATAGTAGTGGCGATGGCCGAACCCTCTTGATTGGCATAGTACACTTTGTAAGAAATACCCATGGTGGCATATTTCACTCCTGAGTCTATGATGTCCTTTACATGCATGTTACTTCCATCTATTGTTGCTCTAATCAATTCCCTCACTTGATTTGTTCTAATGGCCTTCATCATCAGTATGGGTCATACGACACTTAACCCCGTGACTACCCTAATGGCCTCCTTTGTGATTCTGTAGGGTTTATCCAAATATACAAACTCATCATGAACTCAGCTTAGAATGATTCTTACCCATTCATGTGCATTTGTGAAATTAGGGAAGTCCTTCCACACATCCAGTCTCTTCATCGATAGCGTATTTAGGCAAATACCTGATGTCTCCCAACAATTTGTCTCTTAGCTCCTCAAATTTCATATGATCAATCTCCATCAAGGTATTGTAAATGTATTTCATCACATCCTTTGTGTACACCACATCAGATGACACATTCGAGAATGCGCCATCGTTGTCCACTTTTAGGGCTTTCCATGGATATTTCTTGAACTTCATCCTCAGCTTATGTTTGATATCAATCAACTCAGGGGTAGCCATTGTGTATTATCTAGTTATCTATGTTCTTATACTCTTCGTTGATTTTCTCACCATTGTGTTTTCTCTCGGAGTTCCAAATTCACCAAAGTGTGAATGCAAAGTGAGGTTGTAAAGTCTGATTAGGGTTAAATACCCCTCTTTTCACTCTAATTTTTCTAGCTTTTCCCTTTTATTCTTTTCCTTTGTTATTTTATTTCCCTGCTTTTTGTATCTTGATTTATGCCCCTTATTAGTGGTCAGTCCATAATACAATATGGTATAATGGCAGAATCTCTCCACAATCAGTTTCTTTCTTTCAGAGATTGATGATCTAGTGGTTTGGGCATCTGAAATAATCTCCCCACATTGTTTTCCTTGTATCTTTTCCATTTTCTTCTTCCTCTTTGCCTATGATTGTCCTGTTTGTGTCTTCGATAACTCAGTCATCTTGGTATGTCGATTTCTTTGCTTGCTTTACTTCATTTGATGAAATTTCTAAGATATAGCCTCCTTGTCCTCCCTAGATGTGTCACAAATGATTTGTGGTGGGTTTTGATAAAATGCGGAGGATTGCGGTATGTCTTTCTTACCAGTCCTGATCATGAATATGCTCCTATCTCCAAGCATTTTGCATGTTTTTAGTTCCGGTTCTTCTCTTAGCCAAGCTTCTAGAACTTCCTCACTATCTATGTTGTAATGATCATCCTCTATCTCCAATTCTCCCTCAGAATTAGGCTCTTCTTTTGATTCTTCTGCATCTAAACTTGAAATTGTGTAGAGATTCTTTGCATCATTATCACTATCTTCAGTCTGATTGACTTCTTCTATCTATTCTTCCTCCATTGATGATCCCCAAGGAATATTGATAGTCTTGTTATCATTAAAAATTGATAGCTCTTCTTTTTGGGAGTCTATGATACCATTTGCATCTACAAACCATCTCAAACTGAAAAGTGCATTGAAAGCTTCTCCTTGATCCTTCATGGCTACAACAATAAAGTCTAATACTTGTTTAACCCACATTAGGTTAACTTCCACTTGATTCCATGTTCCCATTGTCTGCATGTTAGATCCATCTCCCAAAATGTTATTGTAAGTTGTTTCTGTCAATTTATGTCTTCTCAACTGTTCCCAAAGCTTCTTTGTGATCATGTTGACATCTGCTCCCAAATCTATCATGACATTGAGGAATTTTCTGTGATTGATATGAACATCCACCATAAGTGTCTTTGTCTTCCAATCTCTATCTTTTCTTTCCATCCTCCAGAGTTGGCTCCTTTGACCTTACTCCTTATTCCAATATTTGGAAAATTGCTTCAATTTCTCAATGAGTTTGTGTTGTTGTCAATTGGGATAACTGCTTGAGAGCTTCTACTTCTTCTTCGGTGAAAAACTACTTGTATTGTTTATTCTTTTCTTACTCCTTCCTTATTGTTTGTTTAGCTTCCTTCATAACTTCCTCATGCTATTTCTTAGTAGGGACACATTCTTCTTCCTCCTCCCTATCTTCTTCTTCTTTCATCTCAATGGTGTAATATCTTTTGGTATTTGTTCCTTGTCTTGTTAGTACCACAAATTTTTCCTTCCTTCTTCTTCTCTCTTTTCGGGTATGTTTTGGCTTGCTTCTTTGTTAATACTCTTCTTTTCTATAGATTTTGTTGAAGATGTGTCTGTTTCCTCCCTGTTGTTCTTCCGACAAGTTCTTGCTCCTTGACCCTTAGGTTCCCTTCTTATGACCCTTTCCCCTTTTTAATTATTCAAGTTCTATAACTCATCACTCTTAGATTGTGGAGGTGCATTCTAAAAGTACTGTTGTGCTCTATGACAAGAAAATACGTCATGCTCTATACTGCTATAGAATGAACACTATGTTTTCCTTTCTCCCCAACACTCATTAGCAAAGTGTCCTAGCTTATCGCAATTGAAACATGTAGCATCCTCTCTCCTTCTTTGACCTCTTCCATGGCCTCAACCTCCTATGTAGCCTCCGAACTACTCTCTATGATCATTATTATAGCTATTCCCATAGGATGGACCGCCAGAGTTTGAATTTTGTATTGCATTGACATTCCTCTGACTTCTCCAATTTGGTTGCTTGTAGCCTTGATCATATGAGTTTCTTTCTTCTATGCCCTTCACATATGACATGTTGTTTCTCTCCACTGAGTTTGTGTTATTGTACCATGTTTCATATTCTTCATCATCAATATCTCTTTTCATTCGAAAGTTTTGTGAAGGACAATCTAGTGTTTCATGGTCATCCCATTCTCCACACAATCCATAGTATACTGAATTTATTCTTTTTGTTGCCTTTATTACAACAACTTGCCTTTCACCTTTTATTCTAGGGAATTCATTTCTCAAGTGACTTCCCTTGTACAGTATGAGAACCAAATATTAGGCCTTGGTTTCTGTGTATTCTCCTCCTGCTTGGCCAAAATCTCTTGTCTTAGCTTCAATTGCTCCAATTCTAATTTCAACTTCTCCAATTCTAGGTTTTTCTTCATTTTGTACACTAGGATTGAGACTCTATCCGGAAGGCTAGTGTCACAACTTCTACATATGTTTCAAATATTCTTCCATCCAAGGCTAATCTTATATCAGGACTTATTCTGAAAATGAACCATTCTATCTTTTGCTTCTCAGTGAGTGGTTCCTCCAACTTCCTAGTTGTCTCCTTGAATATTTTATCAAAGTCCTTTATAGATTCTTTATCTAACTACATCAAATCTCTCATCTTGCTAACCCCTTCTATAGGAATATCCAGAACTCCAAAATTCTCCAAAAATAGTTTCTTGATATCATCCCATTCCTTATCATTGTTTGGGCAGGTCTTCCTATACCACTTCAACGCTTCGTTTCACAAGGTGCCTATGAAATCAAACAACTTGATCTCATCTCTTGTTACCCCCTTTAGGTTCCAAATGAACTCCAAAACAAAAATGTGCTTTGCTTCTCCAATAGTGTCCCTCTCAAAGACTGGTAACTTGATAAGAATATCCATGATTGGTCTTCTTAAAGTCTCCAGTACTTTGCGGTAGGTTTCCTCCAGTCTACTCTTCCGGTTAGGCTATCTTATATCAAGTCAATTTCTTTCTCTTCCCTTGTCTCTCTATTGTCAGCTACCAAAGTATTACTCTCCTAAAAGTTCTCTGAAACTACTCTGGATCTCTTCTTTTCTGTCTACTTCCTTGTTTGCTTGAATAGTTACGTCCACAACTAAAATTCATTTGACTTTATATGGAACTTAGGGTGACTCATGGTCTAGGGGTTGTATCTCTTTGTAGTGTCTCTTCAAATTAGGGGATACTCTTTTATTTGTGAACGACATCATGTCAGCATCCAGTGATGATTGAAATAACCTTCCAAAACCCTTAGAACTCTTCTCAATGTTTATCGCATCTCCTCCTCCTCCTCTTATCTCCTTTATGCTTTGGAAAATTAGCTCCTCTATATATTCTTCATCCATCTTCAAAATTTCCAATGTTGATTCAGGTTTTTTGACAGTCTACAACATAACCCTAATTCACCTCTTTCTTCCTCTTCACTTCCGCTTTCTTCTCCGACGACACCCACAATGGTGTGCTCAACAGTATCCTCCATGATTTTCTCTATTTCTTCTCCTTCCAATCTCCTTTCTCTGGTAGCACCCACATTGGCACACTCAAAAAAATCCTCCATGACACGCTTGTCTTCTTCTTCCCTTCCAGCAACACCCTCCATGGCTCGCTCCACCAATTGTTCCTCCTTTCCTTCCGCAACTTCTATTGTCATCTCTTTTGTACTCTCTTGTACCCTTTCCATCCTTCTGTGGTAGCATTCCTGTCGTTCTTGATTTTTCTTCATTCTTTCTTCTCTGCTTATCTCCATTCCGGGCCTATATATACATATATCTATGTTTTAGCTTATACCTGTTCCTATGTGTTTTCGGGTGTAATATGTTTCTTTTGAGTCAGAGCAGGGTTTCCACGTATCTCGTTGGCACTCCTCCAAAGTTGCAACCTAGTTCTGACATCTTCATTTTGCTATTCCATTGGTTGGGAGTTCCACTCGTCACCTTTTCACATCTGTGGGTGTATTATGTTTTGCATCAGTTCTATTTCTTCGCCGATCTCTCTTTTCTTCCACTTCTCCCCTTTCGCCATGGGTTTTCTTGATTTGGTGTTCCATTAGTCCTTTTATATCCCATGGTATCCTTGTTTGAAGAGTCACATCATTTGAAGGATCCTTGCGGACCCTAACCCATTTCCACTTGCCATCCCCTTAAGTGCTTGCCCCTCTCTCATAGATGTAGGAACTTAAAGAGATTCAAATTTCTCTACAAATTGAAAATTTTCTTCATCAATCTAACCTTCTCTACTTTCCGGTACTCTGTGCTACTCCTTTGAATGTTTTTCCCCTTCAATCTTTAACTACCTTCTTCTGGGGTCCCATCAACGAAACCAAATGTTGGCAAGAAATGAGGAGGGATACTTGTTCAGAGATCCAGTCCTCAGTCAAATCTTTATAGTCAGTTTATACCCTAGTCAAGTAGCTAGAGATTGATAGCAAAACACAAAGAATAAAAGAAACCAAGTATTGCATACAGATCACAATCATAAGACAACAAAGAATTATCCGGTACCGACAGATCTCCACACACACACACACACACACACATATATATATATAAATAATCAAATCTCATACATCCATCCTATGGAAGGTCTGAGTCTCTGCCTCATCCATCTACATAAATGACTTCTATGTCATTCTTCATATCATTAGACTATCTCATATCTTACTTATCCTATATCATTATGTCCTATATATATACACTATATCTATTGCATCTAGGGATGTGTCTTCTAGCATCCTTTGTCATCCTACAGCCTCTGCATAATGTATGGGCCAGCTTTCGGTCGGCTCTGCTCCATGCCTCACAACCTGCTAACAATGCTTTCTTCAAATAACGTGTATCCTAACAGTTTCCCTTGCAAAAATTTGAAGATGCACTTGTTGGGGTTAACGTATATACTAAGCTCTTGGAAACATTGGAATAATTTCTCTAAGTGGGCAAAGTGGTCTTCCTTTTCTTAGAGAATAAATATTAGTTCATCTAAGTATATCCGGATTATCTCATTAATAAGATGTTGAACACACCAAGATACTGAGAGGGGGGGGGGGTGAATCAATATCTAATCAAACTTAAAGTCCTCTAGAGCAGATTAAAACTTAAGATTTACAACATCAACATAAACATGAAAGACTAACACAATGCACATCAACACACAACACTAGATATACATGGAAAACCCAAGAAGGGAAAAACCATGGTGAGAATTAACTCACAATATATGAAGCACAAAATTACAACTTTGTTTTAGGGCTACAACCCAAGGAAGCTACTGCTCCTTGAAAACTTTAATTTAGGGTCACTCCTAATGAAGCTACAACTCCCTAAAGACTTTGTTTTAGGGTCACTCCCAAGGAAGCAACTACTCACTGAAATGAAAACAAACTCAAAAAAGATTACAGTATGACAATCCTTCTACTGCTTAAAAATTGACATTGAAGCTCACACCTTTGATGATTGTAATTCTGCTTCTTCTGATGATTGAATCAATTAGGCACACTCTTCACTTCCCTCCTGTCACACAAATGTCTTCAAGATGAATGAGGACAACCTTTAACACATTTTCTCTTTCTCCTATAGTTGGACATCACAATGCATATGATTTTCATATTCTTCTCTTCACACTTTCATATTTTCATTTTTGCAATCATCCCTCACCTAGACCAAGTCAGCCAATACATGACATTACATTGATTTCATAACAAGTCAGCCAATACAACAAGAATATTACATCTTACAAGTCGGCCAGAGATCATACAACATGAAACATGCATAGGGAAATCCCTATCATGAACAACACGCTACTCCAGAAGAAAAAAACATGCCTTGTGGATCCCAATACATGCTTAGTCTGGTCCTAAACATCATTTAAAGCATTATTCATCAAGGAATCACCTCTGCACACATCACTCATTTGAAATAGGACTGCCTTAAGTAGGAAGACATGAAATTTGAAGAATAACAGTCACCGCCACTTGAAAAAACTTATACGATACTAGAAATGAAAAGGATCTTCATGAATTTCTTCTAGACAAGTCTTCATGACTCATGCAACACCTTTAGATACACCTCTAACTCTGCACAAAAAATACATTGTGCCACATACCTTAAAACATGCACACTGAGATCAAACAACCATCCGAAACACACTGTAACACATTATCATTGAGAAACTGACCTTGCGGAGTACTAAACCTCCTGAAACTGCCAGGATTCATGTAATACACATCGTTGAACATGTTCACAAAACATAATAGGCAATTCCTCTCTTTCGAAGGAATGTAGAGCATTTCAACAAGCCTCCGACACAACTTTTCGTAGACAGAATATAGACCAGAAGTCTACCACTTATAACTTTCACTACGGAAGGTGTAGAGACTTGAAACTTTGGAAATAGCACCTTCACAAGACACTGAGCTTAAATTTTGAACCACAAGAACTTATATATAAACACGGTGACACGTGGAGCCAAACATTGCAGCATCGTTAATATCTTCTTTAAAACCAACACTATCTTCAAATTGTTAACTGTAAAACACTCTTCCGTTAATCCAAACACCATGAAACTTGGAATATACATGATTTGACAATATATGAAGCTATCTTCCAATCCACAGAGGCTTAACACTAATAGCAGGAAAATGCAGAGCATTCTCCCAAACAGTCTTCAAAGCAATCTTCCTTTAGCAGAAACTTTCACCAACATCTGGAGGCCAAAAATTCTTTGTATCAATAGGAGAGAGAGCATACAATATGCTTCAAACCATTAGTAACATCTTCCCAACATTAGAAACACATCTGATCATATAGGTGCTTCTAATTCTCATATTAATGTGTTTTCTTTTCTATCAACAAACATACACAATGAATACAATCTTTACTGACTAAGAATTTCAGGAACATGACATCCAACCATGAACTTCTAATTCCCATATTAATATTTCATCATTCATCTCTGTGCTTCTAATTCACATCTTAATATTTTATCATGAACTTATCTTTGCTGACCAATAACTTGTCTTGACATGACATCCAACCATGAACATCAACAACCCACTATGAACCTCAGGAACATCATTAGATATTAGCAACCCTAAGCATTGGCAACACCACTATATCTCATTGCATCTCTATTACCATACTGATATATCATCATCACAAACTAAGTGCTGACCTTATTCTAACTATTGACATCAATGACAACACAATAACAACACATATTGCCAACAATCTCCCCCTTTGTCATTGATGGAAACACACACCTGTACATTCTCCCCCTTTGACATCAAGGACAAAGGGAAACTTCTTCTCCCTTTAGGAATAACTTCTTCTTGCAACAAACAACTCCCCTTATCATCAACAACCACTACCTGCTCCCATTGAAAGGTAGCCACCATCAGTTTGGGAAAAAAGATATAGCATGAACTCCCCCTGGACAGATGCACCACTATGCATCTAGCATTAAGGAGGGGCAATTACCCCTAACCTCTGCCAAAGATCCTCAAAACTGTCCTTTGCAAGAGCCTTTGTGAAAATCTTTACAATTTGATCCTTTGTTGGAACATATTCCAACCTTACTTCCTTATCTACAACCTTCTCTCTCAAAAAGTGACACCTTATTGCTATATGCTTGGTTCTAGAATGCATAATTGGATTCTTGGAAATATTGATAGCACTTGTGTTATCACATAAAATAGGAATAGGCTCATCATACATCACCTTTATATACTTCAGGGTTTGCTTCATACACAACACTTGTGTACAACATGATGTTGTTGCAATATACTCTACCTTTGTAGTTGATAAGGACACTAAATCTTGCTTCTTGCTCTACCTGCATGAAACCAGTCTGCTTCCTAAAAAGAAAGCACCACCACTTGTACTTCTTCTATCATCAAAAAAACCAACCCAATCAGCATTAGTGTAGGCACTCATATCAAAGTCATTACCTCTTGGATACCATAAGCCATAATATGAAGTTCCCTTCAAATATTTGAATATCCTTTTCACTGCCTTCTCGTGTGTTTCCTTGAGATTGACTTGATATCTAGAAACCACACATACTGCATGCATGGTATCAGGTCTAGAAGCAGTCAAGTACAACAATCCTCCATTCATAGATCTATAGGAAGTTTGATAAACCTTCAGAGATTCATCATCCTTGGTTAAGTGACATCCAGTGACCATAAGAGTACTCACTGGTTTTGAGTCCTCCATATCAAACTTCTTCAACATCTCCCTTATATACTTAGCTTGAGAAATAAAGATACCATCATCTAGCTGAGCAATTTGAAGTCCAAGGAAGAAAGACATTTCACCAATCATAGACATCTCAAACTCTTTTTGCATCTCCTCTGTAGACCTCTTACACATATCATCAACTCCACCAAAGATGATGTCATCAACATATACTACAACTATCAATATCATATCTCCTTCTTCCTTGATGTAAAGATTGCTATCCGTAGTACCTTTCTTGAAGACTTTCTCAAGTAAGTATTTGTCCAACCTAGCATACCAAGCTCTAGGTGCTTGCTTGAGACCATACAATGCCTTCTTGAGTCTGCACACCATGTCTAGATCTTCTGATATCCAAAAACTATATCAGGTTGCTCAATGTAGACTTCTTCCTTTAGACCACCATTCAAAAATGTTGACTTGAAATCCATCTGATAAACCTTGAAATTCTTGTGAGTAGCAGGGAAAGAAACATCTTGATTACCTCCATCTTGGCTACTGGAGCAAATGTCTCCTCAAAATCAATGCCTTCAACTTGAGAATAGCCCTTACATACCAATCTTGCTTTATTCCTCACAACTTCACCATCTTCATTCAGCTTGTTCCGAAACACCCACTTTGTTCCTATGACATTCTTGTTGGCTGGTCCAGGAACCAATTCTCATGTTTGATTCTTCTCTATCTGATCCAATTCCTCTTCCATTGCTTTTATCCATCCATCATCCTTTCTGGCATCAGCAAAGGTTTTGGGCTCTACTTTTGATAATAAACATAGGTTTACTTGCTCATGTGTCTTAGCAAACCTTCTCCTGGTTTGCACACCTTCATTCTTATCTCCAATGATCTAATTTGTTGAATGGTTCTTCTGAACATACTTTGCTAGAGTCTTAGGTATTTTCTCTAGATCTTGTTTCTTTTCTTCTTTCTCTTCTTCTTCTTCATCTTCAATGCATGGAAGGATATTAGTTCCAGAGTCCTCTAATTCTTGTGAGATTTGATACAAGTCTTCATCTACTTTGACATTTGTGCTTTCAACCATTTTTCCTAATCTCTTGTTGTAGCATCTATAGGCCTTGCTTTTTTGTTGAGTAACCAAGAAAGATCCCTTCATCACTTCTTGAATCAAACTTTCCTAGGTCTTCTTCATCTCTTCTAATATAACATTTATTGCCAAATATCCTGAAGTATTTGACAATGAGAGGTCTTCCATACCATAGATCATAAGGGGTCTTAGTGCTATTGAACCTTAGTTGCACTCTGTTAAATAGATAGACATCAGTGTGAACTACTTCCTTCTAGTACATATCAGGTAGATCTACATCTTTCAACATTTCCCTAGAAATCTCTTGCACATTTCTATTCTTCTGTTCAATTACCCCATTTCGCTGAGGGGTCTTAGGAGCTGACATATGTCTCCTAATATCATGATCTTCACAAAACTCTTCAAATTCATTTGAAGTAAACTCACCTCCTCTATCAGATCTTAAACATTTGATCTTAGCATCCATTTCATTTTCAACCACAACTTTGAAAACCTTAAATTTATTAAGGGCATATGATTTTTCTCTTAAGAAAGTAAACCAAGTCATTCTCGAATAATTATCAATGAGCAACATAAAATACCATTCACCTTGTTGACTCTTTACTCTTCTAGGGCCACATAGTTTAGTATGAATCAGCTCCAATGGCCTTGAAGAAGAATACTCCATGCTCTTGAAACTTGTCTTTGTCTGCTTTCTCATTTGACATTCCTTGCATAATGTATTTGCAAGCTTGATTATCTTGGGCATATCTCTCACCGCATGATCAGAGTTGATCTTTATCATATTGTCAAAGTTGGTGTGTCTCGTTTGCTTTTTCCATAGCCAACACTCACTGGATTGAGCCAATAAGCACGTTCTTCCATTTACCTCCTTCAGATGATAGATATCACCATATGACTTAATTCCTTCTGCCACTAGTTTTTTGGACCACGCCTTCCCGATTTCACAACCTTTGGCATGAAAGGTAAGATTGTATCCTTTGCTACACATCTGACTAACACTGAGAATATTGTGCTTTAGCCCTGGTGGTGCCTACATAAGCAATCAGGTTTTAAGCATTTAAATATGCAGGCCCCTTCCAAAGAATCCAAAAATTCTAACACTTTCGACCCCTGCAGTTGTAAAAAATGCAAAAAATCAGTTAAGGTGCAGGTGTCTTGGTATATACAAAGGTGTTTGTATATACATACTGGTGAAATATGCATTGGCGGGTGTAAAATCTTTATCGTCCTTTGAAAAAAATAGTTAGATGCATTTCTGAGTGCATATCAGGCTCTAAATGTGCATATACAAAGGGGGAATCTTTCGCAGATTCCCAAGAATATTCCCACTTTGTATATCGGGTTGTATGTAATGGTGCATTGAAAAATATACAAGGGTGCAGATGCATTTACTACAGTGCTGGAGATACAAGTGAAAAATATACATTGCAGGCATATTCCAGGGAAGATTCGCTATTTGTATACAGAGGAAATATACAAAGCAAAACATACAAAGGTGCAAACATACATTTACTATAGTGGCGAGGCAGAGATGCATGTGGTGGGGCCCGTGGATATACAAGGTGGAATGTATATGCAATATACATTCGGGCGCACATACAATGGTTAGATACATGGCAGAATATTCTGGAGAAGATTCCTTGTTTGTATGTGCAAAGGGAATGTACATTGAAAATTATACAAAGGCTTGTGACATGCAAAGTGTACAGTGACCGATATACAAATGGTGGGGCCCACGGACAGGACATACAAAGGCGAATGTATATGTAGTTATACATTCAAAGATATGCAAAAGGAGAGACATGCAATCTGGATGCGATGAAGGAATAAGGTGCAGTGAATGAAATTTGGTGTCCATGGGTTGTATAAGGTGCTTGTATATGCTGATATACAAGCCGATATGCAATAAAGGAGATACAAGTCAGACTTCAAAGGGAGGTACATTCTGATGCATAAATGTTTCAGGTCTGCCTTGTATGTTGAGCAGTTGCATGTATATGCATCCTGCATATACAAAGATTTAAAAAGGGATTTGTATATGCATTCGAACGTGCATGTACAAAAGGAGAAAAGGCAAAATGCAAGGGGGAAAGGCCAGCGATAGAATCATGGGATGCCTACATGGCACATTTTCACTGGCCGATGACTTTTCAACATTTTTGAGTGCCGTTGATCCCAACGATGAATTCTTTAATCGATGGCCATGCTTTGAAACCTTCAGCGATGGTTTTTTCCTTGTGTCTACAGTCATATTTCGAGCGGGAAAAACTTCAGATGTGTCCGCTGCTGCATTCCAGAAGAGGCTACGGGTAGCTGAAGCATTAATGGCAGGATTGCGGATAGGCATGGGCCGGTGGTTGAATGGCCAAGTACTAGGCTTACGAAGAGAACCTTCAGGTGGCGGCCCAGATCCTGATTCCGTCTACTCCTTTCTCCTTGTCCCTCTGCCGCATTAACCATTTTGAGCGCCAATCTGATCATGCATTGTATCTGGTAAATTTTTGATTTGCCTTGTAATTAATGTGTTGAGTACACTTCTTGGTTGTATAAGGAGGACTGTGTCACTCATATTAGGTTGTTGAAGACTTGGGCATTTTTATCTGAATAATGAAATACAGAGCATTTCCTGTCTGTTGTATCTCATTTTGGAGTTTATGAGTTGCATTATGAATGTATTTTGCACATATGTTCAGTTTCATTGTTGTCTTATATAAAAATGCTCTTATGCATGTGTTTAGTTGCTTGTCTCCATGTGCTGAATGCATTCTCTTCTTTTGAGTCTGGTTGCTAAGGGCTTCTCAGATTCTAGGATATAGATTTCTGTATCACATGTTTCATCTTTGACCGCCATTCAAGGAGTGGATTAAATTGTTTTAGGTGAAGTATGGAGAAAGTTGTATGTCAGCAGGGATATCTGCAAGTAGAGGTAGCTGAATACCCATTCTCAGGTGATGTTTGTAAGGCAAACATTAGATCCAACCCCTTGAAACTTGAATGCTAGTTGCAAACCATCTCTTGTATACATCTAGTTGACTCCTTGCCCTGAGATAGGCACCAGTCTGCTTCTGGATTAGTAGTTATGTTCCAAAGCCCCTCTTGTCTTGCATCCAAATCATCATATTCACCTTTTCGTAACTTCCACCTATTAGTTGTAGGAGTAGGATTAGGAACCCCTGCATACTCTCATCCTTAACTAGACACATATGTCCAAGAATGTTGCTAACCTTGTGATTTGTCACACAAATCTTGGTCCTAAATGAGAGTATTCTGCCTGTTATCACAAATTTAAATCTTTCTGTCATTGGGTGAGTCAAAGTGTCAAATCTTTAGCAAATAGGGATACCCTCCTTGGTGTGGCAGAACCAGAAGTGAAGGGGAGGCAGCTCACGCAACCTCCCATAATCTGTTGGCTGAATCTGCCCGTGCATTGGAACTGGCAAACCCTCTGCCGATTCAGAGAAAATAACCAACAAGCCCATTAACATAGAGGACATCCTCAGTCTTGTTCTTCCCATCAATAGTTATAGCACCCTTTCCATATATTTGTGCTGACTCATTACCACCAAACTTGACAGCTCCATGATTTCACTTCTTAAGGATGATAAACTTCTCCTTGTCACATTGGTCATATGATTTGAGCAACCACTATCAATTACCCAAGCTTTGGCTTCTTCCCTTGCATGAAAGGTAGTCCATACAACCATTGATCTATCATGGTTTTGGTCTATTTGCAAGTCACCAGTCTTCTCACATTTTCTGACATCATACTTTTTGTCACCAACATTCAAGGCCATGAAAAGTGTTTCATTATTTGAATCATCATGATCCTCATCTTCTAAATAATAGCTGCTCTCTATGGAATACAGGCTTCTTTTGAACTTGTATTTCTTGTTACCACCCCTTGATTCTTTAAAAGGACATTTAGAAGCAAAATGACCAATCTTTCCACAATTAAAACATTTGAAAGGTAACTTACCTCTATATTTGCATGTGCCTTTCTTCAAGGTTCTTAAAAAGTTTGCTTCTACCTCATCAAGGTCATCATCTTGATCAACTGCTTTATTTTTTGACTTCTTACTAGATTTGAATGCTTCTTCCTTCTTTGGGGCACCTTTATCAAATTCTCTCATTTCAAAGGCTGTGAGAGAGCCAAACAACTGATCTATTGTGTATTTATTCAAATCCTGAGATTCCTCAATGGTAGGCACCTTATGACTGTAAGATTTAAGAAATCTCAAAACCTTCTTCACAATTTCATCTTCTTTTACTTCCCCACCAAGACTTCTGATGCCATTGACTATTTCATCCACCCGGAGCATGTAACCAACAATGTCTTCATCTTCCGGGTCATCCTCATGGTTTCAAATTTGCTCTTGAAAATTTGTATCTTGGCCTGCTTCACTTTACTATCTCCTTCATAAATGCTTTCAAGTTTGTTCCAGACATCCTGAGCAGATGTACAACTCATTATCTTCACAAATTATGAATAAGCTAATCCACTCATGATAGCACTCTTTGCCATGCCATTGTTCTCATACAAATTAATCTCATATGCATCTTTAGGTTCACTACTAGAAATAGTGTAGCCCTTCTTGACTAATTGCTAGATGCTATACCCTAGAGAGCTCAAATAGTTTTCCATCCTTAGCTTTGAAAAGGAATAATTTGTCCCATCAAACATGGGTACCTTGAGAGAACCATTTCGAGCCATTCTAGACCTTCCTCAAGTGGTTAAGATTCTTCTGAGTAACTTGGCTCCAATACCAATTGTTGAACACACTAGGATACTGAGAGGGGGGTGAATCAATGTCTAATCAAACTTCAAGTCCTTTGGAGTAGATTAAAGCTTAAGCTTTACAGCATCAACATAAACATGAAAGATTAACACAATGCACATCAACACATAACACCAGATATATGTGGAAAACCAAAGAAGGGAAAAACCACGGTGAGGATTAACTCACAATATATGAAGCTCAAAATTACAACTTTGTTTTAGGGATACAACCCAAGGAAGATACTACTCCTTGAAAACTTTGATTTAGGGTCACCCCCAAGGAAGCTACAACTCCCTCAAGACTTTGTTTTAGGGTCACTCCTAAGGAAGCAACTGCTCCCTGAACTGAGAACAAACTCAGAAAAGATTACAGTATGATAGTCCTTCTACTACCTGAAAACTAACATTGAAGCTCACATCTTTGATGATTACAATTCTACTTCTTCTGATGATTGAATCAATTAGGAACACTCTTCACTTCCCTCCTGTCACACAAATGTATTCAAGATGAATTAGGATAGCCTTTAACACATCTACTCTTTCTTCTTCAGTCAGACATCACAATGCATATGATTTTCATATTCTGCTCTTCACACTTTTATATTTTCATTTTCACAATCATACCTCACCTAGACCAACTATGTTTACAATATATACATGACATTACATTGATTTCATAAAAAGTTAGCCAATACAAAAAGAATATTACATCTTACAAGTCGGCCAAAGATCATACAACATGAAACATGCATAGGGCAAAGCCCTATCATGAACAACATGCTACTTTAGAAGAAAACACACGCCTTGCAGATCCCAATACATGCTTAGTCTGGTGATAAACATCATTCAAAGAATCATTCATCAAGGCATCACCTCTTCACATATCACTCATTTGAAATAGGATGATCTTAAGCAGGAAGACATGAAATTTGAAATATAACAGTCACCACCACTTGAAAAACCTTGTGCAGTACCAAAAACAAAAAGGATCTTCATGAAATTCTTCTAGATGAGTCTCCATGACTCATACAACACCTTCAAATACACCTCTAACTCTGCACAACAAATACATTGTGCCGCATACCTTAAAACATGCACACTGAGATCAAACAACCATTCGGAACACACTGTAACACATTGTCATTGAGAAACTGACCTTGAGGAGCACTAAACCTCTTGAAAATGCAAGGATGCATGTAATACACATCCTTGAACATGTTCACAAAACATCATAGGCAATTCCTCTCTTCCAGAGGAATGTGGAACATTTCAACAAGTGTTCAACACAACTTTTCTTAGACAGAATACAGACCGGAACTATACCACTTATAAATTTCATTGTGGAAGGTGTAGAGACTTGAAACTTTGGAAATATAACCTTCACAAGACATTGAGCTTAACTTCTGAACTACAAGAACTTATCTTTAAATGTGGTGAAATGTGGAGCCAAACATTGCAGCACAATGAATTTCGTCTTTAAAACCAACACTATCGTCAAACTGTCAATTCCAAAACACTCTTCTGTTAATCCAAACACCATGAAACTTGGACCATACATGCTTTGAAAATATATGAAGATATATTCCAATACACACAGGCTCAACACTAATAGCTGGAAATGCGAAGCATTCTCCCAGATAGTCTTCAAAGCAATCTTCCTTTAGTAGAAACTTTCACCAACATCCGGAGGCCAAAACTTCTTTGTATCAATAGGAGTGATCATACAATATGCTTTAGACCATTAGTAACATATCCCCAACATTAGAAACACATCTAATCATCTAGGTGCTTCTAATTCTCATATTAATGTGTCTTCTTTGCTATCAACAAACATATCCAATGAATATAGTCTCTGCTGACTAAGAATTTCAGGAAAATGACATCCAACCATGAACTGTATCTTCTTTGTTGGATAGGACATGGCTTACACCCATGATCTTCTAATTCCCATCTTAATATTTCATCATGAACTCGTCTTTCCTGACCAATAACTTGTCTTGACATGACATCCAACCATGAATATCAGCAACCCACTATGAACCTCAAGAACATCACTGGATATCAACAACCCTAAGCATCAACAACACCACTATATCTCAATGCATCTCTGTTACAAGACTGATATATCATCATCACAAACTGAGTGCTGACCTTAATCTAAGTGTTGACATCAATGACAACACAATAACAACACATATTGCCAACATAAGATCCTTGAAAGTTATTATTGGGATATGGTGTTGTACACCATTGCATAATTTGATATATTTTATAATGTTGTAATTAAATAATTATTTATTTGTGATGGACCTAGGTGGTGTGGTTAATCACATTATGTAATTATTTGGGTCCACTTTGTGTTGTATTGTAACATTGGGATAGTATTTGTATTATTTGATTAATTGGGAAAATGTAGTACCAATAGTCAAATGTGGGGTCAAGTGGTTTTGTGTTACCCATGGTTTTGGGGCACATGGTTTTCTCAATGTAATGTGTGAGCTTATATTATAAAAGCAAGCACAATATTATTTTTGAGGTTGGTTGGATTATTCATTGTAGGTGAACGGAGGTTTTGTGAGAGGCTGTCATTGTATTGAGCTCTCTCCTATAAGTGCAGATTGTGAAGCATAGCAGGTGATGTGTGAAAGGAAGCTAGGTGTGGGGAAATCACTTCCTACACTAATCTAATGAGGAGAGGAAAGTACAAATTCAATTTTATCTTTACAATTATAGCTATGTTAACCTACTAACAGAGATATTGCAGCAAACACATACACAAGAAAGTAAGATAGAAGAAGAGAGACACAAGATATACATGGGGAAAACCCTTACGGGTGAAAAGCCCCACACTCCAAAACACAACTCAAATGTATTCCGTAAATAATGAAGGTTACAATACAACACATAGCCAATGCTCTTGCAGGAGTCTTTGACACTCGTATCTGGAGATGATCTGGCAGCATAACAATACCTGTCAAGCCTATAATACATCACCTCTCCAAAACACCTATTTATATAGAATATACAAGGCAAAGATGGCTCTCTCTTGGGATGGGCGTCCAACATGGCCTCATGGACTAAAACCCTCGCATATGGACACTTGTCCAACACTGTAGGATGTCCCTGACACTTGTCAAGTCACCCCATCCCAAAGAGGTCGCCTATTCCCAAAATGGGTAATGACAGATGCTTCTACGACTCTTACAACTGTCATAGAATCTATCATAGCTGTCATAACTTACAGCTATAAGAGAATATGTCATACACATGCTATAAATAACATATTCTCTTACATGTCATAACCCACCTTGGGGCGCCCAAAGATGCCTTTTTCAAAGATGCTTCTTAACACATGTCTTCACTTGTAATAGGATCTTCTATTTCTGACTCTTACATGTCATAACTTTGTCATAGGAATCTGTCATGACTGTTTCGGTCAATATTCCCTTACACACATTCTAAGATGCTGACACATGGAAAAATATTCCTACCACTAAGTGGGATGCTTATCTCCTCATGTGGACAAAATTACATGTGGTGATATGCCATGTAGGATGACACATCACCGTGCCAACTCCCACAATATGACAGCATAGGATTTACATCCAAATTATACAATAGGCAATAAAAATATAAATATAATGAATTAATACAAAGAATTACCAAGGTTGAGACACCTTAATTCCCAACATTCTCCCACTTGTCGAACACCTTGTAAGAGCTAATAGAATTAACAGGATTTAACTGCTATAGGCCGAGAGGCCCATAGACTCTGAACATCATTTGAACTTCTCTGTGCCCACTGGTTTCGTCAATGCATCCACAACATTCTTCAAAGTATCTACCTTCAAATTTACCTTCCCATCCTCTACCATGTCTCGCATGAAGTGAAACTGTACATCAATATGCTTTGTTTTGGCATGGAAAGTTGGATTCTTTGCAAGGCAAATCACACTCTGACTGTCACAACAGAAAGTAATCTGTCCTGCACCAACACCAATAGCTAAACATAATGTCTTAAGCTAAATGGCTTCCTTGCAAGCATGAGTTTCTACCATGCACTCAGCTTATGTAGTGGACAAAGCAACCACAGGTTGTCGCTTACTCATCCAACTAATTGCACCACCAAACATAGTGAACACATAGGCACTGGTGGATCTCCTGCTATCAATGTCACTTGCCCAATCAGAATCCACAAATCCAGGAATACAAACTGAATGTGGAGGTCCTATAGCATTACCATGATAGCATATGGAATACTCGGAAGTACCCCTCAAATATTGGAACACTCGCTTAACTGTATCCCAATATACCCGTCTAGGATTAGCCATAAATTGACTAAGGACTCCCACTGCTTGGGCAATGTTTGGTCTTGTACAGACCATGACATACATCAAATTGCCAACAACGCTAGCATAAGGTACTCTGCTCATGTCTTCCACCTCACTAGGAGATTTTGGACAATCACTAACATACAACTTTGTCCCCAATGAAATAGGAACACACAATGGTCTACAATCTGCCATGTTGAACCTATCCAACACGGTTTTTACATACTTACTCTGGCTTAACCAAAGTTTTCTATTGCTCTGTCTCTTCTGATTTCCATTTTCATAATGTACCTAGCTGCCCCAAGATTTTTCATCTCAAACTATGTTGACAACTAAGACTTCAAATCAGAAATCATATTCTTACCATTCCCAATCAACAACATATCGTTAACATACAATGTAATAATGAGAATACGATCATTGTCAAACTTGTAATACACACAATGATCAGATTTTGATCTCAGAAATCTAATGGACAACACAAAGGCATCAAATTTTATATACCACATTCTAGGAGACTGCTTCAAACCATACAAATACTTCTTTAACTTGCAAACCAAATTTTCTTTACCTTTCTCTATGTAATGCTCTGGCTGTGACATGTAAATCTCTTCCTCCAAATCACCATGAAGGAAAGCTATCTTCACATCCATCTATTCTACCTCTAAGTCATAAGCAGCTACAAAGATAACAAGAATCGAATGGATGTCATCTTTGCAACGGGAGAGAAAATTTCACCATAATCAATTCCCTCCACTTGTGAGTACCCCTTCACAACCAATCTAGCTTTGTACATTTCAACATTGCCATCTGCACCGAATTTCTTCTTGAACACCCATTTGCATCCAACGGGCTTCCATCCTTCAGGCAAAGGCACCGAGTCCCACGTTTTATTCTTCTCCAAAGAAGCCATCTCATCTTCCATGGCCTCCTTCCAAGAATCTACATCTTTCATGCCCATAGCCTCTTTCACATTTTTGGGCTCATTAGTGTTAGTAAGTAAAGCAAAAGCACAACTAGAATCTAGTAATGAATAACCAAACCTAACAGGTTGCTTTCTTGTTCATGTAGACCTCCTCAATGGCTGAGGTTGAGGTTTTGCTTCTTCTTCTGAGCTTTCAGATCTGCTAGAGCTCTCCTCATCATCAGGTCTCATAGGGTCTGTCGGTTCAGTCTTCTCAGGGGTAGAAGGAAACTGAACCACATCTTCTTTCTTTTATGTCTGTTCTGGCTATAGAACAACGGAAGAAGGTGTTAGCTCTTTGAAGATAACACTTCTGCTATACAACACTTTTTTAGCCACAGGATCCCAAAGATTGTATCCTTTCACACCGACACCATAGCCAATGAAAATACACTTAACAGCCTTGTTCTCCAATTTAGATCATTTCTCCCTAGGCACATGTGCATATGCCTCACAACCAAAAACATGAAGATGCCTAACTGAAGGCTTCTTACCAGACCACACCTCCATAGGTGTCTTACCAACAAAAATTGATGTAGGAGACCTGTTTACCAGGTAGCAAGCAGTGGCTACAACTTCAGCCCAAAAATTTTGTTCGAGGCTTGCTCCACTAAGCATACTCCTAGCCTTCTCCATTAGTGTCCTGTTCATCCTCTCTACAACTCCATTTTGCTGCAGGGTGTATGGAGTTGTCTTATGTCTTTCAATCCCTTTCTCTTTACATAACTTATCAAACTCTGCCAAACAAAACTCACCACCGTTGTCAGTTCTCAAACACTTAATCTTTTTACTAGTTTGATTTTCAGCAAAGGCTTTAAACTCCTTAAACCGACTAAAGACTTTAGTCTTGCTTTTGATAAAATAAACCCATGTCCTTCTACTGTAATCATCTATGAAAGATACAAAATATACAGATTTTAAAATCAAAGGAACATTAATAGGACCAAACACATCAGAATGAATAAGATCCAACACACCAGAAGACTTGTGAGAACTAGAGTAAAACTGAACACAGTTTTGCTTTCCATATACACAATGTTCACAAAAGTCAAACTCAAGATTACAATCATTTAACCCCTCAACGAGGTTTTTATTTTTCAGGGTTCTAAGACCCTTCTCACCAATGTGGCCATATCTCAAATGCCATAACATAGTCTTTTCAGTAGGAAGCTTAGCTGCCATAGCATATGCACTACCATCAAAACTAGTTAAAACATATTTCTTCACTGCTCGTTCAGATGCTGGGGATGAAGTGACTGCAACTCTTTTCTTCAAATCAAAAGAACTATTGTACTGTGAAGTTCATGCCTCCAGCTGAAATAGAGTACCTCTCTGAGTACCCTTTGCAAGCACCATAGATCCTCTAGTCATCTTGCATCCATCCTTCGAAAAGATAACCTGCACACCTGCATCATTCAACATACTTACAGAAAGCAGGTTTCGTGCTAGGCCTGGGATGTGCATAACCTCAGTGATCCCCTTCACTCATCCATCATGGAATCAAATTGAGACTCTTCCATGACCAATAATCTTCAGATGACAATCGTCACCCAGGTACACTCTTCCACCATCGAACTCTTCATACTTTGTGAACCAGCTTCAATGCGAGGTCATGTGGAATGATGCACCAAAATCTATCAACCACACATCATCAGATGCATGGGTGGCCAGGGCTGCGATGAAGGCATCACCATCATCTTGTGACTTGTCAGAATCTGAATTTGGGGAAATCTTCTTTTTCTTTTTCTTCTCTTCTTTGCATTCCTTTCAAAAATGCCCAGATTTTCTACAGTTCTAACAGAAAGCCTTGGACTTTCCAGGAGATTTGGATCTCCCACGAGATTTGGATATGCCCTTTTCACCTTTCTTGTCCTTCTTCTTCCCTTTCTCTTTGGGTCTTCCACGAATCGCAAGAGCTTCTTTGGCTGACTCAGATGTCTTCCTCCACATTTCTTCAGATAACAGTGAGGACACCATATCTTCCATCTTGAAGTGGTAGTGGTGCTTTCGATAGCCATGACAAGATGATCCCAAGAATCTGGCAAAGAACAAAGTAGGGTCATGCATCGATCCTCCTCCTCCATTTTCACAACCTCAAATATCAACTGTGCAACGATCATGTTGAAAGCATTCATATGGTCCACAACAGATCCTCTGTCTTCTATCTTCAGAGTGAACAACTTCTTTTTCAGAAAGAGCTTGTTTACCAAGGACTTGGCTTGATAAACATCACCCATCTTCTTCCAAAGATCTTTCGTGCTCTTCTCCTCATGGACATTCAATAGGACAGAGTCAGCTAGATAGAGTCTTATGAGACCCTTAGCCTTCCAATCTTTGAGGTCCCAATCAACTTGTGACATTGTTGTAGGTTTTACACCTGATACGGTTTCCCATAGGTCACGATCAACAAGTAGGTCCTCCATCTTGAGTTTCCACAACTCAAAATTATTACCATTAAATTTCTCCACCTCTAACCTTTTGGATGTGGTTGCCATCTCCTTACTGCAACAAGATATAGAATGCTTTGCACAACACTCCCACTCAACCTAAGATTAGCTCAAAAAACCCCTACCCAATAGCTAGAACTAAAAACCAACCAAGCTATGATACCAACTGAAAGGAAGCTAGGTGTGCAGAAATCGCTTCCTACACTAATCTAATGAGGGGAGGAGAGTGTAAATTCAATTTTATCTTTACAATTACAACTATGTTAACCCACTAACATATATATTGTAGCAAACACATACACAAGAAAGTAAGACAGAAGAAGAGAGACACAAGATATATGTGGGGTAAAACCTTATGGGTGAAAAACCCCGCACTCCAAAACACAACTCAAATGTATTCCATAAACAAGGAAGGTTACAATACAACATAGAGCCAATGCTCTTGCAAGAGTCTTCGACACTTATATCTAGAGATGATCCGGTAGCATAACAGTACCTGTCAAACCTGTAATACATCACCTCTCCAAAACACATGTTTATATAGAATATACAAGGCAAAAATGACTTTATCTTGGGATGGGTGTCCAACATGGCCTCATGGCCCAAAACCCATGCCTATGGACACTTGTCCAACACTGTAGGATGTCCCTGACACTTGTCAAATCACTCCATCCAAAAGAGGTTGCCTATTCCCAAAATGGGTAATGACAGATGCTTCTACGATTCTTACAACCGTCATAGAATCTGTCATAGTTGTCATAACTTAAAACTGTAAGAGAATCTATCATACACATGCTATAAATAGCATATTCTCTTACAACATGTCATAACCCACCTTGGGGTGGCCAGAGATGCCTTTTTCAAAGACGCTTCTCGACACATGTCTTCACCTGTCATAGGATATTCTATTTCCGACTCTTACATGTCATAACTTTGTCATAGGAATCTGTCATGACCGTTTCGGTCAATATTCCCTTACACACATTCCAAGATGCCGACACATGGCAAAATATTCCTACCAATAAGTGGGACTCCTATCTCCTCATGTGAGGACAAAATTACATGTGATCATATGCCATATTGGATGACACATCACCGTGACAATTCCCACAATATGACAACATAGGATTTGCATCCAAATTATACAATAGGCAATAAATAAATAAATACAATAAATTAATACAAAGAATTACCAAGGTTGAGACACCTTAATTCCCAACAATGTGTGGATTCATGCTTGTACAAATGGAGGCTGCATTGGAGGTGCTTGATGGATTCAGAGGTATTCATGGAGGCTCAGAGATTGTATTGTAATACTCTTATTATTGAATAATACATGTGAGCATGGATGCTTTTGGAGGCTAGGTTTTGCCCTGCAAAGGGTCTTCCCAGGGTTTATTTTGTGTTTCCTTATTTCTTGTTCATTGATCTTTTGCATTATGGTTGTTTCTGCATCTTGTTTCTCCTATTGGGTTATGTGGAATTGGTTTAATTAGACCTGCAAATTCCTAACAGTTGGTATCAGAGCCATGTTTATGGTTGAAGGAGGTGTGAGCTCCCTGGATGTGTATAACCCTTGTGTGTGTAGATCAGGTGCAAAATGGAAGCCATGGCAATGCATGAAAGTATTAAAGGCATTACAAGGTTTTGTGCAGGTTGTATTACAGTTTGGGGGTTCTGGGTATTGGAGATTTGTTGTGCATGTTGCAGATCTGATGATTGAAAAATCATGGCTGAAGAGGGTTTCTATGGTTTGGCTTCATTAGGGTTTTGAGGAGTAAATTTCACAAATGACCTCCTGGAACAAAATGGACCTCACCATTGAGTCCAGGAGGCCTGAGAAACAAAAATTCATCTAAAATTTGACCCAGTTTGGTTATAGGAAGAAAAAGCAAAAACATTTTACCCCCTCCTAGGTCTTCTCTACCGCCGTATGGATTTGCAGGTACGACTGTGAAAAGAAAATTGAAAAAAAACCTGCACTAGTTATATTTGTTCTATAGTTTTTAAAAAGGAAAAATTTTGATTAAAAAAAAAATTTAAAACTATAAAATGCATTTGAAAGGGCAAGATATTGAAAATAAAATAAAAAAATTTAGGAGGGGGGGGCACGCATATCCCCATACCCCCCTGTACCCCTTGCATAGTGTTGCAAAGAGGTACTGGCGGGTGGCCCGCCGGTCCCCCCATCCTCCTCCCATCGGCCTTTGGGAGCGCCCAAGGGTAGCCCTTTAAGGGCTTTATAAAACTTACAATTTTTTTATTTAAAACCTTTTTAAAGGTGGGCTTTTTTAGAACTTAAAAAATTCTTATTTAAAACTTTTTAAAAAATGGATGGTGGAAATGTTTTAAATGACAATAAAAACTTTTGATTTGAAGTTTTTTAATTTGAATTTAATAAAAAAATTAAACCTCCTTTCAAACTATTGCCCGGGGTCTGTGGAGTGGAAGACAAAATTGGAAAACTTTTGAAATCCGCTGTCAAAGACAAATGGTGTAGTCAACCCAGTCAAATGCCATGTTAGCACCACATGTGTTTTTGCCTAGTCAGCATGACGACATCAGCAATGATGTCATGCTACATCATCATGGTACCAGGGGTCCACTTTTAGCCCTCAAAGTGCCTTTTCGTTTGGGGGGCATAACTTTCACATACGGTATTAGTTTTTCAACTTCTTATAGGCGTCAGAAATCTCTCTCTAAGCACTATGTAGTGGTACAAGTTTGGTCATTAGATTTTTCTGTTTGTGTTAGAATTTGGTGCCTGAAGCCTGCATTGCTCTGATACTATTTTATACTCATAACTTTTGCATACGGAGTCAGATTTTTGATTTTGGATAGGTGTTGGAGAGCTCTTACAGTGTACTACAGTTTGGATCATATAAATTTTTAGTTTGATGTGCAGAGAGAGTTTTGTACTTGTTTGATCACTTGTAGGTGTCTGAGATTTAGAGTGCATTTACGAGTGCATTCAGATGGATTTGTTGGCATAGACTTGTGGGAGTGCATGTTGTTATGAGACCATCAACATGGTATAGTAGGCTTTCAGATTTGTTGCTTCCTGATACAGGTTTACAGGTGTTTTCAGAGTTTCGACTTTGATGGAGATAGGTACATGTTGTCTTCTGGTTTGAGGACATGGTTGATACTCGTGTGAGACTTGGAGTCTCGTTTCAGTGGGAGTTGACTACAGGTACAATGATGATGATGATTATGGTGTCATGGATATGCAGCTACACTTTTGAATTGGCACGACATGATCATGTATGCAATTGACAGGTATGGGCTATGATGTTTGATTCATGATTACATGTGGTGTTGTGGTGTTGTTTTAGGGGATTGTTCTTATCTCCTAGATGCTTGATTAGTTCCTTGACTATGGTACTCATTTGTGGACTTGATGGAAAATTGAATCTAGTGTTGATTTGGTGTTTAAGTCTTGGATTCTACAAGTTGTCTTCTTTGATATCTCAGTTTGCATATTGCTAGTGTGATGATGAGTTTGCATGTGACATTTGTTTTGGATCTATGAGTTATGTATTTTTGTAGGCTAATCACCTATTTAGCTACAATGGGATGACTTAGATGTGGACTATCTATATCCACCAGATTGATTCAGTGTTTATGCATATTTTGTTAGTTGGCCTTGTCTGTGGTCATTTGTGCATTGGTATGATTGCTTTGGGATAAGAGGATGGATGATTAGAGTGCCTGGATAGTTGGTTGATGGGACTTGCATCATGTTTATCACGATGTCATGGAGAGCTTGGATACATGGTTCTATGTTAGCTTTTGATAGTGATGATTTTATCTTCTTGGTTGGAGTTTTTGGTTCACTAGACCTTTTGGGAGCTGTTGATATTACAGTGGGATTCCTTGATTGGTTTGGAGCCATGAATAATCTTCATTTAGGAGATGGTTATTTTGTTGTCATGGATAGCTCGGTATCATAGTTCAGTGGGAGCTTTGGCAGCATGTTGGATTCATCATACGTGATGGATGATCTTTTGTAGTGGATGTTGGTGTCATGGAGGAGCTCTTGGTTTTGAGAGTTCTTTGACATTTTTGGTTCAGTTGTCAGGAGATGGTTATCTTCATATGATGAAGATGTTGACATCTTGGTTTACCATGGAGGACTTCTTTGAGTCTTTGGTTGAGGTGTCAGTCTATGATTTGTCAGTAATGACATGTTTATCCTTTGTTTAGAGATGTTGATATTATGTCATGGTTTACTCTTGATGCTATCTTAGAGTATTGGCATGATACAGGTTCTCTTGAGACAGGATGTATGCATCATTGTACACTTTGTTGCATGTGATCTTATTACGAGGAGATGGTTAGATCATGATGTCATGATGGGCTTCTTGATTATGTAGTTATGCAATAGGAGCATTGACAGTGGTCTTGTTGGTTCTCTTGGTATTGAGTACTCTAGTCATTTTCTTTACAACTTCATGACAGTGCAGTGTTGCATTTGGAGTTTTGCATGTATTGATTGGTTACAGGTGCTCATGGATACTTTGAGACTTAGGTGAGGTGGGAGTTCTCTTGTGATTAGAGACACTTGTTGAGACAGTTACTCATTGGAGGTTTCAGTAGATAGACCGAGGAGCCTTACACCTGGATATGGACATGACCTAGAGGAGACTGTTCTTGGAGAGAGTCACTGTGGTTTGGTGTATCCTGGAGGAGCATTCTCATTCCCCACTTTTGGTCTACTCAGTAGTTTATCATCTATGAGGTATTGCCCATCCTTTTAGATGCATTTTACTTTATGTTTCATCTTCTCATAGATATGGATCTTGAGCTATAGTTATTGGTTCTAGAGGGTTCATTTGAGGGATTCTAGCATGGTTATCTTCTTGTTCATATGGTTTGATTTATGATGTTTATTATGAGGAGTTTAGGAGATGTGATTGGGCTTATTCCTGTTTATGAAATGGTTATGAGTTTGGTCTACCTTGACTAGAGAGGCTTACATCCATGTTGGTTACATGTTACATATGTTCATATGATCTTATGAGATTGAATGGTTGGGGTGTTGTTAAGGCTTTTCATTTGGGGTTGTAGAGGAGATCATACTTGACACAACTTAGCACTTTGAGGTGTTTGTAGAAGGACAATATGATTTACAGGTTTTCTCTCTTTATCTTATGGCTACTTCTTGGAGGATCATGTGATATGGTTGGACTTGAGAGAGTTATGGTGACATGTTGTGTGAGAGTATGCAGCGATTTATCATGCATGTGTGGATCATTGTGATTGTTCTTGGTACTACATTGGCTTGCTGATTAGCCACACCTTGGTTCAAGTGTTGATTGATAGACTTGGTATGCCTTGGATCTATTTTCAGATTTGACATTACCCATGTAATGGGAGTTCCTGGATGTATGTGTTCTTCATTGACAGGTTTTATACATGGAGCTTGTTATTGCAGTATATGGTTTGGATATGTTGTTGGCATGAGTTTATTGATGTTATTGATACCTATGAAGTATGGATGGTTGGATGTATTAGCATATGCTGTGGGTGCTATATCCAGTCATGTGGGTTTTTTACCTTTGACAACAGCTTGGAGACTTATGTTATCACTTGGATTTGATGCTTGTGTTCTTTGGATTGGTGCATCTTCACCTTGGCATGTTCCTTTTCTTCCATAGGTGGCACATTGGAGGATGAGAGGAGTTCTTTCTTGAGATGGTGGTCACTTTGATTTTATTGCAAGTATCTTGATGGAGCATGAGAGCATTCTGGAGATTCATGTGATTTCATGTTTGCCTATGATGATGTACTTCATGTATTGACCCTTATGCAATGTATACAACAAGTGGGAGAATGTTGGGATATGGTGTTGTAAACCATTGCATAATTTGATATATTTTATAATATTGTAATTAAATAATTATTTAGTTGTGATGCACCTAGGTGGTGTGGTTAATCACACTATGTAATTATTTGGGTCCACTTTATGTTGTATTGTAACATTGGGATATTATTTGATTAATTGGGAAAATGTAGTACTAATAGTCAAATGTGGGGTCAAGTGGTTTTGTGTTACCCACGGTTTTGGGGCACCTGGTTTTCTCAATGTAATGTGTTAGCTTATATTATAAAAGCAAGCACAATGTTATTTTTGAGGTTGGCTAGATTATTCATTGTAGGTGAATAGAGGTTTTGTGAGAGGCAGTCATTGTATTGAGTTCTCTCTTGTAAGTGCAGATTGTGAAGCATGGCAGGTGATGTGTGGATTCATGGTTGTACACATGGAGGCTGCATTGGAGGTGCTTGATGGATTCAGAGGTATTCATGGAGGCTCATAGATTGTATTGTAATACTCTTATTGCTGAATAATGCATGTGAGCATGGATGCTTTTGGAGGCTAGGTTTTTCCCTGCAAAGGGTTTTCCCAGGGTATATTTTGTGTTTCCTTGTTGCTTGTTTATTGATATTTTGCATTATGGTTGTTTCTGCATCTTATTTCTCCTATTGGGTTATGTGGAATTGGTTTAATTAGACCTACAAATTCCTAACAGTTATGTACATAACTTTTTGAAATGTTGCACCAACATTGGATAAGACAAAGGGCATCATTTGATAAGTGAAAGTTTCCCACTTGGTGGTGAAGGTTGTTTTGTGTTGGTTTTCATCTTCACCCAAACTTGGTTATACCAGAGAAGCCATCTAGTAAGGAGAATCTTTTAGAGCTTACCACTATTTGTAGAATTTGATCCATGGATGGTAGAGAATGATCATCTTTCAGGGAGGCCATGTTAAAGTCTCTAAAATCTACACACAACTTGTTTTGCCCATTCTTCTTCCTCACAAAAACTAGGTTAGATACCAAAGTGGTGTGCTTGTTAAAATAGATAATTTTGACATCCATGAGCTTAGACAGTTCCTTCTTCATTAAGGGCTCAATTTTGGGGTTGATAGGACATTGTTTTTGTTGGAGCAATTTAGCTTGGGATCTAGCTCAATAGTCTATTGGATAATGTCCTTGACACATCCCCTAAGGTATTCATATCTCCATGCCATTATTCATTCATATCTTTTGAAAAATTCCTTCTCCTCATCTATTGAAACCTTTTCCAATAGAACCTTAGGCCTTAAGGATACCTTGACTTCTCAATAATCATTCTTTCTTACAGCCATTCCCCTTTTTCCTTTGTATTTATTGTTGAGGTTGAATAAGGAGTCAAGGGTAACCAATCCTTTAGGGAGTTAATTAGTCCTTAGCTAGATAATTTGATTTTTGTATGTCACCTGTATCTTGGGGCTCAAAGTCTATATGGATCTAGCTAAATATTATAAGAATTAGGTGATGTGTTTGTCATCGTCAAAGACTCGCTAATGTGAAGAATTGTCTGGTACAATTGGCCTTGTCATTATCTTAACATTCTATTTATTTACCAAAAAGTTTTGGGTGGGTTCAAACTACAACCTGACCACTACCATTCTATTTGGTTTTGAACTTTGGGCCTATGAAACCACATAAAACTAATGGCATTGAAGGATTCAATCAAGTCCAAAACTTGATGCTTGTACATCTTCATGAAGGGGTACTTTTCTAATCACTATCTCTTCACCTACTTAATAATACTCAACATCCCCAAATACTGTAACAACTTAGTCCCATCCTATGTGCTAACTAGAGTCCAAAGGTCAATGCTTTATGCTCTATCTTGTTATTAGAACAATTGAACTATAGTTTATAAGCTTGTAGGACCTTGTCACCCACTTTGAGAGACTAGACACACACCAACCCCAACTCTAATCTAAGACTAGGTGCCATCAAAGTAGAGTTTCCACATTCCAATTGCATCTTCACTCTTCTTAAGTACCTCTGTGGTAAGAAAATCCTCGTCATGAGTGATGTATGTCCCTAAACCTATCTCTTCAAATAGTCCATAGGTATCACTATCCTCATTATCTACTCTTCACCATTCATCATCACCTTTTTTTGGAACTTATTTAGCAATGTGAATTTCTTCATATATCTAT
Source organism: Cunninghamia lanceolata (assembly GCA_027924645.1). Classification (NCBI taxonomy): domain Eukaryota; kingdom Viridiplantae; phylum Streptophyta; class Pinopsida; order Cupressales; family Cupressaceae; genus Cunninghamia; species Cunninghamia lanceolata. Next base: position 15,928,921 of record BSBN01000233.1, on the reverse strand, counting down.
ATGGAAGAGAGTTCATCTTCAAGCATAAAAGACTAACCAAACTCCATGGTAATGAAATAAATCTAAATCCAAATCAAAAGGATGGTCCAAAACCTTAGGAAGAATAGAGTAAAGTGTTGGAATTATGGAAATAGAGGACATGTGAAGAAGGAATACAAAAATAAGAAGAAGAGCTTTGATAATTCTTCCACAAAGAAATCCTCTGATGATGGTGATAATGATGCATTGTTTATTTTTTCTAATGTTACTAGTGATAACTCTTTGTTGATTGATTCAGGTTACTCCTACCATTTGATTCATCACAAGGAGTGGTTTTTATTATACCAAGGTTATGATGGAGGAGGTGTTTTTCTTGGTGACAAAAGTACACATTGAATTTCTAGTAAGGGAAAGGTATAGTTGTGTTTCAGTGATGGGAGGGTGAAAACTCTCTATGGTGTTGCATATTCTAGGACTTGTGATAAAGCTTCTTTCTATATCCAAGTTGAATGATTTTAGAGTGCATGTAACATTTAATAATTCTAGTTTTAGGTTGGTGAGAGGGAATCTGGTGGTAGCAAGTGGATGTGGGACTTTTTTAGGCTTGATGTCTCCAAATTCTATAATTTAGCCAATATAATTAGCACTTTTGAAAGATGTCCATGTTTTACCTCCAATGCTTGGGCCACATTGGTTGAAAAGGTCTTCAAAGCTTGATTAATAAAAATATGGTTAATAGATTTTCTATTTACTTTGATAGCATTTTGATTTCTATGAGCATGTTGTTTGTTTTACAAGAAAAAAAAAGTTTCCTTTCCTATTCAAAGTAATAGAGCAACGAGATTATTAAAATTTATTCACTTAGATATGTTTGGTCTAATAAGTGTTGGTTTAATGGGTAAATATTGTTATTATGTTATATTCATTGATTATTACTCTAGATACACATGGATTTATCTTCTACATTCTAAATTTAAAGTTTTTACCAATTTAAGGATTTTAAGGTACTTTTAGAGAATCAGTTAGATAAGAAAATATAGTTGTTGAGATCTAACAATGGTGGTGGATATTACTCTAGGGAATTTGATGATTTTTATAGACATGTAGATATTGTTTGATAGAAGCATACCCATAATATACCTTAGTAGAACGGGGTTGTAGAGAGGATGAATTGAACCTTGATAGGAAGAGATAGAAGTATAATGAGTGGTACATAGTTCAATTGATGTTTTTGTGCAAATCCTATGCATACTAGTTATTACTTCATAACTATTATCCTTATTTTACTCTTGTAGAAAAGACTCCTTATGAAGTGTGAATGGGTAAGAAACCTTCTATTTCACATTTAATGTTATTTGGTTGAGGCTTTTGTTCACATGCCTAAGAAAACATGATCAAAGTTAGATTGAAAAGCACAAAAATGCATCTTCATTAGTTACAGAGAGAATGTAAAAGGTTATAAGCTTTGAAATATTCTAACCTTGAAAATGATTTATTCTACAGATGTGATTTTTAGGGAGCTTAGGGTATTTTTAGATCATGTGCAACCAAAAGAAAATGAAGGAAATTTAAAATTTATGCATTCAAGAAGTAGGAAGATGCACATGTTGAAGAATAGAATGACAGATTAGAGGATGGAGTAGAAAAATAAGATTTGGGTGAGATTCCTAAGTAGATTATGTAGGAGTACAATTAACCCTGAGAGGGGGGGTGAATCAGTGTTAGATATACCGAGTGGAAAACCCTCTAGGGGTAGAAAAAACCACTCAAATTGCCTCACTGGCTTAAATGAAAAAAATCAAGTTTACAAATGTCTCACTGACATATATAGAGGTCTCACTGACCACAAGCCTCACTGGCATAGGAAGGTCTCACTGACCACAAGCCTCACTGGCATAGCACTGCCTCACTAGCATAGGAAGGTCTTACTGGCCAATTCAATTGTCCTCATCAAAATAATGTGCAAGACATGATTGCTTCTCAACCTGATTTGACCATTCATGACCTGTCATCTCTGAGCACACTCAAACCAATCTGCATACTAGTCTCATTATCTCTGTTCAATCAATTCACAATTCATTCACCTGATTATCTTTGCATAGCAATTCACCTGATTATCTCTGCATAACAATTGCATATTGCCTTCATTTTTGTTTTGATCCAAACCGTGTCATACAAGTTGTGTTCATATTCGTTCACATCAATTACAATTGTAAATTATCTTCATCATATTATGTTCATCTGCACACCCACACAATTCAAAGCATCTGTAATGTCCTTAAAAATCATATGACCTTTCACATTCAACTCTTCTCCTGCATCCATGAAGCACCAAAACAAATAATATCTTTCCAAAAAAAATATTCTTCAAATTCTTTTATTTCATCTTGAATTCTCTTTGTCTTCTCCAATATGCAAAAGATTAGTCTTCAATAATAATATCTTCATCCAATTTACCAATCTTCAAAGAATTCTTCAATCTGTGAAAACCATCTTCTTCACAAAATCCTTCATATTCCTCTTTTCAAAACCTTTCATCTTCCCTTCAATTTCTTCTCCTTCTATCTGCAAAAACATCTTCAAAGAAATAAGATATAAATCTTTAATATTCATTCCATTGAACTTCTTCTTCTTCTCAAAAAAATCTTTTTGGAAATGTTTTCTTCAAATTCTTTGTCCTCATCCTTTTCACAAAAAGATTATCACAAAAAAAACTTTCCTCTTAACCATTTTTATGAGGATAGAATAAAATCTTCTTTTAGAAATCTTCTAAAAAGAATTCCAAAAAAAAATTCTTTTAAAAACTTCAACTAAATCTGCCACAAAATCTCCTAAAAAACATGCTTCCATATTCCTTAAAAAAATGCCTTTATGGAGGGCTAAAAATGGCCATTTAAAACTTTTCTCAAAATAAAGCTCCACATATTAAGACATATTTGAATGTATATAAACTTTGATGCCTTTTTCAATTCATAAAAACATGCTTCCATATAAGCATTCAATGGCCCCACAAAAGTAAATAAAACTCGATAAACAAGGTTTCTAAGCTATTACTATAGCTTATACGAATTCCCCGACAATGGTAAAAGACTATGATTTATTTTTAGCACCCATTTATCTTTTAAAAGAGATCCATTGAAACATATTTCATGCCCCAAAGATCTTATGAGATGACCGATGCAGAAGGTAAAGGGTCGAAGGGCCAGTGGACACAAATGACTAAAGAGCCCTTAAGCAGGTTTGTTTAAGTGATATAACCTGCGATAGGAAGTCATTGACAAATTAAAACAAAAAGAGCACATACCATATGATGGTCATATTAGAGCTTTATATGATATGCAAAATATGACATGACTTAGGGTTTTAATGATTTAAACCTCTTATATCTACCATTAATAAATATTAATGCCTCTGTCATAGACAATAACCTGATGAAGATCATTAACTACTACCTCATGTGGACATGAACAACCAAAATGATCATGAACTGATCAATCAACATGAATTAGCATGAATGACCCCTTCTATGCACCTAAAACTATGTCATCAACAACTATCATCAAGAAATAACCAAGAAGACACCACTTTGATCAAGTATGAAGACATATTGAAAGCATCCATTCAACATTACTCCTCCAAAGAAACATATGAATTGAGATCCTTTGAATTGTGATCATCATCATGATTCCATCTTGTACCTTTGTTATGCAACTTACTGAAAACACATTGTATTCTTGTGTCCTTGAAAAAAATATTCTCAACATGAAATGATCCTTCACATTTACCTTTAACAACATACCTGATCTGCCTTGCACTTGCATTACTGAAACATGTGAACTTTGTCATACCAAGCCAAATATAACATGTGTGTATATCATGAGGATCATCTTGTGAACTAATCATCATCAAACTATGAAGGTCTCTTAAGTCACGATCAAAACAACAAGTCCTACAAGTCCATTCTCTTGAACAATACTGAACATCTTGTTGCCCCTATAAACATGCAATGTGATCGAATATGAACCCAAGATCCTGTCATAAACAAGATCAAATATGAACCAATATAAACACTAAACATGAGTATCCATCCTGAGACAACATGAAGATATCTTGATCAAATCAAACCATGAATATGAACATGAACAACTCCTATCAAAACCATCACATTGTAAACCTGCAAGACCTTTTTGACATCAATGACAATCAATCTCCATCAGATTGAGCATGCAAGGGAATAGACAAAGTCCCATACTTCACACTTGAGATGATCCATGAGATAATAAAATCTACTTTATAGGTATAGCCCACTAGATTTATGTTTTCATGTATTAATGATGGACTAAGATATTTCAAGGAAGCTCTCTCTTTAGATGAGTGTGATTACTGATGGAGGCCATGTAGGAGGAGACGATGGACTAAGTTATCTATTGTTGTTTCTTGTGATTTTGAGATAAGCTGAATCTAATAGAAGATAATTTAGTAATAAGAGAGAAAATTTCATTGAAATTAGCTCTTTCCCTTTGAGAGCAGCTCTTAGTGACCAATCTAGCCTTGTACCTCTCTAAGTCCATTTTATCAAATTTTATTTTTAGACACCCATTTGCATCTAATGGGTTTTCTTCCCTTGGACAAACTAACAAGATTTGAGGTGTCACATCTATCTAATGCCACCATCTCCTCCTGAATGGCTTACATCTAAGACTCACTATCCTCTAAAGAGATAGCCTCCTTGAAAGATCTCAATTCATCATGAGTAAATCATAAAGCAAACACACAATGAAAATTTGTTGGGCTATACTTGTCAATTGGGTTCAAATTGTGTTGTTCATCATCTCAAGATTGGAGTAAGGGGACTTGCCTATTCTTTTGCATGACCAACCTACTCATCCTACTCAAAAATCTCAACTAAACCCTCTTCTTTCTCTCCATCCTCCAATCCATCATTTTCTTCTTCAACATGTGCATCTTCTTTATTTTCAACCTTGGTCTCAAAATGTACTATTTTCTTTCCTTCTTTTTCCTTTAGCTATATATGATCTGAAAATGCTTAAACTCCCTCAAAATCACATCTCTATAATAGAGCATTTTTTAGGTTAGTGGATTCCAAAGCTTATAACCTTTTACATTTTCACCATAACCAACAAAGATGCATTTATATTCTTTTGGATCTAGTTTAGATCACTTTTCTTTAGGCACATGAACATAAGCCTCACAACCAAATACCCTTAAATGTGAAACATAAGGTCTCTTACTTGTCCACACTTCATATGGAGTTTTATCAACAAGAGTCATATAAGGAGATTGATTTACCGAGTAAAAAATAGTACTCATAGCCTTTTCCCAAAGCACTAATCTAGATGTGTACCACTCAACATGCTTTTGGCTCTTTCCATCAAGGTTCAGTTCATAATCTTTCCATCAAGGTTTAGTTCATTCTTTCTATAACCCTATTTTATGTTGGTGTGTAGGGGGTTTTCTATCAAATAATACCTACATGCTTACACAACTCATCAAATCCTTGGAACAATATTCACCACCATTTTTAGATCTCAACACCTTTATTTTATTATCTAATTATTTCTCAACCAAAGCTTTAAATTCCTTAAACTTAGAGAAAACTTCATATTTAGAACACATAAAATAAACCTAGATTTATCTAGAGGCATCATTAATGAATGTAACATAATAGAGTGATTTTCTCATAGAACCCACATCCATTAGACCAACCACATCTGAATGAATGGTTTCTAATAGCCTTTTTTCTTTGTAGCTTCCAACAAGAAATGAAGATCTATTCTACTTACTAAATACACAATGTTCGCAGAAACCAAATTTACCATTAGAGTAACCATATAAATCGTCAACCATATTTTTATTAATCATGGTTCTAAGACCTTTTTAACCAATGTGGTCCAAAAGTAGGTGCCACAACATACATGTATTTTCAATTGCTAGTTACATAGGTAGAGTTACAAAATGTGGAGCCATTTAACCTAAACAAAGTCCCAACTTGAGATCCTTTAGAAACCATCAAATTTTCTCTAAATAACTTGCAACTAGACTTGTCAAATGTCACATGCAATCTAGAATCATTCAACTTGGATACAAAAATTAAATTTCTTGCAAGTCCTAGAGTATGAAAAAAACCAATACGAGAATTTACTCTCCCATCACTGAAACATAACTATACCTTTCCTTGTCCACAATAATCTAATGTGAACTATTTTCATCTAGATACACTTCTCCTCCATCATAAACATGGTAGGAAGAGAACCACTCATTGTGAGAAGTCATATGATATGAGCAACTTGATTCAACCAATCACGATTCATCAAAAATAGTATTAGTAGAAATAAACAAAGTTTCATCACCACCATTAGATGATTTTGTTAGTGGCAGAGTCATAAGTCTTCTTCTTATTTTTGTACCCCTTCTTAACATGTCCCCATTTTCCATAGTTATAACACTTCACTCTTCTCTTTACTTGGGTCTTAGAACAACTTCGAGACTTAGATCTCTCCATAGACTTTTTCCTATCCCCTTCGACCCTCTTTATCCTTGGGCCTTCCCCAAATATGTAATGCATCCTTTGAGCTCTCATCCATGGAATTTATCCTCACTTCCTTTGTGACCAAAGTAGAAACAAGGACATCCAAATTTGGATCTATCATTGAACCACTCAAATAAATGATTAGATTTTCCCATGATTTAGGCAAAGAGCAAAGTAACAAAAGACACAATTTATCCTCTTCTTCAATCTTAACATCAATGGATCCTAACTAAGTCAAAATTAAATAAAATAAATTTAAATGCTTTGCAACGAAGTTCCATATTTCATTTTCAAAGAATACAATTTCCTCTTCAAATAAAGTTTATATACTAGACTCTTAGTTTGGTAGATCTCACCATTCCTTTTCTAGAGGAGATATGTAGTGGCCTCCTTAGAAACATTTAGCAAGATAGAATTTGCTAGACATAATTGAATGGTTCCTCATGCATTTTTGTCTAGTTTCTTCCAATCATCATTAGACACACTATCTGGTTTCTCTTTTTTATAATACCTATCCATTGATATCTCTCTTCAAGGAGATCCTACATCCTTAGCTTCTATGTAACTTGTACCTAGTGCCAAGGAACTTGCCAATCTCTGGATGAGAGGTAGAGATCATGGTTTTGAATCACTTCACAACCACTCAAATAAAAAGCTCCTACTACAACCAAAAAACCTTCAACACTTCCAAAAAAATGTCCCCCTCTAATCAAAACCAAGGTCCTGATATACCAAATGTTGTTAAAACAAGATAAACTAGTACAAATGTTGGCTCTTCAAAGAGTATGCAAATCTATTTTTTCTTAATAAACATTGGATTAACCATTATGAGATTATGTGAAAGTGTATAACAACAAATAGAAATCAACAAACCATGATAATTTAACACATGAAACTTAATGTATGTGGAGAAACCCTTTCAAGAAAAAACTCCACCATCAAAGAGAGGCTCAAATATGTATTAATCTTCATTAAACAAGAGTACATATGTAACACACTTCTCTCTTTAATGAAATAACATTTTAGTAGCACTTGTGTACCTACAAATAACCCATGAAACCTGTACCCAAAGCATCCAATTTATAGAGAAGAGTTGAGAGGAAACCACAAGTGGATTCCTAAAACCACATACCACCAAAACCATGGTATGGAAAAAACCCACACTCCAATGTGCTCAATCAATGCACCCATGAGTAGAAAACATAACTCATAAGGTATCTTTGAACAATAACTCATGATAGCTCACATCTCCAAGTCTAGCACTCCACTATGGAGATTACACTCATGTGGGGCCCATCCATCATACAAAGATCCTCCACTCCATTTTCTAGCACCTAGAATTGGGAAAGTGCTATAAATTAGTTCTAATTGATTTGTAACCACCACCATTATGCTCCACCTCCTTCATGAATGCCACTACAACTAATATTCTAAGTCAACAAGGAGAATTAATAATAAAGTAATAATAACTCTTAACAACATGGGCATCTAAGTACCCATTCCAAGATTGTTGGAGATGCAAAATTAGTCATTAAAATTATAATTAAATATCACACTTTCCTAACAAAGATGAATGTTTTGTGTTAAGGCTTCATAGTTAGGTAGTCATTCATTAGACTCTTTTTATTGTGGTTGCATTAGTTGCAATAGCTAACACATTAAAAAAAGTTTTTTCTTACAGATTCATCCCCTATTCCCAACAAGAACAATAGTTTAAATCTATCGATCTAATTATGTGTTAGTTATATCCCAACCCAACACAAAGATTTATATCTTTATTAATTAACAAAATAAATCAAATTCCAACTAAGCAATTCTAAACATATAAAATGACACTCATAGCAATTTCAAGGCTCTTATGCAATGCTGCACCATCTTATGCATATACTTGAGATATGTTTATAGTTAATAAATGTTTTATAAGAAAATAAATCTTTTGGGTATTCATTCAATGACTTATACCTAGTATGTAGTCACTTAGAGATATAACATTGATATGCAACCAATCAAAGATTTTATGTTATTATGCCACTCTTTAGATTACAACATAAGATTTTATGTTATTATGCCACTCTTTAGATTACAACATTTTTATATGTCAGTTATATACGTTTGCAATTTTTATAATTATTTGTTATATATTTTTTTAATAAAAAAGTGATTAATGATTTACTCCATTCCATTTAAAAAAAATTAGAAAAATTAAATTTATATTATTATAAGCCTTTCCAATCATAAAGGTATTAAATATTAATGAAATTATATAGATAAGATGCTACTATTAAGAAATAAAACTCATACAAATAGCACAGCTAGTCTAGAAACGGACAAACCATTGATTCAAATGAGATTAACAACTCAGTTTATTTCAATTGGATTGGTGTCCATGTGGAGGTCTTACAAAATGTGGGGAAATGCTGAAGATCTTTTATTAAATTAAAATTAATGATCATCCCAAGATTTTGATGATGTAAGTGTAATAAATGAATAGTATATTTTCTATATTAAAATAAAATAATTAATTTAATTGAAAAGCACACTTATATAAAAGATGGAGAGAAAAAAAATAAAAATGAAACGAATAGCATCCTAGTGTAACAATGAACATAGCATTGATGCAAATGAAATCCACCACTTGCATTTATTTTAATGGGATCAGTGTTCATATGGAGTCTCAAGAAAACTGGAGAGATGCAAGGAAGTCAAACTAAATTAAAATTAATGACCATCACAAATTTTCATGATATGATTGTAATACAATATGGTCTAGTGGTTAATGCCTCGTAGAGAAGGGACAAATATATAATTTTTCAAATGAAAAATACAGTTCATTAGGATTCTTCTGGAGAAGGTGTTCAAAAGTATAGGTGCTACCGAATTATTTTATCATTGTTGAACCGCTGCCCATGTTGTATTTCTATTTATACCATCTTGTATTCATTATTCCCAGTATCTTTGAGGAGCCTGTGAGTTGGTGGAGTTGGTGCACAGTAGAGCTAAAGCAATGATTAGCAACGAGAGGATGTCATTTGAAACAGAAAAAGAAAAAGCAAACATTGTATTAGATGGATCTGTTGATATGCGAGGGAGGCCTGTTGAGAGAGCAAAGACAGGAGGAATTAAAGCATGTTCATTTTTAGTGGGTATGCATTGAGTTAATCTATTATTTCTTTAGCTGAAGTATTTTCCTATGTACTTGTTGTTGATGTTATGAACTTGGTTACTGTTGGAAATGCACAGGGTATGAGTTCTGTGAGAGACTGGCCTATGGTGGGATTTGGGCTAATCTGGTAATTTATCTCACAACTAAACTGCATGAAGGGACTGTTTCTACCTCAAGAAATGTCACTATTTGGACTGGCACCATGTGGAGTATATCCATCGTTGCAGCTTACATTGCTGATACACATTGGGGTCGCTACTGGACCTTCCTGGCTTTTTCCTCTGTCTATATAGTGGTAAGTTTAATTTTCTCCTTGCTCAATCTTTTCAATCTAAAATTTTATCCTATATAATATTGTGTGTTGTTTTAATAAGTGTAAATGTAGAACATGTCCATCTCCTGGTGCATTATGGTTGTCCTTGATTGTAATTGTTTTATTTTATAAAATGGTGGTAATAGTTTAAGATGATTTGATTTGTTGTATTTGTATGGGTAGAGAAATGGTTTGGTTATGGGGATACAAAGTGAGATTTTACAAAATTGGGTCTATAGTAATTTTACACCTCATCCACGTTAAAAATGGTAAATAGTTTTATTAGTATTGACCAAAATTTACTTTTATTGAACCTAATAATATTTAAGAATAACCATATAAATACAAGGACAAAGTTGGTTGGAATCTATATAATTGTTTTTTAATTGAGTGATAGAAGCAATTCATAGAAACATTATATGGTAACACAAATGAAACGAAAGTTTCACTTTTCAAATAGAAAGTACTACACTGCTTTCAAGTGCTCCTGGCTGAAAGTACTATACTTACACACACAAATTTCCTTATACCCTTTAAACATTAGCAGACATAAATGAAGTATTTCCACATAGCTAAGATATAACTGAGGCCCACTCTCTAGATTGGATGGATTATAAATACACATGGGACACAAAGGGAGGCTAGTTCAAAAAGAGCTGAAGTATAGAGATTGCCTAACTGTTAGAAAATTTGAGTCCTCATTATCATTTTGGTTATGCTCCAACTCCAAGAAAATTTGAACTCTAATTTTTTAATTGTACTTCAACTTTACCACTCTGTCACACCCATTAGACTGATTTGTCACTAATGATGTGCTAAGATGAGTTTTTTAATTTAATTTTAATGCAGGCAATGGGGCTTTTGACATTATCTGTCTCTTTGACATCTTTAAGACCACCTCCTTGCCCATCAGGCGAAGGCTGCCAAAAAGCTTCTAATCTTCAGATTGGAATATTTTATCTAGCCTTATATCTTGTAGCAGTGGGTGCTGGTGGAATCAAACCAAACATCTCCACTTTTGGTGCAGATCAATTCGATGAGTTTGACCCCAAAGAAAAGTCCCACAAAAACCGCTTCTTCAACTGGTGGATGTTCACCATATTCTTTGGAAGTCTGTTTGGAAAAACATTTCTGATTTACATAGAAGACAATGTGAGTTTTGGCGTGAGCTATGGAATCATCACAGCAGCACTCATCACCTCAGGCATTGTCTTCTTGATTGGAACTCCCTTTTACAGACATAAAATAGTAGCTGGTAGCCCTCTAAAGAGAATGGCTAAGGTATTTATGAGGGTGGCCAGGAACTGGAAATTGAAAGCTCCTTCAGATCCTTCTAGCCTTTACGAAGTAGACCCCAAAGAATATGTTGCCAAAGGCAGATTTCCCATCGCTCACACTTCGGCCTCGAGGTAAATTTGTACGGTATACATATTTATTGACCATTGAAATAGATGATATTTAAGTAGAGTGCATCTGACATTTGTTTGGGTTAAATTTTTTTGGGTTTCAGCTATTCTTGAATATCATCCACTTCAACAGTCAAAGATCAATTTTGACCAATAAAAATAGGATAAATATTTACCATTTTTTGTTGTGAATGAGGTGTAAGATTTCTATTGAGTGTTTGATCATTGAAGAGGATGATATTTAAGTAGAGTATTTGCTGACAAGATGATGTTTACAGATTTCTTGACAAGGCAGCAATTGTGAAAGATGGAAGCATTTCTTCAAAGATTTCAACTGTGACTGAAGTGGAGGAAACAAAACTGATGATTGGAATGCTTCCAATTTGGCTTGCTACAATTGTACCCAGCATTCTAGGAACACAAGCTGGCACTCTGTTTGTAAAACAGTCAGAGACACTGGACAGACATTTGGGTTCCTCCTTCCAAATCCCAGCAGCCAGTGTGACAGCCTTCCTCAGTCTATCCATGCTCATAACAACCCTAATCTATGATAGGCTCCTAGTGCCCATTCTGCGAAAATTTACAGGAAATCCCAAAGGCACAAGTGCACTACAGAGGATGGGAGTGGGAATGGCGATACAGGTTATTGCCATGCTAGTCGCTGTGGTCGTGGAAATCAAACGATTAGAAGCAGTTAAAGATGGTGGGCTTCAAAACAACAAGAAGGCAATTGTTCACAAAAGTATTTTCACCTTACTTCCACAGTTTATACTGTTGGGCATAGCTGATGCGTTTCTTGATATAGGTAAAATAGAATTCTTCTATGATCAAGCCCCTGAGAGCATGCAAAGCATGGGAACTGCACTGTATACAAGCTCTAATGGCGTCGGTGCCTTTGTCAGCAGCTTTGTTATTACAGCAGTGAGTAACTTCACAGCAAGAGGAGGACGCAAAGGATGGATTGTGAATAATACAAATGCATCTCATCTGGATTATTATTACGCATTCTTGGCTGTTCTGCTCTTTCTGAATGTGCTGTTCTTCTTGTTTGTTTCGTATGTGTATGTGTACAAGAGAGAAATTACAGAGGCTCTTAAGGATAATTCTGAGAAAGCCATGAGTGATATTGATGTCAGTGACACCGGCTTGAAAGGAGGACAACTATAATAATGGGTGAGGCCCCATCCAGCTGTAGTTAATATTAAATATTTTAATGGCAATGATCAGTGCTCATTTGAGGACAGACATGAAATGATTCCAGAATCTTTATCTGTTTTATTTTATCTGGCAAGAAGTGTTAATAAATTCAGTTCATTCAATTATATAACAGAAATTTCGACCCACGTTTCAACGTTTTATTTTTAATTGAAATTTCCAGTGATATTTCAACGTTTTATTTTGGTGTGGTTCGGCAGATTGTCGTATTCTTCTAGTTTTTCGCTCCTAAGCGTTTTTCTCAAAAAATAAAAACAAAAAGGTATCTTTCGTAGATCAATAAATATTGGAGCATTACAATTTACAATCCCCATTCGTGCACATGCTTTTGGAAGACATGGGTCAAATAGTCGGTGCTTTTTTCCTACTTATTTAGTCCACCTAAATTGGTGTTTTAAAGTGGTATTATTTAGGCAGGGTAACTAATGCATCCGTGAGACGTAATTATTTTTGTGCAGTCAATCACTATGTGTAGAGCTTTTGAAAGAGACTGTGTGTTGCTTTTTTAGATTGCAAAGAGGGTTCCTTAAAAAGAGAGAGGGGGAAGTGTGGGCACGAAGTTTAACTAAAGGGGAGAGAAACTAGTAAAGTAATGGGAAAGAGCAATAAGTTCACACAAACCAATTAAAAAGAAATCCTAAAGTTAGACAGTAAGAAACATTAAGGAAAGGAGGAATGAAGATAATAAAGAGAGGAAATTAAATACTTATCATAACGTATGACAATTAAGAGAAACAAAAAGGAGAAAATGAAGTACCGAAAGGGGGGAGAAAGAATAAATTGAGTCAAGGGCAAGAAAACCAAAGACCGAAGAAGTAATGACGGTTGGGAGTGGGAAAGAAAAAGAAAGAGCTAATGGTAAAACCTATGATGGAAAAAGTATAAGAATGAACGAGGTAATGGTAAAACCTAACAACAAAAATATAAGCAAGAAGATATATATTGAAATAAAAAGGAAAATAATATATGAATTAGTAAAATATTTACCATAGTAACTGAATAGAAGAATAAATGATATAAATATAATAAAATAAAATAAAATAGAAGCATGTAAGAATATGGTAAGTAGAAGTATAAATAAATGCCAAGGATAAATCTATTAAAATTGCTAAATATAAACTAAGTAAATAGTTAGAAAATATATATAAGACAAAAAGCATACTTAAATAAGTAAATAGGGGTAGTGAATATACTCAATATATATATATGAAAAAATATACCAATATATAAGAAAATATACCAATAAAAATAACCTATCTAAAAAAATAAAAATATTTACTTATCATATTTAATAGATAAAGATAAGAGAATAATATGTACAAATATATAAATGTATAAGAATATATATTAAAATATAAATAATTATATTAATGGTAAGTGAATAAATATATAAATAAATAAGAAAAGTATGGTAAGTAAAATATAAAAATGTAAAAACATAAGTGATTAAAAACATTTAATCACTATTTAATCACTTATATTTTTACATTTTTATATTTTACTTACCATACTTTTCTTATTTATTTATATATTTATTCACTTACCATTAATATAATTATTTATATTTTAATATATATTCTTATACATTTATATATTTGTACATATTATTCTCTTATCTTTATCTATTAAATATGATAAGTAAATATTTTTAGTTTTTTAGATAGGTTATTTTTATTGGTATATTTCCTTATATATTGGTATATTTTTTCTTATTTATATATATATTGAGTATATTCACTACCCCTATTTACTTATTTACACATGCTTTTTGTCTTATATATATTTTCTAACTATTTACTTAGTTTATATTTAGCAATTTTAATAGATTTATCCTTGGCATTCATCTATACTTCTACTTATCATATTCTTACATGCCTCTATTTTATTTTATTTAATTATATTTATATCATTTATTCTTCTATTTAGTTACTATGGTAAATATTTTACTAATTCATATATTATTTTCCTTTTTAATTCAATATATATCTTCTTGCTTATATTTTTGTTGTTAGGTTTTACCATTACCTCGTTCATTCTTATACTTTTTCCATTATATATATATATATATATATATATATATATATATATATATATATATATATATATATATATATATATATATATATATATATATATATATATATATATGCTCCCCTTCTGGCTCTTTCTTTTTCTTTCCCACTCCCAACCGTCATTACTTCTTCAGTCTTTGGTTTTCTTGCCCTTGACTCAATTTCCCCCCTTTCGGTACTTCATTTTCTCCTTTTTGTTTCTCTTAGCTGTCATACATTATGATAACAATTTAATTTCCTCTCTTTATTATCTTCATTCCTCCTTTCCTTAATGTTTCTTACTGTCTAACTTTAGGATTTCTTTTTAATTAGTTTGTGTGAACTTATTGCTCTTTCCCATTACTTTACTAGTTTCTCTCCCCTTTAGTTAAACTTCGTGCCCACACTTCCCCCCCTCTCTTTTTAAGGAACCCTCTCTGCAATTACAACTTACTCATTCTCTTCTCTTCATCCTGATGATGGATCACAGAGTGTGATCTGAAATGTCGATCTAAAAAAAGCAACACACAGTCTCTTCCAGAAGCTCTACACATACTTATCATGGACTGTGGAAATATCATGTCAGTCAATCACTATCGAGTACAAGGTTAAAGTCCAAAATATTATTTTTATTTTTATTTTTTATTTTTTTAATGTTGGGATTTAAAAAATATGATTTTTCTATTGGTGCTATGAACAAGTAAGTGTGAAGATTAATTAAACAATCAAATTTTATTGAATTTCAAAGTGGATGGAAAGTGACAATTGATGGCGTTGGTGAGAGGGTACGAAGGCGAATTTATTGGTTCTTTAATTGGTGTCATGTCCACAAGAAAACAATTTGGTGATGACAGTGGTTGTTGACACGTGTCTTTTAGAGGAGCTGCCTACAAGTTATGTGTTTTTGGTAACTGTATTAACATGCTTAATTTATCTTTATAGCATTCACTCATTTAGTTTTCATTTTTTTGGAGCTGGATGCTGCAGATACATGTCTTTGCTGGCTGGGCGTTGTATTGATTCATAGCTACAGTGTGAGTGGCAGATAAGGATTTATTTGAATCCTTACTTATTTTGCAATAAAACTAGATAGAGAAGTATCTATGTGTCTATATTTTTGTGGGTTTTGCTTCAATGGCTTTTGGTTGGATTTGTGGTGCATGTTGTGTCTAGGATTAAAAAATGTAGATGCAGAACTTTTTTTGTAGGGATTCTCTATACCCATGGTTTTAGATGTTGTGGACATCTTCTTTTGTTTGGTGTTTGGTGTTTGAAATCCATTTGGGATGCAAAAAGTCATTAAGGCTTTGTATGGATGTATTGGAGCTAGATGTTGCAGATGCATGTTTCATTTAGTGTTATGGTGTGAGTGGCAAACAAGGATTTATTTGAATCCTTGCTTAGTTTGTAATAGAGCTAGATAGAGAAGTATCTCCGTGTCTCTATTTTTGTGGGTTTGGATTCAATGGTTTTTGGTTGGATTTGAGGTGCATATTACTGTGTCTATGATAAAAAATGTAGATGGAGAAGTTTTTTGTGGGGATTTTTTATACCCATGGTTTTAGATGGGTGCATTTGTGTATGATATAACTATTTGGGTAGTGGCTGCCATACCACGAGACCTCTAGGAAATTGAAAGGAAGCAAGGTATGTGAAAAATGCTTCCTACATTGATCTACTGAGGAAAGATTTATGCAAATTTCAACTTTTACAGTTACAGATTAAGATGCACATTAACAGAAAGATAATAACAACTTCCAAATGCAAACACAAAACTCACAACACAAGATATACATGGGGAAAACCCTTTCAGGTAAAAAACCCCACACTCCAAAGCCGCCCAATATATTAATCAGAATCAAGAAGATTACAATATACTTGTAGAGCAAGCTTTTACAGGAGTATATCCAACTAGAGATCTAGGAGGTAACTTGACATCTATAAGATTCTTACACACAACCTCCATCTCAAGCTCCTGATATATAGGAGATACAATATAGTACACTGCCAATGGTAATTACAAAACCACGAGCTAAAACCACCCAAAAGTGGCGCCCAAATTATCTCCAATCAAAAATGCCTTGTGATATGCCAAAACACACACCAACACATGTAACTCTCCCCTTTACAACTCTTTTATGTGTCCAACACATTTTTACATTTCCCAAAAATAGAAGGTCTAACTTCTGGAGGTCATAACTTTTGATTCGGGTGTCTGATTGATGAACTGTTTGATGCGTCAAAAAGCTCGTGAAGAGATCTATCACCCTATAACTAGCTTCCATAGTTATGACCATTTTTAGGACATTTAGAGAAGTTTCAATTCTAGTAATTGAGTTCAAAGACTTTTTCTGGCAGTTCCAAAAAATAGAAACTTTAATATCTCACGATCCAAATATGATCTTGAGATGAAACTCACCCGAGATGTTTACTTAGCTATTTTGCACCTTCTAGGAAAACTTTCAGGTCAATCTGAGCTCAATCAGAGAACTTACTAAAAATAGTAAGTCTCGCTATTTTTAGCTCGTTTGGAAACTTTGAAAGTTCCAGACCATTCTTCAAGGTAAAGGGTATTTGAAAAGACCAAAACTAGGAAAAATAGTAATCTTTCGAAGTTGCAAGGTTGAGACACTTTTCTTAACATTCTCCCACTTGTTGAACACCTTGCAAGAGCAAAGGGATTATCAACACCATGATTTGATTGCTAGGGGCCGAGAGGCCCATAGACTCTAAACACCATCTAAACTTCTCTGTGCTCACAGGTTTTGTCAAGGAATCTACAACATTCTTCAAAGTATCAACTTTCTCCAAGTTTACCTTCCCATCCTCTACCATGTCACGAACAAAATGGTATTGGACATCAATATGCTTATTTCTTGCGTGGAAAGTAGGATTCTTCGCCAAACATATGGCACTCTAACTATCACAATAAATAGTAATCTTCCTTGCATCAAACCCAATGTTTAGAACACAATCTCTTAAGCCAAATGGCTTCTTTGCAAGTATGAGTTACAACCATGTACTCAGCTTCAGCAGTGGACAGAGCGACCACAGGTTGCCACTTACTCATCCAACTAATAGCACCACCAAACATAGTGAACACATAAGCGCCGGTGGATCTCCTGCTGTCAATGTCACCTACCCAATCTGAATCCACAAATCCACGAATACAAAGTGAATGCCGAGGTCTTGTAGGATAACAATGATAACATAAGGAATACTTAGAAGTACCCCACAAATATCTGAATATTCTCTTCACTGCATCCTAATGTACATGTCTAGGATTAGCCATAAATCGACTAAGGACTCCCACTACTTGGCCAATGTCTGGTCTTGTACAAACTATTGCATACATCAAACTATCAACTGCACTAGCATAAGGAACTCTACTCATATCCTCTATTTTAGAAGGAGACTTTGGACAATCTTCAACAGATAACTTTGTCCCCATTGTAACAGGAATAGTCAAAGGTCTGCAATCCACTATGTTGAATCTCTCCAACACAATGTTAACATACTTACTTTGGCCTAACCAAAGTTTTCTGTTTGCTCTGTCTCTTCTAATTTCCATTCCCAGAATGTACTAAGCTGCCCCTAGATTTTTCATCTCAAATTGTGCTGACAACTGAGACTTCAAATAAAAAATCAAACTTTTACCATTCCCAATGAGTAACATATCATCGACATACAATGCAATAATGAGAATGTGATCATTGTCAAACTTGTAATAAATACAATGATCTAATTTCAATCTCTGAAATCCAATACTCAACACAAAGGCATCAAACTTCAAACTTCTAGTACCACATCCTAGGAGACTATTTCAAATCATACAAAGACTTTTTTAACTTACAGACCAGATTTTTTTTACCTTTCACCACATAGTGCTCTGGCTGTGACATATAGATTTCCTCCTCTAAGTCACCATGAAGGAATGTTGTCTTCACATCTATCTGTTCCACTTCTAGATCATACGCTGCTACAAGAGATAACAAGAATCGAATAAATGTCAGCTTTATAACGAGAGAGAAAATCTCACCATAGTCGATTCCCTCCATCTGAGAATACCCCTTTGCAACCAATCTAGCCTTATATTTCTCAACACTACCATCTACACTAAATTTCTTTTTAAACACCCATTTGCATCCAACAAGTTTTTGTCCTTCAAGCAAAGGCACCAAGTCCCAAGTATTATTCTTTTCCAAAGAAGCCATCTCCTCTTCCATGGCCTCCTTCTAGGAACCTGCATCTTTCATACCCATAGCCTCTTTCACAGTTCGAGGCTCATCAGTGTTAGAAATCAAAGAAAAAATACAACTAGAATCATGCAATGAATAACCAAATCTATCAGGTTGCTACCTTATTCATGTGGACCTCCTCAAAGGTTGAGGTTGAGGTTCTTCATCTTCTTTTGAACTTTCAGAGCTACTAGAGCTTTCCTCATTATCAGGTCTAATAGATGTTTTTGGTTCAACTTTCTCACGGGTGGAAGGAAGCTGAATCACATCATCTTTCTTCTCTTCTTTCTTTGGCTACAAGACAACAGAAGAAGGATTGAGCTCTCTGAAGATCACACTTCTGCTATACAGAACTCTCTCAGCCACTGGATCCCAAAGATTATACCCTTTCACACCAATGCCATAATCGATGAAGATATACTTTACAACCTTCTTCTCCAACTTAGACCTCTTCTCCTTAGGCACATGTGCATATGCCTCACAACCAAATACTTGAATGTGTCTTAATGAAGGATTTGTACCAGACCATACCTCCATAGGTGTCTTATCAACGAGTGCTGATGTAGGAGACTTGTTAACCAGGTAACAAGTGGTAGCAACAGATTCAGCCTAGAACTTTTGTTCAAGACCAACTCCACTTAGCATACTCCTTGCCCTCTCCATCAATGTTCTTTTCATCCTCTCTGTAACTCCATTCTACTGAGGGGTATACGGAGTTGTCTTGTGCCTCTCAATCCCCTGTTATTTACAGAACTTGTCGAAATCTACTGAACAGAACTCACCACTGTTGTTAGTCCTCAAACACTTAATCTTTCTATCCTTTTGATTCTCTACAAGAGATTTTAACTCTTTGAATCTATTAAAGACTTCATATTTACTTCTAAGGAAATACACCCATGTTCTTCTACTGTAATCGTCAATGAATGAAACAAAGTAAACATATTTTGAAATTGAAGGAACATTAACAGGACCAAACACATCAGAATGAATCAAGTCCAATACCTCAGAAGATTTGTGAGAACTGGAATAAAACTGAACATGGTTTTGTTTTCCATAAATGCAATTTTCACAGAAATCAAACTCAAGATTACAGTCATTCATACCCTCAACAAGATTTTTATTTTTTAGGGTCCTTAAACCCTTTTCACCAATGTGACCAAGCCTTTAGTGCCATAACATTATCTTCTTAGCTGGAAGTTTCATCTCCATAGAATGAGCACCCTTAGGTACCTAGAAAGTACGACCATCGGAAGTAGATGCAACAGTCTTCTTCGCTGCTGGTTCCAATGGTGATGATGAAGACTTTGAAGCTCTCTTCTTAGAAACAGAGGCACTATTGCACTAAACTGTGCATGCATCAAGCTAAAATAGAGTGCTAATCTGAACACCCTTAGCCAACACCATAGATCCTCTAGTCATCTTACATCCTCCATTTGAGAAAACAACCTGTACACCCACATCATTCAATTTATTTACAGAAAGAAGGTTATGTGTTAAACCAAGGATATGCAGAACACCATTGATTCCCTTCACTCGTCCATTAGGGAATCAAATCAAGACTCTTCCACAGCCAACTATCTTCAGGTGAGAATCATCACCCAAGTACACCTTTCCACCATCATATTCTTCATACTTCAAAAACCAACTCCAATGAGGGGTCATGTGAAAAGATGCACCAGATTCAATAAGCCACACATCCTCAGATGCATGTGTTGCCAAGGCAGTGACAAATGCTTCTCCTTCATCCTGAGAGGACTTGTCAGAATCTAAATCATAATTCTTCTTCTTTTTCTTTTTCTACTTCTTGCACTCTTTGCGGAAGTGACTAGGTTTGCCGCAGTTCCAAGATAGGGCCTTGGACTTTCCGGGAGACTTAGATCTCCCATGGGATTTGGATCTTCCTTTTTCTTCCTTCTTCTTATCCTTTTTCTTTCCCTTCTCTTTAGATCTACCATGAACCGTAAGAGCCTCCTTAGCTGATTCAGAAGACTTTCTTCGCATCTCTTCAGATAACAACGAAGAAACCACTTCATCCATCTTGAAGGTGGTAGTGGTACTCCTAATGGCCATAACAAGGTGGTCCCACAAATCTAGTAAGGAACATAGTAATGTCATACATCGATCCTCCTCCTCCATCTTCACACCAATAGAAGTCAACTGGGAAAAAAAGCATATTCAATGTATTCAGGTGATCAGTGACAAATCCTCCATCTTCCATCCTCAAAGAATACAATTTCTTTCATAGGAATAACTTGTTCACTAGGGATTTAGCCTGATAAACATCTCCAAGCTTCTTCCAAAGTTCCTTTGCAGTCTTCTCTTTATGGATATTCAGGAGCACTGAATCAACCAAATAGAGTCTTATCAAACCCTTAGCTTTTTGATCTTTGAGATCCCAGTCTTCTTGAGACATTGTCGTTGGTTTTGTACCAGATACAGCTTCCCATAAATCTTGATCTACAAGCATGTCCTCCATTTTGAGTTTCCACAACTTGAAATTACTACCATTAAACTTCTCTATCTCAAACCTCCCAGATGTGCTTGCCATCTCTTACCTGCAACAAAGATTTAAAAATCCTTTGCACAAGCTCCCACTCAAATGAAGATTAGCTCAAAAAACCCTCTACCCAACAACTAGAACCAACGGTGATCAGGCTTTGATACCAACTGAAAGTAAGCAAGGTACGCGAAAAATGCTTCCTACACTGATCTACTGAGGAAAGATTTATGCAAATTTCAACTTTTACAGTTACAGATTAAGATGCACATTAACATAAAGATAATAACAACTTCCAAATGCAAACACAAAACTCACAACACAAGATATACGTGGGGAAACCTTTTCAGGTAAAAAACCCCACACTCCAAAGCTGCCCAATATATTATTCAGTAATCAAGAAGATTACAATATACTTGCAGAGCAAGCTTTTACAGGAGTATATCCAACCAGAGATCCAGGAGGTAACTTGACATTTATAAGATTCTTACACACAACCTCCATCTCAAGCTCTTGATATATAGGAGATACAATACAGTACACTGCCAATGGTAATTACAAAACCATGAGCTAAAACCACCCAAAAGTGGTGCCCAAATTATCTCCAATAAAAAATGCCTTGTGATGTGCCGATGTTGGGAATTAAGGTGTCTCAACCTTTGCAATTTCCTAGCATTAATAATTTAATTGTATATTTAATTATTGCCTAACATTGTATTTTATTGCACATTTAGTTTGGTCACATAGTTGAGATGGCATGGTGACATGTTAGCTTACTTGGAATGTGACTTGGATGGTCAAGTCAATCCTACATGGATTTGGGTGTCCCATGTTGAGGTGGCATTAATTTTCCATGTGTCGGTATCTTTGGTATGTGGAAGGCAATATTTCATATGACAGAATCTATGATGCGTAAGGGCCAAGTTTGGAGATTCCTATGACGAGTGGTGAAAAGTGTTGGTTGGCATCTTTGCATGAAGGAAAGGCATCTTTGGGCGCCCAAGTTGGGCTATGACATGTTGGTAAGTAGAATATCCTATATTTATCATTGTATGACGGATTCTCTTACAACTTTCAAGATTGCTATTGTGGGCAGCTTTTATGACAGTTGTAAGTTGTGTAAGAGAATCTGTCATAGTCTATTTTTAGCTTGGAGCGCTCTACATTGGGAAAGTCAAATCTGCCATGTATGACAAATGTAAGGGATGCAAGGGCATCAAGGACAAGTGTCCTTTGATACTGAAAATGGCCATGAGGCCAAGATGGATGCCTATCCCAAGATGCTCTCAAGCTATGCCTTGTAATCTCTATAAAATGCATAGTTTGGAGTTGTAGTTGCATAGTGTTTTTATAGGTACTATTATGCTGCTGGAATAACTCCATAATTGACATTCGTGAACTCTTGGAAGACTTGCATTGCAAGTGTATTGTAAACTGTTGCTATTTTGATAATACATTATGCAGGTTTTAGAGAGGGGTTTTTACCTAAAAAGGTTTTCCCCACAGTATATCTTTTGTCACCTTCTTTCTGTGTTGTGTTGCTGCTGTAATCTTTATGTTATTAGTCTAATGTTGCTGCAATTGTAAGGATTAAAATAAATTTGCACTCCATTCCTCTTATTAGATTGGTGTAGGAAGTGTGTTCCGTATACCTTGCTTCCTTTCACCTAGTATCAGAGCTTGATCACCTGTGGTCCTAGTTGTTGGGTAGGGGTTTTTTGAGCTAATCTTTGATTGAGTGGGAGTCTGTGCAGAGTATTCTGTGATCTTGTTGCAGCAAGAAGATGGTAAGCACATTCGAAAGAATAGAGGTGGAGAAATTCAATGGCACTAATTTCAAACTATGGAAGCTCAAGATGGAAGACATGCTTGTTGACAGAGATCTATGGGAAACTGTTGATGGCACAAAACCTACGACAATGTCACAAGATGATTGGGATCTCAAAGATCGAAAAGCTAAGGTCTCATAAGACTTAGTCTTGCTGATTCTGTCTTGTTAAATGTCCATGAGGAGAAAACTGCAAGCTTGCTTTGGAAGAAGTTGGGAGATGCGTATCAAGCCAAATCCCTGGTTAACAAACTTTTTCTGAGAAAGAAGTTGTATTCTCTTCGAATGGAGGACGAAGGATCTGTTGTAGATCTAAATACTTTCAACATGTTGGTTTCACAATTAACATCCATTGGTGTGAAGATGGAGGAGGAGGATCGGTGTATGACCCTGCTTTGTTCTCTGCCCGATTCGTGGGATCATCTTGTCATGGCTGTTGGGAGCACCACATCCACTTTTAAAATGGATGAAGTGGTATCTTCACTGTTATCCAAAGAGATGTAGAGAAAGTCTTCTGAGGTAGCCAAAGAGGCTCTTGCAGTTCGTGGAAGACCCAAGGAGAAAGGGAAGAAGAAGGACAAGAAAGCTGAGAAGGGTAGATCCAAATCCTGTGGGAGATCCAAATCTCCTGGAAAGTCCAAGTCTCTCTGTTGGAACTGTGGTAAATCTGGGCATTTTTGAAAGGAATGCAAAGAGGAAAAGAAAAAGAAGAAGAACCCAGATTCAGATTTTGACTAGTCACAAGATGATGGTGATACTTTCATCGTAGCCCTGGTAACCCATGCATCTGATGATGTGTGGCTGATTGATTTTGGTGCATCATTCCACATGACCTCGCATTGAGACTGGTTTACTAAGTATGAGGAGTTCGATGGTGGAAAGGTGTACCTGAGTGACGACTCTCATTTGAAGATTGTTGGTCGTGGAAGAGTCTCTATCTGATTCCCTGATGGACAAGTGAAGGGAATCTCTAGGGTTATGCACATCCCAGGCTTAGCACGGAACCTGCTTTTTGTAAGTATGTTGAATGATGTAGGTGTGTAGGTTGTCTTTTCGAAAGAAGGATGCAAGATGACTAGAGGAGCTATGGTGCTTGCTAAGGGTACTAGGAGAGGTACTACATTTCAGTTAGAGGCATGCATTTCACAATGCAATAGTTCTTCTGACTCAAGGAAGAGGGCAGCAGTCACTTCATCCCCACCATCTAAACCAGCAATGAAGAATTCTGTTGTATCTAGTCCTGATGGTTGTATTCATGCCTTGGAAGTTAAGCTTCCTGCTGAAAAGACAATGTTATGGCATAAGAGATTTGGCCACATTGGTGAGAAGGGTCTTAGAACCTTGAAAAAATAAAAACCTCATTGAGGGGTTAGATGATTGTAATCTTGAGTTTGACTTTTGTAAACATTGCATATATGGAAAACAAAATCGTGTTCAGTTTTATTTGAGTTCTCATAAGTTTTCTGGTGTGTTGGACCTTGTTCATTCTGATCTATTTGGTCGTGTTAATGTTCCTTCATTATCAAAATCTATATATTTTGTAGCTTTCATGGATGACTACAGTAGAATGACATGGATTTATTTTCTCAGAAGCAAATCTGAAGTCTATAGTAAGTTTAAGGAGTTTAAAGCCTTTGCTGAAAATCAGACTGGTAAAAAGATTAAGTATTTGAGAACTGACAATGGTGGTGAGTTTTGTTCTACAGAATTCAAAAAATACTGCAAGGAACTTGGGATTGAAAGACATAAGACAACTCCATACACCCCGCAACAAAATGGAGTTGCAAAGAGGATGAACAAGACACTGATGGAGAAGGCTAGGAGTATGCTTAGTGGAGCTGGCCTAGAACAAAAGTTTTGGGCTGAAGCTGTTGCCACTGCTTGCTATCTGGTAAATAGATCTTCTACATTAGCTCTTGTTGGAAAGACACCCATGGAGGTGTGGTCTGGTAGAAAGTCTTCAATAAGGCATCTTTGTGTTTTTGGTTGTGAGGCATATGCACATGTGCCTAGGGAGAAGCGGTCAAAATTGGAGAACAAGGTTGTTAAGTGTATCTTCATTGGCTATGGTGTCAGTGTGAAATGATACAAGCTTTGGGATCCTCTAGATGAAAAAGTGTTGTATAGAAGAAGTGTCATCTTCAAAGAGCTAACACCTTCTTCCACTGTTTTACAGCTAGAAGAAAAAGAAAAGAAAGAGGATGTTGTTCAGTTTCCTTCTACCCCTGAGAAGACTGAACAGAAAGACAATGTTGGACTTGAAAATGAGGAGAGCTCTAGCAGCTCTGAAAGTTTAGAAGATGAAGTAGAACCTCCACCTTAGCCTTTGAGGAGGTCGACACAAATCAGGAAGCAACTTGAGAGGTTTGGTTATACATTGCTTGATTCTAGTTGTGCTTTTGCTTTGCTTATTAACAATGATGAACCTAGAACTGTGTCAGAGGATTTGGATATGAAAGATGCAGGTTCCTGGAAGGAGGCCATGGAGGATGAGATGGCTTCTTTGGAAAAGAATCAAACTTGGGACTTGGTGCCTTTGCCTGCTGGACAGAAACCTGTTGGATGCAAATGGGTGTTCAAGAAGAAATTTGGTGTAGATGGCACTGTTGAGAAGTATAAATCCAGATTGGTTGTGAAGGGGTATTCACAAGTGGAGGGTATAGATTATGGTGAGATCTTCTCTCCCATTGCAAAGATGACATCCATTCGATTCCTGTTATCTCTTGCAACTGCTTATGTTTTAGAGGTAGAACAGATGGATGTGAAGACAACTTTCTGTTGGTCATGATGTTGGTCATTCACAAACATAGAATAAAAGTTACACAACAACCTTTACTCATCTTGAAAATACGATGAATTCAAAGAATTCATGATCCCAAGTCTCCGTTGATTAGGTCTTAATCTACTGACGTTACTCAGTGGTTGATGTGTGTTGCTGTTTTCCATTCAGGGGCCTTACGTGTTTCTGCACTGTTCATCATCATCATCTTCAAATATCCTGCTCTGGATGTTCGCTCTGCATAAGTCTCCAACAATTCTACCTCTGCACTGTAAATTTAGTCAAATAATGTGCATACAGGCTGATATTTGCATGATTTCTACCATTATTTATGATTCTTTGCATGATATTTTCAATACTACATGCATTTAACTCAAATATGCTAAGGATCTTCAGTTACCTACGGGATTTCAGCATATTTCACTGTTTCTGCTTGTTATTTATCATGATTTGCAGTTATGGTGATGAATTAATGAAATTGAAAAAAGGAAAAGGGTTAGAGAGTGAGATTCCTAAAATTACTGGACTTAGATCACTGATTCACATACAAGCTCCCATACTTGCAATGAAAAGAAGGAAAACTAGAAATCATACTTCACCAGGACATTCCACAAATCCGCATGATCTAGTGCAAAGCTTCAAAGGAAAGTTGACAACAACATGTAATGAAATGAAAGCGCTTCCAGTTGAACACAGCATTCACCAGTACATATCCAGAAATCAACAGAAGATTACGTAAAATTTACAATAAGATTGTAATCTGGAACTTCATATTCATTCAGTATGCTCAAGAACAGGTACATTTACAGTGATCTGAAGAAAGAACCTTGACATTTCAACAATTCTATCCTCATTAGTCTCAGTAATCCGATCTCCTAACTTATTCTACAGTAATTGATTTTTTGCGCCAGATGCGTCTGTGTATTCTAATGTATATCTCCCTCTTTAAAATGACAAGCTCTGGATGTTATATAGAACAACTGCCAGAAAACGGTTACAATGATCCAAGGATCAGGATCGTCTCACAACAAACAACGGTCCAGATGAAAAGCACGTGCTTCGTCAGTTAGCAAATGTACAGCTGGCACAGAATATTCCAGCATCTTCAACTTGATTCGGCCTCCAGCTGGCGAACAGCATATTTGACAATATCCTCTTCATTTCCGGCTCATGTTGCCTCCATGCGCAACTTTGTAATGCTCAGCTTCAGCAGCATCATGACCTCAACGCTCAGCTTCAGCAACATCATCATGACTTCAATGTTCAGCTTCAGCAGCATCATGATGATTTCCTGCAAGTAAACAGACAAACATTAGGTTCATCATCATCATGATAAACAACAGGAAGTAAACACTTTATTAAACATACCTCCCCATGTGCAGTTACAGGCAAACAGGTCTTACCTGTGAAAATATGCACTAAATGCATAAACGGCATGAAAACAACCAGGCCAACCCTCGTTGACCAAACATCAGGTAGTTGGGCTTTCAAATTTCCATCGCTTCATGTTTTTGCCCATTTTCTTGTATATCGGGTTCGGAATATGATGATGATGACCCCAAATTATACAAAGAAATAATCGCCCTTCAACCATCCTTAGAAACCGGTTCGCATGCCCTGCATCATCATATTTGCATCGGCGTGACTACATATGATCAGGGTGACAATTTTACCTTAGGCCGACGGCAACAGTTATACCGACGCCAAAAAAAATCATGATGATGACCAACTATATATCTTCAAAGTGGCCACAGGATATCACAAAATATGATGATCCTCCTTTCCTAATGCTCTGATGGAAAGTACATCAGGATGTTTTGTTCTTGCACATTCGGGAAAGAAAGACATCGTCATCATCATCATGATGAAGACAAACAGGAGAACTTGGAAAATGATCCTGCCGCTGAGGAAAATCATGATGACGTCATCGTCATCATCAGGCTTGGCTAAAATGCAAAGGGATGACGTCATCGTCATGTTTCGTTAAGATCAGGAGGATAAATGAAATATCGGGTTCCCTCTAAGGAAGATGATCAGGTGGATGAAAGCAATATGACCCTTTTTCGGCTAAGGCGATCCTCGGAAGATCAAGATGATGAACATCATCATCATCATATACGCACTGGGTGATAAAAAATATGATCCTGCTGAAAGTCCTGATGACGTCATCAGGATATCCGGGGCTTGTGTTAATCTTCGAAGATGACGTCATCGTCATCATCATATTGGCGAACAGGATATACTCTGGAAAATATCCTGCCGAAGGACAAAGGTGATGGTGACGTCATCGTCATCATCATATTTGCAAAAGGTTATACTTCTCGGCAGGATAATATTACGAACTGTTGGGAGAGAATAACAAGATCATGATGATCTTGTGCAACATGACTTAAGAAATGAAAATCACCCTCCGCTTCGAAAGATAGGGTGATCATCATGATCACGCAAAAGGAGGTCAGGAGGATATTAGGAAATGTCAGGTCTCGAAATATCATGA
The DNA here is from genome assembly GCA_027924645.1 of Cunninghamia lanceolata. Lineage (NCBI taxonomy): Eukaryota > Viridiplantae > Streptophyta > Pinopsida > Cupressales > Cupressaceae > Cunninghamia > Cunninghamia lanceolata. The sequence goes on along the minus strand of BSBN01000233.1, from coordinate 15,900,405 downwards.
TGATGTTGATCACCAAGACTCGGTCGTGCGCGCGCAAATTATGCAGATGGCAGATTTCTCTAAGTAAGGTGATTTTATAATATCAGCATGATATTATAATATCGGGTGATGTTGGAATATCATGATGATGCAATGTGAGAATATCATGATGCTGATGATGTTAGAATATCATGATGCTCGCTTGACGGGCAAAACACACCAGCATTTAAGATTGACGTCCGGATGTTTCGGGACTGCATGACTTTCATCAGGTGATAAAGTAAGATCATGATGATGACCTTTGGCGATATAAAAGACCGCCTGACGGGAAAAGATTACTACGACTTAAACTTGACGTCCGGATGTTTCGACCTCAGGATATTATCGGGGGGGCTTTTCAAATATCATGATGATGACCTTCATACAGCAATTATTAGGTTTGACCAAAACTTTGACTGCTCATAACTCTCTCATATGGACGAATTTTTAGATGATGCAAAAGGCAAACCTGCATGGAATTTCAAGCCCTTTCTAGCTATGAAGTCATAGAAACAAAATATGAACTTTGAGAAACTAACCTCATGATGATGACCTACCTCATCCTGACCTTCATGATGATGATGCACCTGACTTATTTTTACCAAACCGCCAGAAACAGACAACACAAGCCAAAACAAAAGCTGGGTCCCTGTTTTGCCAAGTCAAAATGGGGCGTGTTGTGTAACCACACAACAACTTGCCACCAAAGAAAACAACAAAATTCAAATGATTCAAGTGATGTGATCATATTCATCCATAGTGTTCTAATTCTGTCTAAGTAAATCATCATGATCTTTGAATGATAAAATTTCATTATGGTGATAAAGCTAACAAAGGATCAGGTGTGTGCAGATGATTAATTATCCTCATCTTGAAAGTAAGTTGAAAACATAAGTAACTAGTGTTAAACTACATAGTTGGAGATCATCCCTCATAGCCAACCTGGATAGAGCCTTGCTGCCAGCAGGTGTCTATAACCCCGGCAAGGTTATCTATACAATCTCCCTAAGTAGAGCCCCACTGCCAGCAGGCGTCCATAGCCCCGGTAGAGTTACTTAGATGGCCTAATTTTATTTTGTTTCTGATTTTCCTTAAAAAATTAAATTTGATATCATCATGTCTGCTCATTTGTACAAGGTGTAGTCACTTGCAGCCTTAGGTTGGAGATTGTATTGGTAGCAAGGGAGTCCCTTTAGATTTTTCACTTAACACCTATACTCATATCTTCAACAAACCCAAGGCTGTTAGGTGTTTCATTGTGTTTGATTCACTTTGGACAAGAAAAAGTACCCTGATGAGAAGACATCATAAACCTGATCATGAGTATTTATCAGAAGGAATTACAATCTATATCTAAATCTGATCTCATCACTTGAATCCTAACAATTTAGTTATTTTCTTAGGTGATGAAGTGCATCATCTTGACTTACCAGAACAAAACTCAACCAAAACAACACAAAACAGAGGAACACTATACAAACAACTAACCTACAAAAAGGAAACAACAGGAACAGAACAAGAAAGCAAAACAAACAAACTGTACAAACAACTAATCTACAAAATTATATACAACACACTACTAGGCAAACAAAAACCAGAAAAAGACCTAAGGACACCTGCATTATTTGCATACTTCTTTTGATTGTGTAGGAGCATCAGGGTATTAGTTATGGTTCTCAACCTAGCAAATTTATCTTTATATTCTGAAGAAAATTCTGGTATTCTGAATTCACTGTATTCAACAGAACAACTCTTGATGATCAGCAACTGAGGAAGCTCATCATGTTCATGATTAATCCATATGCATGTCTTATCTTCTGAATTTCCATAATCAAAATGGTATTCAACATCATTTACTGTGGAAAGGAGAAATACAACCTGGTGTATTTCTGGCTTTGCTGGACATGCTTCTTCATTGGCAGTTGGTCTTCCATTTGTCATTATATTTTCACTGCTTGGCTCAGTGCCTGGTCCCTCTTCAAATTGAAGGATGTATGACTTTTGATGTACTAATTCTTCATCTTTATCCAGCCTTATCCCTTCATTCTGGATGTTTAGATTATCCTCCAGTCTAGGAAACTTCTCAGTATTTTCTTCAGTTTCCTGCACATCAGCATCTAAATAAGTATCTTTATTATCACAACCTGATATACAGAAATTTATCATTTCTAAATCATTTGACTGTAAAGGAGAAACAACTTTCACTTGATGAGGACACTCCCCTGTTTCATTTTCTAAATATTTCTGGAGTGACATCTGATTATGCACAACGACTCCAAAGTCTTCTACATCTCCTTCTTTCAGGAATTGTTCATTAAATAATTCACATTTTCTATCTATTAAAGGATTTGGTTCCATTAACCTGCAACATTCTTGCATTTGATCATTTAATTCAAAGAAGTCAGGTAATAAATCAGCATTTATTTTCTTCTCTGTGACTCCCTGAGTTACCATCATAGGAACTTCATCATCAGGAGTGCATTTAAATTGCTCTACTATCTGTTTACACTTCTCTTTACCATAGAATGACTCCAGGAAAGATGTTTCATCTTCTTTATCAAAAGTATTAGGATCAGAATCAAAAATATTATCCTGATGAGTGATTTCTTCTCTAAAATTTTCACAAGATTCATACCTGCATACTGACTGATCCTTACTTGTATTAGGAAGTAGAGAACTCCTATCAATCCCACCATAAAATGAATCCAGGAAAGATGTTTCCTCTTCTTTACCTTCTGGAACTGATTCAGCTATTGTATTTTCTAGAATCTTTTTCAACATGACCAAGCAAGGGTAACAATCTCTTTCTGAATGCTCTTCATCATGTAATCTGCACCAGCTTTCAATCAAGACATCATCAATGGGCAAACCTAATATTTGACTACACTGTATATTTCTAGACAAGTATAATTGAAAATCTTCAGATCTGTCCCCTTCAGTGTTTGGACAATTAATAACTTCTGGTGCTGCATCTGCTTGTTGCTCCAGAATTTCTTCATTTTCCTGGCAGATTTCTTTATTTTCCTGGCAAACTTCTTCATTTTCTTGGCGAATTTCAACCCTGAACACGTCCAGAAAGAATATTAGTCCTTTCAAGTATAAATCCAACCTTGTGAGGAAAGTTAAACAATTTATTTCACTGTGTTCTGTAGTCTGGTGTATCCTGCAACAGGTAGATAAACCAAAGTTAGACAAATTGTGAGGGTAAATCTGTCCATTCAGAGTTTCCTGAAATAAAGGAATGTTAATTTGACCATTATTTTCATATACATCCATCAAAATGAGATTCTATTCTTCAAAATTTTTTTTTAGTATTTTGCAATTTTAAGGAGATCTGTCATATCTCAGATTAAAACTTTGAAAGTCCAGAAAATCAAACAAATATTTGATGCTTTGGGCTAGATCTTTGCAAAGGTGCAACCAAAACGTCTCAGGTAAGAGATATTTGCAGACATTTAGCTCAAATGCTGAAATATTTATGCAATATTTGCAGAAAATCCAAAAATTCGCAGTTCACGCCCTGCCTTCTCGAAAATTGATGTTGCGTTAGAAGCAAGGGGCCTGCATAAACGTTAGCAAGATTTAAAGCGGGCTGCTAAACTGAGGCAGGGGATATCACTTCAACTGAACAGGATTTATTTGCTGAGAAACGGCTCATGCCCTCCTTCTAGCGCCAATTTATGTTGGTCATGATGTTGGTCATTCACAAACATAGAATAAAAGTTACACAACAACCTTTACTCATCTTGAAAGATACGATGAATTCAAAGAATTCATGATCCCAAGTCTCCGTTGATTAGGTCTTAATCTACTGACGTTACTCAGTGGTTGATGTGTGTTGCTGTTTTCCATTCAGGGGCCTTACGTGTTTCTGCACTGTTCATCATCATCATCTTCAAATATCCTGCTCTGGATGTTCGCTCTGCATAAGTCTCTAACAATTCTACCTCTGCACTGTAAATTTAGTCAAATAATGTGCATACAGGCTGATATTTGCATGATTTCTACCATTATTTATGATTCTTTGCATGATATTTTCAATACTACATGCATTTAACTCAAATATGCTAAGGATCTTCAGTTACCTACGGGATTTCAGCATATTTCACTGTTTCTGCTTGTTATTTATCATGATTTGCAGTTATGGTGATGAATTAATGAAATTGAAAAAAGGAAAAGGGTTAGAGAGTGAGATTCCTAAAATTACTGGACTTAGATCACTGATTCACATACAAGCTCCCATACTTGCAATGAAAAGAAGGAAAACTAGAAATCATACTTCACCAGGACATTCCACAAATCCGCATGATCTAGTGCAAAGCTTCAAAGGAAAGTTGACAACAACATGTAATGAAATGAAAGCGCTTCCAGTTGAACACAGCATTCACCAGTACATATCCAGAAATCAACAGAAGATTACGTAAAATTTACAATAAGATTGTAATCTGGAACTTCATATTCATTCAGTATGCTCAAGAACAGGTACATTTACAGTGATCTGAAGAAAGAACCTTGACATTTCAACAATTCTATCCTCATTAGTCTCAGTAATCCGATCTCCTAACTTATTCTACAGTAATTGATTTTTTGCGCCAGATGCGTCTGTGTATTCTAATGTATATCTCCCTCTTTAAAATGACAAGCTCTGGATGTTATATAGAACAACTGCCAGAAAACGGTTACAATGATCCAAGGATCAGGATCGTCTCACAACAAACAACGGTCCAGATGAAAAGCACGTGCTTCGTCAGTTAGCAAATGTACAGCTGGCACAGAATATTCCAGCATCTTCAACTTGATTCGGCCTCCAGCTGGCGAACAGCATATTTGACAATATCCTCTTCATTTCCGGCTCATGTTGCCTCCATGCGCAACTTTGTAATGCTCAGCTTCAGCAGCATCATGACCTCAACGCTCAGCTTCAGCAACATCATCATGACTTCAATGTTCAGCTTCAGCAGCATCATGATGATTTCCTGCAAGTAAACAGACAAACATTAGGTTCATCATCATCATGATAAACAACAGGAAGTAAACACTTTATTAAACATACCTCCCCATGTGCAGTTACAGGCAAACAGGTCTTACCTGTGAAAATATGCACTAAATGCATAAACGGCATGAAAACAACCAGGCCAACCCTCGTTGACCAAACATCAGGCAGTCGGGCTTTCAAATTTCCATCGCTTCATGTTTTTGCCCATTTTCTTGTATATCGGGTTCGGAATATGATGATGATGACCCCAAATTATACAAAGAAATAATCGCCCTTCAACCATCCTTAGAAACCGGTTCGCATGCCCTGCATCATCATATTTGCATCGGCGTGACTACATATGATCAGGGTGACAATTTTACCTTAGGCCGACGGCAACAGTTATACCGACGCCAAAAAAAATCATGATGATGACCAACTATATATCTTCAAAGTGGCCACAGGATATCACAAAATATGATGATCCTCCTTTCCTAATGCTCTGATGGAAAGTACATCAGGATGTTTTGTTCTTGCACATTCGGGAAAGAAAGACATCCTCATCATCATCATGATGAAGACAAACAGGAGAACTTGGAAAATGATCCTGCCGCTGAGGAAAATCATGATGACGTCATCGTCATCATCAGGCTTGGCTAAAATGCAAAGGGATGACGTCATCGTCATGTTTCGTTAAGATCAGGAGGATAAATGAAATATCGGGTTCCCTCTAAGGAAGATGATCAGGTGGATGAAAGCAATATGACCCTTTTTCGGCTAAGGCGATCCTCGGAAGATCAAGATGATGAACATCATCATCATCATATACGCACTGGGTGATAAAAAATATGATCCTGCTGAAAGTCCTGATGACGTCATCAGGATATCCGGGGCTTGTGTTAATCTTCGAAGATGACGTCATCGTCATCATCATATTGGCGAACAGGATATACTCTGGAAAATATCCTGCCGAAGGACAAAGGTGATGGTGACGTCATCGTCATCATCATATTTGCAAAAGGTTATACTTCTCGGCAGGATAATATTACGAACTGTTGGGAGAGAATAACAAGATCATGATGATCTTGTGCAACATGACTTAAGAAATGAAAATCACCCTCCGCTTCGAAAGATAGGGTGATCATCATGATCACGCAAAAGGAGGTCAGGAGGATATTAGGAAATGTCGGGTCTCGAAATATCATGATGATGTTGATCACCAAGACTCGGTCGTGCGCGCGCAAATTATGCAGATGGCAGATTTCTCTAAGTAAGGTGATTTTATAATATCAGCATGATATTATAATATCGGGTGATGTTGGAATATCATGATGATGCAATGTGAGAATATCATGATGCTGATGATGTTAGAATATCATGATGCTCGCTTGACGGGCAAAACACACCAGCATTTAAGATTGACGTCCGGATGTTTCGGGACTGCATGACTTTCATCAGGTGATAAAGTAAGATCATGATGATGACCTTTGGCGATATAAAAGACCGCCTGACGGGAAAAGATTACTACGACTTAAACTTGACGTCCGGATGTTTCGACCTCAGGATATTATCGGGGGGGCTTTTCAAATATCATGATGATGACCTTCATACAGCAATTATCAGGTTTGACCAAAACTTTGACTGCTCATAACTCTCTCATATGGACGAATTTTCAGATGATGCAAAAGGCAAACCTGCATGGAATTTCAAGCCCTTTCTAGCTATGAAGTCATAGAAACAAAATATGAACTTTGAGAAACTAACCTCATGATGATGACCTACCTCATCCTGACCTTCATGATGATGATGCACCTGACTTATTTTTACCAAACCGCCAGAAACAGACAACACAAGCCAAAACAAAAGCTGGGTCCCTGTTTTGCCAAGTCAAAATGGGGCGTGTTGTGTAACCACACAACAACTTGCCACCAAAGAAAACAACAAAATTCAAATGATTCAAGTGATGTGATCATATTCATCCATAGTGTTCTAATTCTGTCTAAGTAAATCATCATGATCTTTGAATGATAAAATTTCATTATGGTGATAAAGCTAACAAAGGATCAGGTGTGTGCAGATGATTAATTATCCTCATCTTGAAAGTAAGTTGAAAACATAAGTAACTAGTGTTAAACTACATAGTTGGAGATCATCCCGCATAGCCAACCTGGATAGAGCCTTGCTGCCAGCAGGTGTCTATAACCCCGGCAAGGTTATCTATACAATCTCCCTAAGTAGAGCCCCACTGCCAGCAGGCGTCCATAGCCCCGGTAGAGTTACTTAGATGGCCTAATTTTATTTTGTTTCTGATTTTCCTTAAAAAATTAAATTTGATATCATCATGTCTGCTCATTTGTACAAGGTGTAGTCACTTGCAGCCTTAGGTTGGAGATTGTATTGGTAGCAAGGGAGTCCCTTTAGATTTTTCACTTAACACCTATACTCATATCTTCAACAAACCCAAGGCTGTTAGGTGTTTCATTGTGTTTGATTCACTTTGGACAAGAAAAAGTACCCTGATGAGAAGACATCATAAACCTGATCATGAGTATTTATCAGAAGGAATTACAATCTATATCTAAATCTGATCTCATCACTTGAATCCTAACAATTTAGTTATTTTCTTAGGTGATGAAGTGCATCATCTTGACTTACCAGAACAAAACTCAACCAAAACAACACAAAACAGAGGAACACTATACAAACAACTAACCTACAAAAAGGAAACAACAGGAACAGAACAAGAAAGCAAAACAAACAAACTGTACAAACAACTAATCTACAAAATTATATACAACACACTACTAGGCAAACAAAAACCAGAAAAAGACCTAAGGACACCTGCATTATTTGCATACTTCTTTTGATTGTGTAGGAGCATCAGGGTATTAGTTATGGTTCTCAACCTAGCAAATTTATCTTTATATTCTGAAGAAAATTCTGGTATTCTGAATTCACTGTATTCAACAGAACAACTCTTGATGATCAGCAACTGAGGAAGCTCATCATGTTCATGATTAATCCATATGCATGTCTTATCTTCTGAATTTCCATAATCAAAATGGTATTCAACATCATTTACTGTGGAAAGGAGAAATACAACCTGGTGTATTTCTGGCTTTGCTGGACATGCTTCTTCATTGGCAGTTGGTCTTCCATTTGTCATTATATTTTCACTGCTTGGCTCAGTGCCTGGTCCCTCTTCAAATTGAAGGATGTATGACTTTTGATGTACTAATTCTTCATCTTTATCCAGCCTTATCCCTTCATTCTGGATGTTTAGATTATCCTCCAGTCTAGGAAACTTCTCAGTATTTTCTTCAGTTTCCTGCACATCAGCATCTAAATAAGTATCTTTATTATCACAACCTGATATACAGAAATTTATCATTTCTAAATCATTTGACTGTAAAGGAGAAACAACTTTCACTTGATGAGGACACTCCCCTGTTTCATTTTCTAAATATTTCTGGAGTGACATCTGATTATGCACAACGACTCCAAAGTCTTCTACATCTCCTTCTTTCAGGAATTGTTCATTAAATAATTCACATTTTCTATCTATTAAAGGATTTGGTTCCATTAACCTGCAACATTCTTGCATTTGATCATTTAATTCAAAGAAGTCAGGTAATAAATCAGCATTTATTTTCTTCTCTGTGACTCCCTGAGTTACCATCATAGGAACTTCATCATCAGGAGTGCATTTAAATTGCTCTACTATCTGTTTACACTTCTCTTTACCATAGAATGACTCCAGGAAAGATGTTTCATCTTCTTTATCAAAAGTATTAGGATCAGAATCAAAAATATTATCCTGATGAGTGATTTCTTCTCTAAAATTTTCACAAGATTCATACCTGCATACTGACTGATCCTTACTTGTATTAGGAAGTAGAGAACTCCTATCAATCCCACCATAAAATGAATCCAGGAAAGATGTTTCCTCTTCTTTACCTTCTGGAACTGATTCAGCTATTGTATTTTCTAGAATCTTTTTCAACATGACCAAGCAAGGGTAACAATCTCTTTCTGAATGCTCTTCATCATGTAATCTGCACCAGCTTTCAATCAAGACATCATCAATGGGCAAACCTAATATTTGACTACACTGTATATTTCTAGACAAGTATAATTGAAAATCTTCAGATCTGTCCCCTTCAGTGTTTGGACAATTAATAACTTCTGGTGCTGCATCTGCTTGTTGCTCCAGAATTTCTTCATTTTCCTGGCAGATTTCTTTATTTTCCTGGCAAACTTCTTCATTTTCTTGGCGAATTTCAACCCTGAACACGTCCAGAAAGAATATTAGTCCTTTCAAGTATAAATCCAACCTTGTGAGGAAAGTTAAACAATTTATTTCACTGTGTTCTGTAGTCTGGTGTATCCTGCAACAGGTAGATAAACCAAAGTTAGACAAATTGTGAGGGTAAATCTGTCCATTCAGAGTTTCCTGAAATAAAGGAATGTTAATTTGACCATTATTTTCATATACATCCATCAAAATGAGATTCTATTCTTCAAAATTTTTTTTTAGTATTTTGCAATTTTAAGGAGATCTGTCATATCTCAGATTAAAACTTTGAAAGTCCAGAAAATCAAACAAATATTTGATGCTTTGGGCTAGATCTTTGCAAAGGTGCAACCAAAACGTCTCAGGTAAGAGATATTTGCAGACATTTAGCTCAAATGCTGAAATATTTATGCAATATTTGCAGAAAATCCAAAAATTCGCAGTTCACGCCCTGCCTTCTCGAAAATTGATGTTGCGTTAGAAGCAAGGGGCCTGCATAAACGTTAGCAAGATTTAAAGCGGGCTGCTAAACTGAGGCAGGGGATATCACTTCAACTGAACAGGATTTATTTGCTGAGAAACGGCTCATGCCCTCCTTCTAGCGCCAATTTATGTTGGTCATGATGTTGGTCATTCACAAACATAGAATAAAAGTTACACAACAACCTTTACTCATCTTGAAAGATACGATGAATTCAAAGAATTCATGATCCCAAGTCTCCGTTGATTAGGTCTTAATCTACTGACGTTACTCAGTGGTTGATGTGTGTTGCTGTTTTCCATTCAGGGGCCTTACGTGTTTCTGCACTGTTCATCATCATCATCTTCAAATATCCTGCTCTGGATGTTCGCTCTGCATAAGTCTCTAACAATTCTACCTCTGCACTGTAAATTTAGTCAAATAATGTGCATACAGGCTGATATTTGCATGATTTCTACCATTATTTATGATTCTTTGCATGATATTTTCAATACTACATGCATTTAACTCAAATATGCTAAGGATCTTCAGTTACCTACGGGATTTCAGCATATTTCACTGTTTCTGCTTGTTATTTATCATGATTTGCAGTTATGGTGATGAATTAATGAAATTGAAAAAAGGAAAAGGGTTAGAGAGTGAGATTCCTAAAATTACTGGACTTAGATCACTGATTCACATACAAGCTCCCATACTTGCAATGAAAAGAAGGAAAACTAGAAATCATACTTCACCAGGACATTCCACAAATCCGCATGATCTAGTGCAAAGCTTCAAAGGAAAGTTGACAACAACATGTAATGAAATGAAAGCGCTTCCAGTTGAACACAGCATTCACCAGTACATATCCAGAAATCAACAGAAGATTACGTAAAATTTACAATAAGATTGTAATCTGGAACTTCATATTCATTCAGTATGCTCAAGAACAGGTACATTTACAGTGATCTGAAGAAAGAACCTTGACATTTCAACAATTCTATCCTCATTAGTCTCAGTAATCCGATCTCCTAACTTATTCTACAGTAATTGATTTTTTGCGCCAGATGCGTCTGTGTATTCTAATGTATATCTCCCTCTTTAAAATGACAAGCTCTGGATGTTATATAGAACAACTGCCAGAAAACGGTTACAATGATCCAAGGATCAGGATCGTCTCACAACAAACAACGGTCCAGATGAAAAGCACGTGCTTCGTCAGTTAGCAAATGTACAGCTGGCACAGAATATTCCAGCATCTTCAACTTGATTCGGCCTCCAGCTGGCGAACAGCATATTTGACAATATCCTCTTCATTTCCGGCTCATGTTGCCTCCATGCGCAACTTTGTAATGCTCAGCTTCAGCAGCATCATGACCTCAACGCTCAGCTTCAGCAACATCATCATGACTTCAATGTTCAGCTTCAGCAGCATCATGATGATTTCCTGCAAGTAAACAGACAAACATTAGGTTCATCATCATCATGATAAACAACAGGAAGTAAACACTTTATTAAACATACCTCCCCATGTGCAGTTACAGGCAAACAGGTCTTACCTGTGAAAATATGCACTAAATGCATAAACGGCATGAAAACAACCAGGCCAACCCTCGTTGACCAAACATCAGGCAGTCGGGCTTTCAAATTTCCATCGCTTCATGTTTTTGCCCATTTTCTTGTATATCGGGTTCGGAATATGATGATGATGACCCCAAATTATACAAAGAAATAATCGCCCTTCAACCATCCTTAGAAACCGGTTCGCATGCCCTGCATCATCATATTTGCATCGGCGTGACTACATATGATCAGGGTGACAATTTTACCTTAGGCCGACGGCAACAGTTATACCGACGCCAAAAAAAATCATGATGATGACCAACTATATATCTTCAAAGTGGCCACAGGATATCACAAAATATGATGATCCTCCTTTCCTAATGCTCTGATGGAAAGTACATCAGGATGTTTTGTTCTTGCACATTCGGGAAAGAAAGACATCCTCATCATCATCATGATGAAGACAAACAGGAGAACTTGGAAAATGATCCTGCCGCTGAGGAAAATCATGATGACGTCATCGTCATCATCAGGCTTGGCTAAAATGCAAAGGGATGACGTCATCGTCATGTTTCGTTAAGATCAGGAGGATAAATGAAATATCGGGTTCCCTCTAAGGAAGATGATCAGGTGGATGAAAGCAATATGACCCTTTTTCGGCTAAGGCGATCCTCGGAAGATCAAGATGATGAACATCATCATCATCATATACGCACTGGGTGATAAAAAATATGATCCTGCTGAAAGTCCTGATGACGTCATCAGGATATCCGGGGCTTGTGTTAATCTTCGAAGATGACGTCATCGTCATCATCATATTGGCGAACAGGATATACTCTGGAAAATATCCTGCCGAAGGACAAAGGTGATGGTGACGTCATCGTCATCATCATATTTGCAAAAGGTTATACTTCTCGGCAGGATAATATTACGAACTGTTGGGAGAGAATAACAAGATCATGATGATCTTGTGCAACATGACTTAAGAAATGAAAATCACCCTCCGCTTCGAAAGATAGGGTGATCATCATGATCACGCAAAAGGAGGTCAGGAGGATATTAGGAAATGTCGGGTCTCGAAATATCATGATGATGTTGATCACCAAGACTCGGTCGTGCGCGCGCAAATTATGCAGATGGCAGATTTCTCTAAGTAAGGTGATTTTATAATATCAGCATGATATTATAATATCGGGTGATGTTGGAATATCATGATGATGCAATGTGAGAATATCATGATGCTGATGATGTTAGAATATCATGATGCTCGCTTGACGGGCAAAACACACCAGCATTTAAGATTGACGTCCGGATGTTTCGGGACTGCATGACTTTCATCAGGTGATAAAGTAAGATCATGATGATGACCTTTGGCGATATAAAAGACCGCCTGACGGGAAAAGATTACTACGACTTAAACTTGACGTCCGGATGTTTCGACCTCAGGATATTATCGGGGGGGCTTTTCAAATATCATGATGATGACCTTCATACAGCAATTATCAGGTTTGACCAAAACTTTGACTGCTCATAACTCTCTCATATGGACGAATTTTCAGATGATGCAAAAGGCAAACCTGCATGGAATTTCAAGCCCTTTCTAGCTATGAAGTCATAGAAACAAAATATGAACTTTGAGAAACTAACCTCATGATGATGACCTACCTCATCCTGACCTTCATGATGATGATGCACCTGACTTATTTTTACCAAACCGCCAGAAACAGACAACACAAGCCAAAACAAAAGCTGGGTCCCTGTTTTGCCAAGTCAAAATGGGGCGTGTTGTGTAACCACACAACAACTTGCCACCAAAGAAAACAACAAAATTCAAATGATTCAAGTGATGTGATCATATTCATCCATAGTGTTCTAATTCTGTCTAAGTAAATCATCATGATCTTTGAATGATAAAATTTCATTATGGTGATAAAGCTAACAAAGGATCAGGTGTGTGCAGATGATTAATTATCCTCATCTTGAAAGTAAGTTGAAAACATAAGTAACTAGTGTTAAACTACATAGTTGGAGATCATCCCTCATAGCCAACCTGGATAGAGCCTTGCTGCCAGCAGGTGTCTATAACCCCGGCAAGGTTATCTATACAATCTCCCTAAGTAGAGCCCCACTGCCAGCAGGCGTCCATAGCCCCGGTAGAGTTACTTAGATGGCCTAATTTTATTTTGTTTCTGATTTTCCTTAAAAAATTAAATTTGATATCATCATGTCTGCTCATTTGTACAAGGTGTAGTCACTTGCAGCCTTAGGTTGGAGATTGTATTGGTAGCAAGGGAGTCCCTTTAGATTTTTCACTTAACACCTATACTCATATCTTCAACAAACCCAAGGCTGTTAGGTGTTTCATTGTGTTTGATTCACTTTGGACAAGAAAAAGTACCCTGATGAGAAGACATCATAAACCTGATCATGAGTATTTATCAGAAGGAATTACAATCTATATCTAAATCTGATCTCATCACTTGAATCCTAACAATTTAGTTATTTTCTTAGGTGATGAAGTGCATCATCTTGACTTACCAGAACAAAACTCAACCAAAACAACACAAAACAGAGGAACACTATACAAACAACTAACCTACAAAAAGGAAACAACAGGAACAGAACAAGAAAGCAAAACAAACAAACTGTACAAACAACTAATCTACAAAATTATATACAACACACTACTAGGCAAACAAAAACCAGAAAAAGACCTAAGGACACCTGCATTATTTGCATACTTCTTTTGATTGTGTAGGAGCATCAGGGTATTAGTTATGGTTCTCAACCTAGCAAATTTATCTTTATATTCTGAAGAAAATTCTGGTATTCTGAATTCACTGTATTCAACAGAACAACTCTTGATGATCAGCAACTGAGGAAGCTCATCATGTTCATGATTAATCCATATGCATGTCTTATCTTCTGAATTTCCATAATCAAAATGGTATTCAACATCATTTACTGTGGAAAGGAGAAATACAACCTGGTGTATTTCTGGCTTTGCTGGACATGCTTCTTCATTGGCAGTTGGTCTTCCATTTGTCATTATATTTTCACTGCTTGGCTCAGTGCCTGGTCCCTCTTCAAATTGAAGGATGTATGACTTTTGATGTACTAATTCTTCATCTTTATCCAGCCTTATCCCTTCATTCTGGATGTTTAGATTATCCTCCAGTCTAGGAAACTTCTCAGTATTTTCTTCAGTTTCCTGCACATCAGCATCTAAATAAGTATCTTTATTATCACAACCTGATATACAGAAATTTATCATTTCTAAATCATTTGACTGTAAAGGAGAAACAACTTTCACTTGATGAGGACACTCCCCTGTTTCATTTTCTAAATATTTCTGGAGTGACATCTGATTATGCACAACGACTCCAAAGTCTTCTACATCTCCTTCTTTCAGGAATTGTTCATTAAATAATTCACATTTTCTATCTATTAAAGGATTTGGTTCCATTAACCTGCAACATTCTTGCATTTGATCATTTAATTCAAAGAAGTCAGGTAATAAATCAGCATTTATTTTCTTCTCTGTGACTCCCTGAGTTACCATCATAGGAACTTCATCATCAGGAGTGCATTTAAATTGCTCTACTATCTGTTTACACTTCTCTTTACCATAGAATGACTCCAGGAAAGATGTTTCATCTTCTTTATCAAAAGTATTAGGATCAGAATCAAAAATATTATCCTGATGAGTGATTTCTTCTCTAAAATTTTCACAAGATTCATACCTGCATACTGACTGATCCTTACTTGTATTAGGAAGTAGAGAACTCCTATCAATCCCACCATAAAATGAATCCAGGAAAGATGTTTCCTCTTCTTTACCTTCTGGAACTGATTCAGCTATTGTATTTTCTAGAATCTTTTTCAACATGACCAAGCAAGGGTAACAATCTCTTTCTGAATGCTCTTCATCATGTAATCTGCACCAGCTTTCAATCAAGACATCATCAATGGGCAAACCTAATATTTGACTACACTGTATATTTCTAGACAAGTATAATTGAAAATCTTCAGATCTGTCCCCTTCAGTGTTTGGACAATTAATAACTTCTGGTGCTGCATCTGCTTGTTGCTCCAGAATTTCTTCATTTTCCTGGCAGATTTCTTTATTTTCCTGGCAAACTTCTTCATTTTCTTGGCGAATTTCAACCCTGAACACGTCCAGAAAGAATATTAGTCCTTTCAAGTATAAATCCAACCTTGTGAGGAAAGTTAAACAATTTATTTCACTGTGTTCTGTAGTCTGGTGTATCCTGCAACAGGTAGATAAACCAAAGTTAGACAAATTGTGAGGGTAAATCTGTCCATTCAGAGTTTCCTGAAATAAAGGAATGTTAATTTGACCATTATTTTCATATACATCCATCAAAATGAGATTCTATTCTTCAAAATTTTTTTTTAGTATTTTGCAATTTTAAGGAGATCTGTCATATCTCAGATTAAAACTTTGAAAGTCCAGAAAATCAAACAAATATTTGATGCTTTGGGCTAGATCTTTGCAAAGGTGCAACCAAAACGTCTCAGGTAAGAGATATTTGCAGACATTTAGCTCAAATGCTGAAATATTTATGCAATATTTGCAGAAAATCCAAAAATTCGCAGTTCACGCCCTGCCTTCTCGAAAATTGATGTTGCGTTAGAAGCAAGGGGCCTGCATAAACGTTAGCAAGATTTAAAGCGGGCTGCTAAACTGAGGCAGGGGATATCACTTCAACTGAACAGGATTTATTTGCTGAGAAACGGCTCATGCCCTCCTTCTAGCGCCAATTTATGTTGGTCATGATGTTGGTCATTCACAAACATAGAATAAAAGTTACACAACAACCTTTACTCATCTTGAAAGATACGATGAATTCAAAGAATTCATGATCCCAAGTCTCCGTTGATTAGGTCTTAATCTACTGACGTTACTCAGTGGTTGATGTGTGTTGCTGTTTTCCATTCAGGGGCCTTACGTGTTTCTGCACTGTTCATCATCATCATCTTCAAATATCCTGCTCTGGATGTTCGCTCTGCATAAGTCTCTAACAATTCTACCTCTGCACTGTAAATTTAGTCAAATAATGTGCATACAGGCTGATATTTGCATGATTTCTACCATTATTTATGATTCTTTGCATGATATTTTCAATACTACATGCATTTAACTCAAATATGCTAAGGATCTTCAGTTACCTACGGGATTTCAGCATATTTCACTGTTTCTGCTTGTTATTTATCATGATTTGCAGTTATGGTGATGAATTAATGAAATTGAAAAAAGGAAAAGGGTTAGAGAGTGAGATTCCTAAAATTACTGGACTTAGATCACTGATTCACATACAAGCTCCCATACTTGCAATGAAAAGAAGGAAAACTAGAAATCATACTTCACCAGGACATTCCACAAATCCGCATGATCTAGTGCAAAGCTTCAAAGGAAAGTTGACAACAACATGTAATGAAATGAAAGCGCTTCCAGTTGAACACAGCATTCACCAGTACATATCCAGAAATCAACAGAAGATTACGTAAAATTTACAATAAGATTGTAATCTGGAACTTCATATTCATTCAGTATGCTCAAGAACAGGTACATTTACAGTGATCTGAAGAAAGAACCTTGACATTTCAACAATTCTATCCTCATTAGTCTCAGTAATCCGATCTCCTAACTTATTCTACAGTAATTGATTTTTTGCGCCAGATGCGTCTGTGTATTCTAATGTATATCTCCCTCTTTAAAATGACAAGCTCTGGATGTTATATAGAACAACTGCCAGAAAACGGTTACAATGATCCAAGGATCAGGATCGTCTCACAACAAACAACGGTCCAGATGAAAAGCACGTGCTTCGTCAGTTAGCAAATGTACAGCTGGCACAGAATATTCCAGCATCTTCAACTTGATTCGGCCTCCAGCTGGCGAACAGCATATTTGACAATATCCTCTTCATTTCCGGCTCATGTTGCCTCCATGCGCAACTTTGTAATGCTCAGCTTCAGCAGCATCATGACCTCAACGCTCAGCTTCAGCAACATCATCATGACTTCAATGTTCAGCTTCAGCAGCATCATGATGATTTCCTGCAAGTAAACAGACAAACATTAGGTTCATCATCATCATGATAAACAACAGGAAGTAAACACTTTATTAAACATACCTCCCCATGTGCAGTTACAGGCAAACAGGTCTTACCTGTGAAAATATGCACTAAATGCATAAACGGCATGAAAACAACCAGGCCAACCCTCGTTGACCAAACATCAGGCAGTCGGGCTTTCAAATTTCCATCGCTTCATGTTTTTGCCCATTTTCTTGTATATCGGGTTCGGAATATGATGATGATGACCCCAAATTATACAAAGAAATAATCGCCCTTCAACCATCCTTAGAAACCGGTTCGCATGCCCTGCATCATCATATTTGCATCGGCGTGACTACATATGATCAGGGTGACAATTTTACCTTAGGCCGACGGCAACAGTTATACCGACGCCAAAAAAAATCATGATGATGACCAACTATATATCTTCAAAGTGGCCACAGGATATCACAAAATATGATGATCCTCCTTTCCTAATGCTCTGATGGAAAGTACATCAGGATGTTTTGTTCTTGCACATTCGGGAAAGAAAGACATCCTCATCATCATCATGATGAAGACAAACAGGAGAACTTGGAAAATGATCCTGCCGCTGAGGAAAATCATGATGACGTCATCGTCATCATCAGGCTTGGCTAAAATGCAAAGGGATGACGTCATCGTCATGTTTCGTTAAGATCAGGAGGATAAATGAAATATCGGGTTCCCTCTAAGGAAGATGATCAGGTGGATGAAAGCAATATGACCCTTTTTCGGCTAAGGCGATCCTCGGAAGATCAAGATGATGAACATCATCATCATCATATACGCACTGGGTGATAAAAAATATGATCCTGCTGAAAGTCCTGATGACGTCATCAGGATATCCGGGGCTTGTGTTAATCTTCGAAGATGACGTCATCGTCATCATCATATTGGCGAACAGGATATACTCTGGAAAATATCCTGCCGAAGGACAAAGGTGATGGTGACGTCATCGTCATCATCATATTTGCAAAAGGTTATACTTCTCGGCAGGATAATATTACGAACTGTTGGGAGAGAATAACAAGATCATGATGATCTTGTGCAACATGACTTAAGAAATGAAAATCACCCTCCGCTTCGAAAGATAGGGTGATCATCATGATCACGCAAAAGGAGGTCAGGAGGATATTAGGAAATGTCGGGTCTCGAAATATCATGATGATGTTGATCACCAAGACTCGGTCGTGCGCGCGCAAATTATGCAGATGGCAGATTTCTCTAAGTAAGGTGATTTTATAATATCAGCATGATATTATAATATCGGGTGATGTTGGAATATCATGATGATGCAATGTGAGAATATCATGATGCTGATGATGTTAGAATATCATGATGCTCGCTTGACGGGCAAAACACACCAGCATTTAAGATTGACGTCCGGATGTTTCGGGACTGCATGACTTTCATCAGGTGATAAAGTAAGATCATGATGATGACCTTTGGCGATATAAAAGACCGCCTGACGGGAAAAGATTACTACGACTTAAACTTGACGTCCGGATGTTTCGACCTCAGGATATTATCGGGGGGGCTTTTCAAATATCATGATGATGACCTTCATACAGCAATTATCAGGTTTGACCAAAACTTTGACTGCTCATAACTCTCTCATATGGACGAATTTTCAGATGATGCAAAAGGCAAACCTGCATGGAATTTCAAGCCCTTTCTAGCTATGAAGTCATAGAAACAAAATATGAACTTTGAGAAACTAACCTCATGATGATGACCTACCTCATCCTGACCTTCATGATGATGATGCACCTGACTTATTTTTACCAAACCGCCAGAAACAGACAACACAAGCCAAAACAAAAGCTGGGTCCCTGTTTTGCCAAGTCAAAATGGGGCGTGTTGTGTAACCACACAACACTTTCCTTCATGGTGATTTGGAGGAAGAGATTTACATGTCACAGCCAGAGCCTTACATGGTGAAAGGTAAAGAAAATTTGGTTTGCAAGTTAAAAAGTCTTTGTATGGATTGAAATAGTCTCCTAGGATGTGGTACTTGAAGTTTGATGCCTTTGTGTTGTCAATTGGATATCTGAGATCGAAATCAGATCATTGTGTGTATTACAATTTTGATAATGATCGTATTCTCATAATTGCACTGTATGTTGATGATATGTTGCTGATTGGAAATGGTAAGAATATGATTTCTGATTTGAAGTCTCAGTTGTCAGCACAGTTTGAGATGAAAAACTTAGGGGCAGCCAGGTACATTCTTGGGATGGAGATCCGAAGAGACAAAGCTAACAAATTTTTTTGGTTAAGCCAGAGTAAGTATGTGAAGACCGTGTTGGATAGGTTCAACATGGCAGATTGTAGACCATTATGTGTTCCTATTTCTTTAGGGACAAAATTTTCTATTGAGGATTGTCCAAAATCTCCTAGTGAGGTGGAAGACATGAGCAGAGTACCTTATACTAGTGTTGTTAGTAGTTTGATGTATGCCATGGTCTGCACAAGACTAGACATTGCCCAAGTAGTGGGAGTCCTTAGTCAGTTTATGGCTAATACTGGATGGGTACATTGGGATGTAGTTAAGCGAGTGTTTAGATATTTGAGGGGTGCTTCCAAGTATTCCATATGCTATCATGGTAATGTTACATGAACTCCGCATTTTGTTGATATTCGTGGATTTGTGGATTTAGATTGGGTAGGTGACATTGAGAGCAGGAGATCCACCAGTGCTTGTGTGTTTACACTGTTTGGTGGTGCTATTAGTTAGATGAGTAAGTGACAACCTGTGGTTGCTTTGTCCACGATAGAAGCTGAGTACATGGTAGCAACTCATGCTTGTAAGAAAGCCATTTGGCTTAAGAGATTGTGTTCAGATATTGGTGTTTATGCAGGTCAGATTACAATCAGTTGTTGCAGTTAGAGTGTGATTTGCCTTGCGAAGAATCCAACTTTCCATGCCAGAACAAAGCATATTGATGTACAGTTTCACTTCATGCGAGACATGGTAGAGGATGGGAAGGTAAATTTGAAGAAGGTAGATACTTTGAAGAATGTTGCAGATGCATTAATGAAACCAGTTAGCACATAGAAGTTCAGATGGTGTTCAGAGTCTATGGGCCTCTTAGCCCCTAGTAGTTAAAATCTTGTCATTTCCTTTTGGCTCTTGTAAGGTGTTCGACAAGTGGGAGAATGTTGGGAATTAAGGTGTCTCAAACTTTACAATTTCCTAGCATTAATAATTTAATTATATTTTTAATTATTGCCTAATGTTGTATTTGATTGCACATTCAGTTTGGTCACATAGTTGAGATGGCATGGTGACATGTCAGCTTACTTGGAATGTGACTTGGATGGTCAAGTCAATCCTACATGGATTTGGGCATCCCATATTGAGGTGGCATTAATTTTCCATGTGTCGGCATCTTTGGTATGTGGAAGGCAATATTCCATATGACAGAATCTATGATGCGTAAGGGCCAAGTTTGGAGATTCCTATGACGAGTGGTGACAAGTGTCGTTTGGCATCTTTGCATGAGGGAAAGTCATCTTTGGGTGCCCAAGTTGGGCTATGACATGTTGTAAGTAGAATATGCTATATTTAGCATTGTATGATGGATTCTCTTACAACTTTCAAGATTGCTATTGTGGGCAGATTTTATGACAGTTGTAAGTTGTGTAAGAGAATCTGTCATAGTCTATTTTTATCCTGGAGCGCTCTACATTGGGAAAGTTAAATCTGCCATGTATGATAGATGTAAGGGATGTAAGGACAATAAGGACAAGTGTCCTTTGATGCTAAAAATGGCCATGAGGACAAGGTGGACGCCTATCCCAAGATGCTCTCAAGATATGCCTTGTAATCTCTATAAAATGCATAGTTTGGAGTTGTAGTTGCATAGTGTTTTTACAGGTATTGTTATGCCGCTGGAATAACTCCAGAATCGACATTCGCAAACTCTTGGAAGACTTGCATTGCAAGTGTATTGTAAACTGTTGCTGTTTTAATAATACATTGTGCAGGTTTTAGAGTGTGGGGTTTTTACCTGAAAAGGTTTACCCCATAGTATATCTTATGTCACCTTCTTTCTGTGTTGTGTTGCTATTGTAATCTTTATGTTATTAGTTTAATGTTGCTGCAATTGTAAGGATTAAAATGAATTTGCACTCCGTTCCCCTTATTAGATTGGTGTAGGAAGTGTGTTCCATGTACCTTGCTTCCTTTCACCAAAACACACACCAACATGTGTAACTCTCCCCTTTACATGTCTTTTATGTGTCCAACATGTTTTTACATTTCCCACAAATAGAAGGTCCAACTTTCGGAGGTCATAACTTTTGATCTGGGTGTCCGATTGACGAACCATTTGATGCGTTGAAAAGCTCATGAAGAGATCTATCACCTTATAACCTGCTTTGCTAGTTATGACAGTTTTTGGGATGTTTAGAGAAGTTTTGATTCTAGTAATTGAGTTCAAAAAGTTTTTTCGGTAGTTCCAAAAAACAAAAACTTTAATATCTTGCGATCCAGCTATGATCTTGAGACAAAACTCACCCGAGATGTTTACTTAGTTGTTCCACACCTTCTAGGAAAAATTTCAGGTCAATCCGAGCTCAATTGAAGAACTTACTAAAAATAGTAAGTCTCATTATTTTTAGTTCGTTTGGAAACTTTGAATGTTCTAGACCATTCTTCAAGATAAAGGGTATTCGAAAAGACCAAAATTGGGAAAAATAGTAATCTTTTGAAGTTGCAAGGTTGAGACAGTTTTCTTACTAGAAACCATCGTGGTAGGAGTAAAGAACATAAATGTTAAATATTATAGGTGCGAATCATTTAAAATTTTTTTTTTACAGAAAAGCATGCATGCATGCTAAGTGTCTAGTCACTATGCCGGATAAATTTCATTATAGAAGTTGCCATTTTTATAGTCCTTTGTTAGAGCTAGCATCTCCTAAACCTACATGTTATAACATTTTGTCCCCATATGTTTCAATCATTGGCAATGACTATTCAATATCTTGAGCTAATTCCTCTCAGATATAGTGGTTTCCATTTTAATACTCCTTTGCTAGACATAGCATCTTCTAAACATACATGTTTTGAAGATATTGTTGTTGATCTTGGGCGGCATAGGATCAGACATTAGAAATAAGTATCAATTTCTCAAGGAAGAAATCAAGTATTGTAGAAAAGACCGTTCTCCTTACCTATTTGTGTCACCTTGAGCCAATTTAATAGATGGGGCATATCACATTTGGCCCTAACCAACCAAAAGAAAATAGTAGCAAAGACCTCCAAGAAACTGAAAAAATATTAGTGTAGGCTAGGACATTTATAATACATCTAATGTGGAAGTATACAATGTGTATGTTATGTATATTGATACATACATATCGTATGTTTATATATTATGTACAAATAGATATCATATATATGTATGCATATGAGCAACCTTGAACACTATAGCAGTGTTTAAGTATTCTCCCACAAAACACAACTAAAATATTAGAAATACTATATAGATAAATGCAAAAATGGAGGTACCAATATGCAGTTGAATCTATTGGTTCTTTAATTAGTGTTGAACATCAACAATGAAATGAATTTAATGGATAGGAGAATCTATTATAGGAACATGGACTATTTGTCCATCTCTATAGCCATAGTTTTCGATGAGAACATTTATGTATAATATAGTTGTACCTTTATCAATTTACAGAGGCACCCTAATTTGATTTGCATCCTTTTCTGTCTACCCCCACCCATTATCCCACATCTCAAGCAACATTTCAAAATTAATTCTCTTCTAATGGCATTAACATATCAGAATCTAAAAATAGAGTGTTTCCATTGCAAAGACCCTATAGTAGGATTATTTGTGCCATATTCAAATATGCTTTCTTCTAAAATAGATCATTCTAGAAATAAGACTGCTTATGTTCATAGCATCTAAACATGTCAATGTTTCTAGATATGTTACTTCTTTGCCAATGCAAATTAGAGATCACACTTTGCAAATGGGATAGAAAGAATCATAGGAAAATTGTATAGACATAACAAAGATGGCATTCATGACTTTTTTGATTGGAAAAATCTGAAATGCAAATCAAGGAAAGAACAAAACATAAAAATCAAAAGCATAATAAGGATCGAGTATTGGCAAGATATAAATGTATTTTTTGTGTAAACAAAAAGGAATTCCAAATTAGAATAGAATACAACGTGAATTGAAAAAATTAAGTTCCTCTGATGTATTATGAAAATTGTACAAACTGGAACATAAGTCATGTTTGTATCTACAATTATGTCTTTTGCAAATTACAACTAGTTATGATGATAGACAAAATTTCTAGTTACATACCTAATTTGTGATTCAACGTAGACACTACAAACAAGATATCGAATGACCATAATGGAAAGCATACACAACCAGTACAAGAAAAACATTCCAAACATTGTAAAACAATTTAATTAAGTTTGGTTATTTTCTTGGCATGTTTGGGTGATGGAAAAGTGATTAAGAGGGCAGTTGGTGCATGCCTTCTAGAAGAGCATGTGTACGGGTTATGCATTTTTTGGTAAGCTCATTTGGAGAAACCAACATAATTAATTTATGTGGATGTGAAGGAATGGATGGGAAATGCATTTGGGTGAAGGTTGGAGATCCCAATGACATGTACATATAGCACAAGAAATAGAAACTATGCACAGTCAATGCATACAGTGCATTTATAACAAATCAATGCAAAATCAATACATTGAGTTCTCTCACTTTTTGGGGTGACAATAATCCATTGCCACCATGTGCATCTTCATATGTCATCGTGGATAGGGGTATCTCACATTTGGTGCTTCCTAGCCAAAAGCAAATAGCACCAAAGACCTCCAAGAAAATGAAAAATATTAATGTAGGCTGGAGACAATTATAATACATCTAATATATAAATATACAATATGAGTATTATGCATATTGATACATACATATCATATGTTTAAATATATTATGTACAACTAGATATCATATATATGTGTGCATACAAGGAGCTTTGGACACTATAGTAGTGTTAAAGTATTCTCCCACAAAACACAACTAGAATATTAGAAATACAAGAATTGAGTATCAACAATATATAAATGTTTTTTCCATGTTAAGAGTGAAGAATTTCAAATTGGAATAGAATACAATGTGAACTAAAAAAATCAAGTGTCTTTGATGCTATATGGAAATTGTGTAAACTTGCAAATAGACTATAGCAAAATCTTCTGTATCATATTCTTGATAGACCCCTCACCTTCCATGGATTTGTGTATGCACTTGCAAATTGACTGTAGAAGAATATTTTGTATCATATTCTTGATAGACCCCTCACCTTCCATGACATTATTTTGCAATTTATTCTTAGTTCAAGATAATCACTTTCTCCTTACTATCCAATACATGGGATTGAATAGTCATAGGTAATGATTAAAATATATGGGGAACAAATGTTATTAACAAGTTAGAACACAATGAACTTGAGTGGGACCCTCATATGCCTAGTCAATGCATTGAATGCATTCATAACAACTCAATTCAAAATCTATGCATTGATTTTGCTCATTTCTTGAAATTTTACAATAATTCATTGCTTTTGTTTCCATATTGGTGCATTTTTATTCGACCCATACAAAAAGTCAAATATCTATTTCAGGATTTTGGCTAAGTAAAAATGCATTTTTTCCCTATTGCCATTGTTTGTCCCATGATGATCCTACACTTGCCCTTGAGTAGATTATGACAACTATGCACACACACACAAAGATAAAACCAATTCTTCATTCGCACATGTGAGCCCCCTTACATTATTCATACAAATGTGCAAGTTGTAAGCATGTTGGCATGATCCTGTAAATAGTCATTTAGCTCAAGCTTGCTAAATATATGGCATAAGTTACACCACTCAACCATGAGAGCATGTGAAACATAAACAACCCCTACACTACCAAGGAAGAGATAAGTGAAATGCATTTGAATGTTGATTATTCATAATTATGTCACCACTAATACCAATGCATACTCGATTGGGAAATAAAGTTAATACTTACTAGGAAGACTAAACGCACTAGTGTGAACCAACAAGGAACCAAGACATGCATATGCATATAAATTTAGAAGTTCAAGGATCATAAAAATAGTTAATATGCTTCAACAATCCATTATCAATCAAAAGTATTCCATTTATTAATCCACTTCAACAGTCCATTATCAATCAAAAGTATCCCATTTTCATTAAAAAGGAGATCACTACAAATTATTGGTAGTTTTTTTATAATGTTTCACCATTAAAATGCCTCCCAACAATCAATCTAGAAAATGTGGCTAGAGAAAGTCTATAGAATTCATCATAAAACTCGTTGATATACTCCTATTGATCATGGAGACATCAACCATGGATTTTTCTTGTTGGACTATAAATTCCTATGACTCATACTAGAGACACTTTCAACCCCTTTTAGAATAGAAATTTGCATGATGCGATGCCTTAGAATAAATTTTAGGCTATCCCTATACATGAATGGCTCTAAAATCAGCCAACAACCCCCTTTTAGATCTTTTTTGTATGTATATATCATTAAATTTTTGTTCAATAACAAGGATAGAGTCAAATGTGAGATATTCAAGCTTGTAGATGACCCATACCCACTACATCATGTTTTCACATAACCCATGCTTGTTTCATTAGAAATCACATGGCCTTGTGCTTGGATTTATGCTCCTAAAGGGTTAATAGGTACACTTGTATGCATATGGATAACTCCTTAGGCCTAATTGCATTCAAATGAGAAAATTAGTTGCTTCTTAGGTCATACATGAAGGTAGGGATTAATATTTGTTTGAACGACAATCTTGATGCAGTGGTGCAAGTCATACTTGCAAGTTGCAAATTAGAGTGCTAGGTTTTTAGGAGAAATGTATCATGAACCTATAGGGTGCAAAATAAAATAGGTATTTTGTAAGGTATAAATGAAGTAAGGCACTTTGCAACACAAGTTGGTGGAGGTATGGGAACTAGATGTAGGTGAGCAATATGCATGTTGCACATATGGGAGCCAAGTTTGTAGAAGAGGAGAGTGGAATAGTGTAGGGCATTGAGAGCAACTTGTAGTTTGCAAGTTATTTACAAGTGAGATAAGTTCACAATATAGGATTTAGGTGAGAAAATTACAACATACAAGCAAGGTAGGGAAGTCAACAATAAAAAAATTGTGGGGTTTTAAAGTGTAGAGGTAGGAAATCAAGATGTAAGGAATGTAAGTTACAAGAAGTATATGGCCTACCAAATGAGTAATGTGGGGATAGGAGTAGAAGAACAAGGTGCAAGACAAATGTAGAGATGTAGAAGAGGTTTGTGAGTTTAATATTTAAGTAATGTCATGCAAATGAGGAATATGTGCATAGGGAACAAGTTTGCAACTATGCATGGAGTGATAGAGTACATGTGATTAGCCAATGTGAGGCTCCAAGGCATGGGGCATGCAAACAAGATGTCATGATATGCAAATGTGCACATGACACCCATTGGCTAGCCAAATGTATAAAGCTTGCAAAATTATAGGGAAAAAAACTAGGTTGGAAATGCAAAATCCAAAGGCACAACCCAAGCCCACCCAAAGAGACTGAGAACTTCCAAACACAACCATAGACCCCCCACAAACATGTAAATTGAACACATGGCAAAATGCAAAGACTTATTAGAGGCTAGATACATAGATCAAAGCATGACTTTCTACATATCCCAATGAAAGAAATATTGGATTGGTAATAGTACTCAAAGGATCCCATCTAATGTTATCAAAGCCTTTTATAAATATATTGGAAGGGGTAATATTAAAAGTGTCAATATAGATTCACTTAAGGAAATCAATGTTGTAAATATTAAGAATAGAACAATTATCAACTAAGGAATGTTTTATCCCATGGAATATATACCAATAACAATAAGGAGAGGGATATTTTCCCACTAAATTGCATAAGGAGGAAGTTTAGAAGGGATAAATGTAATCTCGATCATGTTGGTCCAAACTTGAGCATGCTAGCCACTTCAGTCAATTTAGTAGAAGTTTGAAAAATAATCTTATATACAACCTTCTAAAGTAACTCACAATATGAGGGAGAAAATTGGAGCAAATCCTAAAGGGATATTTTATCTTGCATGGCTTGAAATTATTCTACAAGATCATACTTTCTTAGGAGGAATGAGAGGATTTGATTAAGGAATAAGATAAAGAGTGGGAAGAGAGACTCTCACCTAGTTAGCCTATCAATTGTATTAATTCTTATAAATGTGTCATACTACATGAAAGTTAGTAATAGGAGGGGTTGTTGTATAATAGCTAGAGAAGAGGAAATCAAAACATGAGGAGCCAATGGAGGATAGCCTGTGGGTCATTAGGAATACCATGAAGAGTAAATAAGTTATATAGGATGGTCAAGGAGAAGGAGAGATCCCATGCACCACCACTTGATGGGAAATGTAATTAGAAGTAAAAGAAGGGTTGGGAGGGGTAATAATGTTAGCAACTTGGCAAACATCATTGATGAAGACACTGCTGGTATGACTAAGATTAACTAAGGATGATGTTTGATTAGTGTTGTCATTGATGGAAACAAGGATTCAATAAGGATGCAATAAGGATTCAACAAGGATTCAACAAGGATGCAAGAAGGATTCAACAAGGATTCAACATGGATTCAATAAGGATGCAACAAGGATGCAACAAGGATTGAACAAGGTATGAAGACTAAATGACAACAAAGTAAAAACAACTGTGGACAGTAATATGGCAACAAAGTTCTAAGGATGGAAAATGGGTTGTGAGGTTATAGTAATGTCCTTACATGATATTCTTATTCTCTTGAAGTAATGTGTATAGAGAGTTTTGGTTAGGCAAAGAGACTTAAGCATTTTGGCTAAGTGTTGGCAGATTACAGAGATGACTATAGAGCTACAGTATTATGGTTCACATTGGTCCACATTTGAAGATCATATCTTGCAGTTCTGGTAAGATTTTGGTAATCCTTATATGCTCCTATTTCCAAAGTTTTATCTTCTAATGATCTCCAGAAGTACAGTTTCAAGTGGCATAAGTTCGGCATAGCAGAGTACAATCTTAAACAAAACAAAACACCTATTTGTTTTGGTTCGCATGTCTCTGGTAATGAATATTTCTTCTTGCGGTTTTGAGGTGTTGTAAACACATGATTGAAGTCTCTAATTCAAAAGTTTCAAAGTTTGAATTCCTTTGGTAAGACAGTTAAGAGTACTTAAGTATTGCTACATGCATTAACAAAGTTTGATAGTGACAGAGTCTAAGTTCTGGTACTCCGCATTTCACCGCATGCTAATATTTTGTTCTGTAGTTTTGAAGTTAAGTTTTGGGATGCCTAAGGAGTCTTGGTTACGATTTTGAGGAAACTTTGTGGTCCACACTGCAAGTTGTGTTTTGACAGTTGGTCTGAGCCTGTGCTAGTCAGATTCTGAAGCTGACCTGCCACTATAATCTTTGTGTGGAAGAATCTATTGATTAGAATCATATCCTAAGTGGTTCTATAGTTTGTGCCGACATAAAAGAATGTATTCCAAATGTTGGCTTGGTCCCCAAAGTCATTTGGTGAATGCATTGAGGCCGACAAGCTACACATTGCATAACTACACGTTTCATCCTTGCAAGCCGACCTATTTTGAAGATGGTATGTGTTGCGAATATATATATAATGAGATTCATTTCAGTGTTTGAGTAGAAGATGAATGTGAATATGTGACATGCAAGAAGTTTTGTAATCCGGTATGAGCGACAAGTGCTTGAGAAGAGAGATTTAAGTTTCATGCAGAACAAAGAAGTGTGACAGAGCAGTTTAGGATGAAGAGTTTTGAGACAATATTTTGAGTTTCGTTGGAATTGTATTCCATGCATTTGTACATGCAATTGTAATAGTTCACGCTTGGCAGTGAGCCACCTATTCTCTCTTGGGCAGTGAGTCCACTTGGACAGTGAGTCCACTTGCAGTGAGCACTTCTGTAATATCTTATAACCGGTTATAATATATGTGAGCTAACACTCACAGTGGTTTTTCCCTTTTTAGGTTTTCCACGTAAAAATCTTGGTGCTCATGTGTTATGCTTTGTGGTTGTACTTTCTATGCTTGATTTGCTTTACTGTCATTGAATGTGGAAAATGGATTAATGGTTTAATAGAATACTGATTCACCTCCCTCTTAGTATTCCAGGTGTTCAACAATTGGTATCAGAGCAAGGTTCCTTGGAAGAAGTCTAACAACTTGAGGAAGATCTTGGAGATTGAACACATGGTAGTTAGAAGGTATCCTACTCCTTGGAAAGAAATTCATCTAATTAGAATAACAGAAGAAGAGTGCATGTTTTTCAATAATGAAGAACTCAAAGTTGCTCTTGAAGACCTTGAAAGGATTGAAGCAGAAAGCTAAGATATGAAGAGAAAAGTCAAAGAAGAAGATGAGTGCATCAGGAAGTTGAGGGAGCAAGTCAAGAAGATGAAAGAAAAGCATAAGGAGATTAGTGAACAATTGAGATCAGCAACTGAACCCTTGAATGGTCTAAAAGTGCAAGTTGAAGAAAAGGCAAAAGCAGAAGAATATCTAAATGTAATGGTGAAAGACAAATTTGAAGAATGTGCAAAACTTGAAAAAGAAGTTGTGAACCTGAAGTCATATTTTTAGAAGGTAAAGAGCTATGAAGAAAAGTTCAAGATAAGTTCTGTAAAACTTGATGAGATGATTGCTAGTCAGAAGAGCCTTGATGACCAAGGAGGCTTGGGATTTGAGAAAGGTGAAACTTCCAAATTAGGTCAAGCAATGAATGATGAGAACAAGAAGAACAAAGGCAAGTAGATCCAGAATCAAAGGAATGGACTTAGAAGACCACCGGTTAGGCAACCAAATGCTCAAAGGTATCCATCTTTCAATGGTTATTGTTATTCATGCAATAAGTTCAGTCATAAGTCTACTCAATGTAGGAGCAGAATGAATCAAAATGTTCCACATTTCTCTGGTTAGTGCTTTACATGCAAGAGAGTTGGTCATAGAGCTAGTGAATGTAGAAGTCAGATAAGGAATGGCTATAACAATGGAAGGAATGCTCAATCTTTCAATGATAACTACTTTACATGCAATAGATTTGGACATAAGGCTAACCAATGTAGATCTAGAATGAATGGAAGGAACAACGGTCAGAGGAATGTTGTGTGCTACGATTGCAATAGGCTTGGACATATTGCAAGGTTTTGCAGAAACAAGAACATGAGGAAGGATAATCTGGTAGAAAAGAAGAAACTAGTACAAAAGGTTGATCCGACAGAAATCAAGAAGGAAATGAACAAGATATGGATCAAGAAGGATGT
This sequence comes from Cunninghamia lanceolata, assembly GCA_027924645.1. Classification (NCBI taxonomy): domain Eukaryota; kingdom Viridiplantae; phylum Streptophyta; class Pinopsida; order Cupressales; family Cupressaceae; genus Cunninghamia; species Cunninghamia lanceolata. Next base: position 15,869,583 of record BSBN01000233.1, on the reverse strand, counting down.
TAATGAAGTCAAGAATGAGTCTGTGCGAACCTTTGGTGCAGATACCTCCTTCAAGAAGTGAATTGAGAGCTTTGGCTTAGGGGGAGCTTCAATGAAAAATCTTGTTCCCCTAGCCAGAGAAGTGGTGTTGACACTCAGCACGAAGATATGAGTTGAAGAATAGTATGTCTGATCTTTTGAAGAAAATTCTAACAAAAAAGAGTCTAATGCGGAAGATTGCGGAGCAATTTGTATTGACTGTGAGTTGCAAAGGAAGTGTTAACAGATTTTTGGTAACAAAGCATTTATGGTGACTTAGGTTTTGGTGAAAAGGGGTTATAAGAAAATTCATTTGAAGGAAATTCACATTGCATTCAAACTTTCTAGCAACCAAAGAGATCTAAGAAACAAAGCAAAGGCGAACTCAAAGCTTATAACGTGATCAAACCCTAACTGAAAGTGAAGAACAAGGTATTTACAGTCATCACTCTTGTAAATCTTTCCATTGAGCTATGAAAATGTTTGCTCCACAAGTTATTGAGGTTACTAATAGGCCTAGACCCAAATTTAAAAAGCATCCATTCAAGTCCATGGAAGTAGACCCTAAAGGTGCATTTTCTAGTGTGCCCTATGGTGTTCTGCATAATGAGGATATTAGGGCTTACATTCATGCTAATATGGAAGAATACAACCATGTAAATTTAGGGCAAGTATATTTGAATGAGTTGACAGATGATAACTTTGAACTGAAAGTAGAATTTAGTGCCTTAAATGAAAAGAAACTAGACACATGGATAAATTTTTCCGTTCTCTTCTATGAAGATGCTTGGGTGAGGTATGTCTTAAGCAAAATCCATGATAGATTCATGTGGTTGGATGTGCCCTACATGATAACCAAATATGCCATTAAGGCAGTTACAGGTTTGTGTTCCTCTAGAACAATTCCTATGTTGAAAAAAATGAAGAATGATACTGTGATGAAGTTAACTAGCACAAAGTTTGATAAGAGAGATTTAATTGTTAATAATATAGAGGATCTAGCAGTTAAATTTGCTTCTATGGTCATTGGATACAAGGTGTATTTCTCCAACAGGGAGAACTCTGTTTTAGCTACAGCTATCTGTACAACATATGAGATGGTGAAGAAAAATATTGACTATGACTTGTGTGAGTTGCTCCGGTGACCAATTGTTGGACAATTTGAAGAGGACCAAAGATACTAAGTACCCATTCAACTATGGTACTCTTTTTATTTGTCTTCTATTCTATTTCTTAAGGGAGATGCTAGGTGTGAACAATGTTGTTTGGTTGAATCATATCCCTGTAGCAGTACAAATTATAGATCACTTTTAGAGGATTGGAGATGCTAGTGCTCAAAGTGCAGCTTTGTGGGGATACTTCAAAGTATTCTAGGAGAAAATGCAAGCTAGGGTTAGAATCCCTAGAAGCGTAGTAGAGAAGTATAAAAATGATGTTGTCTTTATGGTGACTAAAGATGAGTGCCTCATGGAGGAAGTGGAACCGAGAATAGTGTGGATCCCAACAATGGGATATGAGGTTACTGAGGACATTTTGATAGGTCTAGCAGATCTGATGCTACGTAAACCCAGGGACACTACGGAGGAAAGGTTTGGGACTTATGAAGAAAAGTCTGTCAAAATTCATTTGGAACAAACACATCCATAGGCATAGAGAAAAGTAAGAAATATGGTGGATGAATATTTTCAAAGCAAAGGATTCACAAAAGAACAAATAGAGCAAGCTAGAGCTAAGGCTCAAGCTTCTGAAGTAGCAAAGGCTCCGGAGAGGCATGAAGTGAAAAATGAACAGGCAAGGCCTGCTCCTTGGACAAGAAGGTCAACAAGGACCTCTTCTATTGCAGCTGTTACATCAGAAAATGTCCCCTTGGGGTCTTTTCCCTCTTAAGGTTTAGCTCTCAGTTCATGTTTATGCATTTAGAGCATTTTTCATGTTAATTTGACATCCCAATGAGAAAACCTTGAAGTTTCATGGCAAATGGGACCTAGGGGGTACATTTATGATAAACCCTGCCTGAAATAGGGGGGAGGACTTGGGCACCCGTGCCCTAGTCCTGCCCTATTTTAGGTCAGGACCAATTTCAAAGTGTTGGTTTATGATCGTTATTTAGGTCCTATGCCGACACGGTAAGTTTCAATTACGAAATTCTTAGCGGAAATGTTTGTAGTTGCATATATATAAGCATGTTTAGGCATTCATTTGTAAACTAGAAGGGTATTTTTATTGACAAGCTTATGTTAAGGTGATTCAAGGCATTCATTGTGTGTTGCAGAGAAAAATTTGTGTTGTTCTTGTGTTTGTATTTGCAGATTTGGCATCCATCTCCTCATGGCATGAAGAGCTTCTTCCTTCCATGAGATCTTCACTACAAGGTGATATCAATTATGTTTTCAATCATTTATCATTTGGATTTTTCCTCTATCCCATAGGGATACACACTCTTTATCTGACAACGGTGTTCAGAAGACTTGAATGTCTCTCTGGGGCTTGACTGAGGCAAGCTAAACACCACAACCCCCAACCCATTTTTCTGTGATTGAAGGTTACAGGTTGTAGGAGTAGAAAAGGTGGAGTTTCAGGAGAGCAGTGCAGACTGTTAGAATTGTAGATCAGAGAAGAAAATAGGGACTTGGACTTAGGCACCCACTCATTAGTCCTCTGGATCCCGCAACTGAAGAATCTCTGGAACAGCAGGAATAGGCTACAAACAAGGTTTCCAGATCCTGACAAAAAAATATGGCACTGGACTAGGGTGCCTACTCATTAGTCCCTAATTATTCCACTTTCCAAACTTCAAAATCTAGTATGCATTTGATTGTCATTTGATATTTCTGTGTGCGAGCATTTTCTGTGATTTGTCTGTTTACTTTTGAATTTGCATAATTAGGGTTTTGAGCATAATCAGACTTAACTGAATAACAAAATCATAGAATTCCAATTTTCCCTAATATTACAAGTGACTAAAAGCTTTATAGTAGACTTCCTACTTGGCTGAAGTCCTTGAATGTTTGAGGTGAAAGAAGGATTCATACAAACTAGCAAAATCAACCCTAAAAGCAAACAAATCCTCTTCATTCATTTTTCACCTTAAACATTTTGGTGAACCCATGTTTTTAATGAATTTTGCACCTTGCTGAGTGTTGTGCTTCATATTTAAATTCATTTCATTCATTCATATCATTGATCATCTTATTGCATTTGAAAAATTACAAAAAAATGAAAAAATTGGAAAAGTTTGAAAAAATTGGCATTTTTAGCTTGCATTTTCAAATAATTTGAATTAGTTTGCATTTAATTTCAATAAATTTCTGTCATTATCATCACATATGATTTAAAATACAGAAATGCATCATTCATCATTCATTTAGATTGCATTTTCATGATTAAATTGTTGAAAATTGCATGAAATTGTACATTTTTCCATATAACCTAGTTTTGCATTAACTAGGGTTTGTAGTCAAAATCTTGTTTCAGATTTTACTACCCTTTTAAAACAATCATTAGAACTGATTTCTAACTGTAGTGTTGCATCATAGTGGTTTGTTTGCGAAATTTTATGCCTTCGGTTTGGAAAACCTTGATTTTTCACTAGATTTGGCCTTATCGTCTCTCTAGATTTGCATCCTAGGCATGTTGTAAAGGATTTTTCTGAACTAATTGGCTGTTATTAGGGTTATTATCTTCTAACCCTCCTAGAATTCTTTACAACACCTTAATATTGGCCCCTTATAGTGGAAATTTGGTGAAAAATTGCATATTTTGCCTATATTTGACCTAGATTTGCACTCCAAGCATGTTGTGATGGATTTTATGGCTTTAGGTGACTGATATTACCAATATAATCTTATGCACCTCCTAAAATTCTTTACAACTCCCCTTTTGTTGGGTCTTTGCATTGAAAATTTGTGAAAATTTGCATATTTTAGTATATTTTCACTAGGTTTTGACTTGTCATCATCTTAGATTTGCATCAAAAATGTGTTGTGAAGGATTTTATGGCTTTATTGGAATGATATCAGACATATTATTTGCTGCCCCTGATCAATTTCCTTACAACACCTTTTCTTTCACTTATTTACATTGAAAAAAAGCTGAAAAAATCAAACATTTTAGGTCATTTTCATACATAGTATTGCACTGAATTGAAAATATTTTAAAATATGATATTGCATTGAATTGAAAAATTAAATACATGGCTTCTAATCTCAACAATAACAATAGGTTCCCTCTTAGGCCTTACATGAAAAGAAAGGTCCTCGAACCTGAAATTATGTTTACACCTCATGATTGAACAATTGGAGAAACTGAAGGACCTCTCTATATCATTGTGAAAATAATGGGAAATCCTATGGATGGAACCCTTATTGATCCTAATTGCATGACTAATGTAGCCATGGAAGAGTTCCTCTATTCACATGAATTGATACAAGGCTTTTATGATCCTTCGGATATGATGATTAAGACACATAAGGGAACCTTTATAAACACCTCTGGGAAGATATCTTTATTGGTCACTGTATTTGAGAAACATGTAGAACAATGGTTTGATGTTGTCCCCATTTTTGACTTCTTTCACATAAAATTGGGACATCCATGGTTAAAGGCTATGAAAGCTGTCCCTTCAACAATTCATAACTGTGTCAAATTTTCTTTGAATGGACAAGTGCATACTATTCATCGCAATAAGTATAAACCTTTGGTTACAAGACAACATTGTACACTGGATTACTTTTGGGAAAAATCTGAGGTGGAACTGGAGCCATGAACAAACTTTAACTTCTTGGGCTATAGAAACTATAAAACAAAACTATTACATCAAGTGGCCGGTCCTTCTATGCAAGAAACAACAAGAGATGAACAACCTGCATTTGAAGAGAATCCTAGACTGAAAGGAAATGGACCCTATGTTGAGGTTCCTCCTTTGTTATCCTTACAAGGATCGGGAGATAACCAAAATGCATCAGAAAAATAAATAGAACAACCGATACAAACAACTATAACAAAGAAAAAGAGTGAGATAGTACATGATGATTCTTGTTACTATGGTAGACGAAATCAACAATGAAAACTTGCTAAAAATTGAAAAAGAGCAAGAAGATTATCAACCGTTGGAAATAATAGTGGTTCTCCTCCTCACAAGCAACAAAAGGTCTCACTTACACAAGGATTTGAGAAACAAGCATTACATGGATTTTTTGACAATAAGAAAGACTCTCATAAGAACCACTCGACCTTCGTGCAAAACTTAATTGAGCACCTCTCCAAGAGGTTCACAGGCTCTAAAATTTAATATGATGGTACTACTAGGTAAGTATCTCTAACCCCTTATCTCTCGTGATGTGTTTCCACTGTGATGTGTTATGTGTTGTTTAGGCCTCCTGGGATGACCCTTGATTCTCTTGTAAGGTCCAGGATACTAGGAGACTGCCTCTGTTGCGACTCTTCTTCTATATTGCTTCTCCTCTATTTTCACTATTGTGTGTTGTATCTTACAGACATAGCGTCGCAGTTGGTGACTTAGGGGCACCCTCCTACGTGATTGTCCCTAAGGCACTTGTTTCTCCTCTCTTGATTTATTGTTTCCCTTCTTCTAGTGTTTCTATCTAGCAGGCGGATGATGGAAAACATATTATACTAATGCGGACCTAGTGTCCCTTTAGTGAGAAGTCAAAAATTGGACTTAGTTCCTATATGATGATGGGGTTGATATATATTATCCGATGCTTGGCTAGTAGAATCACTTCATGCACTTTGTCGTGTGATCTTGATGGTGTCTTATCGCACTTACAAAACATAACAATACTGTTGCTTCATGCACTTTGTCTATCTTGAATCTTGCATCATGCATTGTTGTTTATAATGACTATATGGACACTAACACTTTTTCTTGCAGGGATGTGTTTGTGGGAACATTTGGTGATCGTAAAGTACATGTCACCTCTGGGGGGCATGGGATTTGTGAGAGCTCATGTTCCCTTGTGTGTTTTCTTCCTACCTTAACATGCTTGATATCGATACCTAATATCAACCACCTTAAGGTGGGGGCATATATAAGGTAAGATGTCTATTGTAGATGTTAGCAATGTGCTTGTTCTTAGGTGCAATCTTAAAGATTGGTGGCAATGAGTCCCTCCTGCACTCTGAGATTTGTTTGCAATCATTTAAGCCCTCATCATGAGGCGGGGATGGTGTATTTCTCATGGAGAGTGCACATCCTATCATTTTCAAAAGTCCTCATTGCGAGGCAGGGAGTGGTTCTGTGACTAACTCAACCCTTAAGCGTGTCTTCGACGATTGTTGTGGCAAAGCCCAATCGTCGGTGTGTGCCTGTAATGTGCCTAAGATGGTGTTGAACCTAGAAATAGGAACACTCCATCACTTGTCTGCTGTGTTTTCCCTGTGTCTTCTAAGTGTGTGTGTATCACATGTTTGTTCCCAAGCATAGTCTTAAAGACTGGTGGCGATGAGTCCGTCCTATGCTTTGGGATTTGTATGGCATGTTTGATTTGTATGCCATACTTGATCTGTATTGCGTGTCTATTGCCTCATATGCAGTCTTAAAGACTAGTGGCGATGAGTCCCTCCTACATTATGGGTGGTGTGTTTACTTCCCTTGTACTTGCATCTACATTTCATATATATGAAAAGAAAAAGAAAAAAATCATCCTATCTTCACTGCATTCATTGTACTCACTGTGTTTTGCGTGTCTTCAATGTTGTATTCTCTGTGTTTTATGTGACTGTAACTATCTTCTCTATGTTTTGCGTGCCGTTACTGTCTTCTCTGTGATTGGCGTGTCTTCTCTGTGCTTGGCATGTTTATGTGTTTGTTGACCATACTTTAATGCATGTATTGTCCTTGCATTTATTCATACATTAAAGTGGGGGCTAAATGTTACATTAGAAAATGTCCCCTTGGGGGCTTTTTCCTCTTAAGGTTTAGCTCCTAGGTCATGTTTATGCATTTAGAGCATTTTTCATGTTAATTTGACATCCCGATGAGAAAACCCTGAAGTTTCATGGAAAATGGGACCTAGGGGGTACATTTATGATAAACCCTACTTGAAATAGGGGGGAGGACTTGGGCGCCCACACCCTAGTCCTGCCCTATTTTACGTTAGGACCAATTTCAAAGTGTCAGTTTATGACCGTTATTTAGGTCCTATGCTGACACAGTAAGTTTCAATTACGAAATTCTTAGCGGGAATGTTTGTAGTTGCATATATATAAGCATGTTTAGGCATTCATTTGTAAACAAGATGAGAATTTTTATTGACAAGCTTATGTTAAGGTGATTCAAGGCATTCATTGTGTGTTGCAGAGCAGAATTTGTGTTGTTCTTCTATTTGTATTTGTAGATTTGGCATCCATCTCCTCATGGTATGAAGAACTTCTTCCTTTCATGAGATCTTCACTACAAGGTGATATCATTTATGTTTTCAATCATTTATCATTTGGATTTTGCCTTTATCTCGCAATGAGACGCATTCTTTATCTGACAATGGTGTTTGGAAGACTTGAATGTCTCTCTGAGGCTTGACTAAGGCAAGCCTCTAAAAACCACAAGCCCCAACCCATTTTTCTGTGATTGCAGGAGCAGAAAAAGTGGAGTTGTAGGAGAGAAGTGCAGACTGTTAGAATTGCAGATCAGAGAAGAAAATAGGGAGCTGGACTTGGGTGCCCACTCATTAGGCCTCTGGATCTCGCAACTGAAGAATCTCTGGAATAGTAGGAACATGCTATAGACAAGGTTTCCAGATCCTGACAAAAAGTATGGCATTGGACTAGGGCACCCACTCATTAGTCCCTAACTGTTCTATTTTCTGAACTTCAAAATTTGGTACGCATTTGATATCTCTATGTGCGAGCATTTTTCGTGATTTGTTTGTTTACTTCCGAATTTGCATAATTAGGGTTTTGAGCATAATCAGGCTTAATTGATTAACAAAATCAGATAATTCCAAATTTCCCTGATATTCCAAGTGACTGAAAGCCTGATAGTAGACTTCCTACTCGGCTGAAGTCCTTGAATGTTTGAGGTGAAAGGATGATTTATACAAACTAGCAAAATCAACCCTAAAAGAAAACAAATCCTCTTCATTCATTTTTCACCTTAAACAATAGCTACTCTTGAGACCTCCGAACCCCTACCTATAACTAATGTTGAAAAGGAAACTCCTGAAAGAACAGAGCTTGCTGTGGAGAAGAAGAACAAAAGATTGTAAAGGAAGGCCACTAGCAGAATTTATGTGAGCCATGGAGGTGGTAGTGAAGGAGAAGAGAAACTAGTCTAGAAGAAAAAGGGATCTCTTCCTACTGATGAAGAAACACAGGCAAAAAGAGCAAAAACTGATACCAAAGAAAATGAAGCCACTATGACTCTAGAAGCCACAATCAATGTAGTGGCTGTGCATGGAAATTTGAAGCCTATTGCAGACCTCTATGATGAGAGCTCTAATGCTAACCAGTCTATAATTGAAGCCACTATGGTAAGATTCTTGGATATGTTTAATAAAGCATTAAGTGAAGTTGTGACTGACTTGCCTGATAGCCTAGCTAGCATTCTAACTGCTAGAAAATATGAGGCTATGGCTAAAGATGTAGAAATGAAGGAATCAATTTTGAAGAAGTTTTTTTCAAGTCTCACTGGACAAGATAAAGTCAAAGCCACTTAGAGGCTTAGTGAAGAATTTAGAAGCAAAAGGAGAATCAATACTCTGATGTTTGGGGACAAAAATGAAATTGAAAAGTTAGAGAAAGAAACTGAAGAAATAACTCTAAATGTGCTCAATTAACTTCAGATTCCAACTGTAGTAGACACAGATGAAGAAGAGTAGAATCTTGGTGTTAGCACTTCAAGTGTAGTCCATAATATGGGCGGTGAACAAAGTGTACCATCTCCACCACCTTCTACAATCTCAGTGGATCAAGGTGTGATCCCTCCTCTTGTAAACTTAGGAAACAATGAAGAAATGAGAGAGTCTGTTGAGAAAAGGAATGCAGAAGAAGAGGAAAAACAAAAAGAGGATATCTCAGAACAAGTGGTTGACACCTCTGTTCTGGAGAATAATGAAGATCAACATGCTCCTGCTAGAGAAAAGCCTTCGGAACACTAGTACAGAAACAATAATATATGATTAAAAAACTACTAAAAACTGCTTATAAATGACTAAACATGGTCACGTGACCATTAGTAGTTTATTACTAGTCATTTATAACACGACCAAATTTATGACTAAACCATTTTTAGCCATTTATTGGTTGTTTTGATTGATCAATTTGGTGGTATATTTAGTCGTTAATTTGGTAGTATATTTAATCATTGATTGTTGTTAACTGGTCATTTATTTAGTCATTGTAATCATTAATTGCCATCAATTGGTAGTATATTTAGTCATTTTTATTCACTGATTTCACTGGTCATATATTTAGTCATATTTTTTCACTGATTTATGTCAATTGGTAGTATATTTAGTCAATTTAATTATTAATTGATGTCAATTAGTAGTATATTTAGTCATTTTAATTGACTGATATTTGAGGATTTAAACATAAAACACAGAAATACACATCAATCATCAATTGCACACAATAAGATAACCATTGAGAAGGCAAAATCACTTAACTTTATTAAAAGAAAGGTGTTCTTACAACTTGGACAAGTTTGAAATATCTATCTTGCTTGAAAAATGGTTAGAAATAGAGTATTACAATTTTTATTTTCACTCACAAGACTGAAAATCTGAGTTACAATGCACAAAAATGACAAGAAAGAAACTTCTCCAAAAAACTTCTGCAATGATGGAAACGCATGCTTGGAGCCCTTAAATGTGAGCACATGCCCCTTTCATCTATAAAAACTTCTACAATGTGGGAAATCTTCCTGGAGCATGTTGTAACATGTAGAATCCAAGGAGAGTGTTGATTGTGTCCCATAAATGAAGCTCTCTCCTTTAATGCAGTCAACGATAACCCTATAATCTTTCCTCCTTTATATGCAACATGCCATCTGATATGAGCAACAGGGTGCTACCTTTTTTGCCATGAATGAAGTTGTCCCTCAGTACAACCAACAAAATTGCTATTAGTCTCAATTCAAAAAGAATAAAAGTGCATTGTATATTGCAAGTTTACAAAAGTAAGTCTAAACACAGCAGAAAGATAAATCAATTAAAAAATTGTAGGAGATAGATCACATCCACAAACATGGCAGAGCTATGCAAAATTAGAGAAATTGTCTTGGCAAACGAAGGTAGCAGGGTATTTCCAGATTCAAGACTTTTACTTAATGCTACGGAATAGAAGAAAAAAGAATCATTTATTTGCCACCATAGTGAAAAGTTAGCAATTGCATTTGGTTTGTTAAACATGGCCCCTAGTACAACTATTAGAGTTGTTAATAACCTTCGAGTATGTTTTGATTTTCACACTGCAACAATATGAGAAAACAAATATTAGAGTTGGATTCAACAAGACTTTCACACTGCAACAATATGAGAAAACATGGCCCTTGGCAAGAGAAATTGTTTTGATTCAGCAAGATTTTCACACTGCAACAATATGAGAAAACAAATAATCAGCAAGATTATTCTAATATAAAAATTGCACAATCAATAGAAATTTTAATTCACAATAAGAATGTGAAGAGATGAAAACACAAGTTAAAACTAATACAAATCTGTTCATTGATAATGACTATGAATACCTTATGGTCTTAACTTACAAGAAGTAATTTTTAAATTCTCATGGATATTTTGATAGTATCTGCATCTTTCCATTATAGAATCCAGTTCCTACTTTTAGACCCTTATTTCTAAAACTCCTTAACTTCACCTGTTTGTTTCATACACTACAACTCTCTCCTTCCCCTTGTAATAGGATGTAAAATAGTAATTTAGAGTCAAAGTCTTGTCTAGTACATACTACAAATTCTAGTGAAATTAACTTTTCCAAGTAATACATTGGTAGACTGTAGCTTTATACTAGTGAAGTTAACTCACTAAGTAGCACAAGTAGATTACAGCCAAAATAATAGTGAAATTAACTCTCAATATAATACTTGAAAAGATTTCAGCCACTACACACTAATATATGTATTTACAGAATCTAGAGCAATATCAGTAAGGCTAAATACATCTATAGATAATTATAAGAAATAAAACATGTGAGATATGTTGTGCAAGTATGTGCCTAATCAATCTTGTCATTGATGTCAACATATCCATCTTGTCATTGGTATCAACTATGCTCCTATCTTGTTGTTTGCTTGTAATGAGTAAGATGCTTTGTATTTACTTATGTAAGTAATCTTGATGTTGAGGATATTAAGAAAATTAGCTTCTCCGGTAGAAACAATGAGTTGCAGTGGAAATAGTGTATTGCATACAGAAGAACAGTCTAGAAGAATGCTCCGCATTTTTTGTAGAATGAATATCTTTGTCTATGGATTGGAAGTTATTTAGAAGTCCATCTGAAGATGCTATGTTCCGAGTTTGAGCCTCTGATATGAAGAATTGAGTGAGTTATGTTCACCAGAGTGAAAATAACATTTTTCTATATGTTTGGCAAAGACAGGAAGAGAGTGTTATGCTCTGCATTCCTCCGCATTCTTCCGCATTAGTATTTTGATCTACGGTTCTAGAGATAAGTCTGAGATAATGTTAAGTTCCTTTAACTCTAATGCTTCATGATTTGGTGGTCTGCAAGCTATCCTTTCTTTATAATAGTAGTTGATAGTGTTGTTCTTGTTCTCCAGTTTGAAGAATCTTCTTGACAGAGTGGTTAGAGATCATGCGGTTGTTCCTGGTGATTACAATGTGCTTGTGGATGTCTCCTGATCATGTTCCTACCTTTTTATTGGTCCACAAACAGAAGTGTGGATCGTGAAAAAATAATGTTCTTAGAAAACCTAGTGTTAACTCTAGTCTTGGCTGACTTGGTTTTTTTCACTATTTGTGGAGATGCATTGAAGATTGTAGATGCGTGTTGTGGCGTGGAGGATTTTGTTTGAGTCCTAGCTAAGGCATGGCATGTTCATCATACTTCTGTACATCTTTCCTTAGCTAAATTTTGTAATAGGTCTAGACCTATTTCTATGTATGTTTTGTAATGCTGACCTTGGAGAATGTTCCAATGGTTGATGATTGTAATTCTGACCTTGATGTACATTCCAAGGTTGATGAATTGTATAAAAGCATGTAGTAGAGTTGCGAAAAAGTGGGGTGAGTGTGAAGATGAAGAGATAAGTGTGAAGGTGTGAAAGAGCAGAGAAAAGAAGTTATATTGTGCTTCAATGGAACTAAATCATGGCATGGAGTAGATGCTACTTAATCAGTTCACCACTTTGGCAATGAGCCACCCCTTGGTAGTGAGCCACCCTCTAGCAGTGAGCCGTTCTTTGCAGTGAGTAATTTGGGTAGTGAGCCCTGTAGGAAGTGAGCCTCTATTTTTTGGTATTGTTACAACTCATATTTCTGTGGGCTAACACCCACCATGGTTTTTCCCTTTTAGGGTTTTCCACGTAAGAATCTGGTGTCTACTGTGTTGGATGTTTGTTTGTGATTAAGTTTATGGTTTCATGCTTTCATGGTTAAATCTGATTATAAGCAATTAAGTTGTTGATGGTTTGATGTTAATATGAATCTAAGTTTCTAGGACAACTGATTCACCCCCCCTCTCAGTTGTCTGGTGTATTTCAACAATTGGTATCAAAGCTAGATTCCTCGGTGGAAAGCTTAATAGCTTGAGGTAGATCCAGGATGTCTTACAAGAAGGAAGCTCCGCAGTTTGATGGGATGAATTATGCAACTTGGAAGAGTCGCATGAAGAGCCATCTACTTTGTATTGGTTATAAAGTATGGCAAGCAACACAGACTGAATATGCCATGCCAGAGAATGGTCTGATAACTGAAGATGAAGTCAAAGAATATGAGGTAAATATAAAAGCTAGAGATGCTCTGTTGAGTGCACTAACTGACTTTGATTTAATAAAGGTCATGGATTATGAGTATGCTAAAGAAGTCTGGGATAAGCTGAGTAATCTGTATGAAGGAGATGATTCCATAAAGAGTGCCAAATTGCAAGGACTAAAAGCCAAATATGAAGGTCTTAAAATGGGAGAAGATGAAAACATAACATCCTTCATGCAAAAGGTTGATGAACTTGTTACTGGAGTCAAAGGTATGGGAGGTTGATTGAACTAAAGTTGTGATGAAAATTCTTAGGTCATTACCAAAATCCTATGCACACAAAGTAGCTGCAATTGAAGAAATAATGACTGTGAAAAAGATTAATAAGGATCAGTTGCTTGGTAAGATTACTGCTTTTGAAATGAGAGAGTTTGGTGATCCTCTGCCAAAATTAGAAACTTCTTTCAAAGCCAGTACTTCATAAAAGATCTCCAGAGTAGAAAAATACAAGGTAGAAGCTGATGATGAGCTTGATGAAATTGAAGCCAACTTTTTTGATAGATTGCAAAGAGGTTCCGGTAAGTTCAAAGGCAGATTACCTTTCAAATGTTTCTCATGTGGTAAAGTAGGTCATTATGCTTCCAGATGTATTGAAAGAATTGAAAGGAATAGAAAAAGATTTTGAGAACAAGCCTAGAGCTCCAAAGAAATGCTACTATGTTAGAGATTTTGATGATGAAGGTGTGACGAATGATGAATCTGATGATGCTAGTAATAGTGCAAATGAATGTTTGTTTATTGCTATTAAAGAAGAACCTATGTCTACTAATCCTGCTAGCTCTGTGAAGGAAGATAAACCAGTGGAAGAAAGTGCTTCGGTTGTTCAGGTTGAGAAAGATAAGGATGAATGGATTATTGATAGTGTATGCTCACATCACATGACTGGTGATAAAAGTAAGTTTGTAAGTTTGGAAAAATATGATGGAGAACTGGTTAGGTTTGGAGACAATGCAACTAGTAAGATTTGTGGAAAAGGATCTATTTCATTTGATGGTAAGCATAACACTGGCAATGTTCTCTATGTGAAGGGTTTAAATCATAATATTTTGAGTGTTGGTCAGATGTGTGACAAAGGCTATGATCTGAGATTCAAAGACAATGGATGCAAGATAATGGAAAGCTCCGGAACTGTGATTGCTACTAGTAAGAAGACCAGAGGTAACATCTATCAATTAAGAGGAACTAATGATTACTGTTTATTAGCCCAAGCAAATGAAAGTTGGTTGTGGCATAGAAGTATGTGTCATATAAATTTTGATAATCTGGTAAAGATAAGTTCAGGACAAAATGTAAGAGATCTACCAAAACTTGTAAAACCGTCCAATACTATTTGCAAGGAATGTCAGTTGGGGAAGCAGACAAGAACACGTTTCAAGAGTAAAGAGCAATTCTCTGCCAGTTTGTTGGATCTAGTTCATACAGATCTATGTGGTCCTACAAGGATAAAAAATCTACAAGGAGACATGTACTTCATGTTGCTTATTGATGATTGTTCTAGAATGACTTAGGTTACTTTTCTAAGAGACACATAAGAAGCATTAGAGAAGTTCAAATCCTTCAAAGCTATGGTTGAAAATGAAATAGAACTCAAAATCAAATGCTTGAGGTCTGATAGAGGAGGTGAGTTCACATCAAATGAATTCAACATTTTTTGTGAAGAGCAAGGGATAAAAAGACAGTTGTTTGCACCTAGAACTCCTCAGCAAAATGGAGTTGTGGAAAGGAAGAACATGACAGTTCAAGAAGCTGCCAGAATAATGATGAAGGAAGGAGGCTTGCTGGAAGTCTTCTGGAAAGAAGCTATACATACTATTGTCTATATTCAAAATAGAGTTCAAGTGAAAGGTAATGGCACTAAAACCCCCTATGAATTGTGGTATGGAAGAATTCCAACAGTAAAATACTTCAAAGTCTTTGGAAGCAAATGCTATATCAGAAGAGATGAAGACCTAGGGAAGTTTGATGCAAGATGTGATGAAGGAATCTTCCTTGGATATTCTACCAAGAGTAAGGCCTACCAATGCTACAACAAAAGGTTGAAGAATATTGTAGAGAGTGCAAATGTGAAAGTGGATGAAGGCAAAGGAAAAACATCAGTTTAGAGTGGCTATGAATCAGATGAACTTGCTGCTACTTATGAAGAAAAAATTGAATAAGAAATCAATCAAGATGAAGAAGAAAAGGGTCTAGAAGTTGCTGCTAAGACCCCCAGGTATGTAAGAATCAATCACTCTGAAGATCAAATTATTAGAGACAAAGACAAAGGAGTACTGACAAGGAAAAGAACTACAAAAGAACAAGTGAATTACTGTTTGCTCTCTACCTAGTTAGACCAAAAACTGTGAATGAAGCCTGCAATGATGAAAATTGGGTTAAGGCAATGGAAGAAGAGCAAATGTAGATAGAGAGGAATGAAACTTGGGAATTAGTTCCTAGATCTACTGTCATTGGAACCAAATGGGTCTTCAGGAATAAGCTGAATGAAAATGGAGAAGTTGTAAGGAATAAAGCAAGGCTTGTGTGCAAAGGATATTCTCAAATTGAAGGGATAGATTTTGAAGAGACTTTTTCTCCCGTAGCTCAGATTGAAGCAATCATAATGTTTCTGGCATTTACAGCTCACAAAGATTTCAAAGTGTATTAGATGGATGTGAAGTCTGCATTCTTAAATGGGGAGTTAGAAGAGGAAGTCTACATTGAGCAACCAGAAGGATTCCAACTATAAAATCAAGGTGATATGGTATGAAGGTTGAAGAAAACATTATATGGACTCAAGCAAGCTCCCAGAGCATGGTGTGCAAGGTTGGATAAGTACTTATTGCAGTTAGGATTCAGTAAAGGCACTGCTGATAGTAATCTTTATTTCAAGATTAATGGTGATCAAATTTTGATTGTTGAAGTCTTTGTTGATGATATCATCTTTGGAGGAAATGAAGGTATGTGTATGAAATTTGCTGGTAAAATGCAAAAAGAGTTTGAGATGTCTATGTTTGGTGAGATGAATTTCTTTCTGGGTTTGTAAATCAATCAATCAGATAAAGGAATATTTACTCTTAATGCTTATATAGATGTTGATTGGGCAGGAGATGTTGATGACAGAAAAAGTACAAGTGGAGGTGCTTTCTTTTTTGGGAAATAGATTGGTTTCATGGCTGAGCAAGAAATAAGATTCAATCTCATTGTCAATTGCAGAAGCAGAGTATATTGCAGCAGCATGTTGTTGTACTCAAGTGTTATGGATGAAGCATATTTTGAAGGATATAAGAGTTGTTTATGAAGATCCAATTGTAATCTTGTGTGATAATACAAGTGCCACAAATATTTCCAAGAATCCAGTGATGTACTCAAGAACAAAGCATATATCTATAAGGTATCACTTTTTGAGAGAAAAGGTGACAGAGAATGAAGTTAAGTTGGAATATGTGTCCACAAAGGATTAGATTGCAAATATTTTCACTAAGCCTCTGCCTAAAGATACTTTTGAGTATCTCAAGGAAAAATTAGGGGTCATTACCCCTCCAGCTCTGAACTAAGATGCAAAGGAATGCATCAATCTAGTGGTGCCGAAAGATTCATTCTTTGATCTGGATTGATGTTTTGAGAGCTACCTCTCAAGGCGAGTAGCTGAATGATGACAAAAGAGTTGGTTGTAGAAGTTCAAATTTGATCAGAAGCAACAGAGTGCAAGTATGTGCCCTTTGCCATTGATGTCAAAGGGGAAGAGAAATCATGTGAAAAACTTAGAAGAAGAAGTGTAGATGTGTAAAGAGAAAGGGGGAGAATCGCAAAAGTGTAGATGTGTAAAGAGAAAGGGGGAGAATCATGTATTGATGGTCTTTACAATTTTTCACATCATATTTTGCCATCAATGACAAAGGGGGAGATTGTTGCAAGTATGTGCCTAATCGGTGTTGTCATTGATGTTAACATATCTGTGTTGTCATTGGTGTCAACTGTGCTCCTATCTTGTTGTTTTCTTGTAATGAGTAAGATGATTTGTATTTACTTATGTAAGTAATCTTGATGTTGAGGATATTGAGAAAATTAGCCTCTCCGGTAGAAACAATGAGTTGCAGTGGAAACAATGTATTGCATACATAAGAACAATCTAGAAGAATGCTCCACATTTTTTGTAGAATGAATATCTTTGTCTGTGGATTGGAAGTTATTTAGAAGTGCATATGAAGATGCTATGTTCTGAGTTTGAGCCTCCAGTATGAAGAATTGAGTGAGTTATGTTCACCATAGTGAAAACAACTTTTTTCTGTATGTTTGGCAAAGATAGGGAGAAAGTGTTATGCTTCGCATTCTGAGCCACATTGAAGTATTTTGATCTACGGTTCTAGAGATAAGTCTGAGATAATTTTAAGTGCCTTCAACTCCAATGGTTCATGATTTGGTAGTCTGCAAGCTATCCTTTCTTTATGATAGTAGCTGACATTGTTGTTCTTGTGCTCCAGTTTGAAGAATCTTCTTGACAAAGTGGTTAGAGATCATGCGGTTGTTCCTAGTGATTACAATGTGCTTGTGGATGTCTCCTGATCATGTTCCTACCTTTGGATTGGTTTGCAAAGAGAAGTCTGGATCATGAAAGAAGAATGTTCTTAGAAAACTTAGTGTTAACTCCAGTCTTGGCCGACTTGGTTGTTTTCACTATTTGCGGAGATGCATTGAAGATTGTAGATACATGTTGTGGCATGGAGGATTGCGTTTGAGTCCTAGCTAAGGTGCGGCATATTCATCATACTTCTTTGCATCTTTCCTTAGCTAAATTTTGTAATAGGTCTAGACCTATTTCTGTGTATGTTTTGTAATGCTGACCTTGGAGAATGTTCCAATGGTTGATGATTGTAATACCGACCTTGATGTACATTCTAAGGTTGATGAATTGTATAAAAGCATGTAATAGAGTTGCAAAAAAGTGGTGTGAGTGTGAAGATGAAGAGATAAGTGCGAAGGTGTGAAAGAGTAGAGAAGATAAGTTATATTGTGCTTCAATGGAACTAAATCCTGGCATGGAGTAGATGCTACTTAATCAGTTCACCACTTTGGCAGTGAGCCACCCTCTGGTAGTGATTCATTCTTTGTAGTGAGCAATTTGGGCAGTGAGCCCTATAGGCAGTGAGCCTCTATTTTTTGGTATTGTTATAACTCATATATTTCTGTGGGCTAACACCCATCGTGGTTTTTCCCTTTTAGGGTTTTCCACGTAAAAATCTGGTGTCTACTATGTTGGATGTTTGTTTGTGATTAAGTTTATGGTTTCATGCTTTCATGGTTAAATCTGATTATAAGCAATTAAGTTGTTGATGGTTTGATGTTCATATGAATCTAAGTTTTTGGGACAACTGATTCACCCCCCTCTCAGTTTTTTGATGTATTTCAACAAGATAGTTATGTAACTACAATGTAAGAAATAAAATATACAAGCTAGTTCATGCACCTGAACACATAATGCAATAAAATACAATAGACATAACAATTTCTAGCTAAAATGACGAACATCTACTTTTCAAAAGTTATAACAAAATTAGCAGTTATTACATTCCTTCATGACACTCAACTTGGGAAAAAGTTTCATTTGATTATAAATAGTTTCATTTATGAAATAGCACCACTGATTGATATGCTCTATTTTTGGAAGGCATGTTGGATTCTTTAATAGTTACAAATCAGACTGGTGAAATACTTATAAAGCCTCTATTTCCAGACTTTTGCATTTCTATATTTGTTTGATTGGAAATGCTTTTAATTATATTAATGATTATACAATGAAGGTACACTATAATAAAGAATTGTCTGTAGCTCTTACTGGTCATGGAAGGCTGAAAAATGATGAAATAATGAGTGTTCCACATTATAGAATACCAAAACACCAAACTTAATAGAGAAGTAAAGCATCCAAATACATATTATCTCTAAGTAGAAACATGTCTTTTGAATTCAATTTCATAACGATTCTCCACACTGGTTTCTATAAAAAATGTAGCAACCAAAAACAATATGTCTTTAGCATCAGACAGTACTAATATTGATATTATCTAGCTATAAGAAACAAAGTCCTTTGAACTTATTAGAGACAATACAAGATATACTAACGAGCCAAACCATCATTGAGAAATCACTATATGTTCAAGACATAATGTCCTAATGAAGATTATGCATAGTGATAACTAGTAGCAGAGATACATCATCTATTATTTGTTAGATTGAAGATAAAAGCCACATGTTAGTGAAGCTTAAGCATTTTGACAATTGGTGATAGAGATACATCATCTATTACTTGTTAAGCTGGGAAAAGTGGCCACCAATAACTTAACAGGTGGCCAACATTCACAAACATGCATCAGTAGCAACAAATCCATGAGGGTTCAGGGTTTAGGTATAGTGGTTTGCCAATGCCACAGTTGCTCAAACTACAAGTGCCCTACTAGACATACATGAAAATGTGGAAGCATAGACAAGGCAAGTGTACTGTTTCAAAAAATGCCTCAAAGAAATGTGATATCATGGAATGCCATGATTAAAGGATATGTTCAAAATGGGTTTTTCTTCAAAAAGTCCTTAGAAAAATTTAAGAAAATGTAACCAGTGAGTGTAAAGCCCAACTCCTCAACCTTTGAAAGCATCCTTCCTGCCTGTGTGTGAATTGGAGTTTTGGATGAGGACATGAACATCCATCAAAAGCATATTTGGAAGTAGATTTTTATTAGATATTATAGTTGCAAGTTCCACTTTGGATCACCAAAGCCTTCAGATAAACTTCTGCACTTTATAAAATGTCACTATATGCCTCCATCGTAACACCACATGGTTTGTTGCTAGGTTCCACAGTGATGCAGGAAAAGCATGTTGAGTCACCCGCTCTCCCACAAACTCTTTAAGTCATGCCAGCAGTGCTATAGGAAAGCCTTTTCTCAAGTCATGGTAGTCAACATGAATGTTTTAAGCATGGGTTCTTGTAGAAGAGCCTGTATCTTATCTATGGGCACATTTGGGATGATCATATTTTGCTCCACCAATATCATGAATCAAAGGCAAACAATACACTCCTCTAGCTTAAATATTTGAGATCTCACACATTACGCTCAAGGCATCACATGTTGACTGCCTCAAGCTCTTTCACTATGCATTCCAAGGCTTATCATTATTTAATGCCCAGGCTATCTATTATTATGACTTCTCCTTAGAAATTCATACCCTTTCCTTCATCCCTTGGTTGTTCTAATGCATTTGATTGTGACTACATTTGTGAGTGAATGCTGCTCCCTTTTGATCACAGTGTCCCTAAAGGACTGCTCGCTCAGTATTATTTCTACTGTGATTGTGGATTATCACTATTGCTCTAGACATATCCTTTTGATATCCAATCAGTGACCACTACCACACTCAGGATAGATTGTGCCTACTCTATCCTCACATAAACTCTATCACAAGTTTTTGATAATGTTCAATCCCTTTCATGGTTTTCAACACAAGAGATAATTCAATACACACAACATAGTCTACAAAAGGATAATAAGAGAAGGTAGTCAATGGTTTCCAAGGATACAAGCATAGTAAACAAGGTTTCAATGGCGTGAGTAAAAGAACAAAGGACTCCAGTTTTATTATTAAAAGGAAAATATGTGAAGTTGTAGAACAATCATCAAGAAATACAAGTGTTATTAATAGTGAAGGTAGGCAGTGCAATACAAATCCATGTGACAGTCTCACAAGTGCAAGAGCAAGGAAAAATTATAGAAGAAATGTTGCCTTAAGTCAGGTCATCACAAGACACAATAACCTTGACACAATATAATGAGTCACAATCACCTCATATAGAGATAGTTCATACAAAAAGGTAGATCTAGGACAAATAATGGACATTGTTAAGGAGACCAATCAAAAGAGTAGAATCTTCATATGAGGCCATCTCTAGGTTTGAATACCATAGATTGAGGAAATTTTCTACCCTGTATAAACCTACCTTCACTTTGTTTGACAACACATACGGGTATTGAGAATTGTAATGGCAGTGAGTTGAGGTGGAAGACATTGTGCACCAAGACAATGGGAAATCACACTCTTGAGGAGCCAAAGTATAGATCAAACTTGTGAAGAACACCCCAACAAGGTAGAGAGTAGGAACTTTGATGACAGGCCACAATGGTTCTTTAAAGGATAGAGAATCCCAAAGACATTATGATGAACAGGGCCAATGTCCTCAATAGTACTAAAAGATTAGAGGTTTAGATGACTTAGAAGATAGTTTAGTAAAAGAAAGTTAAAGCCTTTGGAAGCTATAGTGACATAATGATTTAAGGGCCTATATAATGGATGTAGATCTTTTTAAGGTATATCTTGCATGGAAGGGAGAGTATGGTAATGAGTCTGATTAACAAGAAGATAGAGATCATAAAGGAAAAGTTGCAGGTCAAAGATCATGGGGAGACATGTCATATGAGGACAAGATAATCACAAGGACAATCATAGATTGAAAGGGTAGTCATGATGACTGTAATCAAGAGTATAGGTGGACAGTTGTCACATGAATGTATAGTCACTTAAAATTTGCATATCACGGTCTTTAAAGTTCATCATGCCATGTGACATCTTTAAAGGATAATTTGAGTGCATGAATACAAGATGTGTAAAGAAAGTCATATGAAGGTGGAGTATGGTTCCTAGCATAGAGGATATCTCTTTGAAGTGCATGATCGACAGTGTTGGTTGTAGTTTTCACTTTCTTTTCTTGGAATTCTGTTAATTCATGACAAGTTATCTGTGATATTCTTAGTTTTTGGAACCCATTAAAAGGTGTAAGATGGTAGGAGATAGCAGATCATCCCTACATAGTGATATGAAGGTGAAAGAGTTTGTAAAAGAGTAGTAAGATAGACTTACTATGAGAAAGCCAGAGATATGTACAATGAGATCATCACTATGGTGTTTTTTGTAGAAGGCTTCAAGTCAATAATTCAACACAAGACTAGAAGTTTTGTTTACTGACATTGAATCAGAAGGATATAACCATCCCTTGCAACATAGGGATTTAATTTCATTTGCCAAGCAAGAGGTTTTTGGTGACAATATTCAAGAGTAGAAAAATAGTACCATGTAGATGACATGGCTATGAAGTTGTTAAGGTCACAATAAGTGTGTAGGCATGCATGAAAAAGTGTTCTTAAACCATGAAATGAACTCGGTCAAAAGGTAGGGGTAGGATAGTCTGAAATGCATAACATGGAAGCTTATAGGCCTTTAATGAGAAATGGTATAGAAGATAGCAAAACTATGTGTCAAAAGGACTGTGCAAGGGCAATGATCATATAGAAATGATAAGGTTTTTTTATGCCAAAAGATAATGAATACTTAGAGTGAGTCCAGTGATGAATGAGGACAAGAAGTTTGCATATGATTCATCACCATGACAGTGTCAAGTGCAAGCTACATGGACAACTCTTAGCTATACCTTGGATTATGAGAGGTTCATGAAGACATGAAAGCAGAGTTTTGAAGAGGAGAGTGCTCTATTAAATACAATCATGTTACAAATGGAAAAGGATTTCACCATGAAGATCTCCTTGAACATTCAATAGTGGTATACCTATTAACAAAGGGAAATGAATTGTGTAGAAATATTTATAAAAAGGTAGATTGCAGATAATAAAAGATGGTTATAAGCCATAAAAGATGATAGTCATTGTCAATAGATATAAGGGCAATCCATATGCAAAAGATACTCTCTATGACTATAATAAATAGGACAAGTACCATGAAGCTAAGGGAAAATCAAGAAGTAGGGATAGTTACTATAACCAATGGATAGTGACAAAATTTTATGAAGATAGTTAGCTCATACATGATAGTAAATATGACCTTAGTCATAGTTGAAGATAGCATAAGTGGATATCAAGTAATTGCATTGAGATTGATCTCATTGAAATAGGATAGTCATGGTTATCAATATTTATAAGACATGAAAGGACAGAGCACAATTATCTTGAAGACTTTTAAACTGCAATCTTCAGATATGAATGACAATCATGAAAGATCAATCATGAAGGCTTCATGGGACAGTTATAGCCACATGACAATGGGTGATAAGGGAGATCTAAAACACTTGTTTATTTAGGTCTAAAATGATGGATAAAAAGAAAGAGAAGCTATAGTCATGATAATTTAGATAAAGAAAACATGCAATGGTAGGTTACTTTTGAACACCCACATCAAACCCTAATGAGATTTGTCTCAAGAATTTGTTTTCAAATGAATAGATTTGAGGACAAAACCTCACAAATTGTTAGTAACTAGAGAAAAAAACCCCTACTAGTTTGTAAATGGCCAAGGACAAAAACCTATTAGCCAAAGAAGCGGTTCTCACCCATAGGTTGTGGCTGAATTTTTAATGGTGGTTGACATTGGTGATATCAAGATAGTAAAACATACATATTGCCATTTATTCATCATTATTTTCCTTACAAAGACATAAATATTGCCATTCATAACCAGAAAAACTCCTCATAACAAGTAAAACCCATTGACACTTCAACAATGAGACTGTTGTCATGTCTTAAACATATCATGGCTTATGATCTTCTCAAAAGATCAGCATCGTGATATAAAAGTATCACCTATGAAGGTGGTTGTTTTCCTAATAAGAGCTTTGGCTTCCTAGTTTGGGCTTATGACAGGGATAAAACCTTCATGAGGAGACAAGAAAGCTCTTCCTCAAAACTTTAAACAAAACTAAAAACCCTAACGACATAGAGTATACTTGGCAAGATGTGAGGATGAAGGCTTTGAGAAAAACCTCAAATATTATCTCAACGTGGGCATGATCTGTCCTCAAAACCTTGGACAATCTCCTCGTGCATGTAATGTGTCTTCAAACCCTTGTGAATCTCTGCATTGTAGATGAATTCAAAGCCAACAAAGAAAGGTTTCTTCAGAGAAAACTCAACATGCCTTTATCCCAGATCTTCTGAACAACGTGGATAGATGCTGGTGCAACCAATTGCTGGTTCTACGCCATGCCCTTGAAAAATCTTTGGACTTCTTCCAACCAACAAACTAAAAAAACCCTAACCTTCCTCTTGTTACGTGGCTCAATAGACACAATGAAATTAAAATTCTCTTTTTCATTATTTGGCACCCAAAAAAAAACTTACTCAAAATTCTCTTTTTTATTGTTTGGCACCCAAAAAAAACTTAGCCTTTCACTTTCTTTTTTATTACTTTCCACTTCTCCTTTTTTTATTTGATGATCAAATTAGTCACTTACAATGATCAAATTAATCATTTATTTAGTCACTTATAGCTATGTTGCAAAAAATGACTAGAATTTAATCATTTTTAGTTGTCGTGACTAAAAGTTTTAGTCACGTAGTCATTTATTTGCCAAATTCTACTAGTGGAAATTCCTGCTACACAAGTGTCTCTAGATGAAGGTAGAAAAGAAACTGCTGGTGAGAGTTCATTAGACTCTCTTAGAGAAATTTTGGCAAAGCAGAGAAACTTAGATTTTGTCATCACCTGATTTGTTACAAGGACAGTTAAATTTGGTTACCATGTCCCCATAGAAAAATTGAAGTTGGGAACAATTTTCTAAGCCACGGCCCAAGAGGAGATTCTGAAATCTCACATGGAAGATAATGAGCTTATTGATGAAGCTATGACAACTTTTGAGAACATCATGCCTGGTGTAAAGAGAGACACCTCTTTGACTCCTCCAATGCAGATTATGAAACTCATGGAGTCTGTCAGTTCTCTGTTGTCACATAGAATTACACCCAGTGTTGAAGGCTTTTAAGGCTCCAACAATCTAGTGAAACATTGAGACGACCTCCAGGTGTGGGACCCTATAGGGAGGCCAAATCTCTAGAGAGAGGCTAGTTCCTTTACTGAATGAAAGATTTAGCAATCCTAAGACTAAACCTAATCTATGCAACAGTTATGAAAAGAGTAAGAAGGATGAACTGAAAATAAAAGGGGAGGTGATACACTAGGTTTGAATATGGGAAGGCCCTCAACACAACCATATATGCACAAAATAACAATATCCAACAGACCAACATACACAAATCATGAACTACTTACAGAGGTAAGAGAAACTAAATGAAACCCAAGAGGAAAGATGCATTCACAGATGGAGATCAAACAGAAAAATACACAGAGCAAAGAACCATTCATGAGAAGGTAAAATCTGATTTCTATTATCAAAGAGGCGCGATTACAATTGCAAGAGATATGGTTTGTAAAACCAAAAGCCAACTGAAATACATTACAATTCATGGTTTATATAGTATTTACAAGCAAGCACCATTACCTACTATAATGAATGTGCCTAGGGGTCTGTTAGAAAATATTATCGCCAAAAGGAATGTCAGTCTGCAAGAATTCATTGCAGAAAAAATCTGGAGCCTGGGAAGATGGGAGATATTTTGGGACTTCAATGCAAGCTGCTGAATCACTTACCTGCAACCATAAATGCAACAAATATCTGCATCTAAAAAGTCCTCGCAACACTTTAAATCGGTCATTGAGATGTCTTGTCAACCGAGACTGTAGATTTATCCTTAGTCGACGACCATCTTGATATCTAGATATGCAAATCCGGATCATGAAATTTGGATCATATTTTGAAATGAGAATACCCCCCCAAAAGCCTGCCAAATGAAAGAGGAGGAAATTCTAATCACTTTTGCCTTTTGGATCATGTAGAAATTCATCAAGATGAGGGAGATATCCATGCTCAAAGTTGTGGTCAACATGCATATGGATGTCCACATGTCATCATCTCACAACCACACAGTGGGAACGTGACATCAACTTTGGCACTTTGCGGGCTTGCAAAATCCAGATGCATATATTTGGGGGCTGCACATTTGCAAATATCCGGATGAAATATTCGGTTTGAACACAAGAGTCTTCATATCCTGATATCCAGATGAACCTATTAAAATTACCTTCGCAGCATGGAGAAACTGTCATCCGCATGGATATCTAATGTTAGGATATTAACTTTAATATGCCGAACCTTATGAATATCCTGATGATGTCATCAGCATGAAGAGTTCTGTTGAAGAGGAGATCTGGATGACATTATCAAGATATTTTATCAATGCAGGATAATATATCGGTGGCGGAATGTTCGGGTGACACCATTGTCATATGCACTTCTTTGGGGAGGGGTCCAGATGACGTCATCCGGACATTCACAAGAGCATGGGACATTAAGAAAGATTCAGATATTAGTTAAGATTCGGATGTTTAGAAAACATCTGGATATTAACTAAGGTCTGAATATGAAAGGGATATCGGGACCTTAGCTAAGATCCGGATATTAAGATAATAGCCAGATGTTAGTTAAGATTTAGATGACATCAGCTTCATATCCATACCAAAATGACCAAGTATGAAGATGGAAAATCCCTGCGAAGGAAGACATTTGAAGATTAAGGATTTCTAGGTTTTTCTGGGTTTTTTTGCAAGGATTTTGCAGATGAGTTTCTCAGCGATTTTACAAGGCGGATCATTGGGATTGAAGGATTTGGGGCCTACAAAGATAAATTCCAATGGATATCTAGATGTGTAGATAGATGAATCATTTGAGTCTGGATAGAGGAAAATGGGTCAACATTTTGGCAACCTCTCAAGGATGTTTGCTTGCTAAACAATTTGATTAGTGACCTTAGCATCCATTGGGCATGGAGTCCAAAAGAGGAACTAAAAAGGTCAAGACAACTGAAACTTGCCTCCAAAACACACAAAAGGGAAGGGACATGCATTCTCCTAATGACAACGTAACCCGTGCAAGAGCACTTAGGGAAAGGGAACCTAAAACAGAAGTAAACTAAAATAATATATACAAGACCTCATACCAACCTTAATGGTAAGGTTTGAGATGGATCCCATTCACTAAGATTGGTAGAACTTCACCATCCAGCCTTGAAAGAATAAATGTATTGGCTTGCTTACTGTTGATGATGACATAAGGTCGACTCCACAATGCATCAAATTTAGTGTGACCTCCTGGTTTAGCTCGATCTGCATCCCATTTCAGAACAAGATCACCTTCCTTGAAGGTTTGGATCTTAGCCTTCTTATCAATATACCTCTTGGTCTACATCTGATGTTCTTCTGATGTGATCATGGCTGACTGTCTTTTCTCTTCTAATTTAGTCAATTCATTGATTCTAATAGACCTTGCATCTTCTCCTTTCAGCTCCAATTGATGAGCCAAATCTAATGTAGGAAGATCTAAGGATATAGGTAATCTAGCTTCTCTTCCATACACCAGGACAAAAGGAGAGTTCCCAATGGCCCTCTTGTATGTGATCCTATTAGCCCAAAGAGCTAACCTAATCTGATTGTGCCATTGCCTTTGGTTTGTCTCCATGGTCCTCTTCAGGATCCTGATCAGGTTCTTGTTGGTAGATTCAGCCAGCCCATTACCTTGGGGGTAATTGTTAGATGAAGTCTTCAAGAATACATTGTACTTAAGAGCCCAATCAACAATCCTAAAACTAGTGAGTGCTTTCACATTATCATAAATAATAGTATGAGGAGCTCCAAACCTTGTCATGATTTCTTCCAAGAAATCCATGATAGATGACTCATTAGCTTCCTTGAGTGGAACTGCTTCAACCCACCTGGTGAAGTAATCCATTATAGTCAAAACCCACCTTTGACCAACACTGGAAGAGGGGTTTATCATGCTGATGAAATCTAGTCCCCACTGTTAAAAGGGATGATTAGTTTGAATAGGGTGAAGTGGAAGTGCCACCAAGCTTTTCTTTCCAGCAAAGAGAGCACACTCTTTGCATCTTCTTACCCACACATTGGCATCCTTGAATAATGTGGGCCACAGGTAACCTACCCTCATTATTTTCATTGCTGTAGCTCTAGTAGAGAAATGGCCACCAGTTGGGCCAACATGAAATTCACTAAGAAGTCTATCAACCTTATCATCTTCTATGCATCTCAGTAAGACTCCATCCAAATTTATCCTAAAGAGAACACCACCTACCAAAGAATAAGGGATGGATTGTAGCCTGAAATATCTTCTTTTGGTTCTATCCAGGCCATAGGGATACTCACTAGTGGATAGGAAACTAGCCATATCTGCAGTCTAAGAACTCACAATTGATGGATCAGCTGTGGGCTCCTCCTCATTCAAATGGTAAGATGAATTCACTTCATCTACTGATGTCTGAGCTAACCATTCACACAATCCTCTACCTCTAATCAGCTTGGTGGCCTTGATGATCACATGATACTCCAGGATCTTGGTGACCCAGCTGGATCTCTTTTCACTAATTTCTATCCCCATTATATAATCTCTCACACTCAGATGAGAAACTAAAACTTTAATATGGTTATTTTCCAGCATATATCTAAATTTTTTTAAAGCTCTGACAATGAAAAATACATGTTTGTCCATGGGGCTATATCTGACCTCATAGTCCTTCAAGGTCTGACTAAAGAAAGCTAGGGGCTGCTCCATTCCTTGTTCATTCTGCTGCATCAGGACATCAACAATACTGTTCTCTCCTCCATGTGCATAAAGGACAAAGTCCTCATAATTTGGATTCATGAGAGTAGGTGCCTGAGTAATCTCTTGATCTTTTCAAAACCATCCTTGCCCTCCTGAATCCATCTGAAGACTACATCTTTCTTAATCATAAGGGTTAGAGCCTTCACTAAGACAACATAGTTAGGAATGAACTTCCTAACAAAGTTGATTTGCCCTAAAAATGATTGTAAAGCCTTTTTGTGAGTGGGCAACGGAAGAGAAAGCAGGGTGGATGTTCTATTCAGATCTATGGATATCCCATCCTCAGACACTATGTGACCCAAAATCTTACCTTGAACCAAAACAAAAATACATTTCTTAGGGTTCAGAGACACCCAAACTCCCTGCATCTTTGGAAAACATTTTCCAGATGCTCCATATGATTCTCCCCCTTCTTGGAGAAGACTGTGATGTCATCTAGATAAATCGGGATGAACTTGTTTATAAATCCTTTGAAGGCAATATACATTGCCCTTTGAAATGTAGTACCAGCATTAGACAAACCAAATGGCATCTTTGCATATGCCATGGTTCCCCATTTGGTTGTGAATGCTATCTTAAATCTATCCTCCTCTCTGACAAAGATCTGATTATAGCCAAAGAAGCCATCCAATAATGAAAACCTTTTTGCCCTTACAACTATTTGCAAAATTTGATCCATAGAGGGCAGAGGGTAATGATCCTTCAAAGAAGCACGATTCACATCTCTAAAGTCTACATAGAGCCTAATCTCTCTATTCTTCTTTCTCACAGGCACTAGATTAGCAACCCAAGTAGAATACTTGATAGGGAAGATAATCCTTGCTTATATGAGCTTAGCAATCTCTTTTCTCATGAGCGGCTCAATTTTTGGATTTATAGGTTGTTACTTTTGGCGAACTGGCTTGCAATTAGGATTGAGATCGATGGCATGCTGAGCTTCATCTAGATTAAATCCTTTAAGATCCTCATATGTCCATGCTAGGACATCATTGTACTTCTGGGCAAGTCATATGAACTCTTACTCTTCTGCATTATCAAACACTTTTCCTAGTAGCAGCTCTTTGTCTTGGGCGATGATCACCTTCTGGTAATCTTCTTTCTCGAAGGTCATGTTGTTTCTATCACCCCTAAACTCATCATCATGGATAAAGATGGCCTCCAGGGTGACTAGACCCTTGGGTAGCTTGTTCAGTTTAAGTTGGATGATCTGATCACCATAACACTCCTGCAACCTAGGCTGCGCCATGGAAGAAAATTCTGCTTCATTATGAATGAAGCTCATGTAATCTGCTCATTGTTGTCAAAGACCTCCCAATGGATATCATTATTAGGGATAGATGGTCTAACAACAATCTGCACATGTTGATCAGGACCTTGAAACAAGTCTGTAGGTGGAGAAAACTGAGCCCCCATCATTGCTAATTGATTAGCATCAGTATTTAACTTTCTTGGGATTACTTGTAGGTTGAGGGCATCAAAACTCTCAAATAGGTCCCAAACTCTATGTCTATAAGCTCTTAGAAGTTAGTTTTTTGTTGCACATCTCTTTTTGATTTGGTTGACCACCAATTCAGTATCACCAAAGATCTCCAAATGTTTGATTTTATTCTTTTCTTCTATCAATAGGCCATGGACCAATGCCTCGTACTCTGCTACATTATTCGTGCAAGAAAAATGCAACCTATGAGAAAAATGCAACTTCTTACAGTCAAAGAAACTAGCAAAACACCTGCACCAGCTCCATTTCTGCTCTTTGCACCATCAAAGAACATCTTCCATGGGCCCTTGGAGTTATCATCTAGCTTAAGTACAGAAGGGACTGAAGAATCCCCTTCACGTATCATGTAGTTTCCCAAGTCAGTTGCCTTGGTGGTATCATAAGGATCAAAATTTTCATGATCCCTTGTCCACTCATCAAGAAATAGGTCAGGGATAGGAAGAGGTGAAGATTCTACCTCAATAGGTTCTAGATCATGCACTTCTTCACCCTGAATCATAACATGCAGATTCACCAAGATGTGGTCATAGTTCTCCACATGATAATCTGAAATTGGTTCAGCCTTAATGGTGAGTTGTGTACCATATCTGGTCCTTAACAACATATGAGACCAGTCAGAAGAAAGGCAACCACCTACCTTGGCTGTGAAGTCTCTTGACAGACAAATAGCAAAGAAAGGAGGAAGATCAATGACTGAGATGTCTTGCTTGAAGGTCAAGTTTGGACATGCATGCAGGGTTAGGTCTAGTTGCTTGATCACTCCTACAGTGTTCACAGAGGTGCCATCTAGTTGCAATACTCCTGATGAAACATGGGTATACTTGATTCCTAATGCATCTGCTATCTTCTTGGGCATGACTAAAACACTAGCCCTAGAGTCTATCATGCAGTTGTACACTAAAAACTTGCCAATAATCCAAGACAAGTAGAAAGGAGATAGTTTTTTGACCGTACTTACTTGTCTTTCATTCAATTGCACAAAACTGATAGGGGCCTTCTCTTTCTGTTTTGATGCTGGATTTGATGTTATTAACTTGGCTGATGGGAAGTACCTCAAGGCTTCTTGTAACAGATCCCTCTGAGAAGGAATGGACATTACTTCCCACATAGAGACATTTATATTTATTTTCTTCATCTGTTCCACAATATTTTAATGGAACAGTGGCTGTCCTGTGCATGGAGGGAATCCATGTTCCCTTTCTGGATTGTTCTGTAGCTTGATCAAGCACTTTTAAGCCTGATGGGGTTTCTTTTTCAGTAGTAGGTCTGCTGTTCTAAATTGGAATGGTGGCACTGGCCACTTTTGCCTTTGAAATGGGATCCTTTTGTAACACAATAGGCATGGGACTAGCCTCCTACTACCTCTTTTCTGACCTGATGTTGTCTGCAATGGGCATAACAACATTGTCCATGGGTTGATTAATAACACAAAAATCTTCTAATGTCCATAGCATCACACTGGCATCAGAGGTAGCCTCATTTGATACCTCAGGGTTATTACTGGTTTCCTCTGATAATGATGCCTTTTGAGTGTGAAAGTTATGCACCATCAAGGCCCTTTCTTGTGCTCTGAAAGCACAAGATGACTGATTATGAGGTTGGTTGTAGGGGTAACACCAATCTGCCTCCTAGGCCAGATTATTCTAAGTAGGGACCAAATCCCTAATTGGATTCAGAGTTGGTATCTGTTGGATAGGTCTAATGGTTTGTAAAGACTATGTAGTGTTAGGATTTTGGTATCTATTTTGTTGGTATCCCTGGTTCTAGTTCTTCTTTCTATTAGGATTTTACCCTTGGTTCTAATTTTGGTTAGATGACTGCCCCTGATTATAATTTTGATAGGGCTTGGGAGTAGTTTGAATAGCTATACTATTCACTTTGTTAGTCAAATTGGAAATTAGGGTCTTAAGATCACTCTCTTCTTGAGAAAGAGAGGATGGTGAAGCTTTAGGCTCTGAAATGGGAGCAATAATAGGCTACTAGGATGAGGAAGACAGCTCTAGGAAAAAGGGTACAGGGGGTCTAGGAGCAATTTTCCTAGCCTGTATTAGGTAGTTTTCAACCTTTAGAGCGGTCTATAACCATCTGGTAGGGTCTCTATTGGCAAGAGACACTACTTAGAGTTGATCAGTGTTGTCATTGATGGCAACTAAGATCATCCCAAACATCTGCATAACACAAGTTGTTCATACCAGAAGTTAGAATCAGAATTTGTCCAAGTCTAGATAGTAAAGAACAGGGCAGTAATAGAGTCTGGTATCTTGATCCGGATCTCTCCGGTGGAAAGGCATGGTTTGCTGTGGACCTAAGGTAGTTGACAACATTGCAAAGACACTCTAAATCCAGAGTTTTGTCTTCCGATGATGAAGAATTCAAAAGATATTAGCATCTGAGTACTAGGTTCTAGTATGACAGAGCAGACAAAAGAAGAATAGGCAGACTCTACATAAGATCTTGATTCCGGATGTATAGAAGTTGCTTGTTGGACAAATGGTGGTGATCAGTGATTGTGACCGACATGAGTAATGATTTCCAAGGGCAAGTTTTGGTCCGCACCTTAAGATATGCATAGATCTAGCCGATAGAGCAGAACATTCATAAAAGTTCTAAGTGTTGATTGAAGCCGACTGACATGATGATTGTAGATCATGTTACAGATATATATATTTGATGAAATTGAATGATTAAGTGGGTGTGTGAAGAAGGTGTATGTGTGAAAAGAGAAGAAGTCCAAAGTGTGAATGAAGGTAGATCAGTAAGAAGAACAGAGCAAAGATGAAATGTGTAAGATCACTTTTTGTACTTAATTGGAACTGAGATTCATGCATAGGTAGATGCTATTGACCAGTTCAAATCTCTATTGTTCCCTTGTAATACTTTCATAGATAGTGAGCCTCCAATTGAGCAGTGAGTTTTGGGCAGTGAGCCTGAATGCATGTGCATTCCCATTTGTAAAATACTTTTAACAGGGTACTAATTCTTGTGGGTTAACCCCCACCGTGATTTTTCCCTTAACCAAGTTTTCACGTCAAAAATCTTGGTGTCAAGTGTGTTATTTATGTTTCTTCTTATGTGATGTTGAAATGTTTATTTCATTAATTTAATTATAAGTTGTAAAGACAGATTAAAAGAAGAAAAAGTTGTAAATGTATGACAACTAATTCACCCCCCCTCTCAGTTGTCCAGACCTAATCCAACAATTGGTATCAGAGCAAGGTTCCTTTTTAAAAGCCTAACAACTTGAGGAAAAATATCTTGAAAGAAGTTTCAAATGGGTTCATTCAAGGATCAACTTCAGGTGGCCCTAGAAGAGCTTGTTCAGTCGAAAGCAAAAATTAGTAATCTCAAAGTTGAACTCAAAAATGCTGATGACACCATTGAAATGTTGAAAGACAAATTAAATAAATCTCTGCAAAGGAAAAAGGAGCTACTTCTACAGCTATCTAGTTTACCTAAAGAAAATGGCATGAATGAAGCTTTGGAAGAAAAGATAAAGGAATGTGAGAAGTTGTCAAAAGAAGTTACTGTTCTAAAAATTGAAATGGAATCCAGGGTGATGAGGCAAACCAAAGAAAGTGAAGATAGGAAGAAAATTGAAGAAGAGCTGAATGAAAAACTAAAAGAAAGAACTGAAGAATATTGCAAATTGGACAGAATAGCTGGACATCTAGAGTCTGATGTACAAGAAAGTAGAGATAATGAGAAAGAACTTGAAAGGCAAATTATCATACTCAGACATGACCTAGAAGTTGCAAATAAATATAAATAAAAGTTCAAGGTAAGCTCAGAAAAACTAGAAGCACTACTCGAAGGACAAAAAGGGGTTGATGACAAGCATGGTCTTGGATATGAGAAAGGTGAAAGCTCTGGATCTGGACAGAAAAATTTTCAACCAAGGAATAGGAGAGATAGAACTAGAAAACCTTTGGTGAGACAACCTAATGCTCAAAGATATCCATCATTCAATGGAAATTGTTTCAATTGCAATAAATATGGTCATAGAGCTACCCAGTGCAGAAGTAGAGTAAATCAACATGGTCCATGCTTCTCCGGTCAATGCTTCAAATGCAAAAGGTATGGTCATAAATCCAATGGATGTAGAAATATGATAATAAATAACTCAAATGGTAACTCTTTCAATGGCTACTGCTTTGCTTGCAATGTATTTGGACACATGGCGAATCAGTGTAGATCAAGAGGAAATCAAGAAAATGTTGTGTGCTTTAATTGCAATAAAACTGGTCATATTGCAAAATTCTACAAAAATAAGAACAATGGAAGAAGAGGTCTGGTAAATAGAAAACTGGATGAGTAGAGAAAAGACAAAGGCAAAGAAAAAATTGATGCAAATGAGACTCAGAATGAAATAAACAAGATATGGCTCAAGAAAATAAGTATGAATGACAGTAACGGATCCGCACTAGAATCCAGTGCTAAAAATTCCTCTGAGAATTGATTTGAGAACCTTGGCTCAGGAGGAGCAGCATTGCAAATCAATTTCCCCCAGCCAGTAAGTGAGTGCCTGGATTTGGCACAATAAGAAAAGGTACCTTGAATTGAATCAAAACAGTTGGAAGGATTTCCAGTAGAAAAAGGTGGAGATGGCAAATTGCGGAGTAATTCATGTACAACAAACAGAGTAACCGGATGTATTAGGGCAACACATTTATTACAATAGTAAATTAGGTTTTGCGAAGGCATAAAAGGCTTTTTCATTCATCATTTGAAATACCTTGCATTTTGGAACATAGAAGAAGAGAGAGCTAAGAGAAATAACTTGTAGAAAACCAAAAGGTGAAGATCTAATTCAAAGAATCCCATCTGACTACTCAAAGTGAAACCCTGAACTGAAAAAGAGGTATTTTTCGCAAAGCTTTCTGAATTTCATTATTGAAGATGGCTACTCTACTATTTGTAGATGTTACTGAGAGGCCTCAACCAAAATTCAAAAAACATCCATACAAATCTGTAGAAGTTGATCAGCTAGGAGCCTTTTCTGATGTTCCATATGGAGTTCTACATGTGGAAGATATTAGGGTTTACATACACGTAAACATTGAGGAATATGGAAACTCAAAATTGTTAGATATTTTTTGATAACCATCTAAGGGATGAGAATTATGACATTAATCCTGAGTTCAAAACACTAGAAAATAAACATCTTGCACACGTTATCCATTTTCTAATCTTTGAAGAGGATGAATGAGTCCAGTATGTACTGAGAAGAATACATGATAATTTCATATGGCTAATGAAACCCTTCAAGATCACCAAGGATGCCATTAGGGTTGTGACTGGATTGCACTCAACTAGTGGACTACCTCTATTAAAGGCACTGAAGAATCAAACTGTGTCTGAAGTCACCGAATCAAAGTTTGACAAGAGAGCTATGACTATCAATGTCATCACTGATCCGGATGTCAAGTTTACCTCAATGGTAATAAGTTATAAGATCTACCATTCCAACAGGGAGAATTCAGTCTCTGGAACAACCATTTATGCTGTATATCAGATGATAAAGGAGAATGCAGATTATGATTTGTGTGAGCTGTTGCTGAACCAACTGATGGAGAATCTGCAAAAGGTTAAAAAGAATAAGAACTCCTTCAAATATGGTACGCTGGTTATATGCTTATTCTTCTATTTTATGAATGAATTACCAGATTCAAGAGGCTTAGTCTGGACAAATGACAAACCTGTAGCAATACAAATTAGAGATTATCTGTATAACCTTGGTGATGGAAAAGCCCAAAGAACTACACTCTGGGGCTACTTTAAGAACTTTTAGAACATGATGCACTCTAGGGAACGGATCCCCAAAATAATAGTTGAGAAATATAAGGATACAATCTATTTCATGGTAGACATGGATCAGTGTTTGATGGAGGTAGTGGAACCAAGGACTGTGTGGGTCATGCCCATGAGATATGAGGTTGAGGAAGATGTATTGGAGCTGTATGCTCAACATTTGTTGAAACAACCTAAGGATACTGAGGTAGAAAGGTTTGGTACTTTTGAAGAACTGAATATTAGGATCCATATTGAACTTAGGGAACCAAAAATGAAAAGAAAAGTGAACAAGCAAGTTGAAGCATATGCAGAGAGCATAGGTATAACAAAAGAAGTAGTAAAGGCAAATAGGGAAAGATTAGAGAAAATTGAGAAAGAAAAGCAAGAAAATAATCAAGGAGGTGCTACGTAGAGACTGCTACCAAAACAAGAACAACTAGGAGCTCTATTGCAACCCTCGTCCCTCCTAAGACTAAAGCAGAATTAACTGGTGAAGGAGGGAAAAGAAAGAAAACCAAGGCAACAAGAACCCACAAGAGCACACAAGATGATGAGGAAATAGAGATAGATGAAGAAGTGAAAGAAATAAGATCTAAGAAGGTCAAAACTTCAAAGATCTCCAAAGATCAGCCTTCCGGAAGCAATAAGGCCAGTAAAAAGCAAGTAACTGGTAAAGTCGCCATGACTATTGATGAAATTGTAAAAACAATCACTGTTCATGGAAATTTAAAACCTATCAGAGTCTACTATGATAACCTTGATAAAGAAAACAAGAAAATTTTAGAAGATGCCGTTATCATATATTTGAATAAATTCAATAGAGCCCTGTTGGAAATCTTACGAGAACTTCCTAAAAGTTTGAGGAATGTAATGGAAATGAGGAAAGAAGCAGCCAAGGGTAAAGACATAGAACTCAGAGAGTATATTCTCTCCTCTTTGTGCCCTGTAATGACCAGAAAAGAAGCAGATAAAATCCTCAGAGAAGTTAAATATAAATTTAGAAGCAAGGTCCGGATGAACAAGCTAATGCTTGGTGAGACTGAGGAAATTTTGAGAAAGGCTTTGGACAAAAATAAATACTATATTGTTTCAGAAGAACAAGTGGAAGAAGACAATCCTCCTGCTTCGGAACAAGAAGCTCCTAAAGAAGAAGCTAACAAGAGAGTTGATGACCATAGCACTACTCTAGATCCTCTGGAACTAATCCATGAGGAGACCAATGATGGACTTGATTCATCAAATCCAAATATTGGAGAAGTTTAGGAAGAGCAACAAGTCAATCAGAAGGACATAGATATAGTAGACATACTAATTGAAGCAAGGGTTACTCTGCCACCTGACCACTCTGGAAAAGAAGAGGATATTGCCACCACATAGAGCCCTCTAGATTAGGTAGCAAGTGATGAACAAATAGGAAAGAGTCCCTCTGGTGAGAACACAGAGAAGAGTAAAATAGAGAAAAAGGAAGAAAAAGGAAAGGATGTTAAGGTAGAAGAAGATGGTGCAAATGTTAAAGCACCTAAAGCAAATGTTAAAAAATTAGATGAACAAAAGAATGGTTCTAAAATGGCTGCAAGAGACACTGCAGATGTAGTAAAAGGTCTTCTTGAAAAAGAAATGACTGAACTTGACGAGCTTGAGCTACTCAAGGTCTAGCCAATCCAGATGCTCTCTCTCCAATTCAACTAATGAAAATAGCATCATTCACCCAAGTAAAGGCTAGAGAAAAGATGTTACCACATGGAGGACAATGAGTTACTTGGGCTTACAACCAGAATTTGGAGAAATTAATGCTAACTTATTAGAAGAATCAAAATGATTCCCCCTCCGGCCATCTAAAAAATCTTGTAAGTTCAGTAAACTCACATATTGAGTCTTTTGAAAAGTCTACGGAGGCAAAAGTTCAGAAAGAATTTTTGAATAAGAAACTCAGTCAAGTTAAGAATCTGATAAGGAGTGATAGGTTGATACTAGGCATTGGCATAAAGAGCATCCAGAATGCTCTAAGTGATGGAGGAGATATATATAAGTTTTTCCTATCATGGACTAAAGTCAATGAGGATGTTGAGAAGAAGATAAAGGAACAAGAATAGAAAATATCAATTCTATCCCAAAATTTTGATCCTCTAACTGTCTCTCCTATATCCCAGGAATGTCAGGTCATTAGCTTGATAGATGAAATAAAGGGACTTGAAAAAGAGAAAATCAATATTATGAAGAGGATGTGTGAACTCTAGGGATTGATTGCCCCCAAGTTGGAAGCCATGCATAATGCCTTATCCGAAGCCTAGAATGCACTTCAGACAAGAGATCCTCCAGATCTGGCAAAGGCAAAAGCATATGCATTTTTTCTGAGTGGGTACATCTCACTTTTGGATGGAATGAAGAATACTTGGGCCTCTGAACTTGTGCAATTAAAAACTAGTTTTGCAAACATTCTCAAGTTCATGTAAATAGGATTTGATGATTTGTTGTACATATGCAGCAGTATAAACAC
The DNA here is from genome assembly GCA_027924645.1 of Cunninghamia lanceolata. Taxonomy (NCBI): domain Eukaryota; kingdom Viridiplantae; phylum Streptophyta; class Pinopsida; order Cupressales; family Cupressaceae; genus Cunninghamia; species Cunninghamia lanceolata. Next base: position 15,831,271 of record BSBN01000233.1, on the reverse strand, counting down.
AATTGTTTTTGGAGAATTTTGGCTTGCGAATCCCACCCTTTGCCATTGATGTCAAAGGGCAAGTGAAGGACAGTGAAAAATGAGGTATTCAGTATAGGGGGAGCACTAGATTAAGTAAAGGATATGGGTGTACAGACAAAGGGGGAGTTACACTAAGACACTTAGTCATTTTTCACCAAGTGTTGCCATCAATGCCAAAGGGGGAGATTTTTGGCAAGAGACACTGCTTAGAGTTGATAGGTGTTGTCATTGATGGAAACTAAGATCATCCCAAACATATGCATAACACAAGTTGTTCATATCAGAAGTCAGAATTAGAATTTGTCCAAGTCTGAACAGTAAAGAATAGAGCAGTAACAGAGTCCGGTATCTTGACCTGGATCTCTCCGGTGGAAAGGCATGGTTTGTTGCGGACCTAAGGTAGTTGATAGCATTGCAAAGACACTCTAAATCTAGAGTTTTGTCTTCTGGTGATGAAGAATTCAAAAAATATTAGCATCTGAGTACCGAGTTCCAGTATGACAGAGTAGATAGAAGAAGAACTGGCAGATCCTGCAGAAGATCTTGATTCTAGATGTATAGAAGTTGCTTGTTGGACAAATGGTAGTGATCAGTGATTATGGCTAACATGAGTACTAATTTTCAAGGGCAAGTTTTGGTTTGCACCTTGAGATATGCATAGATTTGGCTGACAGAGCAGAGCATTCATAAAAGTTCTAAGTGTTGATTGAAGTCAACTGATAGGATGATTGTAGATCAGGTTGTGGATATATATAGTCAATGAAATTGAATGATTAAGTGGGTATGTGAAGAAGGCGTATGTGTGAAAAGAGTAGAAGTCCAAAGTGCGAATGAAGGCAGATCAGTAAGAAGAGCAGAGTAAAGATGAAATGTGTAAGATTAGTTTTTGTACTTAACCGGAATTGAGATTCATGGATAGGTAGATGCTATTGATCAGTTCAAATCTCTATTGTTCCCTTGTAATACTTTCATAGGCAATGAGCCTCCAATTAAGCAGTGACCTCTGGGCAGTGAGCCCAAATGCATGTGCATTCCCATTTGTAAAATACTTTTAACAGGGTATTAATTCTTGTGGGTTAACCCCCACCGTGGTTTTTCCCTTAACTGATTTTCCACGTCAAAAAATCTTGGTGTCAATTGTGTTATTTATGTTTCTGCTTATGTGATGCTAAAATGTTTATTTCATTAATTTGATTATAAGTTGTAAAGATAGATTAAAAGAAGAAAAAGTTGTAAATGTATGACATCTGATTCACCCCCCTCTCAGTTGTCCAGACCTAATCCAACAGTCTCAACACCCATTGATTGCATCATCACTACAATGTTAGAATTGAAAGCTCTTAAAAAATACAAGAAAAAACCTTCTGGGGATGGCATGAGGGTAGTTGGAATTCTTTCTAATGTCCTCTAGAATCTGAAGTTGAAATCTACCAGCATCTCACTTGGAGCTCTCTTGATAGTCGTCAATTGCTCAAGCAATGAAACATTGTCTGCCCTCTCTCCAAACTGTTTATAGAGGGCCTCTCCTAGCTCATCCTAGGTATGTATAGATGCAAGGGTTAAGCTCCTGAACCATTGAAGAGCTCTCCCCTTGAAAGATGAGGCCATGAGATGAACTACAACATCTTCATGTTGTATATGATGGATCGAGCATACGTTAGATATATCTTTGATATGCTCAACAGGGGTTATAGAACCATCACCCATGAAGGGTGAAACACTTTTTAAGGTTGCAGTAGGTATGTCATTATATGCAACCAAATCTAATGGGCTTCCTCCATTGAAGGTCACAAAAGGCAAATTCCTTGTCATCCTAAGAATATTCAAATTCAGTCTAGGGATATGCAAGCTTCTTCTATTATATTGAAACCTAATAGGAGGGGATGTAGATTGAGCTCTTGAAAAAGGAAAAGTAAGATTGTTGTTCCTTCTCACAGGAGACCTAGATAACCTAGACCGTCTCTTTGAAGCAACAACAAATAATTCAACAAATTGGAAATTACCTCTTGAAGATGTCATAGTTTGCACAAACATAAAAGATGGCACTGATCAGTCACATAGATTGTAGAGTCACCAGGTGCATGAAATGTCTGCCATGATGTAGAGTGCTGAGAAGGACACCAGGTTCTCAGCTTGCTTCTTTGATTTTCTTTTGCTTATCGTCCCACTGGGCATCCTAGAAACTGTTGTCACATAGATTTGCACCTAGTGTTGAAGGCTTTTAGGGCTCCAACAATCTAGTAAAACATTGAGATGACCTCCAGGTGTGGGACCCTACAGGGAGGCTGAATCTCTAGAGAGAGGCTGGTTCCTTTACTGAATGAAAGATTTAGCGATCCTAAGACTAAACCCAATCTATCTACCAGTTATGAAAAGAGTAAGAAGGATGAACTAAAAATAAAAGGGGAGGTGATACACTGGGTTTGAATATGGGAAGGCCCTCAACACAACCATATATGCACAAAATAACAATATCTAGCAGACCAACATACACAAATCATGAACTACTTGTAGAGGTAAGAGAAACTAAATGAAACCCAAGAGGAAAGATGCATTCACAGATGGAGATCAAACAAAAAAATACATAGAGCAAAGAACGATTCATGAGAAGGTAAAATTTGATTTCTATTATCAAAGAGGCATGGTTACAATTGCAAGAGATATGGTTTGTAAAACCAAAATCCAACTGAAATACATTACAATTCATGCTTTATATAGTATTTACAAGCAAGCGCCATTACCTACTGTAATGAATGCACCCAGGGGCTTGTCAAAAAATATCTTTGCCAAAAGAAATGTCAATCTTCAAGAATTCATTGTAGAAAAAATCTGGAGCCTAGGAAGATGGGAGATATTTTGGGAATTCAATGCAAGTTGTTGAATTACTCACCTGTAACCATATATACAACAAATATCTGCATCTGAAAAGTTCTCACAACACTTTAAATTAGTCGTTGAGATGTCTTGTCGGCCGAGACTACAGATTCATCCTCCGTCTACGACCATCCTAATATCTAGATATACAAATCCAGATCATGAAATTTGGATCATATTTTGAAATGAGAATATCCCCCCAAAAGCCCTCAAAATGAAAGAGGAGGAAATTCTAAGCACTTTCACCTTTTGGATCATGTAGAAGTTCCTTAGGATGAAGGAGATATCTGTGGTCAAAGTTGTGGTCAACAGACATATGGATGTCCACATGTCATCACCTCACAGCCACGCAGTGGGAACGTGATGTCAACTTCGGCACTTTGCGAGCTCACGAAATCTAGATGCATATATTCGGGGGCTGCACATTTGCAAATATCTGGGTTGAACACAAGAGTCTTCATAACCTGATATCTAGATGAACTCATCAAAATTACCTTCACAGCATAGAGAAATCATCATCCACATGGATATCCGATGTCAGGATATTAACTTTAATATGTCAGACCTTATGAATATCCTGATGATGTCATCAACATGAAGAGTTCTATTGAAGAGGAGATCTAGATGACATCATCAGGATATTTTATCAATGCAAGATAATATATCGGTGGTGGAATGTCCGGATGATGTCATTATCATATCCACTTCTTTGGGGAGGGGTTCAGATGACATCATTGGGACATTCACAAGAGCATGGACATTGGGAAATATCTAGATATTAGTTAAGATCTGGATGTTTAGAAAATATCTAGATATTAACTAAGGTCTAAATATGAAAGGGATATCGGGACCTTAGCTAAGGTTTGGGTATTAAGATAATATCCGGATGTTATCTAAGATTCGGATGACGTTAGCTTCATATCCATACCAAAATGACCAAGTATGAAGATGGAAAATCCCTGCGAAGGAAGACATTTGAAGATTATGGATTTCTGGGTTTTTCTAGTTTTTTGCAAGGATTCTACAGATGAGTTTCTCAGAGATTTTAAAAGGTGGATCACTGGGATTGAAGGATTTGGGGCCTACAAAGCTAAATTCCAATGGATATCCAGATGTGCAGATAGATGAATCATTTGAGTCTCGATAGAGGAAAATGGGTCAATATTCTCATTTTGAGTCCTTTGAACAAGTAATAGATAGGAAGGTAAGGGTTGAGATTGACATCAGAAGGTTAATAGAACTTAATAACAAGTACTCTAAAGACAAAATCTTGCTGGATAAGAGTATTCAATATGTAGAGACAACAATAAAAGATGCTAGTGACTTGTATCAATTTTGTCTAACTTGGCCTGCAATAACTAAGGATTTGAAAGATAAGATAGATGGTTTGGAAGCACAATTGATCAAGATTTCCCAAACTTATGATCCTTTAAATGATACTATTGGAAATCATAGGGCTGAAGTTGAAACCATACATTCTATAATAAATAAATTGCAGAGTCAAAAAGAAGTTGTCAAAAACAGAATGAGTAAGCTTAGAGAAATTATCAGCTTTAAGATATCATCTATAACAATGCTTGTAGCAGAAGAAGATAAAATAAGACAAATCATTGAAGCCCCTGCTACTATTGATAAAGAAGAAGAGTTGGTATCCCAAATTAATGGGCACATACAAATTTTGAGGCATGCTAAGGCAAGATGGGATGAAGATGTTGTACAACTAAAGAACATCTATAAGGACATTTTCCCCAAAACTCAGTAAGTTTTTGATTTCTTGTATATATGGTTGATATAAATAGTTTTGAAATTTTAGTGTACATAGGAATCAACTACTTAAGGGAAGCAGATTCAATCTATACATACTCTTGTATCATAGAGCTTTTCCATTGATGTCAAAGGGGGAGAGAAGCATGTGAAAAACATAAAGAGAGAGAATAACTGACATGAAAAAGTTAATCACTTGGGAGAGAAGCATGTGAAAAAGTACAAGTAGTTAGGGGGAGAAGTGTGTAAAAAGTAAGGGGGAGACAAAACTTGTGTCGTAAACAAATAATGTTGATTCTTTGATGGTTTTTCACATCATGTGTTGCCATCAGTGCCAAAGGGGGAGATTATTGGCAACTTGAAAAACATCATTGATGAAGACATTGCTGGTATGACTAAGATTGACTAAGCATGATGTTTGATTGGTGTTGTCATTGACAGCAACAAGGATTCAACAAGGATGCAACAAGTATTCAACAAGGATGCAACAAGGATTGAACAAAGTATGAAGACTGTGGCAATAGAGTAAAAACAACTGTGGATAGTAACATGGCAACAAATTTATAAGGATGTAAAATGGGTTGTGAGGTTATAGTAATGTTCTTACATGATATTCTTATCCTCAAGAAGTAATGTGTACAGAGAGTTCTGGTCAGGCAAAGAGACTTAAGCATTTTGGCTAATTGTTGGCAGATTACAAAGATGACTACAGAGCTACAGTATTATGGTCTACATTGGTCCGCATTTGGAGATCATATCTTTCCATTCTGGTAAGATGTTGGTAATCCTTAGATGCTCCTAATTCCAAAGTTTTATCTTCTAATGATCTCTGGAAGTACAGTTTCAAGTGGCATAAGTTTGGCACAACAAAGTACAGTCTTAAACAAAATAGAACACGTATTTATTTTGGTCCGCATTTCTCTAGTAATGAATATTTCTTCTTGCAATTTTAAGGTGTTGTAAACACATGATTGAAGTCTCTAATTCCAAAGTTTCAAAGTCTGAAGTCCTCTGGTAAGGAAGTTAAGAGTACTTAAGTATCACTACATGCATTAACAATGTTTGACAGTGACATAGTCTAAGTGCTGGTACTCCACATTTCACTGCATGTTGATATTTTGTTCTGTGGTTTTGAAATTAAGTTTTGGGATGCCTAAGGAGTCTTGGTTATGAGTTTGAGGAAGCTTTGTGGTCCGCACTGCAATTTGTGTTCTGACAGTTGGTCTGAGCCTGTGCTAGTCAGTTTGTGAAGTTGACCTGACACTATAATCTTTGTGTGGAAGAATCTATTGATTAGAATCATATCCTAAGTGGTTGTATAGTTTGTACCAACATAGAAGAATATATTCCAAATGTTGGTTTGGTCCACAAAGTCTTTTGGTGAATGTATTGAGGCCGACAAGCTACACATTACATAACTACACGTTTCATCCTTGCAAAATGACCTATTTTGAAGATGGTATGTGTTGCGGATATCTATATATATATATATATGAGATTCATTTCAGTGTTTGAGTAGAAGATGAATGTGAAAATGTGACATGCAAGAAGTTTTGTAATCCGGTAAGAGCGACAAGTGCTTGAGAAGAGAGATCTAATTTTCATGCAGAACATAGCTGTTGGCAACATAGTCAAGAGACATTGCTGATATGATGTTGTCATTGATGGCAACAACTTGACATGTCTGGATATAATTCCTATGACAAAGTTGTGCATAGCCTTTTGGTCTGGAAAGACTAACTTAGCCAAAGTTGACTAAGTATTGACAGGATACTAAGACAATGATAGCAATTCAGTTGGTACTCTACAATTGAAGATCTTGTCATACAGTTCAAGTATGTTGTTTGCAATTATTTGAAGGTGTTATATTCAAGCTTGCAAGTCCTGAAGATCTCTGGAAGACATAATATGATTTAGCTAAGTCTGGGTGAGAAAACCTATGTCAGGAATAGTATATAGTACCAGAGAAAAAGGGTCCGCACTCCTCCCCTGCTGCATATTTTGTCCTACGGTTTTGAGGTAGTAAAGATACTTATTATGACTACCTAAATCTAGAGTTATAGCTTCTGAAGTTCTTTTGATCACATTCTACAAGTTGTTCTTTATTGGCTTGAAGTCTGATGGTGTTTCACAATGACAGAGTGACAGTTGTGAGATCGGCATTTATCAGTAGTTGAATATTATGTTCTACAATTCTGAAGGTATGATAAGAGGTCCATAATCAATGTTGATGATGAATTTCAAAGTCTCACAGGGTTCACATTGAAATTTATTGTATGACAGTTGAATTAGTCAAGTGTGCGCTTAAGGGTTAAGCTGACAGTCATGTTAGATTGATATGTGGCGAACGTATATGTTTGTAATCATTAATTTAAGTGGTTCTTTAATAGGTCTAGACTAATATGGAGAGTCTTGCATGATTGATTGGGTCTGCATTGTTGTTTGGGCACAATATCAGGCCGACAAGGTATAACTTGAATATACAAGCTTTATCTTTTACATGCCGACCTAATTTTAGGAAATTCTTGATGCAGATATATATACTTGATAGATTTCATCTTTTGAGGTATGGATGCAAGCAGAGAAAGTGTGAATTCAATGTGTGTGCGATCTAAGGCAATTTTGTGATCAGAAAAAGGTAGTAAGGGTAGAAGAGCAGAGTATATGTGAAGAAGAATAGAAAAAGTAGAGCAGACATTATGAAGACATTTGAGTCTGTATACTAAGCTATAAATGGAACTACACCTTAGCATTCTGTAGATGCACTTGTAGTAGTTTTCCCCTGGTAGTGAGCCATTCCTTTTCTATCTTTTCTTCTCTTTCATTTGGTAGTGAGCCTATTGCAGTGAGCACTTCTTTGGATAGTGAGTCCTTGGGCAGTGAGCCCTAAGGTAGTGAGCCTTCATGTAATTCGGTATTGATATCATAATATATTGTGAGCTAACACTCACTATAGTTTTTCCCTTTTTGGGTTTTCCACGTAAAAATCTCAGTGTCTATGTGTTATATCTATATGGTTACTATTCTTATGCTTATTCTACTTTCATATTATTGAATTTGGTAATTAGATCATTGAACATGTAAAGAAGTGGTTTTGCAGAATATTGATTCACCCCCCTCTTAGTATTCCTTATGTTCAACAATTGGTATCAGAGCAAGTTTCCTTGGAAGAAGTTTAATAGCTTGAGGAAGATCTGGGAAAGAGTACTCATGGCAGCCAGAAGGTATCCTGCTCCAAGCATTGTCACAATTGATCAAGAATTAAAAATAGCCCTTGAAGATCTTGATAAGTATGAAGCAAATATCCAAGATTTGAAGGAAAATATCAAAGAAGTAGATGAATGCATCCTGAAGCTAAGAGATCAAGCCAATAGATCAAAGGATAGGAATAGAGAGCTAAGTGAATAGTTGATTGAAGCAAATGAAACCCTAAATAATTTATCAAGGTTGGTTGAAGAGAAAGAAAAAGATGAGGAACATTTGAATCAAATGTTAAAAGACAAATCTAAAGAATGTGAAAAGTTGACAAAAGACATTATACTTCTAAAGTTTGATTTGGAGGTAGCAAACAGTTACAAAGAAAAGTTCAAAATAAGCTCTGCAAAGCTTGATGAGTTGCTTGGTAGTCAGAAAAATCCAGATGACAAGAAAGGTTTGGGATTTGAAAAAGGAGAAAGTTCTAATCCAGGTCAAGAAAACATTGAGATGAGGAAAAACTAAGGCAACCAGTTCAAGAATCAGAGAAGAAGACTTAGAAGACCTCCGGTCAGACAGCCAAATGCTCAAAGGTACCCATCTTTCAATGGCTATTGTTTTAATTGTAATAAGTTTGGTCATAAGGCTACTCAGTGTAGGAGTAGAATGCATCAAAATATTCCATCATTCTCTGGTCAATGTTTCAATTACAAGAAAATTGGTCATAGATCAAATGAAAGTAGAAGTCTGGTAAGAAATGGTTTTAACAATGCAAGGAATATTGAATCCTTCAATGGAAAGTGCTTTGCATGCAATAGATTTGGACATATGGATAACCAATGCAGATCAAGAATGAATCCAATCAATAGAAGGAATCAGGGACAGAGGAATGTGGTATGCTACAATTGCAATAAGTTTGGACATGATACAAGATTCTGCAGAAGCAAGAATGAGAAAAGAGACTATCCTACAGAGAAGAAGAAAACATAGCAAAGAGAAGATAAAGGTAAGAACAGGATTGATCCAGTGGAAATCCAGAAGGAAATGAGCAAGGTCTAGATTAAGAAGGATGTTAATGAGGTCAATGATGGATCTGCACTAGCCTCTGGTACAGTTACTTCTTCCGGGAAGTAAATTGGGAGCACTGGCTCATGATGAGTTGTATTGAAAATCTAAATCCCCTAGCTAGATAGTCAGTGTTGGGATTCGGCATGAAGATATGATGTGAAAATTTATATTGCAGATCTTTTGAAAGAAATTGCAGTAGAAAAGGATCAAATGTGGAGCATTGCGAAGCAATCTTGATCGACTGTGCTTAACAAAGAAGTGCTTGACAACTTTTTGAAAAATGACATTTATGGTGATTAGGTTTTGGCAAACGAGGTTTAAAAGAGTTGTATCCGAAGGAAAAATCACTTTGCATTTGAGCTATCAATTGTCCAAGGAGAGCTGGAGACTAAATTCAAAGAGACTACAGAGATTTCCAAAGCAAATCAAAGAAAACCCTATTTTAGCAAAAGAGGTATTTTTTTAGTTTGAAACCCTACAACAAATTTGTTTAATTGTTGCAATGGCTACTCCACAAGTTGTTGATATAATTGAGAGAGAGAAACCAAAATTTAAGAAACATCCATTCAAATCAACAAAAATTGATCCAATGGGTACATTTTTGGATATACCACATAGAGTGATGCATGCAGAGGACGTTAGGGCTTACATTCATGTTGCCCTAGAAGAATTTGGTGACAGTAGGTTTTTCGATCTTTCTGTGAAACACTTGAGCCGTGATAATTATGATTTGAAGGAAGAATATAAGACCCTGGAAGTAAAGAAATTTATTTAGTACATAGACTTCCCTACGTTTGCTGAGGATGAATGGGTTCGACATGTTCTGAGCAGGATCCATGACAAAATCATGTGGCTAGAGAGACCATTCGTCATTACAAAGGATGCGATAAAAGCCATGACTAGATTAAGCTCCATTGGATTAGTACCTGTGTTAAAAGCTATAAAGAATGATACAGTGATGAAAGCCACCAGAGCCAAATTTGACAAAAGGGCTTTAACAGTGAATGGCATTGAAGACCATGCAGTGAGATTTGTATCCATAGTATTAGGCTACAAAATTTACTTCACAAACAGGGAGAACTCTGTCTCCGATATTGCTATATACACAATCTATGAGATGATCAAGGATAATGCAAATTATGATTTTTGTGAGTTGCTCCGGCAACAACTAATGGAGAATCTAAAGAAGACAAAGGAGCAGAAATATCCATTCAAGTTTGGTACTTTAATTCTTTGCCTATTCTTTTACTTCATGCAAGAGCTACCAGGGTTAAAGAATTATTTTGAAATAGTGATAAACCAGTTGCAACTCAGATTAGAAACCATTTAAATGGTATAGGAAGCTATGATGCTCCAACTATAGCCCTATGGGGCTATTTCAAGAACTTCCAAAGGACAATGCAATCTAAGGAAAGGATCCCTAAGACAATTGTGGAGAAATATAAAGATGACATATGCTTTGTTGTATGAAGTAGATGTAGATGTGTTAGATGGATATGCCAAGCTCATGTTAAGCAAACCTAGGGATACCTCTGAGCCAAGATTTGGCACTTATGAAGAGCTATTTGTAAATGTTCATGTTGAACTAAGGAAGCCTAAAATCTAGAAAAAGGCTAGGAAAATGGTAGAAGAATATGCACAAAGCAAAAGATTCAACAAAGAACAAATATCAACCACAAGAGCTAGAGCTAAGGCAGAAAGAGCAACTAAATAAAAGGAGAAGGAGCAAGAAAAGGAGCTAATTAAGCTCCAGAAATTTAAGAGGTGCAACAAGAGGCACCTGCTACACCAAAAGAGAGAATAAGAGGTGCAAGTTCCTCTAGAACAACATCTAAATCCTTCGGTATTCCCTCCACAACAACTGCAGAAGCGCAAACTGGCAAGAAGAAGAAGACTAAAGGTCAGAGAATGTATGTCAATGTTAGTGCAGTTGATGATGAGGAAACGGAGACCAATGAAGAGGTGAACAAGATGAAGGCACAAAGTGCACCACCCTCCAGTTCTCAGCAAGGCAAACCCTCTAATGCCACAAAAAAGAAGACATCCGATAAGGTTAAAGGGAGAAAGAAGGCTAAGACTGAAGCACCTGTAGAAGACCAGACTAAAATGAGTTTGGAGGAGGTATTGAAGGCCATTACAGTTGATGGCAATCTAAGACCTATTGCCCAATTGTATGATGACTTTGATGATGCAAATAAAAAGGTCATTGAGGCTGCTGCCATCCAATACTTGGACATATAGAATAAAGCTCCCATTGAAATAATTACTAATCTCCTAGACAGCTTGGGAAGTATTATGTCTGCAAGGAAAGAAGCTACTATGGCCAAGGACATTGAGCTTAGAGAACACACACTAATAAAGCTATGTCCTGAAATCACCCTAGAAGAAAAGGCAAAAGTCTCCAAAGTGCTTCATAAAGAATTCAGAACAAAGAAAAGGATGAACACTCTAATGGTAGATGACATTGAGAAGGTAGTCAAAGAAATTGAGGAAATCACCCTGAGAGTGTTGAAAGAATTTCATCTCCCAACCATATATGATAATGAAGAAATAAATGTTGGAGATGATACATTTATTTTAGATATTAGCATGGACCAAGGGCAAGACAAGAATGATGAAGAGATAAAGGAGAATGAAGATCAAGCCCCTGCTACTGAGGGTCTAGTTACAACTGACAAGAATCAAACTGAGACAAGTCCTCCTCCAGAACATCAAGCTGATGATCATGAAACCAATTAGAAGACTAACAAGCAAAATAAAGTGGATGATCAAGAACATGAACAAGCTGAGAAGAGCCCTACACTAGAACAAACTATTGATCAACAAGAGAATATGGACATAGATCCTCTTGAACAAAACAAAGAAGATGAAGTGTCTAAAGAAATGACAAGAGATACTGCTGCTACCCCAGTTGATTCTATCAGAGAAATTTTGGAGAAACAATAAGATTTAGATGAGTCTAAGCTTCTACAAGGACCAATAAATTTGGTCTCAACGTCTCTTGTACAAAAATTCAAATTGGTATCAATTGTTCAAGCAGAGGCACAGGAAGAAATACTGAAGTCACATTTATAGGATAGCGAACTCATTGGTGAAGCATCTGGTATCCTAGAGAAGTTGGTGCCTTCACACCAAAAAGACACATCATTTCCACCAACAAATCAACTCAAGGGACTAATTAACTTAGTAAGTACACATTTTGAGTCATTTGAAAAGTCTACATAAATAAAGGTCAGAAAAGAATATAATGAGAAAAGGTTAGTTGAATTAAAAACTATGATGGAAAATGATAAAATTATGCTAGACAATGGAATCAAAAGTATAGAGAAGGATATTAAGGAATCATATGATATATACAAATTTTGCTTATCATGGCCAAAAATTACTAATGAGTTAGAAGCAAAAATCAAGGATATGGAACTCAAATTGTTAAATATCTCTAAGTTAGATGATCCGATAGCTGAAACAATAAGTAGTAAAGAGATACAAGTTGTAAACATCCACAATGACTTAAGCAATCTGATGAAGAAGAGGGAAGAAGTTAAAAACATGTTGTGCTAGTTAAGAGGACTGATAAGTCCCAAAATAGATTCAATGACGAATCTTGCAAAAGAAGCTTTGAAAGAAAAAGTAATTATTGATACACCCTTAGATGTGCAGAAGGCAAAAAAAATAGTTTTTCTGATAAATGGTCACGTTTAAATTTTGGATAATACAAAGAATCGATGGGATGGAGAGATTGCACAATTAAAGATTGTCTACAATGATATTCTCCCACCTACTACTAACTAAGATGGAAGATTATACTTGTACATATGCGACATAGTATGACAATTTTGAAGTTTTGACATAATTTTGCTACTTGTACACACACCTTTGCCATTGATGTCAAAGGGGGAGAAGAAGATCCAGTGAAAAATAGCCAATCAACTAAGAAGGAAGAAGAAAAATAGATTGTATATAGCAAGGGGGAGCAGACAAGCATTTTTCACTAAGTGTTGTCATCAATGCCAAAGGGGGAGATTGTTGGCAACATAGTCAAGAGACACTGCTGATATGATGTTGTCATTGATGGAAACTGTTGATAACTGAAAGGGGGGGGGGTGAATCAGTTATCTTAATTATCTTAACTTCCTATTCTTCTTTAACAACTAGTGCAACATCAAATCATATAAGCATGTATAATCATGAAAGCAGAAATAAAATCAATACACATAACACAATGATTTTGACGTGGAAAACCTTGTTAAGGGAAAAACCACGGGGTGATTAACCCAAGATTGTATTCTCTGTTAAAAGAATAAGGTAGTACAAAATGGCACTTGCCAATTAGGGCTCACTGCCCGAGCACACTACTCACAAGAGGCTCACTACCTACAATAGTTTATAGAAAGAAACCAAGTACTTGAACTGATGAGAAGCATCCACATATGCTGAGGTTCAGTTCCAGTTAGGCTCAATATACTGATCTACTGCACTTCATTCTTCCTCTGCTTTAGTGTTGTTCTGTCACATACCAGACCTGTATTGCTATTTCCACACTGCTCTCTACTTTTCTTCATACAAAACAACACACACCACACACCGTCTCATCAAAATCCATATGGTATATATATCCGCACGAAGGATTTCAACATCTTTCTAGTCAGCATCTGGAATACTCAATATTTTTCCAAACTATGGTCTGTCAGTTGAATCCTTGCTTACTAAGTGATGCGTATCAAAGAGATACTTATAGAAGTCATCAATCATGTCAGCCAATCATGAATGATCTCTCAGGAAACTTGATCACCATCAATATCTCATCTAGATTAAGGTCTGATGCTCTGCCAGTCAGTTCTTCCTCAGTCTTCTCTGCCAAACAGGAACCCAATACTTAGGTGTTCATATCTTTTCACTCTTTCATCACCGGAGGCTCAATCTCTGGAAAGTGTTAGTCATGGTACTCCTCTTGACTTCCCCAAGTCCACACTTTACTGAGATACTTCCTCTGAGAGATCCAGACCTTCTTGTCAGACCTTGCTACATGCTCTGTTCTTGCTCACCGGACCAAAATACTCTTCAATCTAACTTCCGGTATAGACATACCATGTCCTACAGATGTGTGGGATGGACTTTGTTGCCATTAATGACAACACTCACGAAGCCACACAGTGTCTCTTGCCAATAGGAAACAACCTGACATGTCTGGAGATAATTCCTGTGACAAAGTTGTACATAGCCTTTTGGCCCAGAAAGACTAACTTAGCCAAAATTGATTAAGTATTGATAGGATACTAATACAGTGATAATAATTCACTTGGTACTCCTCCACAATTGAAGATCTTGTCATGCGGTTCAAGTATGTTGTTTACAGTTGTTTGAAGGTGTTATATTCAAGCTTGCAAGTCTTGAAGATCTTCGGAAGACATACTATGATTTAGCTAAGTCTGGGTAAGAAAACCTAAGTCACGAATAGTATACAGTACTAAAGAAAAAGGGTCTGCATTCCTCCCCTGTTGCATATTTTGTCCCGTGGTTTTGAGGCAGTAAAGATACTTATTATGACTACCTAAATATAGAGTTATAGCTTTTGAAGTTCTTTTAATCACATTCCACAAGTTGTTCTTTATCAGCTTGTAGTCTGACAGTGTTTCACAGTGACAAAGTGACAGTTCTGAGATCCGCATTTATCAATAGTTGATTAGTATGTTCTGCAGTTCTGAAGGTATGATAAGAGGTCCATAATGAATGTTGATGAATTTCAAAGTCTCACATGGTTCACATTGAAAGTTATTGTATGATAGTTGCATTAGTCAAGTGTGTGCTTAAGGGTTAAGCCGACAACCATGTTAGATCGATATGCAGTGAAGGTATATGATTGGAATCATTAATTTAAGTGGTTCTTTAATAGGTCCAGACTAATATAAAGAGTCTTGCATGATTGATTGGGTCCGCATTGTTGTTTGGGCACAATATCAGGTTGACAAGGTATAACTTGAATATACAAGCTTTATCTTTTACATGCCAACCTATTTTGAGGAAATTCTTGATGCATATATATATAATTGATAGATTTTGGCTTTGGAGGTATGGATGCAAGTAGAGAAAGTATGAATTCAATGTGTGTGTGATCTAAGGCAGTTCTGTGATTAGAAAAAGGTAGTAAGGGTAGAAGAGCAGAGTATATGTGAAGCAGAATAGAAAAAGTAGATCAGACATTATGAAGACATTTGAGTCTGTATACTGAGATATAAATGGAACTGTACCTCAACATTCTGTAGATGCACTTGTAGCAGTTTTCCCCTGGTAGTGAGCCATTCCTTTTCTATCTTCTCTTCTCTTTCATTTGGTAGTGAGCCTATTGTAGTGAGCACTTCTTTGGACTTGAGTCCTTGGGTAGTGAGCTCTAAGGCAGTGAGCCTTCATGCAATTCGGTATTGATAACATAATATATTGTGAGCTAACACTCACCGTGGTTTTTCCCTTTTTAGGTTTTCCATGTAAAAATCATGGTGTCTATGTGTTATGTATTAATGGTTACTATTCTTATGTTTATTCTGCTTTCATATTATTGAATTTGGTAATTGGATCATTGAACATGTAAAGAAGTGGTTTTGTAGAATACTGATTCACTCCCCCTCTTAGTATTCCTTGTGTTCAACAAGAGCAGAGTGACAGAGTAGTTCAGGATGAAGAGTTTTGAGCCAGTATTTTGAGTTTCATTGGAATTGTATTCCATGCATTTGTAGATGCAATTGTAATAGTTCATTCTTGGCAGTGAGCCACCTATTCTCTCTATTCTATCTCTTTCTTTCTCAGTGGGCAGTGAGTCCACATGTAGTGAGCAATTCTGCAATAACTTATAACTGGTTATAATATATTGTGAGCTAATGCTCACCGTGGTTTTCCCTTTTTGGGTTTTCCACGTAACAATCCTGGTGTTCATGTGTTATGCTTTGCGATTGTACTTACTATGCTGGATTTGCTTTACTATTATCGAATGTGGCAAATTGATTAATTGTTTAATGAATGAATGGTTTAATAGAATATTGATTCGCCCCCCCTCTCAGTATTTCGGGTGTTCAACAAATAATTCAATGGTTTTGTCTATTTTGATTAACATTGTTTTAGTAATTAACATCAATTAGTTGGTGATTAGGGGCAATGGTGACATGAGTGATAAGTTGGGTCATATGACAAGTGTGCTCTAGGATAGGGTTATAGGTTCGAACATATGGTAAAGGGTAAGGAATAAAAATAATGTCTTCTAAATATAATAAAACATCATCATTAATAGCATGAGAAGAGTCAACACTTGATGATATAGTATTATCAAGAAAGAAGTAACCATTATCAAATTTCTAGGGGATTATTATAAATAATAGAGTGGTTCATAGATATGGAAGACATGTTTGGATGGAAAGGGTTGAAATAATAGAAATAAAATTAGAAATATACACACAACAAACATACAAGAATCAAAACAAGTTTCTCTAAGAAATAGTGATAAGGATGAATATTTGATCATGAAATAGACCATCCTATCATGGAAGCATCCTATTTTGAGAAGAAACTAAGGTTTTTATTCAAAACAATAAAAATAGAAATTGTGGGGTAGAAAATAGCAAGAAAGGATGGAAAATAAGAACAAGTGTGTATTCACATTAGGTTCACCAAAATGAAACATGTGGGGAAAATAAACTACTTTACTTTAATGAAAGTAAATCCTTTATAGTTTATTAACCTTTGTCTCTAGTATCTTAAATGAAAATAGGAATACACTTGCTTACTTAAATAAACAAAAGCGACACAAAATAACTATGCAAAGTAACTAAATTAGTTTCCTCTTTTCAAAGGAATACTAAACGTCCTACTTAAACTAATTTTCTAAACTAGCTTAAGAAATAGACTATGGCTTTGCTTTTGAAACTACAAAAATTGGGATCTTGTTATGGTATACATTTAATGCCAAATAAAAACAAAAAATGAACCTAGTTTATATTGAGTGAAGTTGGGTGTTGGATGCTAGATGCTAATAGGAGAAGTAGGGACTATTTCTAACATAGGGATACTACCATGATCATGTCAAATTCTATCTTATATGAAACCATCCTTTGTATTATGTAAAATAAAAATGATACTAATAGTGACTTAAAAATTAGTAAGATATTGAGAGACAACAAAGTAGTCCATAAAACATATTGAAAAATTGTTGTTATATAATGCATAACTTGAAGGAATTGAGTAAAATAATATGAGTCAAGCCATGTTCCATCGAAAGAGGGATTTCACATGTTGGAGTGTTTAAGATTTTACACATGCATTTGTGATAGGGGAGAAGGTGTAACTACATAGAATCTTTCCAAGGTGTTTAAGACCCTATTTTGGTGTTTCAACCTCCATGTGTATTCAAAATAGATTTCTGAAAATATTTATGCACTTATCCTAATGTGCTTAGTGCTAAGAGATAAATAAATATGTGAGTGATAGAAATAGTGATAGTAGTTTTTCATAGTGCTATGTGTATGTAGGAAATAAGGAGATGGAAATCACCAGTATTGTCAAAGAAGAAAAGAGGCAACAAGGGTTTCCAAACATAGAGAAAAAGAGGGTAAAGATAGGGCTCATGGATTGGCTAAGAGGAGATCAAAATAAATATGGAAGAGATCTCTTTAATCAATAGAGGTGAGCACAAAATACTATGACTTCTTATAGAGGCTAAAATAGATAATAAGGAGAATGGGAAAGGAAATATTTTTTCTTTAAAAAAGAAAAAGAGGAGAAACAATAATAAAATCAAATGATTATGGGGGGACCAAGAGAAGAGGACAGATCCCATAGTCAAATGGATTGACAAAAGAGAAGAAGAATTGTTGCCCCAAGAGAAGGGAGAAGCAACAATAAAATTCTAAATTACTGTAAGAAGCCAATACGAGAAGGGCTTCCCTACAACCAATAGGAATAATAGAGAGTGATGTTGGTGACATAATCAAGTAAATAAATAAATAGTTTACATTTAACCAAAAATGTGCTTGAGGACCAAGAGTAGAGGAGAAAATATAATATCCTAAGATCTAGTTAAGATCTTGGAAGAAGGAAACCTTAGTGACAAAATTGTAGTTGAAGAGAGAAAGTGTAGCCAAGAGTGCGAATTGAAGGAATATTTGAGAGAGATCTAAGAGAAATATAAGAGTGAGCTAAGAGAACTCTTTTCCAAGTACTTAAAATGGATTCAAAGAGGGATTTTATTGGTGAAATATGAGGCATTAGAGAAGGAAGTCATGAGGTCAAGGTTTTTTATTTCTATAAAAGGGATTAAAATTGTTTTGTGTTTAAAACTTTTTATTGTCAAGGGAGGGATCCATGACCACAGAGATGCCTTCGTGATTGTGACTAGTCCAATCTCAAAAAATATTAGAAAATTCACCAAAAACTATTCAAAACAAGCTTAGTGTAATCCTAAAATATACTAAAGGAATGCACACTAAAATGAGTGAAACACATAGAGTATAAATTGTGGGCTATGCAAATTTTTACTCCAATAATATGACTCCTTTAGGAAGGTTAAGAATTGTATACAAATAATTGGTAACTTGTAAATACCCCATGTTGTTGGAAGTATATATTTTGTAAGAGTCAATGTGACTCAACAAGCCAGGATCCCTACAATCAAGACAACCTTCCACACAAAGATAAAAAAGAATATGCTAAAATAATGGAGCAATATTCTATACAACAACTATGTGAAATACAATGAGAGAGCCTTGCTTATAAAGGAAAGGATAACAATAAAAGAGTTGTAGTCATGTGACAAGTGTCACATTCCTATCACATGCGACAACTAGAGGATAGGATGCCAACTAGAGAACATGTGTAGGATAAGATAAGTCACTACAACTATCAACAACTAGAAAAAACTAGAAACATCTAGAAGACTCACTAATTCAACTTAACATGTGAATTAAGTGTGATGTGTGAATATTATTTAACTAATAAATAGTTAAATAATATGAATTATTCACACAAGGGGAAATTAACTAAACTAGTTAGGAAAAGCCCTATTCACACCAACACCCCCCTTAAGTGCAACTTAGGGAGTAGTTGACTAAAAACAAAGATGCAATGATGGGTCCCAACTACTAGGCCATGTTAGGTACCCATGTACAACAAATCTCAAGTGGAAAAAAAAGGAGAAAGAATGCAAAAAACAAATAAAATGAATGATGTGATGGAAGGAGGACTCAAGACCCCCCTAGAACTACATCCAACACATATGTACAATCAATTACCCCCCATAGGAGAGTAAATGTGAGACTATAGGTCCCCCCCACAATTAAGTAGCTCTCGTGCCAATGGTGAATGCGTGAAGAAGAATGTTGAAGTGAATCCAAAGCTGGCAAACAACATTCATCCCCTTAGGAAGAAACAGGTCCAAAGGGTGATGTAGAAGAAACTCCATCTCAAGGTATGAAGGAAAAAGCCTCATGATGTATGTTGTCTCTAAAAACTACTCAAGTGTCCACATGCCACAACCAAAATATGTCACACAATTAGGTGTAGCATGCCTACTCAAAGAATGTGACAATCCAAGACAAGATGAAAACTCAAGATCATCAATCTCTAAAGAATCCTCTAAATGATGCTTAGGATATTCCAACTCAATGCCAAACTATGACAAGTGAAGAGGAAAAGAAGGTGCCTGCATATCTGAAGTAGAAGAATCAACTCCATCAAAGAGGAGATGAATGTCATCAAATATGTCCTCCAAGTCATCAAGATAAGACACACAAAACAAGTCTAAAATACCTATCAAGTACTCATCCCATAAACCTGTATCTAGAAGACAAAGAATATCCTACTCAAATGAAGTGGATCAAGGTATATCAATTCCAATCTCTGAAGAAGAAGGAGAAGAAGGAATTTCAGAACTAGTCTTAAGAACCAAAGTAGATGAAATAACTCCAAGGTTCAAGTGATCAAACTTCTCCTCACAAACATGATTCACAGTTAATGCATGAGTGTGAGTAGCAATCAATGGATCTACATCATCATCAAAACAAAATGGGAGAATGTATACAAGTGAGATGCAATATCAACCATCCCAACAACAATGATATCTCTGCTCTCCAAGTCCCTTATGACCATAGAATCAGGAGCGAACTCAACTGTCTTCCCTGCACCACACTGAGTAATTTGGTAGATGGAAAGGAGATTGATTGTCAAGGAAGCTACACACAACACATTATTGAAAGTACTCTCACCAATATCGATAGCTCCTTTTCCAGTTGCATGCGTGTATGCATTGTTACCCATCAAAATAGGTGGCAAAGTACATGACATAAATGCAGAGAACATCCCTTGTGAAGGTGCCATATGATGAGAAGCTCCTGAATCAAGAAGCCATCTATTTGACTGTAGACTTGTAGAATCAAAGAGTGCTTTTCATTTTCCTTTGGTTGTCCCAGTGGAAAATCCTATTGTCTTTGGCAGTGTAGATGATGATGGCGTTGAAGAAGAAAAATTGGGTAAAACTGATGTTGATGAAGGATACTCAATGTTATGTTTTTGAAGAAGTTGTGACATCTCATCAATTTTTTTCTCATAACATTTAGTCTCATCATGACCCAATTTATTACAATAAGAATAGTTTGGCTTCTTCTTCTTATTGGACTCCTATTTGGAAGAAGAGTTGGGGGTTTTATTTAATTCTTTCTCTTGCTCATTAGACTTTGATTCCTTTTGTTTCTTTCCCTTATTATTTGAAGACTTAGGATCTTTTGTGCTTTGTGTTGCAACTAGAGCCTTTGATCTAGGAGACTTCAATGTGCCCATGTGTAGTAGCTTCGCTTGTTCTCTAGTGAGTTGTGCAAAAAACTCCTCAAGTGAAGGCATTGTAAACTTACTACCAAAAACATCCATTCTAGCATAAAAAGGTAGAAACATAAACTGAATAAGCAGGACCCAATTTTGCAAGAAAAGATAGAATCAATTGTTCATCTTCTTTCTTAAGACCACACTGCTTGAGTTGCAACTTGAGAGACATAAACTTGGTGAAGAAATCTTCAATTTGATCAAAATCTTGAGGATTAAGTACAATTAGCTCATTCTCCAATCTGAATCTTCTTATTTATATTGCTTACCAAAGAGATTGTCTAATGTTGTCCATATCTCATTTGGTGTTTTACAAGACTCAACGTGAAATCTAAGATATGAAGAAATAGTAAGACAAAGTGTGCCATAAGACTCATCTCTTCTATCTAACCATTTTATTCGAGCTCAGTAGCACCTATGGGTTCAGGATCTATGCCTAAAGTTATTCTATGTAAATTTTGTTTATACAATAAAAACTCCATGTTTTTCTTCCATTCATAATAATTATATGGAGTTAAAAGTGGAACTTGAGGCACATCCATGATGAAAAAGAAAAACAACAATACAACAACACCCCTTTACTATGCAAGAGAGCCCACCCAGTTTGTTGTGGCACTTTATAGTTAGTGAGATTTACAATTGTCCTTAAGGGACTGAAATTGGGAAAAAACAATTAAAATCTCTTAAAAAAGAGATCTGAGTGAGATTACAATCATTCACACTGATTTATTACAGCAAACAAATCCCTTCAGAACAAATTTCACCTCCTCAAATCTCAAAATGCCCAAGTTATCACTCAAAAGCCAAAAAACTGATAAATTGAATTAAATGAACCTGAATATGAATCTGAGAAAAGTGCACAGATGGCTTTGAAGATCTCATGAATACATTTTCGATGCTACAAGAATTGTGAAAATCAGAGATCGTGGTAGAAAGTTGTGAGCTCGAAAGCCAAAAAAGGAGATTTGTCTTAAAATTGTAATAAATGCTGTCAAATAGCAAAATCTGGGAAAAATACTAACACCACTACAAAGTGCTCTCTATCATCTTTTCAAAAATATCTTGTTTTCCCGATTTTGACTCCGTGGGCAAAAGTTGTGCAAAAAATAAAAAAGCCCTACTTTAGGGCTTTGAGGCGCAAAATAGTCCCCCCAAGCAGATGAAATATTCCATTCTAGGATGGAATATTCTACTGGAAATGAAAAACTACCTTGCAGGCCACAAAATTGTTGTTTGTGTGCAAAACTACTGATTAGAGGGCAAAAAACCGCCTAATGACAAAAGGAAATTGTTGGTTCGTATAGTAAAACAACCCTAATTTGAGTGCAAAACAACTAATGGGAAGATAAAAATCATCGGTCTATATATTCTTCTGCTACTTTTAGATGTTGCAAAAAACCACTTATTGAATCTACATATGCGGGCTTTATGAATTGTTAAAAAAAAAGATTTAAGGCCACAAGGGCTGAATTACCAAGGGGTCAAGGGGGTTGAAGGCCACACCCCATGACCCTTTTGAAAGGGTATGCGACCCTTTTAAGGGTCTGCACCCACTTTACAAGGTACGGGGTCTACAAGCTATGGCCTGGTACAGGGGGCCAACAAGCCTTTACAGGTTTGTTGGTACCCTTGTACAGTTTAATATTTTTAATTTTAATTTTTTTAAAACAAAAAACTTTGACAATTGATTTTTTTTCCAATGATTTTTTTAAACCAAAAAAAGTCTTACAACCGCCATAGATGAGGTAGACTGATGTAGAGATGACTGATTCACTAATGCAATACAATGACAGAGCCATATGGATTTTCACCAAAGCCCTAACTAGGGGCAATAAAAATTTACCCAAAATTTTTTTGACTTTTGATTTTGGTGATTTAACAGGCAATCCTTAGGTTTTGGCACCTCTTGATCGCAACGGTGATGTTTGATTTGACCTAGGACACACCTAAAACATAGGTCCCATCAAGACCTCTCCAATGAGGGAAGGAAATTGTAGATCTTTCTTTGATACCATGTAATAGGCAATGTGACTCAACAAGCCAGGATCCCTGCAATCAAGACAACCTTCCACACAAAATTAAAAGAGAATATGCTAAAACAATGGACCAATATTTTATACAACTATGTGAACTACAATGAGAGAGCCTTGCTTATAAAGGCAATGATAATCAAGGAGTTGTAGTCATCTGAAAAGTGTCACATTCCTATCACATGTGACAACTAGAGGATAGGATGCCAACTAGAGCACATGTGTAGGATAAGACAACTCACTACAACCATCAACAACTAGAAATAACTAGAAACATCTAGAAGACTCACTAAGTCAACTTAACATGTGAATTAAGTGTGATGTGTGAATATTATTTAACTAATAAATAGTTAAATAATATGAATTATTCACACAAGGGGAAATTAACTAAACTAGTTAGGAAAAACCCCTATTCACAACATATTTCTTCTAGAGGGCCTAGTGATCTTATAATTGAAACTCTATCTGGGTAAAAGTTCAAAGCTATGCCACACTTCAAGCAAACTTATGAGCATAAACGAATTTAAGTATTTCCAATGAAAAGTCAATTTTGGTGAAACATATATTCTAGTTAGATTCATTCTAGCTAAATTAGATCTAGGCCACAACTTTTCCAATTGGGAGTATCCACTAAATACATATGTAGCATCAATTTAGTGCTAATTTACCAAAAAAATCAAATTATTTAAAAAAATTAATGCTCTAACAACTCCTACTCATGTAAATAATCAATTAAAAAAATCTAAAAATACCCTTTTGTAGATCTATAAGTCTAGTTTGTAAAAATATAATTTTTTAAACATTTCAATTAGTGTTTATATATATATATAATATTTTAATTTTTACTAAAAGTAGGTCATCAACATCAAAGTATAATGTTGATTATCCTCTCAAGAAAAAATAATAAAGCTTATTAATTTTATTTTTAAATATGATGCACTAGAGGAGAGATTCCATGTGAAGATGATATAATTTTTTCCAATTTTAGATAAATAGTTAAGACAAAAGGTGATGTCCCATCAAAATAATTGTGTTTTCATTACACAACTTCCAAGATTTATTTAAAAAATTATATTTATCAACATGGGGGAAAAAATAATTCATGCACTAAAGTTTCAAGTTATGAATACCCAAAAAAAATTGAAGCAAAAATAAAATCTACTATATAAAGTGTAATGTCCCACTTAACCTTATTTTTCAACATTTTATCTGTAACATACCATCTCGCATTACTTGGAATTACACACACAATTGGCTAAGAAAGTAAACAAACATGTTAAACATGAAATAATTTTTTGATAATCATTTGCATATTCTCAAGAAATAAATGCATATCTTTTCTGAATATTTTTCAACCTTAAAATTACAATATACTCAAAGATAATATCATAGTGAAAACATTTCACTTTACATTTACAAAGAATTTGCACTTGGCAATATGAATAATTTTACATAAGTTTGTGTTGGGTGAATATTTTGTTATCAACTAACTGATAACAAAATGCTTATATCAACCACAATATGATGAGATAAATCTCTCCTCTCAGAAAGGGGAGGCTCCCTCCTTATTTCTAACTTGTTGCCAGTATGGGCTAATTAGTGTTGTCATCGATGTCAACAAGTTTGCGTTGTCATTGGTGCCAACTATATCTTATGATGTTGTAGTTGTTGATTGATTGAGTGCTTATGGTAATGTGATTTGAATGGCTTGTAGTAGTGTTGATGATGTTAGTATATTGTTTCTGTTCCTGTGTTTCCAAGTGCTTTTGAGAAAATTTGATAAAGACTAAAGACAGTGTTGTGAAGAAGTATTATGGCTTATAGGATACTGTCCGAGTTTTTTCTCCACATTTCTTCTGTGGTGAAGAGCGGAGTGTGAGGTTTGGATATGTTTTAGAGAAGTGGTCAAAGATGTTAAATCCAGAATTTGGTGGTCCGGAACATTGTGGCCTAAAAGTTATGTTCACCAGTTTGAAGACTGTGCTTGGTAGCCGTTGCAGTATGACATGGAGAATGTAATTTGCTTCGCATTCCTCCACAGTTTTGTGTTCAGTCTTATGGTTCTGGATGAGTGTTCCTAAGATCCATTTCTATGTTCCATCCAAGAATTGTGATTTGATGCTCTGGAATGTAGTTTTCATGAGTAGCAGAGCTTGGCAGTGTTGGTTGTGAGTAGTCTGTGATCTGTCTTCAAGTGAGATTTGTTATAGCTAGATTTGTTGGCTCCCAGGTGATTTCATGTTGTTCATGGATGTCTCTAGATGGTGTTAAAGGCTTGTGCTTGGTTTGCAAGTCATGGTTGTGTTCTTGGAAGCATGTGTCTAAAGATCCTAGTGTCAACACTAGTTTTGACCGACCTGGTTATTTACACTCTTTGTGGATGTGCTTCATGGATTGTGGAAGCATGTTGAAGTGTGTGAAGATGTATTTAGGTTTGAGAAAAGTTGTGACGTGTTTTACCTTCATTCCTTTGATCTTTGGGAATATTTAGGTCCAAACCTAATTGGAATTCTATATGTTTGCCAACCTTGGAGACTATTTCAAAGGTTGTAGAATGTGTTACCGACCTTAATGAATGTTTCAAGTTTGATGATTGATAAAAATAAGTGAAAAGGATTCGTGTGAAGTAGTGAGAATACAAAGATGAGGATTTTTGTGTTGTGAGGCTACGAAGGTGATATACATTGTGCTTTAATGGAACTGAACTCATGGGCATGTGGTAGATGCTATAATATTAGTTCATGGTAGTAAGCCTTTTCTTTTTGAAGTGAACCCTTTTGGCAGTGAGCCTTTTCTTTTGGTAGTGAGCCTATTGCAGTGAGCATTTCTTTGGACAACGAGTCCTTGGGCAGTGAGCCCTTTGGTAGTGAGCCTCTTTGTAATTTGGAATTGATACTACTATATAATGTGAGCTAATCCTCACTGTGGTTTTTCCCTTTTAGGGTTTTCCATGTAAAAATCTGGTGTTCTCTTGTGCATGGTGTTGATGTGATTAAGTTTCTGTAATCTATTTTTCATGTTTAATCTTTATAACAGAATTAGGGTTTAAGTGAATTGATGTGGATGTGATTATGTTTGTGAGGGTTTAAAGTTTTTGAGACAACTGATTCACCCCCCCTCTCAGTTGTCTTGTGCATTCAAAAATTGGTATCAGAGCAAGGGTTCCTTGGAAGAAAGCCTAACAGCTTAAGGTAGATTTGGGATGGTGCACAAGAAAGACATTCCTCAGTTTGATGGATCTAACTATGCCTTCTGGAAGGTAAGAATGCAAAGTTATTTTATCTCTCTTGGTTATGATGTCTGGAGAATGGTTCAAGAGGAATACATTATACCTAAGAATGGTCTGCAAACTACAGATGAGATTAAGACTTATGAGATTAATGGTAAATCTAAGAATGCCCTACTAAATGATTTGTCTAACACTGAACTGTCAAAAGTTTTGGAATTGGAAGCTGCACGTAAGATATGGAAAAAATTGAAGAACATCTATGAGGGTGAAGAATCTATCAATAAAGCCAAGATGCAGAACTTGAAGACCAGATATGAAACTATGCAAATGTTTGAAGATGAGAACAAAACAATCTATATGCATAAGGTTGATGAAGTTGTCAATGGCATCAATGGTCTTGGTGGAAAACTGGATGATAACAAAGTTATAAATAAGATACTTAGAACACTTCCTAAATCTTATAGATATAAAGTGTCTGCCATTGAAGAATTGTTAGATATGGGCAAGCTTTCAAAAGATCAACTTCTTGGTATATTGACTACCTTTGAGATGAGAGAATTTGGTACTAATGATGGTCCTATGAAATTTGAGACTACTTTTAAAACTAAATCCGAAAAGATTGTTAAATTAGATAAGTATGTTGTGGAATTAGATGAGGAAGACTTTGCTAAGATTGAAGCAAACTTTGTAAGTAGAATGAAAAAGGGAATAAGAAAGTATAGAGGTAAGTTACCTTTCAAATGTTTTAGTTGTGGTAAGATTGGTCATTATGCTTCAAGATGTCCTGATAGAACTTTGAAGATCAAGGATAGAGAAGGTAAAGGTAAGATGGTAAGGAAAATCTATTATGTTAGAGATGATGATGTTGTAACTGATGATGAATCTAATTTTGAGGATGCCAATGCTAGTGAATTCTTGTTTATTGCCCTAAAAGAAAAACCTGTTTCTACTAACCTTGCAAGTCATGTGAAGGAACAAAGTTTGAAAGAAGAGAATGTAATATCTACATTTCATGCCAGAAAGGAAAATGATGAATGGATCATTGATAGCGGATGTTCACATCATATGGCAGGAGATAAGGGTAAGTTTATTAAGATGGAAAAGTATGAAGGAGAACTAGTTAGATTTGGTGATAATGCAGCTGGTAAGATTTGTGGAAAAGGGTCAATTACTTTTGATGGAAAGAAAAATACAGATGATGTTCTTTATGTCAAGGGATTAAATCATAATCTTCTAAGTGTTGGACAAATGTGTGACAAAAGATACAATCTGATGTTTAAGGACAATGGATGTGAGATAAGGAAAAGCTCCAGAATAAGAATTGCTTTTGGTAAGAAGACTCATGGTAATGTTTATCAATTGAAAGATACTGATAATTTTTGTTTGTTGGCTTAGTCAGATGAAAGATGGTTATGGAATAGGAGAAAGTGTCATATTAAATTTGATAATCTAGTGAGAATAAGCTTAGTTCAAGCTGTAAGAGACCTGCCTAAGATTGTGAAACCTGCTAATGCCATTTGCAAAAAAATGTCAATTTGGGAAGCTAACAAAGATCAGTTTCAAGAGCAAAGAACAAGCCTTTACTAGTCTGTTGGAGTTGGTGCATATAGAATTGTGTGGTCCTACAAGAACAAGAAGTCTACAAGGTGATAGGTATTTCATGCTACTTATTGATGATTATTCAAGAATGACTTGGGTTACTTTTCTTAGAGAAAAATTAGAAACCCTAGACAAGTTCAAGGAATTTAAAGCAATGGTTGAAAATGAAATGGATTTGAGAATCAAGTGTTTGAGGTTTGACAGAGGTGGTGAGTTTACTTCAAATGATTTTAATGTTTTTTGTGAAGAACATGAGATAAAGAGACAGTTGTCTACCCCTTGAAATCCTCAGCAAAATGGAGTAGTTGAAAGGAAGAATAGAACAGTTCAAGAAGATGCTAGAATAATGATCAAAGAAGCAGACCTACCAGAAGTATATTGGAAAGAAGAAATTCACACTATTGTCTACATTCAAAACATTGTGCAAGTTAAAGCAAGTGGAACGAAGACACCTTATGAGTAGTGGTATGGAAGAACTCCTATTGTCAAGTATTTCAAAGTTTTTGGAAGCAAATGCTGTATTAGAAGAGATGAAGAGTTAGGAAGGTTTGATGCTAGATGTGATGAAGGCATATTCCTTGGGTACTCTACTAAAAGCAAAGCTTATCGGTGCTACAACAAAAGGTTGAGGAAGATCGTTGAAAGTGCAAATGTGAAGGTAGATGAAGACATTTAGAAAATCTTAGAGCCAAATGGATATGAGTCAGATGAGTCTGCTGATATAGAAGTAGTTGAAGAAGACAAAGATAAGGAAGTTCAGATTGATGAAGAAGAAGCTTCAGAAAGAGTTCCTAAAACACCCAATTATGTGCAAAAAAATCACTTAGAGGCTCAAATCATTGGTGACAAAAGCAAAGAAGTTTTGACAAGAAGAAGAATTGCAGAAGAATAGGTAAATCTTGTTGCAAGTATGAGGTGAACTAGTGTTGTCATTGATGTCAACTTACTCATATTGCATTGACAAGAAGGATTCGATGAGCAGTGTGCTGAGGATATTGAGAAAATTAGCCTCAGTCAGGAACAGTGAAGAACAGTGATGAGAAGAAGGCAAATGTATTGTATAGGATGCGAACCGGAGGTTGTGGATTAAAGGGTTTGTAGATATGAGTCTTGAGATGCTTCAGTTAAGATTTTAGAGGTCCGCATGAAGATCTGAAGGAGTTGTGGCTGTCGGTGTGGAACCGGTTCCGGCAAGTGTTTATAGGTGACAGAGGATCACAGAAAGGTCCGGTGAGGTCCGGAATTGTATAATCCTAATCTACAGATTGGAAGGAGTGTTTGGGATGTCCTTGTGATGTGTCATCTTGAGTTGTGTATGATTTGGAGGTTCGGAAGTACCTTTTACATTGTGACAGAGGTGATAGACTGTGTTCTTGAAGTTCCAGATAAGGAAGAGAAGAGATTCCAGTAAGTAGAGGAAGTGCGGATGTACCTGGTCATTCAGGCAGGCTTGGAAAT
Source organism: Cunninghamia lanceolata (assembly GCA_027924645.1). NCBI lineage: Eukaryota > Viridiplantae > Streptophyta > Pinopsida > Cupressales > Cupressaceae > Cunninghamia > Cunninghamia lanceolata. The sequence goes on along the minus strand of BSBN01000233.1, from coordinate 15,802,180 downwards.
GTCCGTGGATCATGTTTAGGTTGTGTTGTTGGTCCGCATTGATGGTAGAGCCTGGAATTGAAGATATTCTTCCGGATGAAGTTCTTACTCTGATTAGCTGACCAGATGAGTTGTTCATCCTGCGAATGTTCTTGTGATGGCTGACCAGATGTGTTATTTATCTTGCGGATATTCTTATGGTTGATTGCCGACTTAGATGATTGTTCCTAAGTTGATGTCTTGTATAAATAAAGGTTTGTGAGTTCATTTCGAAGTGTGGATTGTGTGGATGAGTATGGTGTAGCGAAGAGAAGTGCGAAAAGCAGAGCAGGGGTTTTGGGCTTAAATGGAACTGATCCGAACATGGTAGAGATGTCATTTTCCAGTTCAAGACTGTGATTCTTATCACTTTGTAGACAGTGTGTCTCCTTGTAGGCAGTGGGCCTCTTTGTGAGCAGTGTGCTCGGGTAGTGAGCCCTAATTGGCAAGTGCCATTCTTTTCTTATTCTTTTAACAAAGAATAATCCTTGGGTTAATCACCCTGTGGTTTTTCCCTTAACCGGGTTTTCCACGTCAAAATCTTGGTGTTCAATGTGTTGATGTTTATCTGCTCTTGTGTTTGTGCTTTTTACTTTCATGGATGATTAATTGATATGCCGTTAACTAACAAAGAAGAATCAAGTGTTTGAAGTAGAGAGCAAGTTTTTATACAATTGATTCACCCCCCCTCTCAGTTGTATGCCCTAGATCCAACAAATCTCTATTTACTTTCAAACGTTGAACCTAAGACAGTTATTGAAGCATGTAAAGATGAACATTGGATCAAGGAAATGGAAGAAGAATTGATGCAAATTGAAAAGAACATGATTTGGGAACTTGTCCCCAGGCCTGCACACAAGAATGTGATTGGAACAAAGTGGGTTTCCAGAAATAAGTTGAATGAGAATGGAGAAGTGGTAAGAAACAAAGCTAGACTTGTATGCAAAGGCTACTCACAAGTGGAAGGAATAGACTATGAAGAAACTTTTTCTCTGGTGGCAAGATTGGAAGTTATTAGGTTGTTTTTGGCTTATGTAGCCCACAAAGATTTCAAAGTATATCAAATGGATGTAAAGTCTACTTTTCTGAATGGTGAGTTGGAAGAGGAAGTATATATAGAGCAACCGGATGGATTTTAGATATCAAACAAACCAAATATGGTATGCAAATTGAAGAAGGCATTATATGGACTGAAGCAAGCTCCAAGAGCTTGGTATGCTAGGTTAGACATGTATTTGTTGTAGTAGGGATTCAGTAAAGGGCTTGCAGACAGTAATTTGTACATCAAGGTAAGTAAAGATCAAATCCTAATTATTGAAGTCTATGTGGATGATATAATCTTTGGTGGAAATGAAGGTATGTGTAAGAACTTTGTAGATGAGATGCAAAAATAATTTGAGATGTCAGTGTGTGGTGAGATGAACTTCTTTCTTGGGCTGCAAATTAATTAGACAGATAAGGATATTTTCATTTCACAATCAAAGTATATCAAAGAGTTGTTGAAGAAGTTTGGAATGGAAGAATCTAAACTAGATTGTACTCCCATGACAACTGGTTGCAAACTAAGAATGAATGATGAATCTCCTAAGGTTGATCAAAGAAAATATAGATCAATGATTGAAGGACTACTATACCTAACTGTTACTAGACCAGATATCATGCATGCAGTCTATCTTGTGGAAAGATTTCAAGCAAATCCTAGAGAGTCACATGTCATGGCAGTAAAAAGAATATTCAAGTATTTGAAGGGCACTCCATACCATGTTTGTGGTATCCTAAGAACAATGACTTCACCCTAAGTGCCTTCACAGATGCAGATTGGGCCGGATGTGTAGATGATAGGAAAAGTACAAGTGGTGGTGTGTTCTTTCTTGGAGACAAAGTTGTCTCATGGAAAGAAAGAACCTAGATTTAGTATCCTTATCTATTATAGAATCAGAGTACATTGCAGTAGCATCATGTTGCACACAGGTGCTATGGATGAGACAAACTTTGAAGGATATCAAGGTTGAGTATGATGATCCAATCCCTATTTTTGTGATAATACTGGTGCCATTTGTTGGAACTGGATATGTTAAAATCAAATTTTTCAAAAAATCCTCACCTTGTATGCACTTCGAGATCAGTTTGTGAAATTCTTACCCTTGTTTTATCCTCATTATTCTCCTTTGGGTAAGCGTAGTCATTTCGTTCCTTTCCTATTAATTAGTACGTCCATTTAAGTCTTTCAGTTTTTACCTTCATGTATTAAGAAAACATCAGTTTTAAACCTCTGAGTTTGAAATTTCACGTTAGTTCAATCGATCTGTAAGTTAAATCGGTTCACTAGTTTAATCGGTTCATAAGTTAAATCGGCTCATAAGTTAAATCGGTTCACTAGTTTAATCAGTTCATAAGTTCAATCGGTTCATAGGTTCAATCGGTTCACAAGTTCAATCAGCTCATAAGTTAAAATGGTTCATAGGTTCAAATAGTTCACGAGTTCAGTTGGTTCATTTTTTTGAGTGGTTCATTTGTTCGAGTGGTTCATTGGTTCAATGGGTTCATTGGTTCGAGTGGTTCATTGGTTCATTGGTTCAATGGGTTCATTGGTTCGAGTGGTTCATTGGTTTGAATGGTTCATTGGTTCGAGTGGTTCATTGATTCAATGGGTTCATTGGTTCAATGGGTTCATTGGTTCAATGGGTTCATTAGTTCAATGGGTTCATTGGTTCAATGGGTTTGTTGGTTCAATGGGTTCATTGGTGCATAATGCTTAAGTAAATTAACCGAAATAGATTTTTCATCACGCTAATACTTGCTGACAAATTTATATCTCTTTGACTATATTGACCACGCTGATAGAAGAAGTCATAAAAGATTTCAGGCAAAGATAGCATATCAGTAAGATCATTGCTATTCGGCAAAAGATCATTCAACTGCACCGATCTTACACCTCTCATCGATGGAGTTCTGAGAGACATTCAAAGGGAAATAAGTATTGGCATAAGATTGATGATCGGTGAGAAGACATTAAGAATTACTGATGAGTAAGTTCACTCCAGTAGCAACGATGACTACGCTGATCGACAAGCCCTTTGCCAATAGTCAATATCAGGGACACCAAACAAATCAGGGAAGGATGCTATTCTTACAACGATGTAGGAGGTCTTATCGACACAAAATACATAAACCCTAAAAATGACATTTTAATCTAAATGATTAAGATATTCTTCTAATATTTGAAATATGGGTTTTTTGTAGGATATAAACACCCACGAAAGGATCTTGAGCAATTGACAAATCATCGATAAGGGAAGTAATTACTTGAGTAAATACATTTGTTTAAATACATTTGTTTGGATTAATTGATCAGACATTAACTTGTGTTTTATTTGGATTTTTTAGGATATTAAAGAAATCCTCAAAGGAGATTAAGCAGAATTACAGTTGAAGATCCTTGTTTGATTCTGAGATGGTTATCCATCTGATGATTAAGACGACTGTTAATTTTTGTGAATTTGTTCATTCAAACAAATATTGTTATTTGGTTATCAACCGTCACAACTATTGTAACTGGTCTGAAGCTTGTATGCTACTCTTTATAAGAGATGACCAAGACCAGAGAATTCATTAGGCGATATGAGAAAAAATAGGAAGAAAGAGGATAGATGAGATTTGAACAAACACTGTTAGTTTAGTTTTGAATATATTTTATTTCTGGTAGACCATGTGCAAGCATTCTCTGAGGAAGTCAAGTCTATAAGCATGAAGCAGTGACTGCAAATTTTGGTATCAACTATATGTTAAATTTATTCAATTATATGACTGTCTCCTTTCAAAGTTTTCTCTGTTATTCAGTTTGAATTATCAAGTATATCTTCAAGTTGTCTATACACGTTTTCTATTATAGTGTGATAAGATTAATTGGTTCTTGCTCTAAGAATTAAATCCTTTAAATCTGTCACAGTAACTGTGAAGGCATTGTCAGGGATCCGTAAGAAGAGTCATATAGTTAGGGTTTGTATTCTGTCTCCAAATTTTGATAAATCTATTACAATCGCAGTATCATTCTGATAGGTTCCTTCAAAGAGGGATTAAATCCTTTTAGATGAATGCAGGTAATATTTTGTCAATTGGATATATGTAAGTATGGGATATTAACTACTTCCTTGTAGGGTTGTACAAGTTACATACCTATTCTTTCATGCCAGGTAGTTCAAGTTAATTTACCAAATAAACAATCATTTATTTCATGATCATACTGACTCTATATTCAATAAGGCACTGGTCTAGTATTTTCATTATCATTTATACAAATTCATTTTACATTTACTTAGATTGCATTATTGTTTTAGCTTTTCAATTTAGATTATTTTTAGAATTAACTTGCTGTCTTTTTATCTATTTTATAATTTGTGCCAATATCAATAGTTAGATTAATTCTGATTAAAATAGTGATCATCTTTTATTCTACTTTATTAATTAGAGGTTTACCTGCCTAGGTCCGACAGAGCCTAAAGTGAAGGGGGTTTAGCCATATCTACCCTGTGTCAGTTAGCCAAAAACGTCAAGAGAGCCTGGCACCCTCTTAGGGTTAACGACCTGCGTTTTTGAGACCTAACACCATTAACATTTCAAAGAACCTAGTGATGAATTCAAGGACAAAGAATATTTCTATTAGGTATCACTTTCTGAGAGAGAAGATTGCAGAGAAAGAAGTGAAGCTTGAGTATATGCCTGCAAAAGATCAAGTTGCTGACAGATTCATGAAGGCTCTTCCTAAGGATATATTTGTGTATCTCTGGGAGAAGTTAGGGGTTATTGCCCCTCCTTTTTTGAACTAGATGCATAAAGAAGTGTATCAATCCAGTATGATTCAAGAGTCATTCTTTTCTGGACTGATGATGGAGGCTACCTCTCAGGGGACCAAGTAGTGTTATTGAAGAGTGTTACAATCAGGGGGAGTAAGAGTTGGTACATGATGGTTTAGATTAGTTGAAGTCAGTGCAAATATGTGTAGTATCTTATTCAGGGGGAAAAAGTTTAAAAAAGGTGTGTCACCCTTTGCCATTGATGTCAAAGGGGGAGAGAATTCATGTGAAAAACAAAGGGAGAGTAAGATGTATAAAAGAAAGGGGGGGATTGAGATTATTGTAGAATTGTGTTATGATGGTTTTTCACATCATATTTTGCCATCAATGACAAAGGGGGAGATTGTTACAAGTATGTGCTAATCGGTGTTGTCATTGATGTCAACATGTTTGTCTTGTCATTAGTGCCAATTGTATCTTATGATGTTGCAGTTGTTGATTGATTGAATGGTTGTGGTAATGTGATTTGAATGGCTTGTAGTAGTGTTGATGATGTTAGTATATTATTTCTGTTGCTGAGTTTCCAAGTGCTTTTGAGAAATATCATGTCTATAATCATTACAGGATATTGTCCAAGTTTTTGCTCCGCATTTCTTCTGTGGTGAAGAACGGAGTGTGAGGTTTGGATATGTTTTAGAGAAGTGGTCAAAGATGTTAAATCTAGAATTTGTTGGTTTGGAATGTTGTGGCCTAAAATTTATGTTCACCAGTTTGAAGACCGTGCCTAGCAGCAGTTGCATCATGACAGGGAGAAAGTATTTTTGTCTGCATTCCTTCCACAGTTTGGTTTTTGGTCTTGCAGTTATGGATGAGTATTCCTAAGATCCATATCTATGTTCCATCCAAAGGAATTGTGATTTGGTGCTTTGGAATGTAGTTTTCATGAGTAACAGAGCTTGGTAGTGTTGGTTATGAGTAGTCTGTGATCTATCTTCAAGTGAGATTTGTTGTAGCTGGATTTGTTGGCTCCCAAGTGATTTCATGTTGTTCGTGGATGTCTCCAGATCCTGTTAAAGTCTTGTGCTTGGTCCGCAAGTCATGGTTATGTTCTTGGAAGTGTGTGCCTAAAGATCCTAGTGTCAATACTAGTATTGGCCGACCTGGTTGTTTACACTCTTTGTGGATGTGCTTCATGGATTGTGGAAGCGTGTTGAAGTGTGTGAAGATGTATTTAGGTCTGAGCTAAGCTATGAGGTGTTTTATCTTCATTCCTTTGCTCTGCGGGAATGTTTAGGTCCATACCTAATTGGAATTCTATATGTTTGCCAACCTGGAGACTATTCCAAAAGTTGTAGAATGTGTTTCCGACCTTGATGAATGTTTCAAGGTTGATGATTGATATAAATAAGTGAAAAGGATTCATGTGAAGTAGTGAGAAAATGAAGATGAGGATGTTTGTGTTGTGAGGCTATGAAGGTGATATACATTGTGCTTTAATGGAACTAAACTCAGACATGTGGTAGATGCTATCGTATCAGTTCATGGTAGTAAGCCTTTTCTTTTGGCAGTAAGCCCTTTTGGCACTGAGCCTATTGCAGTGAGCATTTCTTTGGACAGTGAGTCCTTAGGCAGTAAGCCCTTTGGTAGTGAGCCTTTTTGTAATTTGGTATTGATACTACTATATATTGTGAGCTAATCCTCACCATGGTTTTTCCCTTTTAGGGTTTTCCACATAAAAATATGGTGTTCTCTTGTGCATGGTGTTGATGTGATTAAGTTTCTGTTATTTGTTTTTCATGTTTAATATTTATAACAGAATTAGGGTTTAAGTGAATTGATGTAGATGTGATTATGTTTTTGAGGGTTTAAATTTTTTGATACAACCGATTCACCCCCCTCTCAGTTGTCTTGTGCATTCAACATAACTATAATCAACCAGTAATTAACTAAGATTATTTACACTAAAACTATCCATGGGGTGTTTCCATATCATCCAATTCCCTTATTTCAGAATAGATGTTATCTTACAAACTTACAATAACAATCCCGTGATGCTTACAACATGTAATGAACCACAAACTACTAATTGGAGTATTAATGATAGATATCCAATTAAGTTAAACAAAAGAGTAACTGAAATGGTACGAGCAAGTGTTAACACCAAGAAACCCACAAAATCAGAAAATCTTTTATTGATTCTAATACTAATTGGAAATGAAAGAGTATGGAGTACGATGCAGCTCAAAGTCTTCATCGTATGCCACAATTAGATCAAACAATCACAAAGATACTTACAGCCCGAAGTCTTCAAGTCACCTTTGATCACGAACATAAACCACAATTCCAAAGATGATATCGCAGCACAAAGTCTACAAAATTAGATTTAGAGCACCTTCTAAAATATTTAATTTCACACCACGATTCAATCACATACACATAAGAATGCAATAGAAAATACTTAAGAACAATTCCAATGCACAACAAGCTTAATTCAAGACAAAGATTGAATGCCAAGTTGCTTCACTTATATTGATTGAATAAGATTTACACTTTTGAACATAAAGTTTCAATAGGATCCTCAATTCGGCAGCATTTCACTTCAATAGATAAAAGGTAATTATTTACAAAGAGTCCCCTCCTATTTATAGAGGGAATCTATGAACAAAAATAGGAAATCTACAACTACTTTGACTTATTCAATGATATATTTCAATTTGATTTGGGACTCTGTACTTTTCCTACATGTAATTGCATATTACAAAAAGACATGTAAGATGTCATTTACAAATTACAAACTACATAATGAAAAACTTGGAAAATAAACTAAGTGTCCAAAGACACATTCTCTTCTTTCTCTTTCTCCAGAAAATCTTCATATCTTTTCAAAGTGGCTTGAACTTCAGTGTCATTTGGCCTTGGTGTGCATCTGGAGATAGCTAGTACTCGTGTGATAGAGTCCCCTATATTGAGATGTACCTTTCTGTGTTTGTCCAAAATTGTCAGCAACGTGTCCAGAATTACGTGGAAGTCCACTAATTTATCAATAGAAGATAATGAGAAAGCTTCTGATTCTATCTTAGTATGAATTAGTGTAGTAAATTCCTGAACAACTTTGTCCACGAGAAGAGTTTTCTGACTGTCATCAAGTATCTAACATGGAAGCTCGCCTTCTTATCAGTGATGTCTAATCCTTTGTCAATGCTTATATCTTGAGTTTCCTTCAGATCTTTTATAAGCTCCTTGAGAATATCTCTCTCATACTTCATTGCTTCCCGGTACTCAATATACATTTTCCTTGTGGGGATCACCCCATTCTCAACTAATACTTCTAGATTGAAGTTGTTCAGCTTTGTCCAAGTCTCAAGGTCTTTTTCAACCAGCTCAATTTTTGTGATAACATGTCAAGTGTTTGATTCAACTCTAACTTGACATCATTCATATTGTTAAACAATCTGATAGAAGACTTTATGAGTTGAGTTCCTTGTGCAAATAGTCTTTCTATCCATGCACTCATAGCTTGGCCTTGTGATCTAATCCTTTCAGCCTTTCAAATTGCATCATCATCAACACGTTGTAACAGGTTCAACTAGTTCAGAAGATTGACTTATTCTCAACAACACATAAGTAAATTGTTCCACCTTGAGCTTAAGTTCATCTTTGATAAATTTATCTCTATCATATCTCTCGATCAAAGTAGCCAATGTTTCTTGTAGGTCCTCCTTGACACTTTCATGTGTTTATTTTTCAAGCTTGATCCTTGTGATAACATAGTCAGTACCTTAGATTTCTTCAACAACTTTATCTGATGGAGACACTCCCACTTTGACATATTTGTAACCTGATGGATTGACTTTTACCCTTGAAAGTGTTTTGGCCTTTTTAGCTGTCTTGGGCTTTACTGGAACAAGTTGGCCAAAGTCAAAGTCATCTGGGGAAACAACCTATTTCTTTCTCTTTGGCTTTTGTGATATTAGCCAAGGGGGAATGATGAAGGAATCACTTCCTATTTTTGTCACCAAGGTTTGTGAAGATGGGATAGGGCCTGTGGCTTTTGAGGCAGATGGAATATCAAATGAAATGATAGTGGTCACAATTGGTGGAGTTTGAGTTAACACCGCAATAGGAATCTCCACGCTTGACACTTTGGATGTAGAAGCAAACATGAACTTATCAAAGTCTGATTGTGTGAATGTGTCAAGCATAGGTGAGGAAACATTAGATAAAATTGACAATGAGGAAAGTGGGCCAAACACATTCTCTATGTTGCCATGAGGGATCTCAAACAACATTTGATTCATTGGTAGGTGAAGAAGGGGATGAATGAACATAATGGACTGATACAATGGTTGTAGCAGAAATAGTAGAAATAGTAGGCAAAGGTTGTGCACTTGAAGTAATAGGAGGAGTAGGAGTTTGCACTTCAGAAATTACAGGGGAGAAGAGAGAGGTTCTACCTGTGTTGACTCCAATTGAGAAGTAACAGGAGGTTCTTGTGACTCTTTAGTTGCAATTTCTTCTTCTTCAACATCTACCTGAGTAGATGTTCCCTCGTTTTCCTTCCTTTTGCCTTTATCTCCTTTTGTCTTGAAGACAAACTTTGGCTTCCTACTGGTACTAATAGTATCTTCTTTATTCTTTGTTCTCAATTCTCTCCTTTTACCAGAAGGTCCCTGGGGATACTCTTCTTCTAACCCTATTTTGAAGAATTTAAACTTTATTCCTTTCTTCTCTAACCAAACATTGGTGTTTGCAAGAATAGGTTGAAACCTTTCTCTTATTGAAGTCATCTCCTTTTGTGACCATTAAATTGGTGGAAGAGGAGTGTCAGCAACTTTGTTTCCCACATATGCAACATCCACTATATCATTTTCTTCTTGGATGTCCTCAGTGATATCAGCAAGCTCAAAATTCCTGATCTGCTCCAAGGTAAGCTGACTGAAGTCAAGCTTCCTTACCTCTTCATCATTTCTGCATTCAACCCATATGTCCTTAATCTTATGCATGTGAGTAAAGTTCCCTTTGAGCTTGTCTTTGATGCCTCAGTAATCAAAATTATTTCTTTTCTTATATCTCTTCATGATTACCCACTGCATTTCAGTTTCCATTGCCTTATCTCTTGGAGTTGTAGTTATTGAATACCTACCAATGGTGACTAGGAACTTGAAACCAACTCTATGAGCCTCTTGCTTGTTTGCTATGCACAATCATTATTTGCCTACATAACTCCATCAGTATCAGCTTGTCTCCTGGATACCTTGGCAACATGTATGGTTGCCCATTAAAACAACCAACTATGATATATGTGAAAGTAGGAAATTGTAGAAATATACATCCAAACCTTTTCACCTACTCCCAAGCTTCATCAGAAACTCTTGCCTTTTCAAGCCCTTTATAAAACATACAAATGTAACTATAAAAGAATACATCATTTACCCTTCTGAAGTGCTTGATGCTTTCTTTCAATGTCAGCTAAGGATAGTATTCATACACTGGAATGTTTCTTCTATCACATTCTGAAGTTAGGCCAGGAAAGTGCCTTATGGAAGTGAGAGCATACACTAAATATGAAGTCATATAGAACTTCAAAGAAGTTGACACTTTTGAGAGTTGTTCACAAATTGAGTAAATAATTTGCTTACCCCAAAATATCTTATGATTACTCTTCTTTATGACATGTATGTACTGATACATCCATTCTTGAAAAGTATTAGATATAGAAAGCCCTTTGACTCTACTCAAGAGAGTGATCAAATCACCTACCTCTTCAATGAACTCACTCTGAAAGATGTTCTTTGGCCACCTTGCAATTGTAGGCCTGGGAGTCTTGAGCCACTAGGTGTTAATGATTTTCTTGCACCTCTCTGCATGCTTCTCATAGTGATCTTGTGTTGATTACATGGTGATATTAGTATAATCATAAGTGTCGGGGCACAGGAAAATCTTATCAAAGAATTCCCTGTCCAACTTCACCAATACTTTTCCATTTGCATCTAATATGCTCTTTCTTTCCTTATTGAAATTAGCAGCAGCTACCACATGAACTTTGGATTTTGAGTTGACACTGGGAAGGCAGAAACCAAAGGGATGCTACTGTCTCTAGAATAGTCTGCATGTTTGTAGCAACAGGTTGTTGGTTTACTCTCTCCAGAAACTCTGACATGTCTACGTGCCCAATCTCGGTATCTTTGATATTATCCACATTGGACTCCATAGAAGTCATCAGGATTATGCCTTGATACTTGTACTTCATATTTTTCTTCTTGGGAGACAGATCAATCATTTGGCAAAAGACTACAAAAATGAGTTTCATAAATCTTCCAAAGTTAGAAAAATTCCAAGTATCCAACTTCATGCAGATGTGGAGAAAATATGCACTTTTACATTCTAGAATAGTGTTTGGTGTAGTTTGGAGAAAATTGTCTGAACTACATGGGAAAATCCATGTTTGGTGTAAAGTTGGAAAAATTCTCCACCTTACATGGAGGTTTGGTTTTAGGTGTAGTTTGGAGAAAATTCTCTGAACTACACTTAAGATAGGTCAAAACAAAATAGATGCAAGTCAAATATTTTTCTCTAATTTGCATATTTTAAGGGTAAATCAATTTGATGCAAGTCAGAGAAAATTCTCTGACTTACATGCCTTAGTGCAAAAAATTGAGGTAAACTTCGGAGAAAATTCTCCAACCAGAGAATTTTCCCTAGAGTGCATCGGACAAGATTTTCGTGACTTGCATTTTAGTGATAAAGCTTTGAGTGTGGTGCGAGGAATTTTCTTCGCACAACACCAAAGACTAAGGGTGTTATGTAGAGAAAATTCTCTACACAACACTCTTACTAAAGGTTGCATTCTGATAAAGGTAGAGTGTTGTGTGGGGAAATTTCTCTGCACAACCCTAATGACTAAGGGTTTTATGTGGAGAAATTTCCCTGCACAACACTCAAACAAAAAGGTATTTTACAAGTTAGAAATGAGGGTGTTGTTCAGAGTTTTTTCTTTGAACAACACCTAGTCCATGGGATCAATGGTGTTGTTCGGAGAAGAAACCTCGAATAACACTGTCGACAATGCATTTTTGAAAGGTTGAAAACAAAACATAGGTTTAAACAACTATAAAAAAGATGATTTAAATAGTGTTGCTCAAAGATTATTCTCCAAGCAACACTAGGGTTTACACTAAGTTTAAAAACATTCACCACTCACAAATATATAAAAATGACTACGTTTAACCAACTGATGCAACAACTATGAAAATCTAGGGTTTAGACGCTAACAAAAATGCACAAAAGCATTACATTCAACATGGAAAAATGACTGTGAAAACTTCAAAAAGAAAGACAAGGAATGAAAAAAGAACACACACTCGTGATAAATAAAGTTGATGCAACAGTCCCTAATGAAGACACAGACACTTGATACAATCACACAGTGGAAACCAAAAGGAGAAATAGAGGGCATGAAAATAATGAGGAAACAAGTTAAAAATGAAAGTTAAAACAAGTTTAAAAGTATAAAACTCGACATTAAAAGCCTCATTAATACCGATCGTGCCTGGATAGGACACAAGAATGCAGTTGTGGAGAATGTCTCCGCAACTACATGTGTAGTTGCAGAGAAATTCTCCATGATTACACATTTTGAAATTTAACAACCGTGCAAGTGCATTGAAAAACTGCGACGTTGCACCTTAAGGAAAAATTACTAAGTATATTTTTTTTGTTGCAATTTTCAAAAAGGTGAAAAGTAACTTGAATCAAAAATACTTTTCGAGGGTTAGACTACACATGAGACCAACTAAAATTTTGTCTCAATTTGCATGCTTAGAGGACATGGGCTATGAAACAGACAAGTTTCGTAGGGGTTATCCCATGAATTGAGCAAGCGAAATTCGAAGATAACAACTGGCTCTAACTAGGGAGCTTCCTTTAATCATCCTTTTAAAAGATCGAAGGTAGAAGAATCCCAGAACTCTAAGTGCCTTTATCTAGCCATTGGGCTATAGAGTCAGGCAACAAACACAACACAAGATGACAAAAATGAAATGACCAACACATAACTATACAAAAATGTACAAACTTATCTGTCACTTCACTGAGTGAAAATCTTCAGATGTTGTCTGCTATGGGGCAACAAAAAAGGTGTTCCATCTTGATATGCTAGAAGAAAACTATTTTCACCACAGAGTTGGTGATTCACGAAAGGGCCTCTCCACAAAGAATCAAATTTTCCATGCATCCCCTTCGGCTCTCTTCTCTTGTCCCATGATAGAACTAGATCTCTAATTTGGAAATCTTGAGACTTTGCTTTCTTGTCGAAGAGCTTTTTGACTTGAATTTGGTGCTCTACAATGTGATCCACCACCTTTACGCATTGTTCCTCAAGTTGAACACTTGAAACACAACACACTCTTCGATGGAACTATCAAAAGTCTAATCTTCAACCGTCTTAGCCAACCTTAGAACATGCAACTCCAATGTGATAGGTATCTCAACATTCAAACCATACAGGAGATGAAATGGAGACATGCTAATTGCCCATTTAGGAGTGATATGATCTGCCCAAAATGCATCATATAATGCCTTATGCCAAGATCTCTGATTTTCATCAACCAACTTCTTGATTATGGTGACCAGGTTCTTGTTGCTTGATTCAGCTTAACCATTCCCTTGGGGGTAATAGTTAGAAGAATGAGCAAGAATGATTCCATACTCAAAAACAAAATTTTGTTATCTCATGACATGAGAAACAAGTAGAATTATTTGCTACTATATCGTTAGGCACCCCAAACATTGAGATAATATTTTCTTTGAGGAAGTTGCAAACCACTTCTGAAGTAGCATGCTTTACAGGAATGGCCTCCAACCACTTGGTGAAATTATCAGTAGATGTGAGAACATAAATATGGATTCACTGCATTGATGAAATCAATACCCCATTGATGAAAGGGCTCTTCAATCACCACTGGCTTGAGGGGAGAGCTACCAACTTAGGTTTCCCCACAAACTACTGACACAATTCACACTTACACACCCAGTTGTATGCATCCTGAAAAAGTGTGGGCCAATAGTACCTTAATCATAGAATTTTGTGAGCTGTAACTAGAGCTGAGAAATGTCCTCCACATGTTAGGCTATGAAAAAACTAACAACTTACCTTGTTGTGCTTTGTCCACACATCACAGAAAAATTTTGTCAATGCTTCTCTTATACAAACCATTATCCCATAGTAGAAAAGTTTGTGGCCTTAAGCTTGATTATCCTTTTCTCTTTATACGACAAATGCTCGGGACACTCTCCATATGTGAGGAAGTGTGGAATGTTGGAATACCACTCGTTTGTTGTGCTCACAAACAAGACTATGGTAAGTCCTTTGATATTTGCTTCCTCATCATCAGATATCTCTTTTGGTTTGTTGTCAGCAATCAATTGACATAAACTCTTCCCATGAACTAGCTTGGTGGGCTTAATCTCCATGTCATACTCTTGGATCTTAGCAATCCAATTACCTCTCTTACTCCCAAATTCCTACTGGTTTAAGATGGACTTGACCTTTGAATTAGGCACCAATGCAATAGTATGAGAGTTAACAATGTAATACCTGAAGTGCTTAATTGCTTTTACCACAACATAAGCATGTTTCTCCATTGGTGAGTACTTGAGCTCATGAGTCTTCAGAGGACAACTCATGAAGGCTATTAGAGTTTCAATCCCTCCCTTGTTCTATTGTACCAGGATGGCAGATAGAGTATGCTCTAAGGCATATCTATACATGATAAAGTCTTTAGTATAGTTTGGACAGACTAAGACTGGAGCATGAGCAATTGCCTCTTTTATATCATGGAAATCAACTTTCGCTTCCACACTTCAAGGGAAAGTGGATTTACCTTTCATCATATCCATGATATGATGAGTCTTCTTAGCAAAACCTGGAACAAATATTCACAGGCAGTTTACCTTCCCAAAGAAGGAATGCATTGTTGTCTTACTTGAAGATAGGGTAAGACTCTAGATGGATTTAACCCACTCAGGATCAATCTTGGTACCTTCCTTAGACACAATGTGCCCAAGAAGCTTACCTTCTATAACCCCAAAAATAGATTTCTTGGGATTGAGTGAAATACCATGCTGGCGGCACCTTTCCAACACTTGCCGTAAGTGATGACAATGATCTTGATGTTTCTTGGAGAAGATAGTCAGATCATCCAGGTAAACTATAATGAACTTACCCATCTCATCACAGAAATCTAGCTCCATTGCCCTTTGAAAAGTGACACCAACATTGATCAATCCAAAAGGCATTCTATAATATGCAAAATTGCCCCATGGTGTAGTGAAGATGGTCTTGTGCTGATCATCTTCACTTACTTCCACTTGGTTGTAACCTGAGAAGCCATCTAACATAGACACCATTTCTGAATCTGTCACCATTTGTAGAACTTGATCCATTACCGGTAGTGGGTAATTATATTTCAGTGATGAATGATTCAGATTATAGAAATCCACACAAATGCAGATTTCTCCATTCTTCTTTCTTATCGGAACAATATTAGCTATCCATGTTGAATGATGGATAGGAAAAATAATTCTAGCATTCAACATTTTTTGAATCTCAACAAGAATGGTACCTAAGATTTTCAAGTTGTACTACCTTTATTTCTGCTTGTAAGGCAGATAACTTGACTAGAGAGGAATCTCATGTTGAACTTCTTTAGGATGAAAAGACTTCAAATCATCATATGAATAGGCTAGCACATCAATGTACTGCTGCAAAAGTGTTACACACTTTTTCCTTTCCTCCAACGAACAACATTTCTCAATATTAAACATTTTGGGATCACCTTCTGTACCCAGATTGATCTATTCAACCTCTGTTGATGAATCTGATCTAGACTGTTGTTGTTGTTTGATATAGTGATCGTGCTTATTAAAAAAAAATTCTAGAGAGACTAATCCTTTGGGAATCTTATTCCCTTTCAACTATAATACTTCTTCGCCAGTTTCTTGATTCACTTCAAAGATTGATTCCTGAGGAGGAGAATCACTCCCTTCAAAGTATAACTCATTGAAATTTTCTGCCTTTTCCAAAAAGGTGATTATTTGGTTATCATCATTGAAGATTTGCTAATGGTTGGAATTGTCAGGAACACTAGGTCGAAAAACCAACTCAATGGTACACTTACTTCCCTTGAAATCCTTATGAGGAACCATGAGAGTCACTGATATAGACAAAGAATTTGCCATATCATTGTATTCCCTTGGGACTATAGATATGTTAAAGGCATAAAAATCTGTTATGCAATCCCAAACACGATTGTGGTAATGCCTTAACCTTTCATTCTTTGTTTGATACAAATTTCTTACCTAAAAAACAATCAGCTTAGCATCACCTTTCGCATGAAGATTCTTTATTCCCCTTTTCTATGCAACATCCATTCCTAACAGCAAAGATTCATACTCAGCAATATTGTTAGTGTTATCAAACTACAACTTGAAAGAAAAGGGAAAGATCTTTCCTTCTGGGGATATGAGAACTATCCTCACTCTAGATCTAGTGGAAGAACAACTACCATTGAATTCCAAAGTCTAAACATCATTTGAACTTCCTACCTTAGCAGTTTCAAAATCTAGAATCTCTTCACTTGAAGAGGATGAACCGTTAGTTACTTGACCTTCACTTGGATCATCATCTGATGACTTTGAAACCTCATTAGTAGTCAAGAAATAGGTGCCTATTCTAGAAGACTCAAAAAGAATCAAAGCTTTTGGATCCTTAGATTTTGTCACAGTGTACTTAGCTTCCCTTTTAGGATGAAGCTTCTACATAACACCTTTGACGGGTATTCTAGCCACCGACCAATCCATGTTGATCTCACCACCAACATCTTTGCAAAAATTCTGTCCCAACAATATTCCATATGAAGCTAGGATATCAACTACCAGAACCATCATCTTTATCTTCTTTTTAGGAAAAGCAACAAATGTGCACTAAGCATCTTTGATTTTCCCTATGAGGGGCACTTGCTTGGTTTCCATAGAGAAACAATGGCCAAAATTCTTTGTCAAAGTTAATCCCAAAGCATTAGCTACTTTGGCTAGCATCACATTATCGAAAGCACCTGAATCAATGACACAATTACTAAGTTTATGAACATTGACAAGTAAGGAAATATAGAAATGCTCTATTTTCCTAGGAATAGATGAAGGAGTTGCAATGAGGTTACTTTGTGCAGGCCTTGGTTTAGGAGCAATGGGTACATTTTTAGAAGAGTCTTGACCAGAATGGGTTCCTTTGCTTTTCACAAACTTGGCCAGTCTCTCAAATTGTTCAGGGTTAGCTTAGAGATACTCAACCTTTGATATTTGGATTTTAATCTTCTTAGCATGGTCTATAATATCAAAATCTTAGTAAGTATTTTCTAAAGAAGACGAAGGATTTTCACCTTGGAGTTTTGGATTTGGTGCACTGGGTTTAGATACAAAAGTGGAAGTAGGAGGATTTAGTGTACTTGTTTGTTTCCTGTTATGTCCTTTGGTTGAATTGGTAAATGAGTTCCCCTTTTGGCAATTGTGATCACTGGATGTGGGTCATCCTTTGAATTAACTCTATCAACATCCTATGGATGATTCATCTGATTTTGAGAGCAGGTGAAAACAACATAAGACTCAGCATATGTATCTTCTTCTGGTTCAGCCTCTTCTTCGTAATTTAGAAACCTAATGTTGGAGCCGTTGACTAACTCTACTTCATCCTCCGTGAAGAGATTAGCACCATCTTCCAAGACATATTCTGATTGCGGAAGATCATCTTGTTCAGATTCATAATTCCCACTACCGCATTTATAGGTGGCAACTCTAGCGCAATCCTTCCTTGTGGTGGGGGAAGCCTATTCTAGTTTTGATTTCTTACAGCATTGTTTGGATAGTTAGAAGCATTTGGGTAGGTCCTCCTCGTAATGTCCTTGTAGGAAGGAATAGACAAACCTTGAGACATATGCTTCTTGAGGGCCAACAACTCATTAGCTAGCTTCTGCACCATAGGATCTGTGGTGCTTGTAGAAGGTGAGGCCGAAGAGGGCTATCCTCTAGACCTATTTGAATCTTTCCTCAATTTTCCTGCAAGGATTAAATTATCCTCTATCTTGATAGCCAAACTTTGAGCAGCTGCAAGATCAGGTGGGGCTTCTCTTTGTAGAAGAAAACTCACCTGACATAATTGAGTGTTGATAAAGAAACACTTTAAGTTCTCAGTTGTAGGCTCAACAACCAGAATTATGTTCCTCATCGTATTGAACTTGGCCATGAACTCACACATGGTCTCGTGTGGTTCCTTTTTCATTTGTGTAAGCTGAGCCAAAAAAGCATGAGCATCCTCTATTAGTTTGAATCTCTCTTCAAATTTGGTCTGAAGTGTAGCCCAACTAGTCATGCTTCCAACTATGAGATAATAAGACCAGTCAGCAGCCATTCCTTGGAGTGTTTCTACAAATAACCTCATAGACACATCTTCATGTTCTACTCTGAGAACTCTGTATGTAGTGTAGAATGTGGTAATGTGCTCATCTGGGTGTTTTTTTGCATCACCATAGAACTTGGGAAAGTTATTTCTTGACCCACAAGGTAGATTATGTGCCGGAGGTGCCAAATTCAAAGGACCAAAAGCATTTCCCTATGGACCTAGGAGAGCCATTCTGCCTAGGTTAAATGGAGGAATAACAAATCTTTGAAATGGTGTAATAGGCAGAACCCTATGAAAATTGGAAGCCTCATTTGGTATAGGAGACCTTGCATTGGTAGGAGGGAAACTCCTTGTATGCTGAAGTGGTGTCCTTGGACATATGGGTAAAAGATCAAAGTTATACCTTTGCAATAATTCAAATGTAGGATCTATGAATCCTTGTGCTCTTCTGCTACGAGTATAACTTTGTTCTGCCAGATTACAAACTTGACAAAAAGATAGATCAACAAAAACAACAAATAATTAAAGACAATGAGGTATTGGTGTACTTCAACCAAATGTGTGCTTGGTTCTTGGTTGCGTGTCCAGGTCCCCAGTAGATTCGCCAAAAACTGTTGGGTGAATATTTTGTTATCAACTAACTGATAACAAAATGGTTATATCAATCATAGTATGATGAGATAAATCTCTCCTCTCAAAAAGGGGAGGGTCCTGTTGATGATGATGTTAGTCATATACAAACATAGATTAAAAGTTACACAACAACCTTTACTCATCTTGAAAGATACGATGAATTCAGAGAATTCATGATCCCAAGTCTCCGTTGATTAGGTCTTAATCTACTGACGTTACTCAGTGGTTGATGTGTGTTGCTGTTTTCCATTCAGGGGCCTTACGTATTTCTACAAAGTTCATCATTATTTCTCCAAATATCCTGCTCTATATGTCTGCTCTGCATAAATCTCCAATAATTCTACCTCTGCACTGTGAATTTAGTCAAATAATGTGCTTACAAGTTGATATTTGCATGATTTCTACCATCATTTGCAATTCTTTGCATGATATTTTCAACACTACATGCACTTTGCTCGAATATGCTAAGGATTTTCAATTATCTACGAGATGTCAGCATATTTCTCTGTTCTGCTTGTTATTTGTCATAATTTGCAGTTATGGTGATGAATTTATGAAATTACAAAAAGGAAAAGGGTTAAAGAATGAGATTCCCAAAATTACTTAACTGAGATCACTGATCCACATATAAGCTCCCATACATGCAATGAAAAGAAGGAAACTAGAATCATACTTCACCAGGACATTCCACAAATCCGCATGATCCAGTGCAAATCTTCAAAGGAAAAGTTGATAACAACATGTAATGAAATGAAAGTGCTTCTAGTTGAACACAGCATTCACCAGTACATATCCGGAAATCAACACGAAGATTACGTAAAATTTACAATCAGGATGTAATCTGAAACTTCATATCCATTCAGTATGCTCAAGAACAGGTACATTTATAGTGATCTAAAGAAAGAACCTTGACATTTCAACAATTCAATCCTCATTAGTCTCAGTAATCCGATCTCCTATTTGATTTTACAGTAATTGGCCTTCTTGTGCCAGATGTTCCAATGTATCTATCTCTCCTATTGTCTCTCCCTCCTCTTGGCCTTATTGCCAGATATATCTATATATTTTTTTTTCCAAAGTTAAGTTCTGGCTCTTATATAGAACAAATGCCAGAAAACAGTTACCATGATCCAAGGATCATGATCCTCCCATAACAATCAACGGTCCAGATGAAAAGCACATGCTTTGCCAGTTGGCAAATGTACAGCTGGCATAGAATATTCCAGCATCTTTAACTTGATTTGGTCTCCAGCTGGCAAATAGCATATTTGACAATATCCTCCTCACTTCTGGTTCATGTTGCCTCCATGTGCAACTTTGCAATGTTCAGCTTCAAACAGCTCCGAGACTTCCTGCAATAAACATACAAGCATTAAGCCCAGCATCATTTGATAAACAACAGGAATTTAAACATTTTATTAAACAGGCCTCCAAAATGTGCAGCTACAGGCAATCAGGTTTCAAATCTGTGAAAATCATGCACTAAATGCATAAACAACGTTAAAAACACTCGGGTCAACCATCGTTGACTAGAAAAATGCATTCGGGCCTTCAAATTTCTATCGCTTTCCATTCCCGCCCATTTCCTTGTATATCGGGCTTCAAATCTGCTGATACATCGTAAAATATACAAGGAATAAATCGCTTCTAACTTTCCTTCGAATCCGCTCCTTGTACATTATCGGCTTGTATATCGGGTTCAAATCTGCATATACAAGGACAAAAATATACATGGGATTAATCGCTTTTCAATTTCCTTCGAATCCGCCCTTGTATGTACCGGCATATAATGTATATCGCAATGTATGTAAAAACATACAATCATGAAATGTACAATGAATTCTCGCTATTTAATATGATTTCGAATCCGGCTTTGTATATTATGCAATGTATATCGGAATGTACAAAAGAAATATACAATCGCAAAATATACAAGGAATAAATCACATTTCAAATTATTTCAAATCCGGCCTTGTACATTATGCAATGTATATTTCGGCGTGACCACACATGGTCGGGATAACAAATTCAAACTTGGCCGACGGTGAAACATACACCGATGCCCACCCATCGGGGACACAACCAATATCGAAGTGAAAATATAAGACTCGACCGATGTTTAAAACTACACTGATGAATTGCCATATCAGCGAGACTACTCACATCGGGGAGAAAATATAAAGCGTGGCCGATAAAGAAAGCTAGGCCGATCACCCCCTCATCGGGGTGACTACTCCCATCGGGGAGAAAATTCAAAGCTCAGCCGACAACACATGTCAGGCCGAAGAACCCTTTCCATCGGGGAGACAACACTAGTCGGCGAGAGAAAACAAGACTTGGCCGACATCACATGTCAGGCCGATGGACAACTCTATGGCTTTTTATCTGCCCGATGCACAAAATACAAAATGTCCACCTGTATGCTTATGTAATGTATATCGACATTGTATAAAAGAAACATACAACAGTTTTTCATCCTTAATAAACTTTTCAAGTCTGAAGTGCATGCATATTGACAATGTGTAGGATATTGAGAAATATGATCACCCCTCCCTCGAATATCCTAATGATGTCATCGTCATATTCGGGGCTTTGTTAAAATGCAAAAGATGACGTCATCGTCATATTGGTAAAGTCAGGGGATATTTCAATATCAGGTTACATTAGGAGGATGATTCTCCTCATTGAATATCATGATGACGTCACCATCATATTCCATCTTCGGAGCATGAGGATGAGTTGAGGTCATCATCAGGTTAGCGCTAGGGTGATATTTAAAATATGATCATGCTGAGGAATGGAATATCACCCTCCTAAAATCATGTTTGACCAGACCTTTGACCTGTCACAACTTTCTCATATGGACGAATTTTAGGGTGATGTAAAAGGCAAACCTGCCTAGAATTTCAAGCTCTTTCACATGGTAAGCTTTCTGAGGATAGAATCAAACTTTCAAATTTGGCTTAGACTTCAAGATCACAAATATGCCTGAGATTAGGCATATGCATACTGACTGATACTATTTTACCATTACCGCCCAGAGCACAAAAGCAAGGGAACAAGCAAGCAAAGTTGGGTCCTTGTTTTGATAATGCAAAATGGGGCGTGTTGTGTAACCACACAACAACTTGCCACCAAAGAAAACAACAAAATTCAAATAATTCAAAAGGTGAGGATAATTTAAAACATAAATTTCCAACTCCTATTGAGCATGAGCATCCTAATCCTTTCTAATTGGTATCATGTTCATCAATGTAACAATGAATTGATAAGGGATCAATTGTGTGCATGTGATTCATTTACTCATCTTGAAAGTGAGTTGAATAAATCAGTGACTGGTGTTAAGCTACGTAGTTTGGTTCATCCCTCATAGCCAACCGGATAGAGCCTTGCTGCCAGCAGGCGTCCATAGCCCCGGCAAGGTTATTGTTGCAATTCCCCTAAGTAGAGCCCCATTGCCAGCAGGCGTCTATAGCCCTGGTAGAGTTACTTAGATGACTTAATCTGGATTTTCAGAAAATCTATTTTATTATTTTATATTTTGAATTTAATTTCTTAAGATATAACAATTGTAGCTTCATGATACAAGGAATGGTCACTTGTTGAAATTAAGTTGAGAATTGCAATGGTAGCAAGGGCAACCTTTAGATTTTTCACTTAACACCTACACTGATATGTTCAATAAACCCAAGGCTGTTAGGTGTATCATTGTGAGTATCACCTTGACTCAAGAAAAGTAGTACTGATGAATATGATACCACAGACCTGATCAAGAATACCTATACTGATATGAGTTACAACCTATGTAAAAACTTATATCCAACTTTTGAATTCTAACAATTTATGCAGTGTTCTTAAGTAACAAGGTGCACCAGTTTTGCCCAACCAAAACAAAGACTCAACAACGCAAAGCACAAAGCAACTTGTACACACAGCTAACCTACAAAAGGAAACAACAGAAACAGAACAAGACAACAAAATAAGCAGACTGTACAAACAACTAACCTACAGAATTATATACAAACCACTACTAGGCAAACAAAAACCAGAAAAAGACCCAAATACACCTGTATTTGCATACTTCTTTTGATTGTGCAGGAGCATTAGGGTATTAGTTATGGTTCTCAACCTAGCAAATTTATCTTTATATTCTGAAAAATATTCTGATATTCTTAATTCATTGTATTCAACAGAACAACTCTTGATGATCAGCAATTGAGGAAGCTCATCATGTTCATGATTAATCCATATGCATGTCTTATCTCCTGAATTTCCATAATCAAAATAGTATTCAACATCATTTACTGTGGAAAGGAGAAATACAACCTGGTGTATTTCTGGTTCTATTGGACATGCTTGTTTGTTGACAGCCGATCTTCCATTTAATTCTATATTTTCACTGCTTGGCTCAGTGTCTAGTCTCTCTTCAAATTGAAGGATGTATGACTCTTGATGCATTAATTCTTCATCTTTATCCAGCTTTATCCCTTCATTCTAGATGTTCAATTTATCCTCCAGTTCAGGAAACTTCTCAATATTTTCTTCAATTTCCTGCACATCAGCAGCTAAATAAGTATCTTTATTATCACAACCTGAGATACAGAAATTTATCATTTTTAAATCATTTGACTGTAAAGGAGAAACAACTTTCACTTGATAAGAACACTCCCCTGTTTTATTTTCAAAATATTTCTGGAGTGACATCTGATCATTCACAACAACTCCAAAGTCTTCTACATCTTCATCTTTCAGGAATTGTTCATTAAATAATTCACATCTTCTATCTAGTAAAGTGCTTGGTTCCATTAACCTGCAACATTCTTGTATTTGATCATTCAATTCAACCCAGTTAAAATCAGTATTTATTTTCTTTTCTATGACTCCCTAAGTTACCATCATAGGAATTTCATCAGCAACAGTGCCTTTGGATTGTTCTATTATCTGTTTACACTTCTCTTTACCATAGAAGGATTCCAAGAAAGACGTTTCATCTTCTTTATCAAAAGTATTAGGATCAGAATCAAAAATATTATCCTGATGAGTTGTTTCTTCTCTAGAATTTTCACAAGATTCATACCTGCATACTGACTGGTCCTTACTTGTATTAGGAAGTAGAGAACTCCTATCAATCCCACCATAGAATGAATCGAGGAAAGATGTTTCCTCTTCATTACCTTCTATAACCGATTCAGCTCTTGTATTTTCTAGAATCTTTTTCAACATGACCAAGCAAGGGTAGCAATCTCTCTCTGAATGCTCTTTATCATGTAATCTGCACCAACTTTCAATCAGGACATCATCATTGGATAAACCTAATATTTGACTACATTGTATATTTCTAGACAAATACAATTCAAAATCTTCAGAATGATCCACTTCAGTGTCTGGACAACTAATAACTTCTGGTGCTGCATCTGCTTGTTGTTCCAGAATTTCCTCATTTCGCTGCTCCAGAACTTCTTCATTTTCTTGGCAAATTTCAACCCTAAACACATCTAGGAAGAATATTAGTCCTTTCAAATATAAATCCAACCTTGTAAGGAAAGTTAAACAATTTATTTCACTGTGTTCCACAGTCTGGTGTATCCTGCAACAGGTAGATAAACCAAAGTTAGACAAACTGTGAGGGTAAAGCTGCCTATTCAAAGTTTCCTGAAATAAAGGAATGTTAATTTGACAATTGCCTTCATATGCATCCATCAAAATGAGACTCTATTTTTCAATTTTTTAAGATTTTGAAATTTTAAGGAGATCCATCATATCTCAGAATAAAACTTGAAAGTTCAGAAAATCAAACTAATCTTTGATGTTTCGAGCTAGATCTTTGCAAAGGTGCAACCAAAACATCTCAGATAAGAGATATTTGCAGACATATAACTCAAATGCCAAAATATTTATGCAATATTTGCAGAAATCTAGAAATTCATAGCTCATGCCCTCCTTCTAGCGCCAATTTATGTTGCGTTAGGAGCGAGGGGCCTGCATAAAATGAACGATGACTGAAGCAATGGTGCCTTTTCCAGTTCGTTCCGCCCTCCTTCTAGCGCCAATTTATGTTGCGTTAGGAGCGAGGGGCCTGTAGATATGTTGCATGATTTAAAGCGGGTTGATAAATAGAGGCAGGGGATATCACTTCAATTGAACAGGATTTCTTTGCTGAGAAATAGCTCATGCCCTCCTTCTAGCACCAATTTATGTTGATGATGATGTTAGTCCTATACAAACATAGAATAAAAGTTACACAACAACCTTTACTCATCTTGAAAGATATGATGAATTCAGAGAATTCATGATCCCAAGTCTCTGTTGATTAGGTCTTAATCTACTGACGTTACTCAGTGGTTGATGTGTGTTGCTGTTTTCCATTCAGGGGCCTTATGTATTTCTGCAAAGTTCATCATTATTTCTCCAAATATCCTGCTCTATATGTATGCTCTACATAAATCTCCAATAATTCTACCTCTGCACTGTGAATTTAGTCAAATAATGTGCTTACAAGTTGATATTTGCATGATTTCTACCATCATTTGCAATTCTTTGCATGATATTTTCAACACTACATGCACTTTGCTCGAATATGCTAAGGATTTTCAATTATCTACGAGATGTCAGCATATTTCTCTGTTCTGCTTGTTATTTGTCATGATTTGCAGTTATGGTGATGAATTTATGAAATTAAAAAAAGGAAAAGGGTTAAAGAATGAGATTCCCAAAATCACTTAACTGAGATCACTGATCCACATACAAGCTCCCATACATGCAATGAAAAGAAGGAAACTAGAATCATACTTCACCAGGACATTCCACAAATCCACATGATCTAGTGCAAATCTTCAAAGGAAAAGTTGATAACAACATGTAATGAAATGAAAGCGCTTCTAGTTGAACACAGCATTCACCAGTACATATCCAGAAATCAACACGAAGATTACGTAAAATTTACAATCAGGATGTAATCTGAAACTTCATATCCATTCAGTATGCTCAAGAATAGGTACATTTACAATGATCTGAAGAAAGAACCTTGACATTTCAACAATTCAATCCTCATTAGTCTCAGTAATCCGATCTCCTATTTGATTTTATAGTAATTGGCCTTCTTGTGCCAGATGTTCCAATGTATCTATCTCTCCTATTGTCTCTCCCTCCTCTTGGCCTTATTGCCAGATATATCTATATATATATTTTTTTCCAAAGTTAAGTTCTGGCTCTTATATAGAACAAATGCCAGAAAACAGTTACCATGATCCAAGGATCATGATCCTCCCATAACAATCAACGGTCCAGATGAAAAGCACATGCTTTTCCAGTTGGCAAATGTACAGCTGGCACAGAATATTCCAGCATCTTTAACTTGATTTGGTCTCTAGCTGGCAAACAGCATATTTGACAATATCCTCCTCACTTCTGGTTCATGTTGCCTCCATGTGCAACTTTGCAATGTTCAGCGTCAAACAGCTCCGAGACTTCCTGCAATAAACATACAAGCATTAAGCCCAGCATCATTTGATAAACAACAGGAATTTAAACATTTTATTAAACAGGCCTCCAAAATGTGCAGCTACAGGCAATCGGGTTTCAAATCTGTGAAAATCATGCACTAAATGCATAAACAGCGTTAAAAACACTCGGGTCAACCATCGTTGACTAGAAAAATGCATTCGGGCCTTCAAATTTCTATCGCTTTGCATTCCCGCCCATTTCCTTGTATATCGGGCTTCAAATCTGCTGATACATCGTAAAATATACAAGGAATAAATTGCTTCTAACTTTCCTTCGAATCTGCTCCTTGTACATTACTGGCTTGTATATCGGGTTCAAATCTGCATATACAAGGACAAAAATATACATGGGATTAATCGCTTTTCAATTTCCTTCGAATCCGCCCTTGTATGTACCGGCCTATAATGTATATCACAATGTATGTAAAAACATACAATCACGAAATGTACAATGAATTCTCGCTATTTAATATGATTTCGAATTCGGCTTTGTATATTATGCAATGTATATCGGAATGTACAAAAGAAATATACAATCGCAAAATATACAAGGAATAAATCGCATTTCAAATTATTTCAAATCCGGCCTTGTACATTATGCAATGTATATTTCGGCGTGACCACACATGGTCAGGATAACAAATTCAAACTTGGCCGACGGTAAAACATACACCGATGCCCACCCATCGGGGACACAACCAATATCGGAGTGAAAATATAAGACTCGACCGATGTTTAAAACTATGCCGATGAAATGCCATATCGGCGAGACTACTCCCATCGGGGAGAAAATATAAAGCGTGGCCAATAACGAAAGCTAGGCCGATCACCCCCTCATCGGGGTGACTACTCCCATCGGGGAGAAAATTCAAAGCTCGGCCGACAACACATGTCAGGCCGAAGAACCCTTTCCATCGGGGAGACAACACCAGTCGGTGAGAGAAAACAAGACTTGGCCGACATCACATGTCAGGCCGATGGACAACTCTATGGCTTTTTATCTGCCCGATGCACAAAATACAAAATGTCCACCTGTATGCTTATGTAATGTATATCGACATTGTATAAAAGAAACATACAACAGTTTTTCATCCTTAATAAACTTTTCAAGTCCGAAGTGCATGCATATTGACAATGTGCAGGATATTAAGAAATATGATCACCCCTCCCTCGAATATCCTGATGACGTCACCGTCATATTCAGGGCTTTGTTAAAATGCAAAAGATGACATCATCGTCATATTGGTAAAGTCAGGGGATATTTCAATATCGGGTTACATTAGGAGGATGATTCTCCTCATTGAATATCATGATGACGTCACCATCATATTCCATCTTCAGAGCATGAGGATGAGTTGAGGTCATCATCAGGTTAGCGCTAGGGTGATATTTAAAATATGATCATGCTGAGGAATGGAATATCACCCTCCTAAAATCATGTTTGACCAGACCTTTGACCTGTCACAACTTTCTCATATGGACGAATTTTAGGGTGATGTAAAAGGCAAACCTGCCTAGAATTTCAAGCTCTTTCACATGGTAAGCTTTCTGAGGATAGATTCAGACTTTCAAATTTGGCTCAGACTTCAAGATCACAAATATGCCTGAGATTAGGCATATGCATACTGACTGATACTGTTTTACCATTACCGCCCAGAGCACAAAAGCAAGGGAACAAGCAAGCAAAGTTGGGTCCCTATTTTGATAATGCAAAATGGGGCGTGTTGTGTAACCACACAACAGGTCCCTTCTTATTGGTAACTATAATCAACCAATAATTAACTAAGCTTATTTACACTAAAACTATCCATGGGGTGTTTCCATATCATCTAATTCTCTTATTTCAGAATAGATGTTCTCTTACAAACTTACAATAACAATCCCATGATGCTTACAACATGTAATGAACCACAAACTACTAATTGAAGCAATAATGACTGATATCCAATTAAGTTAAACAAGAGTAACTAAAATGGTACTAGCAAGTGTTAACACCAAGAAACCCACAAAATTACAAAGTCTTTTGTTGCTTCTAACGCTAATTGGAAATGAAAGAGTATGGAATATGATGCAGCTCAAAGTCTTCACCGTATTGCAGAATTAGATCAAAAAATCACAAAAGATACTTGCATCCCAAAGTCTTCAAGTCACCTTTGATCACAAACATAAATCACAATTCCAAAGATGACATTGCAGCTCAAAGACTACAAAATCAGATTTAGAGCACCTTCTAAAATATTTAATTCCACACCACGACTCAATCACATACACATGAGAATGAAATAGAAAAGACTTAAGAACAATTCCAATGCACCACAAGCTTGATTCAAGACAAAGATTGAACGCCAACTTCCTTCGCTTATATTGATTGAATAAGATTGACACTTTTGAACACAAAGTTTCAATAGGCTCCTCAATTTAGCAGCATTTCACTTCAATAGCTAAAAGATAATTATTTACAAAGAGCCCCCTCTTATTTATAGAGGGAAGCTATGAGCAAAAATAGGAATATATACAACTACTTCGACTTATTCAATGACAAAGTTCAATTAGATTTGGGACTCTATACTTTTCCTACATGTAATTGCATATTCCAAAAAGACATGTAAGATGTCATTTACAAATTACAAACTACATAATGAAAACTTGGAAAATAAACTAAGTGTTTGAAGACACATTCTCTTCTTCTTCTTCTTTCTCTTTCTCCAGAAAGTATTCATATCTTTTCAAAGCCACACGAACTTTTGTGTCATTTGGCCCTGGTGTGTAACTGGAGATAGATAGAACTCGTGTGATAGAGTCCTCTATGTTGACATGTACCTTTCTGTGTTTGTCCAAAATTGTCTGCAACTTGTCCAGAATTACTTGGAAGTCCACTAATTTATCAATAGAAGATAATGAGAAAGCTTCTAATTCTATCTCAGTATGAATTAGTGTAGTAAATTCCTGAACAACTATGTCCACGAGAATAGTTTTTTGACATGGAAGCTCCCCTATCTTATCAGTGATGTCTAATCCTTTGTCAATGCTTGTATCTTGAGTTTCATGCAGATCTTTTATTAGCTCGTTGAGAACATCTCTCTTATGCTTAATTGCTTCCTGGTACTTAATATACATTTTCCTTGTGGGGATCACCCCATTCTCAACTAATACTTCAAACTTGAAGTTTTTCAACTTTGCCCAAGTCTCAAGGTCTTTTTCCACTGGCTGCAAGTTTTGTGATAACATGTCAAGTGTTTGATTCAACTCTGACTTGAAATCATTCATATTGTTATACAATCTGATAGAAGACTTTATGAGTTGAGTTCCTTGTGCAATTAGTCTTTCTATCCATACACTCATAGCTTGTCCTTGTGATCTGATCCTTTCAGCCTTCTAAATTGCTGTTAGAAAATGAAAGCAACACTACTTCAATGGAAATCTGATTCAAGTATAAATTTCTATAATCTTTAACTGTGTATTATCAATGGAGATTGTAACATGAAATATAAACTATGCAACATAGAAATGAAAAACAAGAAACTAAACACACAACACAGTGTTTACGTGGAAAAAACCCTTGGAGGTAAAAAAAACTCCACCAGGAAAGAGGCACAAGTTTGTATTAATCTGTAAAAGATTGTACAATACAACAACTCAACAACTCTCTCCACTAGTCTTCAACTTGATAGTATTCTGGCAACACCTGAGTGCCTAAAATATGTATTGCAGCAACAAATACAATGGAAAATATTTATAGAAGGTTTACACTTCATTCTAGGCATCCACTTTCTCCTCCAATAACACCACATGCAATCAATAAATGTTGTCATACATGTAATCACCAAGTGGCAATAACTTACCCATGCAAGGTGGGGTGCCCAGGTCTAAGAATAGCATGTAAAAGTACCTTATGACATGTCATAACCATCATAGATACCACCAACAATTAATCTTCCCAAGATGGGCGTCTGGGGTTAAATATAGCAACCACAACTAATAATGGGTGTCATATGCATCATACATGTATGGAATCTTATGACAACTTGCAGCTATAATAAATCCACTTACACCTCATTATGACAAGTTGTCTTACATACCAAAAATAGTGGATTCCTCAAGGGTGGCACCTACACTCATTTATGCATGAGTTTTACAATTGCCAACAGTAAATATCACTCTGTAACTTCTGCTGGTAACCCCAAAATTGCCACTGTCAATGAGACTACCTCATTCCCTTATGGGTAATTACAAATTACAAATAATAAATAGAATAAGTACAATATTGGAATTTACAAGGTTAATGGCACCTTATTCCAACATTCTCCCACTTGACATTATACATTGTAAATCAACCCATAGGAAAACAAATGAAATAATCAGGCACTAGAAACAAGGCCCATGGCCTCTTTGTACCACACAAACTTCTCTGTGCTCATAGGCTTGGTCAATGAATCTGTAACATTCTCTTGAGTGTCTATCTTGTTTAGCTCAATCTCTCCATTTGCAACCAACTCTTGAACAAAGTGGTACTAGACATCAACATGCTTAGTATGAGCATGATACATGGGATTCATGGCCAAATAGATAGCACTCTGGCTATCACAACCAATCTGAATGATCTGCAATCAAATCTAATACCTGTACACCTCCTCAACAAAACTACCTCCTTAGAGACATGGGTAGCAGCCATATACTCTGCTTCTATGGTGGATAAAGCAAATATGGGCTGCCTCTTACTCATCCAACTCACTGCTCCTTCAAATAGAGTAAACACATAGCCACTAGTGGACCTTCGACTATCCAAGTCACCTGCCCAATCTGAATTAACAAAACCCTGTATGTCTAAAGATTTATCAACACTATTAGTACCAGAATAAACCAAACAATAATCAGGAGTACCTACAAGATATTTAAACACCCTCTTCACATAATTCCAATGTTGTCTACTAGGGTTGGACATAAATCTTCTCAAAACTCCCACTACTTGGGCAATATCTGGTCTAGTGAAAACCATTGCATACATAAAACTCCCTACAACACTAGCATATGGCACATTAGACATATCCTCAAAATCATCCTCAGTCTTTGGACACGTATCTAATGAAATCTTAATTAGTACCAATGGGTAAAGGAACTTTAAGTGGGTTACAGTCCTGCAAACTAAATCTCTGCAAAATAGTGTTCACATACTTTGTGACAACCAAAGATTTCTGTTATCTCTGTCCCTTCTAATCTCAATTCCTAGAATATACCTAGAAGCTCCAAGATACTTCATGTTAAATGCACCTGAAAGTTGGGCTTTAAGCTCACTAATCATACCCTTCGTATTGTTGAAAAATAACATGTCATCAACATACAATGCAATAACTAGTATAGAATCATGAATACAATAAATGTAAACATAATGATCCTCCTCGCTTATAAAAAAACCCAATTTCAACACAAATGAATCAAACTTTTGATTCCACATTCTAGGGACTATTTTAAACCATAGAGAGACCTCTTTAACCTATAGACCCACTATTCTTTCCCTTTTACCTAAAAACCTGTAGGTTGTTGCATATAAATTTCTTCCTCAAGATCTCGATGCAAGAATACAGTCTTAACATCCATTTGCTCAATCTCCCAATCATAAGTTGTAGTAATGGATAAAAGAAATCTAATAGAAGTTAATTTAGCAATAGGATAGAATATCTCACCAAAGTCAACTCCTTCTCTCTGGGAGTAGCCCTTGGCTACCAGTCTAGCCTTGTACTTCTCCAATGAACCGTCTGCTCCAAACTTCTTCTTGAAGACCCACTTACAACCTATGGCCTTTCTACCTTTGGGAAAATGAACAAGATCCTAGGTGTTACAAGAGTCTAAAGCTATCATCTCCTCCTATATGGCTAACTACCAAGACTCACTATCATCTAAAAGAATAGCTTCCCTATAAGATCTAGGGTCATCATTAGTACTCAATAAAGAAAATACACAACAAAAATCTGGTGGTCTATACATATCAACTATATTCTATTGTTTTGTGGATCTCCTCAAGGGTGGAGTAATAGTCTCAACTTGTTCTTCTGCATGATCATCTATACCAACTTCTTCTGTAACAACAGATTCATCTTCATTAGAACTATTTGAATCTTCTTCTTCTTCTTCACCCCCTAATCCATCATTCTATTCTTCATAAGGTGTATCTTTCTGCTCTAACTCAAAGTGCACTCTCTTTACCTTTTCATCTTTTTCTTTTGGCTACCCAGGTTCAGAAATAGCTTTAAGTTCCTTAAAAATAACATCTCTAGAAAAGATAATCTTACAAGTTAGTGGATTCCAATGCTTATAACCTTTGACATTATCACCATATCCAATAAATGTACACTTTTTAGCTTTTGGATCCAACTTAGATAGCTTTTCCTTAGGCACATGAAAAAAAGCCTCATAGCCAAAAACCCTTAAATGTGAAATAGAAGGTTTCTTACTTGTCCACACTTCATAAGGTGGCGAATCAAGAGCATTACAAGGAGATCTGTTAATCAAGTATCAAGAAGTACACATAACCTTTGCCCAAAAGCATTTATCCAACTGTGCATCACTCAGCATACTTTTGGCCCTTTCCATGATTGTTTGGTTCATCCTTTCTACAACACTATTCCATTTTGGTGTATACATAGTTGTCTTTTGTCTGATAATACTTTCATGCTTGTGAAACTCATCAAATTCCTTAGAACAATATTCCCCTACATTGTCAGATCTTATTATTTTTATCTTCAAACCTAATTGGTTCTATACTAAGACTTTGAATTCCTTAAACTTAGTGAAAACTTAAGATTTGTGTTTCATAAAATAAATCCAAGTAAATCTAGACATGTCATTAATGAAGGTAAAAAAATAATGAGATTTTCCAATAGAATCATTATCCATAGGTCCAAATACATCCGTATGAATAATTTCTAAATTCTCTCTTTCTCTATTGCTTCCTAAAGGAAATGATTTTTTGTTTTGTTTACCAAACACAATGCTCACAAAAATTAAAATGCTCATCAGAATAAGGGAAACTATCCAACAAATCTTTATTCTTAATAGTTTTCAAAACATTTTTACTAGTGTGACCCAATCTACGGTGCCACAACATACATGTATTTTTAGTACTAGCCTTAGATACATAGGAGGCATTACAAACTGTGGTGGCTTCAAGCTTGAACATGTATCCCAATCTCTTCCCCTTCACTACCACCAAGTTCCCTCTCACCAATCTGCAACCATGCTTATCAAAAGTTACATGCATTCTGGTGCAGGAGCACCTACCTGACAGCTGGCCTTCATGAGGCAGTTAGTAGTTTAGGTCTTGTTTATGTTTCCAAGAAGGTCTGTTAAGACCAGTTGCATGTAATAAGGTCAAGCTGATCATGATAAGATCATGCTGACTAGGCTTTTGCTATTTTTAGCTAGTTAGTTATAACAGCTGTCATGATGTATGTTCGGTGGGATCTCCCAGCCGCCTGGAGAGTTCCCAGCCGCTTGGAGTCGGGTCAGTAGTACTCGAAAGCAAGTCTATTTAAGCATGAGATCAGTTGATTGTAGAGATCATCGATCGGCAGTCTAGTGTTGCATCAAGCAGAGGAATTGAGTGTTCTGTGTGGGGAACATCATATTTGTATTGCATCTTTGAATCAATAAAGATCCTGTTTCATTTTCTGTTTGGTCTCCTTTGTGCAATTGATCTCCTGGTTTGAGTGGTTTCATGGATTCACTGATCCATTCCACCGGTTGACTCATCTGATCGGTGGAATGGTAATGTACAGTAGAGTAGGCTGTAGATTGTTTTCCGTTGCATGCAGGTGTGCAGGATCACGGTCGACAGATGTTGAGAAGCCTAGCATCTTCATGTGCTAGGTCGAGCTGAGTGAGTTGGAAGATCACCCTGAGTTGGATTGGGTCATCCCTGGAGGATCGGCGAAGTGAAATTTCGCTAAGTGCAGAAACTGGTCAAGACGGCATCATCAGGATATTTAGGTGAATATCCTGCAGTCGGGTTTGGACATCGTCATCTGGATAAATGAAGGAGAGCATGATGTTGTCGATTGCATGAAGTGCAAGTGCGTCGGGGTGATCATCATCATCGGGAGGAGCCGAGGAGGAGTGCATCGGCATCAGGAAGAAGATCGGGTCAGGAAACTGTTGGAGTTTTCATGTTGCGAGTGCATCAGGATGTTTAGGTCGGACATAGCCTAAGTGCATGTATCGGCATCCGGATCATCTATCGGGAGTGCCAAACATCCGCATATCGCGAGTAGATGCGGGAGTGGAAGTTGAGTTTTTTTGACTAAGTGTTGAGAAAGTCATCAGGATATTGGGTGACGTCATCGTCATCAGGATATGACATCATCGTCATCAGGATACTAAGATATCCCCTTAGGCGAGTTTATCCTGCCGTCGTTAAGTGCTAAGGTATCGGCGGAAGTCTGTGGCAGAAAGTATGAAGCGTCATCAGGAGGTTTCGAAGAGAACCGGACAAATTATATCATGATGCTGTTGCTCGTATCGTCGGGTAGCGGAGCATCGAAGGTAAGCTGCTGAAGTGGACGTCATCAGGATATTTGAACAACCGGATGTGGGATATCCTGCTGACGAAGGAGTTGTCGAGTGTTATGATGATGACGATGGAGTCCGGCGCCCGATGAATAGTGCAACCGGAGGATGTGTTCGCCCGCTGAACATCATGATGATGATGTTAGAAGGAAAGCGGAGGTGAACAGTAGTCGGCAGGCGGATGCTGGTGATCGTCCGAAATATGATGATGCTGACTGTGTAACGAGAAGCATGATGATGCTGTTGGTGGTTTTAGGGAATATGATGATGATGGCGAAGATGATGATGATGAGGTTGGTCTGCAGACATTCATGCTATAGGCAAATGTTATAGTGTGGGTGACTCTGCATCATAGTGGTATCAGAGCTCAGCAAAAGGTCTGGGCTGTTGTGTGTTGATTCTGTCACCGAAAGGGCAGAGGTAGAGTTGAGTTGTGTGTTGTGTGTTGATTGAGAGGTTGACAAAATGCCTCCTAAAGGTAGTGGTACTGCAAGGGAATTGCAGGAACTGAAGGAGAAACATGCTAGAGAGATGAGGAAGATGAAGGAGCTTGTTGAAGCACTTCAAGCCAGGCTGACAGCCCTGGAAAAGAACAAAAAGAGGGAAGTGGAAGACAGTGAGTCTGAAGAAGATGCAGATACTGTTGAAGAGTATGAAGAGGTAGCTGAAGATCTGGATGCTGAAGACCAGAGATTGGCAAAACTGTTAAAGGCAGTGCAGAGTGAAAAACCTAAGGTGAAGGTTGATGTTACCAAGTATACTGGAAGCTTGAATGAAGATGAGTTGTTGGATTGGATTGCTGCACTGGATAATCACTTTGAATGTGAAGATGTTGCTGAGGATCAGAAGGTAAAGATTGCAAAGACCAAGTTAGGAGGTCATGCTTTGGTTTGGTGGGATTATGTACAATCTGAGAGAAGGAAACAAGGGAAGTCTAAGATCACTTCTTGGGATAAGATGGTAGCAAGGATAAAGGGTAAATTCTTGCCAAGGGATTATGCAATCCAGATGTTTAAGAAGCTGCAATTTTTAAAACAGAAAGACAGGGATGTGAAAGCATATACTGAGGAATTTTATCTGTTGAGTATGAGATCTGGTCATCATGAGAATGAGGTAGAAAAGGTGGCTAGGTACTTGGCTGGTTTGAGGTTTAACATACAGGATGAGTTAGTTTTAGCTAACCCTAAGAATGTGGAGGATTGTTATCAAATGGCAATCAGGATTGAAGAAAAGCTGAATAGAGGACATGATAAGTCCATGAGAGGAAGAGGAAACAATAGGGGAAGAGGAGCAACCCCTGCACAAAAGCAAAACAATGAGGGTCAAGAAGACACTGGTAAAGGACAGGGACAGCCTGATTTCAGAGGTGGATGGAAAGGTAATAGAGGAAGATTTGGAGGTGGTAGAGGTTCTACTACATTTTCAGGAAAGTGTTACACCTGTGGAGAGTTTGGTCATCCATCTTTCAAATGTCCAGAAAACAAGGGTTCATCATCCAGAAATGATAGAACAAGTGACAAGAGAGTACAACTTGTACAAGAAGAGAAAGAAGAAAGTGCACAGAGTTCAAACAAAGGTCCTGAGAATTTTGGATATCCAGAGAGTGGAGAATCACTGATGTTAAGGCAAACAAGTTTGCAGGCATCAAAGGATATGATGCAAAGAAAAGCTCTTTTTAAGACCACATGCAAGCGCAAAGGTAAGGTATGTAAAGTTGTCATAGATACTGGTTCAACAGACAACATGGTATCTCAGGAAATGGTGGATAAACTGAAGTTGGAAAGGATTCCACATCCACACCCTTACAAGGCATCTTGGGTGAGTGATAGGCAATCACTTTTTGTCTCTGAACAGGCATATGTGGATTTCCAGATTGGACCATATCATGATAGAATTTTGTGTGACATATTGCCTATGGAATGTTGTCACCTACTGTTGGGTAGACCATGGTAATTTGACAGAAGAGTACTGTATGATGGGTATGCTAATACCTACACCATCAAGAAGGATGGGAAGACTATTAAGTTGATGCCATTGCAGGCAAAAGCTGCAGTACAGAAGGCAGCTCAAATCATTTTAATGGGAAGGAAGGAATTTGTGCAGATGCCTAGAGGAGCAGGCATAAAAGCAGATAAGGATACTGCAGGGAAAGGAGTTGTTACAGACAACAAGCTGAAGAATGTTTCAGTTGTGACTGACAGAGGTCAGCAGCAGGTTCAGAAACAGGGGTGCAACCAACAACCAGTTCAGAAGCATGACAAGGATGTTGTCATAGTTGGGACTATTGCTTGTCCTATGAAGGTTGCCAGAAAGATAGAGTTGCACATTTCAGAAGTTCAAGAGGTAGTTCAGAAAGAGGTTCTGGTCAGACAATCTGACAAACACAGAGACAACCTGGGAAAGGCCTACATCAACAGGCATGAGGATTTACTTGCCAGAAAGCAAGTTACAATTCAGATGACTTGGAGCAGCCAAGAGATAGCAGCAGACAAAGCTGGAACAGTTCAGCAGATTGCAAAGGCAAGGTGTAAAGGTGGAAGACTCCCACATACTAAACTCATGGGACATGAGTTCTTTTCTGTTGGGGAGTATGGTGCAGGAGCACCTACCTGACAGCTGGCCTTCATGAGGTAGTTAGTAGTTTAGGTCTTGTTTATGTTTCCAAGAAGGTCTGTTAAGACCAGTTACATGTAATAAGGTCAAGCTGATCATGATAAGATCATGCTGACTAGGCTTTTGCTATTTTTAGCTAGTTAGTTATAACAGCTGTCATGATGTATGTTCGGTGGGATCTCCCAGCCGCCTGGAGAGTTCCCAGCCGCTTGGAGTCGGGTCAGTAGTACTCGAAAGCAAGTCTATTTAAGCATGAGATCGGTTGATTGTAGAGATCATCGATCGGCAGTCTAGTGTTGCATCAAGCAGAGGAATTGAGTGTTCTGTGTGGGGAACATCATATTTGTATTGCATCTTTGAATCAATAAAGATCCTGTTTC
The DNA here is from genome assembly GCA_027924645.1 of Cunninghamia lanceolata. Lineage (NCBI taxonomy): Eukaryota > Viridiplantae > Streptophyta > Pinopsida > Cupressales > Cupressaceae > Cunninghamia > Cunninghamia lanceolata. Next base: position 15,764,229 of record BSBN01000233.1, on the reverse strand, counting down.
ATTTTCTGTTTGGTCTCCTTTGTGCAATTGATCTGCTGGTTTGAGTGGTTTCATGGATTCACTGATCCATTCCACCGGTTGACTCATCTGATCGGTGGAATGGTAATGTACAGTAGAGTAGGCTGTAGATTATTTTCCGTTGCATGTAGGTGTGCAGGATCGCGGTCGACAGATGTTGAGAAGCCTAGCATCTTCATGTGCTAGGTCGAGCTGAGTGAGTTGGAAGATCACCCTGAGTTGGATCGGGTCATCCCTGGAGGATCGGCGAAGTGAAATTTCGCTAAGTGCAGAAACTGGTCAAGACGGCATCATCAGGATATTTAGGTGAATATCCTGCAGTCGGGTTTGGACATCGTCATCCGGATAAATGAAGGAGAGCATGATGTTGTCGATTGCATGAAGTGCAAGTGCGTCGGGGTGATCATCATCATCGGGAGGAGCCGAGGAGGAGTGCATCGGCATCAGGAAGAAGATCAGGTCAGGAAACTGTTGGAGTTTTCATGTTGCGAGTGCATCAGGATGTTTAGGTCGGACATAGCCTAAGTGCATGTATCGGCATCCGGATCATCTATCGGGAGTGCCAAACATCCGCATATCGCGAGTAGATGCGGGAGTGGAAGTTGAGTTTTTTTGACTAAGTGTTGAGAAAGTCATCAGGATATTGGGTGATGTCATCGTCATCAGGATATGATGTCATCGTCATCAGGATACTAAGATATCCCCTTAGGCGAGTTTATCCTGCCGTCGTTAAGTGCTAAGGTATCGGCGGAAGTCTGTGGCAGAAAGTATGAAGCGTCATCAGGAGGTTTCGAAGAGAACCGGACAAATTATATCATGATGCTGTTGCTCGTATCGTCGGGTAGCGGAGCATCGAAGGTAAGCTGCTGAAGTGGACGTCATCAGGATATTTGAACAACCGGATGTGGGATATCCTGCTGACGAAGGAGTTGTCGAGTGTTATGATGATGACGATGGAGTCCGGCGCCCGATGAACAGTGCAACCGGAGGATGTGTTCGCCCGCTGAACATCATGATGATGATGTTAGAAGGAAAGCGGAGGTGAACAGTAGTCGGCAGGCGGATGCTGGTGATCGTCCGAAATATGATGATGCTGACTGTGTAACGAGAAGCATGATGATGCTGTTGGTGGTTTTAGGGAATATGATGATGATGGCGAAGATGATGATGATGAGGTTGGTCTGCAGACATTCATGCTATAGGCAAATGTTATAGTGTGGGTGACTTTGCATCACATTCCCAAATCATTCAACTTCGAAATTGAAATTAGATTTCTAGCTAATCCAGGAACATGCAAAACACCAAGGAGGGTTTTAATCCTCCCATCATTGAAACACAACAATACCTTGCCTTTCCTAACTATCAGATATGTAGATTTGAATCCAAGGTAGATATTACCTCCATCATACTCTTCATATGTGGAGAGCCATTCCTTATGCAAGGTCATATGAAACAAGCGTCCTGAGTCAACCAACCAGTGATGATTAGAAACAACATTACATGCAGAAAGTAAAACATCTTCACTTGCATTCGAGGACTTATCTAAAGCACTCTCCCACTACTTCTTTGGGTTTCTACACTCCTTCACATGTCTTCTTTTACCACAGTTCCAACACTTAACTCTGTTCTTCTTCCTAGGAGTCTTAGAATGGCCCTTGGACTTGTCCTTAGCCCCTTTCTAATCTCCTTTCAGTCCTCTTTCCCTAGACCTTCCCTTGACACTGAGAGCATCCCCTAAACTATCCAAGTCTTCTTCGCCAGTTCATGTGACAATAAAACTGCAACAAGGGCATCTGACTTCAGATCTATGAGGTTAGTAGTGATAGCAAGGATAACATTCTCCCAAGACTTGGGTAAAGAACAAAGAAACAAGATACATTTATCTTCCTCATCAACATCAACATCTACTGATGCAAGATGGCTCATCAACAAATTAAATGAATTTAAATTCTCTACAATCGACTCACCCTCTTTCATTTTCAAAGAAAACAATTTTATTTTTAAATAGAGTTTATTTACCATACTCTTGGCTTGATAAATCTCACCCAACTGATTCCACAATTTATGTGTGGTCTCTTCCTTTGCGACATTCAACAGGACAGAATTTGAAAGACACAAATGGATGGTTCCTTGTGTCTTCTTATCCAGTCTAGCCCAGTCATCAAGAGAGACATCATCAGGTTTCTTCTCTTTTTGGACAGCCAACCACTAGTTTCTTTCTTCCAACAAATCTTCCATTTTCAGCTTCCACAACTCATACCCCATTCTGTTGAACTTCTCAATGTCCAAACGAGAGGTTGATGCAATGGTGCATGTAGCCATAATATCAACTCAAGATCTGCAAAATAAACACAACCAAATCTCCCACTGTAGCTACAGCTTCCACACTACCACCGGAGTCAAAGTTGGCCAAGCTCTGATACCAAATGTTATAAAATGAAAGCAACACTACTTCAATGGAAATCTGATTCAAGTATAAATTTCTGCAATCTTTAACTATGTATTATCAATAGAGATTGTAACATGAAATATAAACTATGCAACATAGAAATGTAAAATAGAAAAATGAACACACAACACAGTTTTTACGTGTAGAAAACCCTTATGGGTAAAAAACTCCACCAGGAAAGAGGCACAAGTTTGTATTAATCTGTAAAAGATTGTACAATACAACTCAACAACTCTCTCCACCAGTCTTCAACCCGACAGCATTCCGACAGCACCTGAGTACCTAAAATCTATATTGTAGCAGCAAATATAATGGAAAATATTTATAGAAGAGTTTTCCCTCCATTTTAGGTATCCACTTTCTCTCTCTCTTCCAATAACCCCACATGCAAGAAATAAATGTCATCATATATGCAACCACCAAGTGGCAATAACTTACCCATGCAAGGTGGGGTGCCTAGGTCGAAGAATAGCATGTAAAAGTATCTTATGATGCATATAACCATCATAGATACCACAAACAATTAATCTTCCCAAGATGGGTGCCTAGGGCTAAATATATAGCAACCACAACTAATAATGGGTGTCATATGCGTCATACATGCATGTAATCTTATGACAACTTGCAACTATCATAACTCCACTTACACCTCATTATGAAAAGTTGTCATACATGCCAAAAATAGCAGATTCCTCAAGGGTGGTGCCTACACTCATTTACTCATGAGTTTTACAATTGCCAACAATAAATATCACTCTGTAACTTCCCCCTGTAACTCCGAAATTACCACTGTCAATGAGACTACCTCATTTGCTTATAGGTAATTACAAATTATGAATAATAAATAGAATAAATACAATATTGCAATTTACAAGGTTAATGGCACCTTATTCGAACAATTGTATCATCATGAACACATGCTATAATAGGTTCAACTGGTTTAGAAGATTGACTTACTCTCAACAACATAGAAGTAAGTTGTTCCACCTTGAGCTTAAGTTGATCATTGATAACCTTATCTCTATCATATCTCTCAATCAAAGTAGCCAAAGTTGCTTATAGGTCCTCCTTGGTACTTTCATGTGTCTGTTTTCCAAGCTTGATCCTTGTGATAACATAATCAGCACCTTAGATTTCTTCAACAACTTTATTTGACGGAGGCACTGCCACTTTAGGATATTTGTAACCTAATGGATCAACTTTACCCTTGAAAGTGTTTTGGCCTTTTTAGCTATCTTGGGCTTTACTGGAACAATTTGTCCAAAGTCAAAGTCATCTAGGGAGACGACATGTTTCACTCTCTTTGGCTTTTGTGATATTAGCCAAGGGGGAAGGATGAAGGAATCACTTCCTATTTCTGTCACCAAGGTCTGTGATGACAGGACAAGACCTGTGGCTTGTGAGGTGGATGGAATATTAGATGAAATGACAATGGTGGTCACAATTGGCAGGGTTTGAGTTAACACCTTAGTAGGAATCTCCACACTTGACACTTTGGATGTAGAAGAAGACATGAACTTATCAAATTCCAATTGTGTGAACGTGTCAAGCATAGGTGAGGAAACATCAGATAAAATTGGTAATGAGGAAAGTGAGCTAAACACATTCTCTATGTTGCAATGAAGGATCTCAAACAATGATTCATTGGTAGTTGAAGAAGGGGCTGAATGAACATAATGCATTGATACAGTGGGTGTAGTAGAAATAGTAGAAGCTATAGGCAAAGGTTGTACACTTGAAGTAACATGAGGAGTAGGGATGTGAGGCCGATTATTTTTCCTTATTTTGATCGTTTTACATTTCAGTTGATGACATTATCATACTTTTAGTGACTATGGTTCCATTATGCTAATTTGATTATATCTCCTAATTTGATATGACATTGATTAGACATATGGTGATTCGATTTGATCATATTTTGATGCTATGTTGAGACTAGACATGCGAGATATATTAGATGATGTTTTGTTATGTGATTTCTATTTCTTTATGTGATGATGATTATGCGACATTAGATAGAAAGTGCAGTTTAATCTTGAATTATTTTGTAGATGATTAATGTTGTATTCAATGGCATGAATTTAATTCCAGTTGCTTCGGCTATGATTATTCATGATATGATTGACACTTGATCTAGATGTGCAAGATTATATTCCTAGGCCACGGGAAATTGGAGGTAGTATTCACACCTATGTTATTCCCTGTGAAATCGATCCATTCCCAAGAGGGATGAGGATCACGTTTGATTTGAGTGTTGTTTAAGTGCTTTTTTATTTTTATCATTTTGGCCTAGTACCCCTTTGTTTAATCTAATTATATCATGTGTTGTATAATTTTTATTTTCTTATACCACTTGGTATTGTTTTTATTTTTGAGGCCATTTAAAGTAGATTTATGACTCCCTACGTGAACCTTAGTGTCCCAAAACTTACCTTAGGTGGTTACCCATGGGTCTAGAGTCAATTTTGACTAACTAAACCTTGGGATAACTCACTTTTGGTCACTCTAAACCGAGGTTTAGTCAAAGTGACGAATTTTGAAATGGATAAGGGTGGGAGATGAGTCATGCTTTGGGAAAGACTCATCTCCTTTCCCAAAGTTTGGGGATCCCTTCACTAAGAAGACTTGGGAGGTCTCCAAGACTCCCAAGTGTGTGGGATCTTCCTCCAAGGCTCTCACACATGTGTGAGAGCATCTTGGAGGGAGATGGCTCTCTTGGAGAATAAGAGGATGCCATATGGCATCCCTTATCCTCATGGAGGCTTGAAGGGGATTGCCACCTCACCACTTGTTCTCTCACACATGTGTGAGAGCACAAGTGGATAAGGTGAGGATTGGGATGGAATTGGAGGGTGACACTTGTCACCCTCACACTTCCTCTCCCTTGCAAGTGGCATGGGAAGAGGAAGGAGAAGGCGACAAGTGTCATCTTCTCATTCCTCAAGGCCCAATTAGAAGGCCTATATTACCTTCTCTTGTTGAGGAGTGTGGGGTTCTTACATTTTGGGATTTTCTTTCTATTTTTGGAGTTTCCTTTGGGGAGTAAGAGAAAATTTTGGAGATTGGAAGATTTGGAGAAGCTTGGAGCTCTTCACCAAATGTGCTTCCATTATTAGGGCTTTTGAAGGTAAGCTCCATGACTTATTCATTACCCTTGCATATTTCTTTATGTTGTGGTTGTGGATTTTGTTGTTGGTTGTTTTCATTTTTATGTGGGTTGGGAGTTTGGTAAGAGCACCTCCATTTGGAGGTAAGGTTCAACTTGTTTGGGGTAGGGGAAAGTGAACCTCCTCGAGGTCACCCCCATATTTATGCTACTTATAGCCTTGAGGGCTTTTTACTTCGTGTTGAGATCATTTTGATGGCAAGAGTGCCATGGCAGTTTTTTTGAGATATTTGGAGATATGTGTTTTTGGAGGTTTTGGCTGAAGGCCATGAGACTTGGTGTTTTGATATTTTTGGTGTGGCCTTTGAGTAGAGGGGTCCATTCCATACCCCCATCAAACTCATTTTCATGAGTTTTGTATTGTGTTAATCCATGGGTGAATGTTGTGTTGTCTTTGTGTTGATTGTTGTGGTGTGTGTGCAACCGTGTGTTTCCTACCTCCCTAGTGTTGGTCATGATGTTAGTCACAAACAAACATAGAATAAAAGTACACATTAACCTTTATTCATCTTGAAAGATATAGTGAATCCAGAGAATTCATGATCCCAAGTCTCCGGTGATTAGGTCTTAATCGACTGACGTTACTCAGTAGTTAATGTGAATTGCTGTTTCCATTTTGGGGCCTTACGTGAAATTGCGCCATCATCATGACATTCCTGTAGAAATTCTTTATAGAGAAGTCATATTATGTAGTTATTAGATGAAAAGATGTAGGAATACCTTGATCTTTGCATGATATTTTCAATTGTACATGCTTTTTTTAATTCAAATATGCTAGATATTTACGATTACCTAGGAGATGTCTGCATATTTGCGTTATTTGCTTAGGATTATCAATTATTTACAATTGTGACAATGAAATGCTCTAAAATTGAAAGAAATTAAAAGGAAATACTTCTAATTAAGTTGAACCTTTAGCTTTTGATCCACATACATGCTTGATACTGTCATAAGGAGAAGAAATCAAACCATATGTTCACCAGGACATTCCACAGCTAGATACAGTTGATGCAAACTTCAGAGGATAATGAATGAAAACAATACATGCAACATGATGAGCACTCCAAGGGACGCAGCAAATCAAAGCACATATCTAGAATTCAGACACAGATTACTCAGGATTTACGAAGATTTGTAATCAAAATACTCTTCTCTTTCATTAAGTATGCAAAAGACATGTACATATACAGCAGCTTTGAAATGAGCCCTGAATATTTCAGCAAACAAATTTTAATTAAGTTTCAAATGAATATAACAAGGCACTCCACCACCTTTTATAGAATAAGGTGAGGAATCCGTTACAAAAAGATCTACGAATCTGATATGTCAATACAAATCAATGGTCATCATTTCATGACTTGTCAATTTTACAAAATGGCACAAGTTGCCAGCTGGCAACTATCTATATTACCTATGCAAAATATTCCCCTTCATGATGTATCTCCATCATGCTCTTCAGCTGATTCATGCAGGTCATCATCATGTGCATCGCTTTCTGAACCTTCGCTATCCTGATGATGATGCTGCTGCATATGGGGTTGCAGGCTGCTCTGGATCTGTTCATATGACTGCACAACCTGATCTATTCCTCCGCCATCTTGAGTCTTTGCCTTGATAATGGCGTGCTTGTGTGCCTCATACTTATCCCTACTGTTATCCAGCTTATTTTCTCTGTTCTGCAATGTCTCACTGTAGGTCTCCATATTGACCTTGATCCTCATCACCTTATTTATAATCTCTTCTGTCAAGTGGATGAGTGGACCATCATCTTCCATTTGGAAGTTACTGCGCAGAGCTTTAAGGGCAGAGTCTTCATCTTGATTCTCTATTTTTCCCTCTACTTTGCCCTCTAGTGTTTCTAGCATATCTGCCTCAATGCCCATTAAATCACGTAGCCTCATGCTGATCTCCCTCAGCTTATTATTGCATCTCTTGAGGACTCCGCATTCAAACTGTACATCTTTGTACCAGATGTCTATTAACAATGCAGTATTATTATTCAATACCTGCTTACTGATAAGTAGTTGTGGGTTTATCTTCCTTATTTCTCCCAACAAGCTGAGGACTTTCTCCAGTTTATAAGACCTTTTCCCAGTCTGCGTCTGCAATTTGTCCACCTTGGTTTTGGAGTCACTTAATATGCTCCATCTCTTCAAAGAACCCTTCATTATTTCTATAGCATCATCCAATGTGGATGTCATCCATTTCCTTATTACGGAAGCCTCATGTTTCATGAGGTCCAATTTATTTATCTCCTCCTGAGAAATGGCAGTCAATGGGACTGCAGCTTCACTTGTAGTATCATCAGGATTAGTTAAGCCTTTAATGTATGCATGCAACTGAGCAATGTGCTCTTTATGTTGCTTATTTTTCTCCTTCTCTCTTTTCACTTTCTGAATTAGAGAGTCTATGATGTCCTTACCTTCTTGACCTTCCTGCTCTTCGTTGGCAAAACCCAAATCTACTGTGCTTATCTGAAATTCATCCACAGTGATTTTGCCTTTCTCCTTCTCTACTGCAGGTACAGCAATTTGTGCCTTCTCCCTGTCGCTGGATCTCTTTTGATGGCCGATGTCATTCTGGCCTTTCTCCTGGGCTTCATTATATCCGCGGAGAACAGGGTGGAGACGTCAAACTCTTGGATTTCATGTTCCTCCTCAACATTTACCTCCTTTTCTAACCATGGAGGCACCTGATCATGCTTTTCAGCATCATGATGTTGTTCACCCCTATCTCCCATTTCTATCAACCCGTGTTGTGGAGATGGTGATTTTTCCTTTTCTCTCTCTTGATGCTCGCCTTGCTGCTGATCCTGTGGTGCCTCCTCCTGTTGAGGAACTTCCTTTTCTGGGGGAGCATCTTCTCTGTGTGGGGAACCCTACGGTGTACCTGTATGTAGATCATGATGATCATGATCTTTCTCTATCATTTCTTCACCTATCCCCAGTTCTTCCCCTTGTGGAGGTTGATCATCCTCCTTTTGTTTCTCTATTTCTGGTGGTATGTCCACCGTACCTGATATCATAGGATTTGCCTGAGGTGATGGCATCTGTTCTGCGGCTGTTACTTGTTCTGTGCCTGCACTATCCACCTATTGTGCCTCAGCAGCTGGATCCTCTATTTCTTCCTTCTTCTCATCAACCCTTGCTTCTTGGACCTCTACTATAGTAGGTCCTGCTGATGTATCTTGTGGGCTTTGCTGGCCTGATTCAAGAGCATGACCTTCTGCTTCTGTCATCTCTATCTCCTCTGTTAGGTGGCCCTTATTAGGTGATCCTGCTGGCTTCTCAGGACTTGCATCTTGTTTCTCTGCCAAGTCTACCACTACAGGACTTGTCACCTCAGCGATCAGTGTGTCCAGCCCTATGTCCTGAGCTACCTGCTCCGGGCTCTTTTCTGGTTCTGGGTTCTTTTCTCGCTCCGCTTCTGCTTGTTTCATCTCCTCAAGCACTGATTAGACAGATGGAGGCTTGTGAGGAGTCACACTTGCATCAGCAGCAAGTGTTTCCATTTCTTGTGCAGCCACATCCTGCACCACCTCATCATCAGACAAGTTTATTGTCTCGTCTAGCGAGACATGCCTTTCCGCTTGAGTCTGGGAGGTTTCCTTTTGTTGTTCTTCTGCCAGTTCAGTTTTGAACTTGACAATGGTAGGAAGTGGAACGTTATGCTGAAGTTCCTTCTACACTTCACTACCTGCCCCCTGTAATTGTGCAGGAGGTTGGCTTATCTCACCTCTCATGGAGGTTCTTGGTTTCTTAGGTGTGGTGGGAACCAACACCTGCGGAGCTCTCCTCTTTCTTCTTATTATTAGTGGAGCTTCCTCCTCTTCTTCAGGCTCCTCCTCCATGAGGATAGCTTTTCCTGGTTGTTTGGATGACTGACCCACTTCTTGGGTCTCTATGATTCTAGCCTCTGCTGTCTTGGTTTTCTTGGGCTTTGGAGGAGAATCCGATTCTGATCCTGATTTGGTTGCCTCCTCCACTGTGAATATTGCCCTTTCAATTATGACCCCTTTGGGTCCCTTTTCCACCTTCTTGCCCCTTGGGGCCCTTTTGCTAGGCTGCTGTGGTGGAGGGATCCTCTCTCCCTTAGTCTTCCTCTTCTCCAGTAGGAAGTCATCATATTCATCTGCAGGGATGTCCTGCCCCTTCTTCTTGTTGTCCACCGTGATGGCAACACCCTTCTTCTTCAATGCCTCAACCTGCGCATCTACCCAAGCTTGGGTCAAGTGTAAAGTTCTAGCAAAGAATGGGTCTAAGGACATATCCTCCTTCATGGTGAGGTCAGGTGCAGAGATGGTATCATTATAAATCTTTTTCTACTCATACTCATCTGCCATTATCCTGCCGTCATCACTCTTCAGCTGCCGAGGAAGGGATATGCAATCAAATGTTCTGATCTGGTTCAGAGTCAACCTCTGATACCTCCTCCTCCTGGCTTCTGCCTCATCTTCGCAGTCAGCCCAAAAATCTTCTAGGTGCCTCTGGTGAATAGGCTTTCCTAGAATCTTATGTATTCGGCCGTAAGGATCATATGGTCTGGTTATTGGAAAAGGCTGTAAATTCATCTTATTCAGGGTGACCATCACCTTCTTTATATTGTCGGAGTCAGGGCACATGTAGTTGCCGATGTTGACTGGGAACAAAATTGGTGGCAGCTTCTTGGCATCCTTATACATCTGTATCATGGTGGAGCCCTGCCTGATAAATTCCAGTAACACTACTGCATCAGTAGGATATCTCGGCAGCATCAGGGGATGTCCTTCAAAACCTTCTATCCTGATATAGGAAAAGGTGGCAAATTGTATGTACCATGCCCCTTGCCTGTATACTGCCTCTTGAGCCTCCATGCTCAGTCTTTTAGTTCTGTCATCTTCCATGGTCCTTACCAGATGCATAGAGAATGCATCATTGACCAGTTTGTAATCTTTGATATAGTTGGTTCTTTGCAGCTGGGGATGATGATCCCAGATATATGCTGCATTTGTGCCCGTCAGTTTTCCATCTGTCACCAGGGCATCAAAAGTGCCCCTATAAGCACAAGAATACATGATATAGGATGTCATGTAGAATGCACAATCTGAACCTCCCAGGTTCATCAGCTGCTCATGTAGAGCATCGCTTATTATTTGGCCCCACAGTGGCTTGATGTCTGCATACAGGCACATCATTATGATTCCATACATCTAATCTCTAAATTCACCAGTATCAGGCTGGCCAGTCACCCTGTTCAGAAGGGCAATCACGTACTGATACTCCTCATTGAAATCAAACTTGAACATGTGCACGGGGAGCTTGGCCGTTGCATTGTATGTGCTATTCTCGGCCCGCCAAGCATACATGTTCTTTTTGGCCGCCTTCTTGTTGGCCTCGTATTCTCTTTCAGACTTCTTCAAGTCTACACTCTTTACCTTACTGCCCATTGGCAGTCCAAATGTCCGGGAGAGACCCTTGATGGATAGGTCTGCATACACTCTCCCATGCTTCACCACCTACCTCGTCTGAGGATTATAATTCCATGCGCCCTCAATGACTAGCTCCGGAGACTCCATGGAGTATGGGAAGCCAGCAGTGTTCCACATACATAATACAAACACTGCGTCCAATACCGGACTCTTGTCATGTCCATCATTTAGCTTGGCTGACCAGGCTTCCAGGTTAGTAATCCCCTGATGGATGTCTGTAATTGCCCCATATTTGAACAGGACCCCTCTCTGAGAAGAGAACATAGGCCTACTGAATTCTTCCTGATTCTTGACTAAGCGTTTTTCAGCCATGGGTACCTGCAATTAACAACATTTCTTCTCACAACAGGGATATGCATGCATACATATTGCAAATATCATGCCTATTGCATCAATTTCACATTACTTACTTACATGGATACATAACCAGTACTTACAACATCATTTAGCAACAACATGATGAGGGTTTCAGTTCACTTACCTGGTTATGCAGATTTTCCTTTATACCAGTATATCGTCAAGATGCTCTTAATTCAACTGCTGATCACTTCCTTCCTTCTATCTGTGAGCTTGAATTGCGCAACGGTAGCTGTTATGCGGGTATGGAGGCTAGTGCTCTGTAAAACAATTTTAACGCAGGTAAATGTAACAATGGCGGTTGAATTACCTTTTAACCCCGCAGTTAGGGTAAATTCAGGGCAACCCTGACAAGTTAGATTGCAATCTTTGATCATTCATGCGAAAACTCAGGATCTCGTCAGGTATTTCATTGGGTTCCGGGGTCGGCGGGAATCACCTACCATATCTGCGTGCATTTAATGATAATGGCAGCAAAGGGAGCAGGGGGATATCCATATGATGGGATATCATGAGGGTAGGATGATATTTCACAAATATCGGGTTGAGTTTCAATATCATCCTCCCTAGCATTGAAATTATTATCGCGACAAGATTCGGGTGACAATGCACCCTTTGTTTACGTTTTAGCACATCAGGGGGATATTTCAGTTTATCGGGTGATGTTTCAAAACAAAATGATGATGATGAGCCAAGCTTGCTCATCCTCCTTTCTGAATATCAGGATGACATCATCATGATATTCGTTCTTTATATCGGAAATGCTTCATGACGTCATCGTCATATTGGGCGAACATGATCATGTTTACAAAATATCCTGTCGAAATGTAAATATGATGATGATGTCATCAGGATGTTTGTTACTTCATTTATTGTATTCGGATGATGTCATCAGGATGTTTGTTAAGGGTGATATTTCGCGTCAGGATGATATTAACGAATATCGGGTTACTTTTCAAAACATGATATTCGCGATACAAAAGACCGCTTGACGGGAAAGACTTACTACCATTTAAAGTTGACGTCCGGATATTTGAGCCGCAGGATATATCAGGGGATGCTTGAATATGATGATGATGTTCACAACATGACTGGGATTATAAAATATGACCCCCCCTCTTGCGAATATCAGGTTTGACCAAGACTTTGACTGTTCATAACTCTCACATCCTGATGAATATCAGGGTGATGTAAAAGGCAAACCTGCATGAAATTTAATGTTCTTTCAGAATATGAGGTCACCGATAGGAAATGCAAATTTTGACAAACTGACCTCTTAATGATGACTTACCTCATCTTGACTCGACGTGATGATGTACTTGACTGATTTTTACCAAACCGCCAGAAAGCAAGAGACACAAACCAAGCCAAAAGAAGTTGGGTCCCTGTTTTGCCAAGTCAAAATGGGGCATGTTGTGTAACCACACAACAACTTGCCACCAAAGAAAATGAACAAATTCCAATGATTCAAGTGATGTGATCACATTTATCTATAGTGCTCTAATTCTGTCTAAGTGTAAGCATCATGGTCCTCTGAATGATAAAATTTCATTATGGTGATAATGCTAACAAAGGATCAGGTGTGTGCATATGATTAATTATCCTCATCTTGAAAGTAAGTTGAAAACGTAAGTAACTGGTGTTAAACTACGTAGTTGGAGATCATCCCTCATAGCCAACCTGGATAGAGCCTTGCTGCCAGCATGCGTCTATAGCCCCGACAAGGTTATCTATACAATCTCCCTAAGTAGAGCCCCACTGCCAGCAGGCGTCTACAGCCCTGGTAGAGTTACTTAGATGGCCTAATTTTATTTCTTTTCTGATTTTCTTTTCACATTCATATCTGATATCATCATGTCAGCTCATTTGTACAAGGTATAGTCACTTGCAGCTTTAGGTTGGAGATTGCACTGGTAGCAAGGGAGTCCCTTTAGATTTTTCACTTAACACCTATACTAGTGTGTTCAACAAACCCAAGGCTGTTAGGTGTTTCATTGTGATTGATTCACTTTGATCAAGAAAAAGCACCCTGATGAAAAGATATCACAAACCTGATCATGAACACTTATTAGAATGATTCATAACCTATGTTTAAATGTGATCTCATCATTTGAATCTCAACAACTTAATTATTTTCTAGGGTGATGAAGTGCATCATCCTGACTTACCAGAACAAGGTCCCAACCAACAAAACAAAACAAGCACAACAAACAAACTGTACAAACAACTATACAAATATACAATATGGTACATATGACTGTCATGAAGTCATTCAGGCCTGGAAATAATGTTTGAGGAATTGTCCATTGACTGGCAATGGGACATCCTCGCCTGTCAGGTTCTTAAGCCTATAAGTGCTGTCTCCTAAGATCTCAGAAATTTGAAAGGGACCTATCCATAATCTATCAAACTTACCATGATCACCTTTCTTTTCATGGGCTTTATCCCACATCAGGACTAAATCAGATATCCTGAAAGCTTTAATTCTGGCTCTCTTGTCAAACCAGCGTTTGACAACAGCCTGATGTTTTGCAAATTGATCAATTGCTTGACTCCGTTTTTCTTCCAGGTGCATCAACTGAAGCAACCTGACTTCCTGTTTATTATCTATGCCTAAATATTCTTGGGCAAATTGTAGAGTAGGAATTTTCAAATTTACAGGGAGGATAGGATCTACCCCATATACTAGTTGGAAGGGTGAGTTTCCTAATGCAATTTTCATTCTAGTTCTGTCTACCCATAAGGCATATTTCAGAAATGAGTTCCATTCCCTGGGATTTTTCTCTATCAGTTTTCTTATGATACTCAGTAAATTCTTGTTGGTGGATTCTACTAATCCATTTCCCTGGGGATAGTAGTTGGATGAAAACTTAAGTATGATCCCATGATCAAAAGCCCAACTTGACAATTTGGTGGAAATGAAGGCAGAACCATTATCACTTACCAATGCATAAGGAGTTCCATACCTGGTAACAATGTTGCTTTCCAGAAACTTAATGACATCATCTGCAATGCAAGTTTTGCTGCTGATAGCTTCAGTCCATCTAGTACAATAGTCAGTAATCATTAAGACATACCTATGGCCTGAGGAAGACGGAGGATTGATTGGTCCTATGAAGTCCATGCCCCACTGTGCAAATGGGCGCTCTTCCACCACTGGCTGCAAGGGTTGCGCAGCATATTTCTCTCTGTTGGCAGCAACCTGACAGACATGACAACATTTAACATGATCAGCCGTGTCTTTAAAAATTGTAGGCCAGTAGTATCCTGCTCTGAGGATTGCATGTGTTGTGGCCAATGCTGATCCGTGTGCCGTTCCAAACTTGTCATGTAACTCTATCAAAACTTTATTTGCTTCTGGTTTCTCTAAGCATCTCAGGTATATTCCTTCATAATTCTTCTTAAACAAGGTTCCTCCCTTCATCATATACTTCTGGGATCTTATCTTCAAGGCTCTTCTCTGTGAAGCTTGCATTCTTGAAGGGCATCTTCCAGTGATCAGGATGTGCCTGATGTCTGAATACCATTCTCTATTGTCTTTCTCATTGATCACATACTGCTGACTGATGATGTTTGGATCAATTTCAGATATCATCTAGCTCAGAGCTTGTCCTCTCACCAGCTTCATTGGTGTGATCTCTATGTCATATTCTTGTAATACAGTAATCCATTTGGCCCTTTTTTCACTAGGTTCACTCTGCATCAGCAGCATCTTCACTGCTGCATCTGGTACCACAGCAATCACTTTGCTTCTTAGTATATAATGTCTGAACTTCTTTACTGCTCTGACTAATGCAAGTGCCTGTCTCTCAACATCTACATATCTCAATTCAGCATCCCTGAAAGGACAGCTCATGAAAGCAATTGGTTTCTCTTCTTTCTCTTCATTTCTTTGAGTTAACACTGCTGCAGAAGTATGTTCTGAGGCAAATGAGTAGATGTAGAAATCTCTTGTATAATCTAGACTAATGAGGACAAGAGCATCTGAAATGGCCTTCTTTATATCTTCAAAAGTAGCCTTGGCTTCTGGTGTCCACTCAATTTGTGCATCCTTTTTCAACATGGCATTTAATGGTCTGACAATCTCAGCAAAGCCGGTGATGAACTTCCTCACAAAATTTATCTTACCAAAGTAAGACTTAAGTTCCTTTTTGCTTCCTGGAAGTTGTAACTTCATAATAGACTCCACCCTGTCAGGATCAATGATAATTCCATCTTCTGTGATCAGGTGGCCTAGTAATTTTCCTGTTGTGACTTCGAATATGCATTTCTTAGGATTCAAAGATATTCCATACTCTTCACATTTCTTCAGTACACTTCTGAGATCAGCAACATGATTTCCCCTTTCCTTAGAGAAAACCGTCAGGTCATCCATGTAGATGACTATACACTTTCCTATTAAGCCTCTGAAGGCTATGTCCATTGCTCGTTGGAATGTAGCTCCAGCATTTATGAGTCCAAATGGCATACGTCTATATGCAAATATACCCCACTTTGTGGTGAAGGCAGTTTTCAATCTGTCAATTTTATCAACCATCACTTGGTTGTATCCTGAAAAACCATCTAAGAAGGACATCATTTTGGCTCCATTCACAATCTGTAGAACTTCATCCAAGGAGGGCAAAGGATAATTGTCTTTTTCTGATGCTCTGTTCAGGTTCCTGAAATCTACACATAACCTGATGTCTCCATTCTTCTTTCTGACTGGCACAAGATTTGCCACCCAAGTGGAGTGCTTTACAGGAAATATTATCCGGGCATTTAATAATTTCTTGACTTCTTCAAGGATGATTGGTTCAAGCAGAGCATTGACTGGCCTCTGCTTCTGTCTGAAAGGTTTTGCATTTGGCTTGAGAGGTATAGTATGAGTTATGACAGAAGTGTCATATGTCTTTAGCTCATCATAAGTCCATGCAATCACATGTATGTAATCTTTAAGGGCCTGAGTTATTCCTTCTAACTCTTCTGGTGTACAAACCTTACCCAATAAGACGTTTCTCTTGTCATCAGCTTGTCCAATATTCACTTGTGAATATTGACCTCCATCTGCCTTAGGCAGATCTTTATGTTTAAGCATATTATCTAGATCAAAAGCTCTTTCTAATTCAATCATACCTTTGGGAATTCTGTTGCTAGGTAGCTCTAATATCTCATCTTCTTCCTAGACATGATCCTCCATACCATTCTCATCTATAATCTGAGCTTCAAATATGTCTCGGTTTGATATGAAGTCCAGAATGTGTTGATCATCATCAAACACCTGGAGATTAGTCACATTGTCAGGTATTGAAGGCACTGACACCAATTCTACTGAAAATCTCTTTAGACCAGATATAGACAGCGGTTCCAACGTACTGGCGGCCTGGGCGAGTGCATCTGCCCTCTGGTTCTGTTCTCTTGGTACATGAATGATATTAAAGGCATCAAAGTCTTCAATCAGGTCCCACACTCGATGTCTGTAATTTGATAGTTTTCTGTAGTTACAGGAGTAAATTCCTCTTACTTGCCTCACAACTAGTTCTGAATCCCCAAAGACATGCAGGATCCTTACTTTTTTCTTATGAGCAAACAACATTCCATGAATCAGAGCTTCATACTCTGCGACATTATTGGTACAGGGGAACTGTAATCTGTAAGCTGCTAAATAGGATTTTCCTGATGGATCAATGAGATCTATTCCTACCCCAGCACCTTGCTTAGATTTGGATCCATCAAACCTCAGGATCCAAGGTTTATCTTTAGCAGGACACTTAGCTGAACTTTCTTTTCTCTTGGCAGCTTTGGCTGCTGCTCCGCCTGATATCCATTTTATCTTAAGGACATCATCATCCTTAAGTTTCTTCTTTCCTTTATCTTGCGGGCCTGATGGCTTTTCTATTTTTTTTACCATCTCAGCAGGAGGATGATATTTAGGATCTACAGCTGCATGCTTCTTCAAAATGTGTAAACATAGTGAGCAAGTTGTTTCTGAGTGAGGTGCTTCGTGCAGCCTACACCAACCTTTCATTAAAACCTCGTGGGGAGATTTATGCTGTCGTGTCATCTTCTCTATTTCTTTTACCAGAAATTCTTCAAACTTCGTCAGGTCACTACCTTTGTCTTCATCAGACAACTCATAATCTGGTTCCATGAAGCAATCGCTACTAGGAGTGATCTTTTCTTTTTCTGCATCATTTATCTGGTCAGACACCAGGACTTCTTCTATTCTCCGTATATGACCTTCATCATGATCTGTCGACTCTTCTGTTCCTGCAGAAGACAGATAAGAATTAGTATCGTCATCATCATCAGATGTAGCACTCACCTCGGAATATGATGATGATGCCTCACTATATGTCTGCTCCAGTATCATCATGTCTAAGCATGTTTCACAAGTCTTTTTTGAGTGTGCTTCGCTGTGTAATCTGCACCATCCGTCAATTAAGATATCATTAGCAGGTATATTTAATAATTGACAACGTTTTACCTGAGTAGATAAATACATCTCAAAATCTCTGAAGCGATTCATTTTATTTTCGTTATCTGGATCATTATTAGGTTCTATAACTAGCCGGTCTTCATGGTGATGATCATCATGATGATGATGAACATCAAGCATCAGGATTTCTTCTATTTTAACAGTCTGTGGCCTGATGCAATAAACTCCAGGTTCTACGTTTACGTACATGATCTCATTCGTTTTGTTGTACTCCGTGATCATATGTTTCATCCTAGGTTCAGCATCAATCCTGATCTGATTAGGTATACCTTTCCATGGCAACCACATGTGACTGAAATCTGTGGACATATATCCATTAAGCATTTTGGATCAATCTCAGCTAAGCAACATCCCATAAGTATCAGGTATGTCAACTACCTGAATGTCAATGTAATACTGGATCCTAGGATCAAATGCTAGCTGCATGTGAATGTGAGTTAGTTCTCCTACTACACTTACTTCTGTCTTGTCCAGCTGACTGACCTTCTTTAAGGATTTAGCAGGATGTAGTCCTAATGCGTTGCATATTGACAAAGGCATAACATTCGTTGAGGCTCTGGAATCCACCAGACAGTTGTGCAAGTTTTTGCTGAACATCCTTATGGTGAGGAGAAACGGAGGTGATTCAGTTTTATCTCTATACAAGGTCATGTGGGAGGTTTCAGCGGCTTGGACTGTAGCTGACACTTTAGGCTTGATAATATTATCCTTAGCAGCATGATCTTTGCCATTGGATTGACTTGAAAGATGACTACCCTCTTTAGGAGCAGGATCATCTAGTGACTTCATGAATGCCTTTTTTATGGCAGGAGTTTTTAGTAACTCCGATAAGGACAGGCTGATCTTGATTTTCTTCATTTCATCAGCCAAATAGCTGACTAACTTGTCAGACTCCTGAGGTGCATTTACGACCTTTGTTACTGTGTTTTGAGGAGACAAGTATTGAGCATTTACCTTGGGAAATCCAGGGTTATTGCTAGCCTTAGGATCAGGAGGTGTGTTGAAGTTGTTTGGAGGCAAAGATGATGTCAACGGACCGGTAGGTCAGTTGGCACTACTTCTTAGGTTATAATTGTGCTTACCAGGATATTGCTGCTGATATGCATGTACTTCCTCATGCTCTCTTGCAGGTTCATTTTCATCCTCAAAGGGGAAAACATAATTTGTTTCAAAGGTTAGGGCAGATTCCTCACCGGTCTGGTCATAACTCTAATGAGGTTGATTAGTGTACGTTTCTAGCACAAAAGCTGAGTCATATCCACAAGGAACTATCTCATTTCCTTCTGTCTGAGGGGGATTTCCAGAAGTGTTGGACACTTCAGTCTGAAAGATGCTGGCAGCAATCCTAAACTGTGGACAATCTAATTCTGCATGTGCATTTGTGTTATGGATCCTACACCAATTAGTAAGGGCTGCCTCAGCAAGATTGACTCTAGTAGTCTGTTTAGCTTCACCCGGAGGCTGATTGTCTAGGGGTGATGGTAATGAACTGTTATTTGGCCTGGAGTTCCATATTCTGGGCTGTCTAGGTGGATTATTGTTGTTTCCACCATTATTGTTGAAGTTATTGTTGTTATATCCTCTGTCAGGGTAGTTTGGTCTATCATTGGAATAATTCCTATTCTGACCTGACTGTGAATAAAAACCTTGATTTCGCAAATGTGTTACTTCTGTGGTGAGTTTTCTCAACTGAGCAGAAATTTCTTTGATTTCTTCCTTTTCCTCTTGGGCTTTGGCCACTACATTTTCGGTTTGAGGCTTGAAAAAAGAGGATCCATGGTTAGTGTTGGATAGATCAGTACCCTGAGGTGTCTGAGCATGTGCAGGATATTGCAATGATTGGCCATTTCCATTAGGAGGAGGCATAATGCTCAATGGAGGTACTTGCAAAGGTGCAGGCATGACTGCTGGAGGTATCACTGCTCCATTTGGATATTGTGCAGGATACTGTGGTGAATACGGTGCGGGATACTGTGCAGGATATTGTGACTGCATGCCAGGTAAAGTAGGGAATACTATATTTGGAGTAGGAGCAGGTATCAACTACTGATTTACCTTGATAGCTTCTTGAAAAGCTCCTGTTAATGTAGTGATCTCAGGATGTGTTCTCCTGATGAACATGGAAGTTAATGGATCCAGGGCTGAATAGTAAATACTCCTAGCAGCAGCATCAGTTACTACATATGGGGCAACTAGCTTGGACAACATTTTCTGGAACCTAGCATTGAAATTAGCAATAGGCTCATTCTCAAATCTTTTGATTGTAGCAAACATGTGATAATTCATAGATGGATCAATAGGGACCTTGAACCTGTCAAGAAAAGCTTTCTCTAAGACAGCCCATGAACCAACAGAAGCTTGGCCAAGACTGATGAACCAATTATAAGCCTCTTCCCCTAAGGAAAAAGGAAATAATCTGCACACCACGTCCTGATGTTCTATTCTGGCTCTGCAGCAAGCTTCTTTAAATGTCCTGATATGATCATTAGCATCTTAATAAGGATGATATTTTGGGCAAAGTTTGTCCGGATTCTTTGGTAACTCATGATATGCATTAAAGGTCAAAGTTGACTCTGCTGCAAAGAAAGACATTGCGGCCTGAGGGGGTTGAACTGGTGGTGCAGCTGGCTGAGTTTGGACTAAAGGCACACCCTGAGGTTGAACAGGAGGTGTCACAGATATACAAGAAGATATCTGCAAACCAACAGGAGTTACAGGAGGAGGTCCTGGTGAAGCTCTAGACGCACTAGACCCTGGAGTATGATGAATGTCTACAATTCTAGGTCTGAAACCTCTCACAGGCAATTCTTCAAAAATTTCACTAGGTCTAGACCTGGTATTTATCCTGTGAGCCAGGATTCTTGAATTGGAGGCCAATTGGCTGAAACTTTGCAAATATTGGCTGGATTCCACCAGATGAGGTGATATTTGCGGTCAGATGTCAAATCAGACTGGATATTTATGAAATATTTGCGAAGATACTGCAAAAATGACAGGATATTGGCGTATGTTGGACCGTAGCATGAGATCTCAAGTGTCTAAGGCCTAAATTCTACAAGACTTGAACAAATTTACATATCTTTGGCCAATATTTAGTGAACTCAGGAAGATCTACTGTAAAGCTTGCAATATTTATGCGAGATTTGGAAATCTTTATATAGAATGAACTCATACAAACTTCCCACAGTAAATATTTACGTAATTTACTGAAATTCACAGGCGATCTGAGGTTACCTTACTCTATGCGTCATCAAACCTGAAAATAATGATGATGAGCATGGTTTTGTGGACTCGGCCCTCCTTCTAGCGCCAATTTATGTTTGCCATGATGTTAGTCACAAACAAACATAGAATAAAAGTACACATTAACCTTTATTCATCTTGAAAGATACAGTGAATCCAGAGAATTCATGATCCCAAGTCTCCGGTGATTAGGTCTTAATCGACTGACGTTACTCAGTAGTTAATGTGAATTGATGTTTCCATTTTGGGGCCTTACGTGAAATTGAGCCATCATCATGACATTCCTGTAGAAATTCTTTACGGAGAAGTCATATTATGTAGTTATTAGATGAAAAGATGTAGGAATACCTCGATCTTTGCATGATATTTTCAATTGTGCATGCTTTTTTTAATTCAAATATGCTAGATATTTATGATTACCTACGAGATGTCTGCATATTTGCGTTATTTGCTTAGGATTATCAATTATTTGCAATTGTGACAATGAAATGCTCTGAAATTGAAAGAAATTAAAAGGAAATACTTCTAATGAAGTTGAACCTTTAGCTTTTGATCCACATACATCCTTGATACTATCATAAGGAGAAGAAATCAAACCATATGTTCACCAGGACATTCCACAGCTAGATACAGTTGATGCAAACTTCAGAGGATAATGAATGAAAACAATACGTGCAACATGATGAGCACTCCAAGGGACGCAGCAAATCAAAGCACATGTCCAGAATTCAGACACAGATTAATCAGGATTTACGAAGATTTGTAATCAAAATACTCTTCTCTTTCATTAAGTATGCAAAAGACATGTACATATACAGCAGCTTTGAAATGAGCCCTGAATATTTCAGCAAACAAATTTTAATTAAGTTTCGAATGAATATAACAAGGCACTCCACCACCTTTTATAGAATAAGGTGAGGAATCCATTACAAAAAGATCTACGAATCTGATATGTCAATACAAATCAATGGTCATCATTTCACGACTTGTCAATTTTACAAAATGGCACAAGTTGCCAGCTGGCAACTATCTATATTACCTATGCAAAATATTCCCCTTCATGATGTATCTCCATCATGCTCTTCAGCTGATTCATGCGGGTCATCATCATGTGCATCGCTTTCTGAACCTTCGCTATCCTAATGATGATGCTTCTGCATATGGGGTTGCAGGCTACTCTGGATTTGTTCATATGACTACACAACCTGATCTATTCCTCCACCATCTTGAGTCTTTGCCTTGATAATGGCGTGCTTGTGTGCCTCATACTTATCCCTACTGTTATCCAGCTTATTTTCTCTGTCCTGCAATGTCTCACTGTAGGTCTCCATCTTGACCTTGATCCTCATCACCTTATTTATAATCTCTTCTGTCAAGTGGATGAGTGGACCATCATCTTCCATTTGGAAGTTACTACGCAGAGCTTTAAGGGCAGAGTCTTCATCTTGATTCTCTATTTTTCCCTCTACTTTGCCCTCTAGTGTTTCTAGCATATCTGCCTCAATGCCCATTAAATCACGTAGCCTCATGCTGATCTCCCTCAGCTTATTATTGCATCTCTTGAGGACTCCGCATTCAAACTGTACATCTTTGTACCAGATGTCTATTAACAATGCAGTATTATTATTCAATACCTGCTTACTGATAAGTAGTTGTGGGTTTATCTTCCTTATTTCTCCCAACAAGCTGAGGACTTTCTCCAGTTTATAAGACCTTTTCCCGGTCTGCGTCTGCAATTTGTCCACCTTGGTTTTGGAGTCACTTAATATGCTCCATCTCTTCAAAGAACCCTTCATTATTTCTATAGCATCATCCAATGTGGATGTCATCCATTTCCTTATTACGGAAGCCTCATGTTTCATGAGGTCCAATTTATTTATCTCCTCCTGAGAAATGGCAGTCAATGGGACTGCAGCTTCACTTGTAGTATCATCAGGATTGGTTAAGCCTTTAATGTATGCATGCAACTGAGCAATGTGCTCTTTATGTTGCTTATTTTTCTCCTTCTCTCTTTTCACTTTCTGAATTAGAGAGTCTATGATGTCCTTACCTTCTTGACCTTCCTGCTCTTCATTGGCAAAACCCAAATCTACTGTGCTTATCTGAAATTCATCCACAGTGATTTTACCTTTCTCCTTCTCTACCGCAGGTACAACAATTTGTGCGGTCCTTCTCCCTGTCGCCGGATCTCTTTTGATGGCCGATGTCATTCTGGCCTTTCTCCTGGGCTTCATTATATCCACAGAGAATAGGGTGGAGACGTCGAACTCTTGGATTTCAAGTTCCTCCTCAACATTTACCTCCTTTTCTAACCATGGAGGCACCTGATCATGCTTTTCAGCATCATGATGCTGTTCACCCCTATCTCCCGTTTCTATCAACCCGTGTTGTGGAGATGGTGATTTTTCCTTTTCTCTCTCTTGATGCTCGCCTTGCTGCTGATCCTGTGGTGCCTCCTCCTGTTGAGGAACTTCCTTTTCTGGGGGAGCATCTTCTCTGTGTGGGGAACCCTGCGGTGTACTTGTATGTAGATCATGATGATCATGATCTTTCTCTATCATTTCTTCACCTGTCCCCAGTTCTTCCCCTTGTGGAGGTTGATCATCCTCCTTTTGTTTCTCTATTTCTGGTGGTATGTCCACCATACTTGATATCATAGGATTTGCCTGAGGTGATGGCATCTGTTCTATGGCTGTTACTTGTTCTGTGCCTGCACTATCCACCTCTTGTGCCTCAATAGCTGGATCCTCTATTTCTTCCTTCTTCTCATCAGCTCTTGCTTCTTGGACCTCTACTATAGCAGGTCCTGCTGATGTATCTTGTGGGCTTTGCTGGCCTGATTCAAGAGCATGACCTTCTGCTTCTGTCATCTCTATCTCCTCTATTAGGTGGCCCTTATCAGGTGATCCTGCTGGCTTCTCAGGACTTGCATCCTGTTTCTCTGCCAAGTCTACCACTACAGGACTTGTCACCTCAGCGATCAGTGTGTCCAGCCCTATGTCCTGAGCTACCTGCTCCGGGCTCTTTTCTGGTTCCGGGTTCTTTTCTCGCTCCGCTTCTGCTTGTTTCATCTCCTCAAGCACTGATTGGACAGATGGAGGCTTGTGAGGAGTCACACTTGCATCAGCAGCAAGTGTTTCCATTTCTTGTGCAGCCACATCCTGCACCACCTCATCATCAGACAAGTTTATTGTCTCATCTAGCGAGACATGCCTTTCCGCTTGAGTCTGGGAGGTTTCCTTTTGTTGTTCTTCTGCCAGTTCAGTTTTGAACTTGACAATGGTAGGAAGTGGAATGTTATGCTGAAGTTCCTTCTACACTTCACTACCTGCCCCCTGTAATTGTGCAGGAGGTTGGCTTATCTCACCTCTCATGGAGGTTCTTGGTTTCTTAGGTGTGGTGGGAACCAACACCTGCGGAGCTCTCCTCTTTCTTCTTATTATTAGTGGAGCTTCCTCCTCTTCTTCAGGCTCCTCCTCCATGAGGATAGCTTTGCCTGGTTGTTTGGATGACTGACCCACTTCTTGGGTCTCTATGATTCCAGCCTCTACTGTCTTGGTTTTCTTGGGCTTTGGAGGAGAATCTGATTCTGATCCTGATTTGGCTGCCTCCTCCGCTGTGAATACTGCCCTTTCAATTATGACCCCTTTGGGTCCCTTTTCCACCTTCTTGCCCCTTGGGGCCCTTTTGCTAGGCTGCTGTGGTGGAGGGATCCTCTCTCCCTTAGTCTTCCTCTTCTCCAGCAAGAAGTCATCATATTCATCTGCAGGGATGTCCTGCCCCTTCTTCTTGTTGTCCACCGTGATGGCAACACCCTTCTTCTTCAATGCCTCAACCTGTGCATCTACCCAAGCTTGGGTCAAGTGTAAAGTTCTGGCAAAGAATGGGTCTAAGGACATATCCTCTTGCATGGTGAGGTCAGGTGCAGAGATGGTATCATTATAAATCTTTTTCTGCTCATACTCATCTGCCATTATCCTGCCGTCATCACTCTTCAGCTGCTGAGGAAGGGATATGCAATCAAATGTTCTGATCTGGTTCAGAGTCAACCTCTGATACCTCCTCCTCCTGGCTTCTGCCTCATCTTTGCAGTCAGCCCAAAAATCTTCTAGGTGCCTCTGGTGAACAGGCTTTCCTAGAATCTTATGTATTCGGCCGTAAGGATCATATGGTCTGGTTATTGGAAAAGGCTGTAAATTCATCTTATTCAGGGTGACCATAGCCTTCTTTATATTGTCGGAGTCAAGGCACATGTAGTTGCCGATGCTGACTGGGAACAAAATTGGTGGCAGCTTCTTGGCATCCTTATACATCTGTATCATGGTGGAGCCCTGCCTGATAAATTCCATTTACACTACTGCATCAGTAGGATATCTCGGCAGCATCAGGGGATGTCCTTCAAAACCTTCTATCCTGATATAGGAAAAGGTGGCAAATTGTATGTACCATGCCCCATGCCTGTATATTGCCTCTTGAGCCTCCATGCTCAGTCTTTTAGTTCTGTCATCTTCCATGGTCCTTACCAGATGCATAGAGAATGCATCATTGACCAGTTTGTAATCTTTGATATAGTTGGTTCTTTGCAGCTGGGGATGATGATCCCAGATATATGCTGCATTTGTGCCCGTCAGTTTTCCATCTGTCACCAGGGCATCAAAAGTGCCCCTATAAGCACAAGAATACACGATATAGGATGTCATGTAGAATGCACAATCTGAACGTCCCAGGTTCATCAGCTGCTCATGCAGAGCATCACTTATTATTTGGCCCCACAGTGGCTTGATGTCTACATACAGGCACATCATTATGATTCCATACATCCAATCTCTAAATTCACCAGTATCAGGCTAGCTAGTCACCCTGTTCAGAAGGGCAATCACGTACTGATACTCCTCATTGAAATCAAACTTGAACATGTGCACGGGGAGCTTGGCCGTTGCATTGTATGTGCTGTTCTCGGCCCGCCAAGCATACATGTTCTTTCTAGCCGCCTTCTTGTTGGCCTCGTATTCTCTTTCAGACTTCTTCAAGTCTACACTCTTTACCTTACTGCCCATTGGTAGTCCAAATGTCCGGGAGAGACCCTTGATGGATAGGTCTGCATACACTCTCCCATGCTTCACCACCTGCCTCGTCTGAGGGTTATAATTCCGCGCGCACTCAATGACTAGCTGTAGAGACTCCATGGAGTATGGGAAGCCAGCAGCGTTCCACGTACCTGATACAAACACTGCGTCCAATACCGGACTCTTGTCATGTCCATCATTTAGCTTGGCTGACCAGGCTTCCAGGTTAGTAATCCCCTAATGGGTGTCTGTAATTGCCCCATATTTGAACAGGACCCCTCTCTGAGAAGAGAACATAGGCCTGCTAAATTCTTCCTGATTCTTGACTAAGCATTTTTCAGCCATGGGTACCTGCAATTAACAATATTTCTTCTCACAACAGGGATATGCATGCATACATATTGCAAATATCATGCCTATTGCATCAATTTCACATTACTTACTTACATGGATACATAACCAGAACTTACAACATCATTTAGCAACAACATGATGAGGGTTTCAGTTCACTTACCTGGTTATGCAGATTTTCCTTTATACCAGTATATTGTCAAGATGCTTTTAATTCAACTACTGATCACTTCCTTCCTTCTATCTGTGAGCTCGAATTGCGCAACGGTAGCTGTTATGCGGGTATGGAGGCTAGTGCTCTATAAAACAATTTTAATGCAGGTAAATGTAACAATGGCGGTTGAATTACCTTTTAACCCCGCAGTTAGGGTAAATTTAGGGCAACCCTGACAAGTTAGATTGCAATCTTTGATCATTCGTGCGAAAACTCAGGATCTCGTCAGGTATTTCATTGGGTTTCGGGGTCGGCAGGAATCACCTACCATATCTGCGCGCATTTAATGATAATGGCGGCAAAGGGAGCGGGGGGATATCCATATGACGGGATATCATGAGGGCAGGATGATATTTCACAAATATCGGGTTGAGTTTCAATGTCATCCTCCCTAGCATTGAAATTATTATCGCGACAAGATTTGGGTGACAATGCACCGTTTGTTTACGTTTTAGCACATCAGGGGGATATTTCAGTTTATCGGGTGATGTTTCAAAACAAAATGATGATGATGAGCCAAGCTTGCTCATCCTCCTTTCTGAATATCAGGATGACGTCATCATGATATTCGTTCTTTGTATCGGAAATGCTTCATGACGTCATCGTCATATTGGGCAAACATGATCATGTTTACAAAATATCCTGTCGAAATGTAAATATGATGATGATGTCATCAGGATGTTTGTTACTTCGTTTATTGTATTTGGATGATGTCATCAGGATGTTTGTTAAGGGTGATATTTCGCGTCAGGATGATATTAACGAATATCGGGTTACTTTTCAAAACATGATGTTCGCGATACAAAAGATCGCTTGACGGGAAAGACTTACTACCATTTAAAGTTGACATCCGGATATTTGAGCCGTAGGATATATCAGGGGATGCTCGAATATGATAATGATGTTCACAACATGACTGGGATTATAAAATATGACCCCCCCTCTTGCGAATATCAGGTTTGACCAAGACTTTGACTGTTCATAACTCTCACATCCTGATGAATATCAGGGTGATGTAAAAGGCAAACCTGCATGAAATTTAATGTTCTTTCAGAATATGAGGTCACCAACAGGAAATGCCAATTTTGACAAACTGACCTCTTAATGATGACTTACCTCATCTTGACTCGACGTGATGATGCACTTGACTGATTTTTACCAAACCGCCAGAAAGCAAGAGACACAAACCAAGCCAAAAGAAGTTGGGTCCCTGTTTTGCCAAGTCAAAATGGGGCGTGTTGTGTAACCACACAACACCTATCTCGGGGATGACCCACTTGCGGGTCTATGGTAGGGAGGAGGGAATTTCATTGTGGCTTGGTTCCCCTTCTTGTTGTGTATTTATTGCAGGTGTTTATTGGAGAAATGGAGCTTGGGAGAAGTCCATTTTAGTGTTGTTGGCTGTTTGAGCCATGGCCTTTGTGGCCCTATTGTAATTTTTCGCAAGTTTATTTTCTGCCCAATAGGTTGGCTATTGTGTGAGTATCTAATGTGAACACTATTTTGGTTAAAAAAAAAGAGAGAAGTTGTTATTATTTTATGTTGTTGAGTTTATGAGTAAAGGAAGAATGCAGGAGAAAATATATTTGTTGTCATTTGTTCCTTACAAAAAAAAATATATATGTGTTGCTGAATTAAATTTTAGTGTATGCAATAGAAAAAAAAAATAGAGAGAAATTAAATGTATTATTTCTGTTGTGTTGCATTGAAATTTCATGTTATAAGTTTGTTGTTTAGAAAAATAGGTTGTTGAAAATTTAGATGAAATTATAATTTCTTCCTTCTAGTTTTCATTCAAAAAAAAAAAATTATTTCTGTATATTTAATTAAAAAAAAAAAAGGCTACTAAAATATTTTATGTTTCAGAATTGAAAATTAGTATTCTATGTTAATCAACATTTGTGTTATTGAGAAAGTTAGTTAATATGTATGTGTATATATATATATATATATATATATATATATATATATATATAAGGGCATATATATCTAAATTTTATTGAACAAGTTGTGTTTAAATCTGTATATATATATATATATATACAGAATGGATTTATACATTGGGAATACATCAAAATAAAATTTATTTAAAAAAAAAATAGACCAAACCCTAACGGACCCTATGTTATGCTCAATAGTGTGAAACAAAGAAAAAATGTGGAGGGACTGAGATGGGCGATGATGCCCATCCCAGCCCCCCTGTCCTTCTACCACCGTTGCCTCTGTAGTTAGTCAAGGATGTGGGTGGAGGCACAACCTCCTCCCCACACCCCTTCCCCCGCGCAGACTCCACATGCACTTCCCCCGTGACATCCCCCCCTCCACTGTTCCCTTAACCCCCTCCGCCATTCACTAGTCCGTAGTCCGTTTCACCACAGCGGCGGCAGGGAACCTTCGGCCGACGGCCCTCTTTATCCTCTGTGTAAATTTTACCTCCTGTAAAATATAAAATATAAAATATAAATATATATATCTATCATTCTGTATATTTCTCTTAAAAAAAGACCCATATTTGTATACTCAAATTTAATTATATGTGTATATATTTATATATATTTATATACACAAAATGTACATATATAAAAAAAAATTGGGTATACTCAAACTGTATATACCTCTTTGTGATGGCCCCTCTTGATGGCCTCCTCAACAGAACTCTCAACCTGCAAACAAGAATAAAGAAAATAAAAACAAGGATTGGAGAAAACAAGACAAGGAGAGTAGAGAAAAAACAAAACATGTTAGGGTTTTCTTTTGTCAAAAAGAAAACAATAAAATAATCTTAGGCTTTTTCAATTAGAAAACCAATATAATAATGGAATTAGGGTAAGAGGAAAATGTGAGGATTTTTAATTTTGTTATTTAAATTATTTTCTTTCTTATCTCTTCATGTGCACGGAATTTTTAGTTTTTCCCCCTCTTTTGTCTTTGGGTTTTTTTTTGAGATTTTTGACTTGTTTGGGGATTACTTTAGTGTTTTTTAAATTTTTTTTAGGGTTGTGTTTTTTTTAATCTCTCTTGGAAATTTTATTTTAGTGGTGATGGGGTTGATTTTGTTTTAAATGGGAAGTGTGTTCCCTTTTTAATTTATTTAATCGGGTTTATTATTTCAGTTTCCCTAGCATGTTTTAGCCTTTTAGTTCGGTTGATTTTATTGTTATTTTATGGGGAGAGGTATTTTAATCTCTCCCTTTTCTCTATTATTTTCAAGTTGGTTAATAAATATAATGTCGAAATTATATTTATTATCGGACTTAAATTTGAAATTTAATTTTGGTGTCATTTAATTAATTAATTTTATTATTTTTTAATTTTAATATGTAATTGCAAGGTCGATTTAATTGGCCTTGGTAAGGTATTTAATTTTTTTTAAAAAATTTTCTTTAAGTTTAATTATTATTTTTAAATTTTTCTTGAATTCTTGATGGAGTTTTTGTTTTAAAATTTTTAATTTGATTATTGAAAACGCATTATGTGTCGAATTTTCCCAGATTTTAGGGCTTTAATTTTACGTCATTTTATTGACTTTCTTTTTACCACTCCATTTTATCATGCATCCATTATGCCATTATTTCATATTTATTTATATGATTGCATTTTGTTTTAGAGATAGGGTTTGGTTTTGAATCTAATGAAATCATCTTCTCACCTAGGAAACTTAGGATTTAGATTAAAATCGTTCTAACCCTAAAAGCGGCACGCTTTGCATCGCATACCCCCTAGATGGCTATCATCATGCAGGGAACTGCGTAGGACAACGCACTTCCCTGAAATATGTTGACATGTTTACGCCTCATACGTATTGCCACTGAGCACGCAGATGCGTGCGAGGGGGTTCCTAGGGATAGGTAGAAAAGTTTTTCGTAATTCGTGTCATGACCACATGTCAAATATGGACATGACACATGTGTTGTGTGTCATGGCTGCATGGGAAATGTGGGCATGACAATTTACACTTTAGAAATTATAGGGGGAGAAGAGGGAGGTTCTACCTATGTTGACTCTAGTTGAGAAGTAACAGGAGTTTCTTGTGACTCTTTAGCTGCAATTTCTTCTTCTTCAACATCTACTTGAGTAAATGTTCCCTCTTTTTCTTTCCTTTTGCCTTTATCTCCTTTTGTCTTGAAGACAAACTTTGGCTTCTTACTGGTACTAGGAGCATCTTCTTTATTCTTTGTTATCAATTCTTCCCTTTTACCAGAAGGTCCCTCGATATGCTCTTCTTCTGACCCTATTTTGAAGAATTTCAACTTTATTCCTTTCTTCTCCAACCAAACATTAGTGTTTGTGAGAATAGGTTGAAACCTTTCTTTTATTGAAGTCATCTCCTTTTATGACCACTGAATTAGTGGAAGAGGAGTGTCAACAACTTTGTTTCCCACATATGCAGCACCCACTATATCATTTTCTTCTTGCATATCCTCACGGATCTCAACAAGCTCAAAATTCCTGATCTGCTCCAAGGTAAGCTAACTAAATTCAAGCTTTCTTACCTCTTCATCATTTCTACATTCGGCCCATATATCCTCAATCTTATGCACTTGAGCTTGTCTTTCATGCCTTAGTAATCAAAATCATTTCTTTTCTTATATCTCTTCATGGTTACCCACTGCATTTCAGTCTCCATTACCTTGGCTCTTGGAGTTGTAGTTATTGAATTCCTGCCAATGGTGACTGGGAACTTGAAACCAGCTCTATAAGCCTTTGCTTGTTTTCTATGCACAGTCATTATTTGCCTACATAACTCCATTAGTATCAGCTTGTATCTTGGATACCTTGGCAACATGTATGGTTTCCCATTAAAACAACTAACTCTGATATATGTGAAAGTAGGAAATTGCATAAATATACATCCAAACCTTTTCATGTACTCCCAAACTTCATCATAAACTCTTGCCTTTTCAAGCCCTTTCTCAAACATACAAATGTAACTATAAAAGAAGGCATTATTTACCCTTCTGAAGTGCTTGATGCTCTCTTTCAATGTTAGTTGAGGGTAGTATTCATACACTGGAATGTTTCTTCTATCACCTTCTGAAGTTAGGCCAGGAAAGTGCCTTATGGAGGCAACAACATACACTAAATATGAAGTCACATAGAACTTCAAAGAAGTTGACACTTTTGAGAGTTCTTCACAAATTGAGTCACTAATTTGCTTACCCAAAAATATCTTCTAATTACCCTTCTTTATGACATGTATGTACTGTTACATCCATTCTTGAAAAATATCAGATGTAGCAAGCCATTTGACTCTACTCAAGAGAGTGATTAGATCACCTACCTCTTCAATGAACTCACTCTAGAAGATGTTCATTGGCCACCTTGCAATTGTAGGCCTGGGAGTCTTGAGCCACTGGGTTTTAATGATTTTCTTGCACCTCTCTGCATCCTTGTCATAGTGATCTTGTGTTGATTCCATGGTGAGATCAACATAATCATAAGTGTCAGGGCACCTGAAAATCTTATCAAAGAATTCCTCATCCAACTTCATCAGTACTTTGCATTTAAATCTGATATGCACTCTTGCTTTCCTTATTGAAATTAGCAGCTATTGCCAACATGATCTTTGGATTATGAGCTGACACTCAGAAGGCGGAAACCAAGTGGATGCTACTGTCTAGAACAGTCTACATGTTTGTAGAAACAAGTTGTTGGTTTACTCTCTCCTGAAACTCTAACATGTCTACGTGCCCAATCTTTGTGTCTCTGATATTATCCACATTGAACTCCATAGAAGTCATCAGGATCATGCCTTGATACTTGTACTTCATATTTTTCTTCTTGGGAGACGGATCAATCATTCGGTAAAATACTACAAAAATGAGTTTTAGAAATCTTCCAGAGTTAGAAAATTTCCAAGTATCCAACTTCATGTAGTTGTGGAGAAAATATGCACTTTTACATTCTAGAACAATGTGGTGTAATTCAGAGAAAATTCTCCAAACTACATGGGAAAATCCATGTTTGGTGTAAAGTTGGAAAAATTCTCCACCTTTACATGGAGGTATGGTTTTAGGTGTAGTTCAGAGAAAATTCTCCAAACTACACTTAAGATAGGTTAAAACAAAATAAATGCAAGTTGCAGAATTTTCTCCAATTTGCATCTTTTAAGGGTAAATCAATTTGATGTAAGTTGGATAAAATTGTCTGACTTGCATGCCTTAGTGCAAAAAAGGGAGGTGCACTTCAGAGAAAATTCTTTGAAGTGCATGGGGGGTAAAACTATTTGGTGCACTTCAGAGAATTTTCTCTAGAGTACACCAGACAACATTTTCATGACTTGCATTTTAGTGATAAAGCTTTGAGTGTGTTGCAGGGAATTTTCTTTGCACAAGACCAAAGACTAAGGGTGTTGTGTGGAGAAAATTCTCCACACAACACTCTTACTAAAGGTTGCAGTGTGATAAAGGTGGAGTGTTGTGTGCAGAAATTTCTCCACACAACACTAATGACTAAGGGTGTTGTGTGGAGAAATTTCCCTGCACAACACTCAAACAAAAAGGTGTTTTACAAGTTAGAAATGAGGTTGTTGTTCGAAGTTTCTTCTTGAACAACACCCGGTCAATGGGATCAATGGTGTTGTTCCAAGAAAAAACTGCGAACAACACTGTTGGCAATACATTTTCGAAAGGGCAAAAATAAAACATAGTTTTAAATGACTGTAACAAAGATGATTTAAACAGTGTTTCTCAGAGATTATTCCCCAAGAAAAACTAGGGTTTACACTAAGTTTAAAAACATTCACCACTCACAAATATATAAAACCAATTGTGTTTAACCAGTTGACTCAGCAACTATGAAAATCTAGGGTTTAAATGCTAACAAAAACAAACAAAAGCATTACATTCTTGATGTGGAAAAAATACTATGAAAACTTCAAAAAGAAAGACAAGTAATGAAAAAAGAACACATACCGGTGATAAATAAACTCGATACAATGGTCCCTAATGAAGACACAGACACTTGATATGATCACATGGCAGAAACCAAAAGGAGAAACAAAGGGCATGAAAATAATGAGGAAACAAGTTAAAAATGAAAGTTTAAACACGTTTATAAGTATAAAACTTAGCATTAAAAGCCTCATTAATGCCGATCGTGCCGAGACAGGACACATGAATGTAGTGGCGGAGAATTTCTATGCAACTACATGTGTAGTTGGGGAAAAATTGTTCGCGATTACACATGTTGAAATTTAACAACCATGCAAGACTACAAGTGCGTCGAAAAACTATGACACTGCACCTTGAGGAAAAATTGCTAAGTATAAAAACTTATTTTTGTGCAATTTTCCAAAAGGTGAAAAGTAACCTAAATCGAAATCACTTTTCAAGGGTTAGACTACGCATGAGACCAACTAAAATTTTGTCTTGATTTGTATGCTTAGAGGACGTGGGCTACGAAAAAGACAAGTTTCGTAGGGGTTATCCCACAAATTGAGCAAGCAAAATTTGAAGATAACAGTTTGGAAATCATAAGTCATGTAAGTATACTACATCTGGAATTTGGTATCTGATATCTATCTTACAAGTCTCGATGAGTCTTCTACTATAGAGGGAGAGCATCATCCGAGTTCTTTACCTCCAACCACAGACCAATAGTCCCCTGCTCACCTTCTTTCCTGGAAGTGGCCCTACCCTTTACAAAGAGTATAGACATTATAAGGAACCTACTGGTTGCCATCTGAGTTCTAGTGTTGTGTTCTACGTAACTCTATCGACCATACAACTCTAGACAATCTTATAGCTAAGTATGATCATCTTGACATCTTACACAATCTAGACACGGTGAACCGACTAATGCATGCAGAGACAAATGCATCACTTTGGCCAAAGTTTCTATATAAATAGACGTTTGCAATAAACGTAATCATGTGTTCACACACCTCTAACTTGACTTGGAAACTATCTCAACCTACAGTTTGACTTACCTGACTAATATCTCTAGACATATCTTGTCTTGACTAAATCCTGACTTAGAATTAATCCTCAATCTAGGATAAACACAATATATGGGTTTAAAAGACTTTATCCTTTTTGAGAGTCCCTCTTTGCATACTTGCAAATACTAGGGTCTATGACTTCTTGTCACTCTACTCACATGGAACTTCTTGTTTGTTCCACTAACATGATATCATGATTAGTGTTATCTCTGCGTTCATGTAGCTTAACACAGATAAGAAATTATCTAACTAATTGTTTATCTCAGTCATTCATATAGTTTTGGTTTTTAAGATCAAGTATTGTTATTCATAAGTTTATGGCTATAAACTTGCTACCCATCAAGAAAACCTTCCGATGGTAAGCCCACAAGCTATCTGCCCAAAAATAAGGTTATCACATAACATGTGCACTCATGTTCCTAGAACTATGTTTCAACTAAGATATACATCGATTTACAAGTTAACCAACATATACTTTAGCTAAGATCAAATAACCAATTATATTCCATGGTCATCTTATTGTAATTCCCAGTTAAGGGTTTAGATCTTGTGGCCATATTATGGCCAAGATAGGATTAAGTATAAAATAATCCATAGGCCATACTTATCCAAATGAGAATCAATACTTATTAACTCTTGAATTTATAGGCACTCATAGAAATACAGAGTTATCAGCCTTCCTAGGCATGCAAAAATAAAAGTATAAAGACCTTCTTTTTGGCATGTATAGTCTTTACATAACTATCTGCCATGAATAAGAATCCATAAATAAATACATATGCCTTCTTCAGACGCTAATGAAAACACAAAGTAGTTTTAGTTTATAAACCAATGTCTATAGCCTTTGTATAGAGCTTTCATCCATTTAAAGGCGACATAGTGCATGTTTCCACTATTATCTGCCTCATGAAATAGATACCATAATGGAAGCAAGTTGACCCTTACAATATATGTTTGCATATAAGAATATAGTTCTTCTACATGTTGTGCCCTGCACACATGCTTCATTTTTCCAAATGGAGACCCCCTCTTTTGCTTTGGCTTGGAGTCTCAGCCTTTCCTCCTTATTGTGATGAGAAAGTGAAATGGTGCTTAGAATGCAAGATTTGTTCTGAATTTGGGCATTTGGCATGTTTAAAGTTGTTTGATGCCTTTCGTGATTGATTTGGAGGAGTCTTAATTTATTTTGTGCTTAAGAAATAGACTTTTATTGCCTTTTGCACTAAAACTAGGTGTCACTGGAGTTTGCGGTAAAACTGGGTGTCATAGGAGTTTGTGCCAAAATCTTGTGTCACTAGATATAGTGCTAAAAACTGCTGCTGCAGAATGTATCATGTTGGGACTCTTATTTTCAATGCCTCAAAATTGCAAAATCATGTCAAATTCTGCAAAGTTTTACTAAGGGGTCCTTGTGCTTTTACCCTGATGCATGTCCCTAAAACCTTGAATTTGGCTAAGTCTGAAACCCTGAAACCCTGAAAAATTGGTTAAGTCTAAAATTTGATGGATTCTCCAAATTCTAGAATCTATATTTTAACTGCTATGGATCGAGAACCTATCTCAAACATCTTGACAGTATATTTTAAAATACTTAAAGTATAAGAATATACAAACTTATACTTAAATGTATTTTAAAATATATTGTCACTCAAGGAATTTCAAAATTTGGCAAGAAACACTCATCTCACTGCACATTGTGCTAAAATCCCACTTCATTGTAGTTTGTGCTAAAAGTTGACTTCACTGTAGTTAGCGCTAAAAAGTTACTTCACCGGATATAGCGCTAAAAGGCACTATCACGTGATATATCTAGTGACCTCAAAAAGTTCCATTAAAATCTATACTAAGTAAACTTAAAGGTTAGCAGGTATTTTCTTTTGCACCGTGTTACCCTTCTATTTACCCTTATTCTATTTTTCGTAATCCTTCATTGAGCAAACAATTGATATACCATTTTCCTTTATTGGTCAATATGTTTACTCCTCAAGTCATCCCTTTGTTATTAGAAATCATTTGCTTGTCGTCTTAATGTACAAAATAATTTGTAATTTTGAACCTCAGAACTTGAACCTTTTTCAAAATTCAATGGTTCATAAGTTTGAAGTTTACAGTTCAATGCTCTTAGAAAAGCCGTTTACCTTTGGTCTCTTCGTAACATGATTTGTAATTTTGAACCTTCTGATTGAACTTCATATCGGAGTTCAAAGGTTCAAAGGTTCAGTGTTTCATCATGAGATATTATGTCATAAGCATGTCTATATATTGAGTCTTGTTTATTTCCTAAAACCTTTGTTAAGTCAAGACTTGTGAAAAATAAAGCGAGCCGGTGGGAATTGAAATTGAACTTCTATACCTTTTCTTGGTTCAAGTACAAAAGTTCATTATGTGTAGAAATATAAAGGTGGAAGATCAAAATGGAGAAAATCAACCGGAATGGAATGTATTTAGGGCACTTTATGAAGTGAAAAGTTTTAACTTATAAAGATCAAGAGTAATGATTACACATCAAGGTCGTGTGCGAGTATCACTTGTAATTAATGCATGTGTCAGAATTTACATCTTGTCAAGTAAATTCAACATGAATTGATCAGTTTAGTAATTATTCAATGGATTTTATGCCCTTTATCAAAAAATGAACAGGCCAATTTTAGCAGTAAAACACACAGGGTGGCATGAAAGGAGAACAACACTAGAGGTAACAGATTTTCTTGCTCAATTTAACAGAGAATTCAGGCCTGGTAGAAGGTGAGTTTCAACTTTTCTCATAGCTGTTCCTATTTCTTTGTCAGAAAAGAAGAATCATTTTGAGTTTCTGATACTGTTAAGCAGTTCAAGCATTTTCTGTTCTGTTTATTCAAACTATAGTCATGAAAGCTGCTTGTCTTGGTTCTGAACATGGTTCAAGCCTTGTTTGTTCTTTGCCCAAATATGGGGATACATTTTTAGCTCAATATGATTTAGAGGATTTTAAGGAAAGAGCTAAAAATCCTACATCTACACCCATGATGGAAAGGATAGTGGAAAGTGGCCTAATTGAAGCCGTGACTTTCCCCATAGCCGTACAATGCCCTGAGTTAATCCTTGAATGCATGAGCAAATATGACTCTTAGAGTAGATGTATTAGAGCTGTGAACGGAGCTGTATTGCTACCTATTAATAGAGAAACCATAATGGAGGTGATGAAAATCCTGCCCAAGGAGCCATACTTAGATCTTAACATTATTTCCTCTTATAGTTATTTTTCATTAAAGAAGGCAAACTACAAGAGTGTAATTGCGAGAAATTGGCTGCTAAAGTTCCAAAAGGGAGGTTCAAGGTTGCCTAGATCATTAACTAGGGAACATATGATACCAAAAGTAAAAGATATCATGGTGTTGTTACACAGATTAAAGGGTAGTTCTCAAGCATTCTATTGGGAAGATTGGATGTATTTCTTTATTCAAGTAATTCTTCAAGGAGAACAATATCTAGACTAGGCTGA
This sequence comes from Cunninghamia lanceolata, assembly GCA_027924645.1. Taxonomy (NCBI): domain Eukaryota; kingdom Viridiplantae; phylum Streptophyta; class Pinopsida; order Cupressales; family Cupressaceae; genus Cunninghamia; species Cunninghamia lanceolata. The sequence goes on along the minus strand of BSBN01000233.1, from coordinate 15,725,997 downwards.
GATCATAGCAGAATGCGTACATCAGGGTTTGAGCAATCACCTAGAAAATAAGAAAACATGTCTTCATATCTTTTCTATTGCCTGGCATCCACAAAAGAATGGGGAGGGTTACCTCATGCACCCTTAATAGAAAATATCAGAATTTATGATTATTATTCTCACTTACAAATGCAGGAATGCTATGAAAATTATAAAAGGGTTAATGATGTTTCACTGGCAGGATGGTTTATGAACTGACTAGGAATGTTAATAAAAGAATGTCTGATGAAGCCATGTAATTAATTAGCATTTATGGTAGCTATTTTATTCAGTTTCCCAAATTTACTTACATCAGAGTTGGAGGTTTCGAAGGTAAACCTGTGAAATTGCCTAGATATGCCTTTGACTGTTTTGTGTTAATTGAAGTATGTAGGCAGTTGGCCCATATAGACAAGAAATTCTTGACGAAAAGGGAGTCAGGTATATCTTTTCCTGTTGAACTTGGTCATTATTCATGTCAGTCAGTTTTTTATTAGAGGTGGGTCTGAAAAAGTTTAATTTACAGTATTATAAGACCAGGCCTAAATTTGATAGCAAGGGTTTTGCTAAAGACCATCTAGATTTTGGAGGAGGATTTACACACATTCTCCAAATAGAGGACTACTGGGAGGATTGCTCAGACGAATTTGAATTCAGAGAAAGGCTTTGGTGCAGATTTTCTCTAGGGCAAATAGTTACTCTTAATCTGAAGATGAATATTACTGATGTAACAGATGATGGGGAAAATGTGATTGATCCTCAGTATGAATAGGTGAGCAGTTACCTATTCTAGAAGTTGATTGGAATAGGGATGAGGAAGATTGGATTGAAGTTAAGACCCTCCTTGTGATAAGTAGAACTGAAAAATGGTTAAGAGAATAGAGGCTAGGAAAAGTTCAAATTGAAGATCTTCAACAGAGTGCATCTATCGATGAATCACAACCTCGTGTGAGATCTTCTAATCAGCTTATTAATATTTGTGATGCATGTACTTCAATGTCAAAAGTTAAAAAGGGTTCTACCTTCAAGAAGTCTAAGAAAACCCTTGTGAACAGTTTGCCTACCTGCACCGCCAGGTCAAAGACTAAGAGAAAGAAGAAGAAAAGATTTTTAGAAAGAATAATTGTAGACCTGAATACTGAAGAAGATTCAGATGAAATAATGAGTGATCAAGGTCCCGATTCATCAATGGCAGAAGTAATCGATATAGATGAACATGTAGAGATCACTTTGGATTCTACCAATTTAATGATATTACCAAATGCACCTTCTGAACAGCCTACTCCTGATAAAGAGATTCTAGTCACTACTCCTCGGTGGTTGGAGAGTTCAATCAGTAATAAAAGGAAAATAGTTCCATTTTCTTTACCATTAGAAGACATGGTCAGCAAATGTCTAGGGAAGACTCTGAAATCTAAAAAGCTAAAAATTACTTCCAGGGTAGACGTTGATCCCAATATAGGAAATTGGAGTGCAGAGATAGCTCGGCCAGTAATGGATGATGAAGTTCAAAATCCCACGGCCCAAGAATTTACAGTGGAAAGAATAGACCATGGAATTGCATCAAGAGATGCAAATGTACACCACCTTGAAGCATACACTAAAAAGATAGTAAGTTGAATGTGGAAAGATGAAAAAGATAAAAAGGAATTGAAACAGGCATTGCATTCGATGGCTGAGTACATTGATGCCATTCACAATCTAGGTCCTCAGCCTATCTCTCAGTTACTCCTATCCTTTGATCCTAAGTCTCTGATTAATCAGAAAATGCTTGATCAAATACACAGAAATAAGATGGCAACAAAGGTGTTCGATGACTGGCTGGATGGTATAATCCAAAAGGGTACCAAATACATTTATGATTTGAAGGATATATATGATGAAACCCTGACCACTATCGAAGATTTGAAGCTACAAAACACCTCATGGGAAAAAGATGAAACAAAATGGATGAGTGTAATTAATAAGATGATTGAAGTTCAAAAGTATGGTGTGATGAAATTGTTATCAGAGAAGAATGTAGCAAACCTAAATGACAATATGCTATATGTATGCAGAAAAAATATTGAATGGAGAAACTCAGTGTCAAAACAAGGTCGAATAGAATTTATAAAGCTAATTAAGGAGATAACCGAGTTTACCTAGGCTCTACATCATGATTTAGAATGTATTGATGTAAAGTATTTGAAAGATGATGGCAAGCTAGAGAAAGATGTTGATACTGATATACAATCTTTCAAAGAGAAGATCAGCTTTGTTAAAGAAAATGAAAATCTGATAATTGATGATTTCTCCCGAGTATCAAAAGTGGAATCGCTGCTTCATCTTTGTGTTGATGCACTTCCAGAACATGCGGAAAAAGTGGCTAACATTCAAAACAAAAAAGATGTTTTGAAGGCATGAGTTAAGCATATTGATATCCCTAACTTCCTGGTGATTCAGGAGTTTGTTGCTGCATTCAAGGAATGGAAGATGCAACGTGTCTCTTCAGCAGAATAGAGCAAATTAGGGGATTCCAACGTGTTGTCCCAGTTGTAATCATGGAAATATAATCTTTTTATTTAGTTACTTAGTTCAAAACTATGTTGGAAAGCTCTATCTTTTTAATCACTAAGGGTCAAAGTTTGTTTAACTCTGAGTTTAAAGAATAGTTACAATTGCAAGCTATATATATATATATGTTTTGTTAGGGACATAAGAAGATATATAGAAGGTCTGAAAAGAAATTTGGAAGTTTTTGCTGGACTTCATGTTTATAATGTATGTGCTATTTCCCTCAATTTTCATATGTGAATGAAAGGAAAGAATGGTTGCTGCAGACTTAAATCTGTGTGTTTGAGTGCATGAAATCGAGTTGCTGTGTGAACTCTTGTTTCAATGTGGTAATTATTCTTTTGTTGAAAGACTCATCATATATATCTTATCATTTATTGGTTCACAAAAATTTAGTGAAGACATATATATATATATATATATATATTTGATCATTGTTAAAGATAGAATCTGTGTGTTCTGTCACATATTTATTTCATAGAAAAGAAAAGATATCGCATTCATAACGTAGTGATGTGTGAATGTTAGTCTGCCTTTAAATGCTTTCTGGTTCAAAGTATATCCAGATGTTAGAATAGTTAAAATTCATTGAAGATCTTAAAAAAGGGAGTTGTGCCTTAATTCAGAGGGAAATTATTTATGATAATTTACCCAATTATTATTTAACTTATTTGTTGTGAAAAGATTGGGTTATAGAGTCAAGATAAATTATTATAGGATCAAGACAAATCTGTTAGCCAACAATTTTTGGTGACTCTACTGGGGAAACGAGTTGTTTGTTTAAGATTAGTCGCCCTAACATGAATCAAAATGGTGCTTCCTCATGAAAATATAATTCCTGTTTTACAACCTAATCTTGGCTTTCAAGACAAATAGGAAGATATAATCAGTCAATTAAATACCCTTGCATGGCGTACTCACCAAAATATTGATGATTATAGAAGAGCAAGTCAAGTATTAGAAAGGGAAGGAGAATTTGTTGATAACTAAGAGGGGGGGGTGAATCAGTTATCCTAATTATTTCTTCTTTTGAACTTTCTTATTAATCAATGCAGCATTAATTCAAACAAGCAAACATAACCATGAAATGAAAAACACTTGACACAATATTTTTGACATGGAAACCCTTTTAAGGGAGAAAACCACGGGGTGATTAACCCAAAGATTATTCTCTGTTAGAAGAATAAGGAGTTACAAAAATGGCACTTGCCAATTAGGGCTCACTGCCCGAGCATACTGCTGACAAAGGAGGCACACTGCCTACAAAGAGACACACTGTCTACAAAAGGATGTTATACAATACTTGAACTGATTGGAAGCATCCACATATGCTGGAGTTCAGTTCTGGTTAGGCTCAGTACACTGATCTGCTGCACTTCATCTTTTCTCTTCTCTTTATTCTGCTTTCCTTTCACATACCGGATCTTTCTAACTACTTTTGCTCTGCTCTACACTTATTCGCATGACTCATGACACCACAACAACCCTCACAACTAAATCCATCATGCATATATATCCACACAAGTAATTTCATCACCTTTCTAGTCGGCACCCGGATTAGTCAATCTTTTCACTAATTCTGATCTGTCAGTTGAATCCTACCACATCAAGGAATGCGGATCAAGTATATACTTATAGAAATCATTAATCATGTTGGCCAAGTATGATTCATGCTTTCATAGCCTTTAACACCATCAGTAACACATCCGGAAGGTAGTCTGATGTTCTATCAGTCGGTTCTTCCTCTGTTCACATTGTCACTCCAGAATCTGGTATTCAACTATTCATATCTTTTTCTTCATTTATCACCAGAGGCTAAATCCTTGGAATATACCACTCAAGGTAGTCCTCTTGACTTCCCCAAATCCGTACTGCACCAAGATACTTCCTCTGAGAGAACCAAACCAATCTATCAGACCTTGCCATATGCTCTGTTCTTGTTCACCGGACCACAATAATCTTCATTCTCACTTCCGGTAGAGACACATCATGACTTGCGGATATGTGGGATGGCCTTTATTGCCATCAATGACAACAACCATGAATCCATATAGTGTCTCTTGCCAACAATCTCCCCCTTTGGCATTGATGGCAACACTTAGTGAAAAATGACTAAGTGTTTACACTATGCTCCCCCTTGGCTGATGCTCTATCTTTATATACATTTTCCAAAGCTCCCCCTTAGTTGGATTCCTCATTTTTCACTGCTCCTCACTCCCCCTTTGACATCAATGGAAAAGGGTAGGGTCCGCACACCAAAATTTTCAAAATTTTTACTATACTTAGCCGCATATTACATACTTACATAAACTGAAGAATGTCTGCAAAGGATGTCTTCAACTGGATGAGTTCTGTAGCCCAACTTTGCTTCATTCTATCCAAAATTGAAATGTGACCACTCAACAAAAATGCAAAAGCTTCTGCCCTCTTGAGATCTGTTAGATCATTGGTTTGGGTGGTAGTCTGAGCATCACTTATGGCCTCATGCATGGTTTCTAACTTAGGGATAATAATCCTTCTAAGTTCTCCCATCCGGTTAATTATATTCTTCCTTTCCTTCTCAAGGTTCTTTATTGCATTTGTGATTGCAATAGTTTGACATTCTTGATTTACTATGGAGAAAGAGAGAGGATCAAAACTTTGAGACAAACTTAGTAGTTTGTCCTGTTCTTCTTTTATTTTCTTATCAATTTCTACTGTTGCTTTTGACCAGGAGATACAAAATTTGTAAATGTCACCGCCATCCTTAAGAGCATTTTCTAGGCTCTTTATCCCAATACTCATATTTCTCCTATCATTAGAGATTAATCCTAGTACCTCTGAGAATCTCTTATCCAAAAACTCCTTCCGGACCTTTTCTTTAGCTGATTTTTCTAGGGATTCAAAATATGTACCAACACTGCTGACTAAGGTTTTGAGATTATCGGAAGAGGAGGCTGTGGGATCTTTCTGGACTGATGGCATAATCTTCTCAAGCACTCCAGAAGCAGCCTCTATCAACTCACAATCTTCCATATGAGACTTTAGGAGTTTTTCATTTGCCTTAGCATTTGCAAATGAAGCTATCTTCATTGTCTGTACCAGAGAGAGAGAATCAAAATTGAAAGGACCTTGTAGAAGCTCCGGTTTGTCAATCTCTATTGTTTCTTTGCTTAGAAATTTTTGGACAGTTTGTGTAGTGTCTCTTGCTAGAGACAGATGTTTCTTTTCTTCTGCAGTCTTGGAGCTGTCCTTTGGAGTTTTCTCTCCTTCCACACTCTTACCACTATCAGTTGTGGTTTTCTCTGTTTGAGTCTTCTCTTTCTCTGCACCCTTGGTACTGTCAACTTCTTTTTCTTTTACCGCTGCTTCTTTCTCCTGTAATTTCTCTTCTTCTTTAGATCCGGAGACTGTAGGGGAAACCAGAGGAGAGATGCTAGTCTATTCAAGGGCCACTTCTCCCGGAGTAGGGATTCCAAGTCCACAGTTGTTTCTGCACCCAAGTCCTCTATAATAGGAATGTTGAACCTTTTGAATGTATTTCGGAGGATCTCTTCAGTGTCCTTGGCTACCTTGTCGGTCTCACCAAGCATAAGCTGATTCATCCTTGCTTTGCTCCTGAATTCATCCTTGCAGTCTTTGAATACCATGTTCATTGTTTTGTGATCAATTGAAGGATATAGCTGAATAGCTATCTGTTCCCTGGTCTCAAGGTCTTTTGCCATGGCATATGCCTTTCTCATTTCCAACTCCTTCTCTAGACTCTTAGGAATAAGGGAGATAATTTCAATGAAATCTTTGTTGTAGATGTTCAGATACCTGATTGTAGCTTCTTGCAGGATCTTTTGGTCAGCCTCATTGTAGTCATCATAGAATTCGGCCATTGGTTGAAGGTTTCCATCCACAGTGACTGATTTGATTACACTCTCTAGAGACAGGGTGGGCTTTTCAACAAATTCCTTTGCCATTTCTTCCTTGTCTTGGCCTGTGGAGGGTTTACCGGATCCTTTCTTCTTCTGCTTCTTTATTTCTTTTACCCCCTCATCTGATTCCATTTCCTCTTCATCTTTCTGACTTGTATAAGCCCTTGTGGCTTTTATTTTAGACCTTTTCTCTCCTTTACCGGATGTCTGACCTTCCGGTTTTGATATTTTTGAGCTTTTGGTTGTGACAGGTGTAGATCCCTTTGATGATCTGGTTCGGGTTGAGGTTTCCACTGGAGTACTTTTCTTGCTTTTCTTTTCTGCCTCTTTCTTCTCTTCCTCAGCCTTTCGCCTCTTTTCCCGGTTGGCATCAAGTACCTCCTTTGGGATGCCTAGGCCTTGAGCAATATGCTCTACTTCTTTTCTCACCTTCCTCTTTATCTCAGGTTCTCTGAGTTCCACATGGATCTTCACACTCAGCTCCTCAAAGGTTCCAAACCTTTCTGCCTTTGGATCTTTGGGCTGACTAAGCATGTGTTGAACATGCAGTTCCACAATCTATTCATCAACCTCATACCCCATGGGCATGATCCAGACTATCCTTGGCTCTACTGCCTCCATTAGGCACTGATCAGTATCAACAATAAAGCAGACTGAGTCTTTGTATTTTTTAACAATAGACTGGGGAATTCTTTCTCTTGCTTGCATCATGCTCTGGAAGTTTTTAAAGTATCCCCACAGGGCTGTATTTCTTGCTTTGGCATCCCGAAGCCCATGTAAATAATCTCTAATCTGGACTGCTACAGGTTTGTCATTCTGCCATACCCATCCACTTGATCTAGGCAGCTCATTCATGAAGTAGAAAAATAGACATAATATAAGTGTACCATACTTGAAAGAATTATTTTTGTCCTTTTTGATCTTCTGTATATTTTCCATTAATTGGCTTAAAAGAAGTTCACAGAGATCATAATCTGCATTCTTCCTCAGCATCTCATAGGCAGTATATACTGCAGTTCCGGATACAGAATTCTCCCTACTGGAGTGATAAATCTTGCATCCTATTATCATAGATGCAAACTTGATATCCGGATCAGAAATATCTTCAATGGTCATTACCCTCTTATCAAATTTTGATCCGGTGGCCTCAATTACAATGTTATTTTTGATGGATTTCAGGATGGGTATCCCTCCAGAAGAGTATAGACCAGTTACTACCCTAATTGCCTCTTTTGTGATCTTGCAGGGTCTATTCAGCCATAGGAAGTTGTCATGTATTCTACTCAATACGTACCGGACCCATTCATTTTCTTCAAAGCAGGGGAAATGAATGAATTGATCAAAATGTTTCTTCTAGATACCCTTATACTCTGGTTTAAGCTCAAAAGCATTGTCTATCAGTTGTTTGTGATAGAAATCTCTCAATTTGAATTCCCCAAATTCCTCAATACTTACATGTATGTAAACCCTAATGTCTTCTGTGTGTAAAACGCCATGAGGAACTCTAGAGAATGCTCCTAAGGGATCTACCTCCAATGACTTGTATGAGTGTTTCTTAAATTCAGGTCGGGGCCTATCTGAGATCTTTACTATATTCGAAGTAGCCATTTTTCAAAAGATTTGTAGTGAGATATCGAAAACAGAAAATACCTTATGTGCCTTTGGTTACATGGAGTGGTTGGATTGATTTCTGTATGTAATGACTTCTGCAAGAGATCTTCGGTGAACTTGATGAAGTTTGTTGCAGGGCTCCACTTTTTGCTTCTTCTTGAGTGCAGAATGAACAAGTGATTTATGAGAAATCCCTTATATTGCTCTACAAACCCTAATATCTGATTGCAATAAATGCTTGACCTACATTATTCTGGTTTGCCTTATTCTAATGACTTGAAGAACCAGATCAGTCCTGATTTATGAACGTCATGCGGATCTTCCAACCATGAATAAATCAAGTTGACACATTACAAGGACATCCTAAACACTCTGTCCAATCCGCAGAATAAGACAATTCACTTCCGGATCTCTCCAGACCCTTTTTGTAATCCTCTGTCATTCCGGAGCATCTCCCAGAACAGGTTCTACTTGATCGATCACAACTTCTTCACATCTTTATGCAGACCTCTGAAATCTTAGCTGGATCATTTTAAGACTCATATCTACAAACCCTTTACTCCGCATCTTGTGCCAAATCTGGCACCACTTGATTGGCTGGGGGAACAGGGTTTTCTTTGTGTCTCCCCCTGAGCCAGAGCTCATTTCTTAATTTCCAGAAGGAATATCGGCACCAGAGTCTGGTGCGGATCCAACCTCTACCTTCTCTGAACTTTTCTTCACCCAAATCTTGTTCATCTCATTCCTAACTTCATCCGCATTCATCTTTTGTTTACCTTTGTCTTGATTCTGACTATATACCGGACCTCTTTTGTCCTGATTCTTACTTCTACAGACTTTTGTATTATGACCAGACCTATTATAGATTTAGCAAACAATATTTCTTTGCATATTTGACTGATAACCTCTTGATCTGCATTGATTAGCCATATGACCTACTCTATTGCATGTAAAGCATCTACCATTGAATGATTTGTTCATTTGCATATTTCTGCATTCATGAGACTTATGTCCATACCTTTTGCAGTTAAAGCATTGTCCGGAGAAGGATGAATTAGTCTGATTCATTCTCTTTCTGCACTGATTAGCTTTGTGACCAAAGTGATTGCAGCTGTGGCAATGTCCATTGAAGGATGGATATCTTTGAGCATTGGGCTGTCTTACCGGAGGTCTTCTAGGCCTGTTCCTTGGATTTTCTGATCCAAAATTCTTCTGACCAGATCCAGAGCTTTCTCCTTTCTCATATCCCAAACCACATTTGTCATCTGCTCTCTTTTGACTTCCAAGAAGAACTTCAAGTTGAACAGAACTTATCTTGAATTTTTCTTTATATTCATTTGCTGTTTGAAGATCCCTTTTGAGAGAGACAATTTGATCCTCAAGTTTTTCTTCATTATCTTTAGCATCTTCAAGATCATATTCAAGATGTCTGATAATCCTATCCATCTGGTGGCAATCTTCTAATTTCTCTTTGAGAGATTGTCTTAGATTGTCTTCGGTTTTTCTTTTCTCTTCAATCTCTTGAGTAAACTTTATAACTCCTGATTCTATTTCATGTCTTACCATAATGACTTCTTTTGATAACTTTTCACATAACTTAGTTTTCTCAGTTAACTCTTCATTTGCATTACTTTCTTCACTTTGTCTTGCCAATTGCTGGAGTAGCTCCTTTCTCTTTTTCATAGAGAGACTTAATTTGTCTTTTAGTTCTTTCATGAATTCATCAGCCTGTTTGAGTCTTTCCTTTAATTCATTGACTTCAGAGTTTGACAGTTCAAGATCCTCAAGGGTAGTCTTGAGTTGCTCCCTTAAACCATATGCATCCATTTTAGCTCCCAGATCTTCCTCAAGCTGTTAGGCTCTTATTAGTAGGAACTTAGCTCTGATACCAATTGTTGATAACTGAGAGGGGGGGTGAATCAGTTATCCTAATTATTTCTTCTTTTGAACTTTCTTATTAATCAGTGCAGCATTAATTCAAACAAGCAAACATAACCATCAAATGAAAAACACATGACACAGTATTTTTGACGTGGAAACCCTGTTAAGGGAGAAAACCACGGGTTGATTAACCCAAAGATTATTCTCTGTTAGAAGAATAAGGAGTTACAAAAATGGCACTTGCCAATTAGGGCTCACTGCTCGAGCATACTGCTGACAAAGGAGGCACATTGCCTACAAAGAGACACACTATCTACAAAAGGATGTTATACAATACTTGAACTGATTGGAAGCATCCACATATGCTGGAGTTCAGTTTCGGTTAGGCTCAGTACACTGATCTGTTGCACTTCATCTTTTCTCTTCTCTTTATTCTGCTTTCCTTTCACATACTGAATCTTTCTAACTACTTCTGCTCTGCTCTACACTTATTCAGATGACTCATGACACCACAACAACCCTCACAACTAAATCCATCATGCATATATATCTGCACAAGTAATTTCATCACCTTTCTAGTCGACACCCGGATTAGTCAATCTTTTCACTAATTCTAATCTGTCGGCTGAATCCTACCACATCAAGGAATGTGGATCAAGCATATACTTATAGAAATCATTAATCATGTCAACCAAGTATGATTCATGCTTTCATAGCCTTTAACACCATCAGTAACACATCCAGAAGGTAGTCTGATGTTCTGTCAATCGGTTCTTCCTCTGTTCACACCGTCACTCTGGAATCCAGTATTCAACTATTCATATCTTTTTCTTCATTTATCACCGGAGGCTAAATCCTTGGAATATACCACTCAAGGTAGTCCTCTTGACTTCCCCAAATCCGTACTGCACCAAGATACTTCCTCTGAGAGATTCGGACCAATCTGTTAGACCTTGCCATATGCTCTGTTCTTGTTCACCGGACCACAATAATCTTCATTCTGACTTCTGGTAGAGACACATCATGACTTGCGGATATGTGGGATGGCCTTTGTTGCCATCAATGACAACAACCATGAATCCATATAGTGTCTCTTGCCAACAGAATTGACTGATAATTTAAGATTGTTATTGCTAAGGTAGAGAAGGAGGCAAGCTGAAAACACAGTTAGAAATCAAGCCCCTAAAGTCCCAAGAGGTCAAGAATAGCCTAGAAACTAATAATTGGTTACCCAGTTATAGTTTAACAAGTTGGAGTTTAGAAGATACACAAGATCTTTGAGGAGAGAAGGAGTTGAAGATTCTACTTTTCAAACGCTGTAAAACCTAAATTTTCCTTATATTCCTACTCCTATTAGAAGAGCCAAAAGTAGACCTTCTAGCCCTCCTAAACCCTCGGCATCCTCTATTTGTCAAGCCTTAACTCTCTTCGGCATTGTCATCCCTTCTGCTATAAACTTTTTACCAATGGCCCAGCCTTGGGGAGCAGCTATAGGGCCTCTAAATTTAGGGGCCAACCTGAATCCTCTACCTAAAAATGCAAGAGAAAACTTACCCAAGTTTAATGGAGATGGAAAACAATCACCAGATGAACATCTGAATGCCTTTGCCGCAGCATGTGGTGTGTTAGGTGTACAACATCAAGATGTGGCTATAAGACTTTTTGTGTAAACTCTAACCGATACTGCAGCGGAATGGTTTTATCACCTATCTGACTCTTCAATTACAAACTGGAATGATATGAAAACCGCATTTGAGAACAGGTTCAAAAGAGCAGAAGATGAACATTCTCTCCTTGCTCAATTAAGTCAGCTCAAGAAAGAAATACATGAGCATATGAGGGAATTTATAGCCAAATTCAATAAAATTGTGCACAAAATCGCAAATACTAAAAGACTGACTCCAGAGAATCATAAATGTTTCTTTATCAACTCTATGCCTCCTGATATTAGTTTTCATCTTAGAAGAGGTGCAGTTGCCAATTTAGCAAGTGCACAAACAATGGCAGAAGGATTAGAAGATGACCTTATTATGGCTAGAAAATGGAAGAAAGAAGTTCAAATACCTAATGCTCAACCCTCATCCTCTACAGATCCTATGGTTCAAAGGTTAGTAAATGATATGATTACTCTGAAAAGACAAATGCCTAAGGTTGGTACTTCATTTCAACAACCATATCAAGATGTCAACAGAAGAAATTTTAATCAATAGACAAATACTGGTAAAGCATTGCAACTTACACCAACACAACCAAGGTTAGCTATTGAAGCTCCTCCTGGAAGAGGGAACATGTGTGCCTTTCATTTGACTACCGATCATGACAGAAATTCTTGTCTAGAGATGATTAGATATGCTCAAATGGCTGCTACTAAGGATATGCTGGGTGAAATTACTGAGGAAGAAAGAAACTCTGAGGAACTTGGCGACTCTGAAATACACTTCCTAGAATATGAATCAGATTCAGAAAGAGATGGTGAAATATTGGTTACTCTTGAGGATCCTTCATGTACTGTGCTTACCAAAAGTCAGAAGAATCCAAAATTTCCAAATGCTCAATCTTCTCAAGGAGTGCCTGTCAAAGGTAAGGAGCCTCTTACTAGAACCCCTGATACTAGTTCAAAGGTTCAAGAGGTTCAATTGTTACGAAGAAATGATCATGAAACTTATTTTGATATTATAGAATTTTGTAAGTCTTCAAGGATTCAAATATCTCCTGCTAAATACCTTAAGTTAAATCCCAAAGAACTTGATAAACTGGTGAAATATGTTAAAGGTGGTCATCCACAAATTGAACCTGATAGTCAACAAAATATTAATGCTGAGTCCCCAATTGCTCAATTATTTGCTTCTCCACCTGAATCACCTACATACACACCTAGAATGACCATCAATTCATCCCATTATACATCTTATATGGTTGATATGAAACTCAACCCATTTTATGTCTCCTTATTTATAAATGGTCATAAACTCAGTAATTGTATTATAGACTCGGGTGCTTCTGATAATATCATGCCCTCTTCTGTAGCCAAAGCCCTGGGCCTATCCCTTAAAAAAACATTTGGTAGGTGTTATTCTATGGATGGTAAATAGATTCCTTTACTTGGGTAGATTAAAGATGCATAGGTTGCTCTTGCAGCCTACCCTGATAAAAGAGTGAAGTTGACTATCTTGGTGGCAGACATTCCTGCCAATTATGGGATGCTGTTGAGCAAAACTTTTTGTAAAGATTTAGGTGGGGAGATCAAATTGGATTAGTCAGAGACTACAATTCTAGTGGGAAAATGGAAAGTAAGACTAGAACCTAAAACTAAATGCAAGTTTACTGTGTTCCCTTCTGATGATCCTAAGTCTTAGATTCTATTTGAAGAATGCGAATTTGGTAATTATTGTTTCTTCTATGGGGACATGAAGGAGGAATCTATTTCAAAATTGATTCATTTAGATGATCTATGGACCATGGAATTTGATAGTAGTTGTGCCACCATTGGCTCTGGAGCAAGAGTAGTTCTGATCTCTCCTGAAGGTAAAAAATTCCCTTACTCTTTTAAGTTAGAATTTAAAAATACTAATAACACTGCAGAGTATGAAGCTCTATTACTTGGATTAAATGAAGCCAAAGGGAAAGGTATAAAGATGCTCATAGTAAAAGGAGATGCAGAACTGATTGTTAAACAAGTAAGGGGCATTTTTACTATTAAGAATGAAAGATTGAGACATTACAGGAACACGGTTTGGGATGAAATAGAATACTTTGATGCCTTCTCTATTGAGGTAATTCCAAGGGATCAGAACACATGGGCAGATTCTCTAGCAGTATTAGCTTCTCTTCTTCTTCCTCACCTTGATTTCAAAGAAAATTCATATAAAATAGAGTTGATCTACCATCCTAATGTCCCAGATAATGCTGAATATTGGCAAGTTTTTGAGAATGACCGACAAATTAAAAATTTCTTGGAAAGTGCTGAGATGTTTTTGGGGACTTATTTTAAAGGGTCTGAAACAAAATGCAAAGAGTTTAGTCCTGATCTAGGGATCAACTCAAATGATGAGGTAATTCAGTTGAAAGGAAACAAAATTCCCAAAGGTCTAGTTTCTCTTGAACATTTGTTCAGTCAACGAGATGAATATATGAAAGGCAAACATGCTCAGGCTCCTGACAGATTGGGAGATTGTGAAAAGGTAAACATTGGGAGTAAAACTGATCCTAAATGGGTTTCTATTGGTAGGTGCTGCTCACCAGAAGAGAAATATAAGTTGATTAATTTGTTAACTAAATATAGGGATGTCTTTGCTTGGTGCTATGATGACCTAAAGGATTTTAGAGGTGGTCAATTCCAGCATCGTATTCCTTTAAAAACAAATGCAACCCCATTCAAGCAGAAATTAAGAAAATACAACCCAAAAGTTGCTGAGGCCATTTATAAGTAGGTCAATAAAATGCTGAATGCTAGGATTATCTACCCAATTCATCACTCTATTTGGGTGGCGAACATTGTCCCGGTATGTAAAAAAATGGAGAAATAAGAATTTGTGTTGATTTTAGGAATTTAAACCAAACTAGTTTGAAAGATAATTATGCTTTACCCATGATGGATCACATTTTACAAATAGTTGCTAGATTAGAGATGATGTCCATGTTAGACGGGTTCTCAGGTTATAATCAAATAAGTGTGGTTGTAGATGATCAACATAAGACCGCCTTCACTACACCATGAGGAACTTTTTCTTATAGTCGTATGCCCTTTGGTTTGATCAACGTTGGTGCGACTTTTTAGCGGGCAATGAATTTGTCTTTTAAAGACCTGAAAGATAAAATTATTGTCATTTATCTTGATGATTTGACTATTTTCTCTAAAAAGAGAGAAAATCATCTGAAAGACCTTGAGACTGTTTTGCAAAGGTGCCAAAATCACGGAATATCTCTTAATCATAAAAAGTTGATATTCTATGTAATAGAAGGTAAGTTACTGGGGCATTTGGTTTCAAAGGAGGGAATCAAGATTGATCCAGAAAGGGTTAAAGAAATACAATAGCTAAGTCTTCCTTCAAATAGGATTGGAGTTAAATCTTTCTTTGGACAGGTCAACTTCCTCAGAAGGTTCATTCCTGATTTTGCTACAATTACGAAACATATTGTAGGGATGATGAGTGAAAAACAAGCATTCAGGTGGAATGAGACTGCTAAGAAAGCTTTTGAAAATGTTAAAGAAGCAATTGTACAGGCACCTACTTTGATAAACCCTGATTTCCAAAAGGATTTTATCATTTATTGTTATGCTTCAGAACATACTATGTCTGGTATTTTATTACAGAAAAATGAATTGAACATAGAAGCTCCAATAGCATTCATGAGTGTTCCTCTTAAGAAGCATGAACTTAAATATTCTTTAACAGAGAAACAAGCTTTTGCTGTGGTAAAGGCTGTCAAAAAATTTAGGTACTATATACTTCATTTTCATTCAATTGTATTTGTTCCTAGTTCAGCTATAAAGAGTATTCTGACTCAGCAGGATGTTGGGATGAATAATAGAGCAACATGGGTTGCTAAGATTCAAGAGTATGACTTGGAGATTAAGCCAACTAAATTAATTAGAGGTCAAGGCCTATGCAGATTGATTGCTAAGAGTAAGGAAGAAAAAGAAGAAGAACTTCCCACTATCCTATTGGTGGGTTTGCAAGATCCATGGTTCATAGATGTGGCACATTATCTTACTTATGGAGACTATCCCAATCACTTATCCCCAAAGGAGAAAAGGAACCTGAGATTGAATGCAGCAAAATATGTCATTTGGGGTGATGTCCTGTACAAAAAGGGACTGGATGGAACTTTTCTGATATGTGTAGATAAAGAACAACAATGTAAACTTTTGGAGGTTTTCCATAATGAAGCCTGTGGTGGACATTTCTCCTCTTCAGTTACAGCCTTTAAAATTCTTAGGAATTACTATTATTGGCCAGGCATGTTCAAAGATGCATACAGATGGGTGGCTAATTGTGAGAAATGCAAAATGTTTTCAAGTAGACCGCAACTTGCAGCATTACCTTTGAGACTAGTTGTTATTGAAGAACCTTTCAAGCAATGGGGTTTAGACTTCATTGGGCCTCTTTCACCTCCTTCAAGTGCTGGACATACGCACATTCTAATAGCTACGGACTATTTTACAATGTGGGTGGAGGCAATCCCTATGAAAAGAACTACCTTAGAAGTGGTGTGTAATTTTCTCAGAGAGAATATACTGGTGCATTTTGGTGTCCCTCAGAAACTCGTGGCAAACAATGCTACCAGCTTTTCCTCAATTAAACTCACTTCATTTTGTTATGATCATAGTATCTCTCTTTCCCACTCATTAGATTATTACCCTTAAGGGAATGGTCAAGCTAAGTCCAGTAACAAAATTTTTATAGCCATTGTGAGAAAATTAGTGAGTGATAATCCTAAAGATTGGCATAAAAGGTTGTATGAAGCACTCTGGGCTGATAGGATAACCCCAAAAAGAATAATAGGAATGGCACCTTTTGAGCTAGTTTATGGAATAGGAGCTCAGTTATCATTACCTTTGGAATTATCTGCAGCCAAATTGCAAAAGGTCATTGAAGATCAATACTTTCAAGATTCTTTAGAAAAGAGGGTTATGTATTTAACAAAGATTGAGGAGGAAAGGAACGAACTAGTTGATCATATTACTGCTCATCAAGCTAGGGTTAAGAAGATTTTTGATTGAAAAACCAGGCCCATAAATTCATGGAAGGATGTGAGGCCTACATTTTTCATTTCCATTCATGTGACTATTTACCTTACTATTGCTGATACTTTTATATTTGTGGGACTGTTGATCCCAGATTCTCAAACTTTTAGACCTTATTATGTTAAAGGAAAACTAATTTGGGTGATGTTAGATAGATGCTTGAATTAAGAGAAAACTAATTGGGTGATGTTAGATAGATGCTTGTATTAAGAGAAAACAAATTGGGTGATGTTGGATAGATGTTCATATTATAGGAAAACTAATTGGGTGATGTTAGATAGATGTTTACATTACAGGAAAACTAATTGGGTAATGTTAGATAGAAAATTGCAATGTGATTTCCTTTATGCTTATGAGAACTTGTGTTATTTTATGGGAATGCATGTTTTGAATTGCTTTGGCTATGATATTTATATATGGTATTAACTTTGCAATTGAGTGCGCAGGTTTTGCTAACAAACCACAGATACTGGAGATCATCCCACACCATATGTTGTAATCCCTTGTGAAGCCGATTTGGTTCCACGAGGAACCAAGATCAACTCTGTGTTTGATGTAATGTTGTAATGTTATTTTGCATGAGGTTGAATGGGTTAGGTCTACCCTCTTTTAATTTGAATTATGATTTGTGTTGTGAGAATTGTATTTCAATGTCATTTTTAAATTTTAATTTTTTTGAGACCCTTTTCTTGTGTCTTAACTTGACCCTGGGTGTCCTAACTAGGTTAAAGTTGACCCTGGGTTATACCCCATGGGTCTAGGGTCCCTTTTGACTTGGGTAACCCTTGGTTAACCTCCGTATGGTCACCTTAACTTCACATTAAAGTTAAGTGACGAATTTGGAGGCATGGGAGGGATTGAATGAGTGGTACCAACACTCAAGCCCATCCCTTTTCAATTCCCAAGGCTAGAGATGACTCCAAGATCCACCAATTGTAGAGGACTTGACTTCAAGTCTCTCTCACAATTGATGAGAGTCCCCATGGATTTGTGTGGTCCTTCATGAGAGGAAAGAAAGGGGAGACATGTGTCACCCTTTCCCTCTTTAACTCCCCTTTTCTCTCCCATGTGTTGGAGAGAGGACATGTGGTAAGGGGTAAGGAAGACTTTGGGGATGGGTGAGTGACATGTGTCAACACCCATCCCTTGGGACACAATAGTAGTGGGGAGGAAGAGTGAGGAGGTGACAAGTGTCACCTCCCCATTCCTCTAAGCTCATGGATTGGGTTATTTTAATCCCACTTGGGATAGGGAGAAAGGTTGTTGAATTTTTGAGAAATTTTTTTATTGGAAATTTATTTTGGGAGGAAGGTTAGAGGGAGTTTGGTGGCTTAGATTGGAGGAGACTTTAGAGGAGCTCTACATCAACTTCATCCATTATTAGGGCTTCAAAGGTTGGTTTTCAAGGCTAAGGCCTTCCCCTTGTATTTTCAATTTGTTGCATGATGATTGTGTGAGATGTATTTTGCTTGTGTTATACCTTATTATTGTGGGGAATGTTTAGTAGGGTGTTGAAAGAGCCTCTTCCATTTGGGAGAAAATGCTCATCAAGTGTGGGGTAGGGGAGGAGTGATCCTCCTCGAGGTCATTGCCTTGTTGCGGGATGTTGAAAGCCTTGAGGGCATTCTATGTAATTTTTGAGTAAATTTGTCACATGGCTTGAGAGCCAAAATATGAACTCCTTGGAAATTTTGTTAATATGTTTGGCTTGAGGCCATGAGGAAATTTGTGTTGAAATATTTTTAAAGGGTGGCACTCTAGAGTTGAGTGTGTCCACTCTCCTACCCCTTTTTAAACTCACCTTGGTTGAGTTGTGTGTTGTAAATATCCATGGGTGTGTTTGTGTTTTGGGATGTTGTTTTACCTTGTTGTGAAGTGGATTTGGATTCCCTAGGTGTGTGGATGATCTCCCTAGCTTGGGGTTGACCCTCTTGCGGGTCTACGGTAGGGAGGAGAGTAGGATGTGTGGTGTTTCTTTCCCTTGTGTGTTATGCAGGTTTTCATGGAGCTTGGAGTGAAGTTGAAGTTTTCTTGTTTGGGGAAAATATTTTATTTTCCTTTACTCTTAAGGCTCTTGAAGAGAGCTTGGTCGTAGCAATAGCTTCATCCTTGTTGATTTTAAGAGAACTTCTCTCAATCTTGTAGTAATATTTGGTCTTCTTGAGTTGTGAGAAAATCCTCTTTCAATGTATTAATAGTTTTAATTATAGTGTTTATTAAATATTACCATTTTGAAATGAGTAAGGAAGGAAAAAAAATTGTTTTTAAAAGGATATTAATTTTGTTTATTACCTAATAGTTCTATTAGCAAGGTTGTGATTTAGTTGTTGTGGTAAACAAAGAAAGTTAAAATTGTTGATTTGAATTTTACCATTAAGTTAAGAGGAATGAAGAATTTTGTGTTATAAGCCAATTTTATTGTTTGTTAATTTTAAATTTGCCAAGTAGTAGAGTTGTGGGTTCAATTTTTAGTTAAACAACGAAATTTGCAATTTAGTTTTATAAAAAAAATATATATACAAAAATTTATAACATTCCAATGAAATCATTTTAAAATAAGTTATGGTCTTGAAATAGATTTGAGTTAAACAAAAAAAATATAGGTTCATTATTCATGTGAAATGGTAGAAAAGAGAAATTAAAATTTTAATTTTGAGGTGAAATTGAAAATATATATCTATATGGAAATCAAATTTATACTGATTTATTTTGCTCTGCCTTTCAAAATTTAATTGACAGTAGTATATATATATTCTGGAAATTATACAGTTATAGACTTCATTAATGAGACTATGAATTGTGTTGTTGAGAAATTGCTGTGTATATAATATATATATATATATATACATATATACATATATATATATTTAATATTTTAATAAATAAAATACAGAGAAGAAATAAAATTATAGGTTCTGGATTTGAAATATAGACAAAAAAAAAAATTACAACATTGGTGGGGGTTTGAACCCCCACCGTAGGCATTGTAAAGGGTGTGGGGAGGGGGCGGAGCCCCCACCCACACCCCACTAAGTGGGATGTGGGTGGGGGCTCCGCCCCCTCCCCACACCCCCGTTAACACAGAGCCCCGCGGACCACCTCTTCCCGCGGCCCTTGTCACAGTCTTTACCACTGTGACCTCCCTCCGACCACCGCCGCCGAACCTCCCTCCGCTTGTGCCCTCTGCGGCTACCACCGTTCCACCTCCCTCTGCCCGTGACCTCCACACAGGTCCGCCCTTCCTCCGCCTTTCCCCCTTCTCTGTGACCTCCGCCCAAGCGCCGCCACCGCCCTGAATTTGACCCTGCCACAGCCACAAGGAAATTCTAACTATATGAAAATTGTATTTTGTGGTTTAACGATTTTCAAAAATGAAACATCAAGAAAATGAAAAGAAAAATAGGTTCTTTTATTTTAACAAAATAAACTTAGAAATATAAATGCAAATAAGCATATATATATATATATATGCTTATTTTCATTTGTATAGATATTTATATCTTTATAAATGCAATTAAGCCATCATATGCATTTCATATGTGGCCAATGTAACCTCGACCTGTAGATTGAGAAAACATCCAATTGAGAAAAAATGAGAGAAAAAGAGAAAGAAAGATAAAAGTGAAAACAAAGAGGAGAAATTGCGTGGCATTTCTGAAATAGGCTAAGAGAACTAATTAAGATTTAACTTTCCTTTAATCCTAATTAGGGGCAAATTAATTATCAAATTTAATGCAAACGTTAAATTAAACCTAGAGTGGAAACTTAGTGGACTTCTAGCGAAGTTAGTAAGTCCTGTTTAAGTGATCTGATCTACCAAGAAATTAGGAATAATGTAAAGGATGCAGTGATAACTCTGATTGATAGAGAACTGATCTACCAAGAAATTAGGAATAATGAGAAGGATGCAGAGATAACTCTGATTGATAGAGAACGTGAAAGAGAGCAGATTAAATTAAATTTCAGAGAAACAAGAAGGAGAACAAATGAATAGACTTTGTTGAAAATGCTAAAATTAGGAGGAGAAATTAATATTAAATTTTAGAAAACGTGAAGAAGAAGAGATGATCGGGCTTTGTTGAAAAATGTTCCATTAATGTGATCAACTGTAATTTCATTATAATTAGGGAGTTGTAAGAAATTTGTTAACCCTATCAGGAAACCTCGTGTTCAAGATTAGTGTTAGTGTAATAAACCCCACTCACGCCTGAGAGGCATTATGCTGCTAGAATTTCCCAGAATGTAGGGTTTAGAAGGTTAGTAAGCTTAAACTTCGTAGCGATGCTAACCATGTCGCGATGACCCCCTTGTTGGCCTTCTTGTGTTTGGGTATGCGCACGTGTGCGAATTACCCCACTAACAACTATTTTGTTTACACCTTAAGCGTACACCACCGAGCACGCTTACACGTGCGAGGGGGTTTCTAGGGAAGCGTGGAAATTTTTTTGATATTTTGTGTCATGACCACATGTCAAATGTGGACATGACACGTGTGATACGTGTCGTGACCGCATGGGAAATGTGGGCATGACATTTGGTATCAGAGCCCAAGTTTAAACACTGGGCATATTTGGGCACGTTATTTATTTCGCAACTCTGATTGATTAGTGCCTACCTTGTTTTGTAGGATGCCTCCCCGACGTGTTCAACGAGCGCGATCGCGCAACACGGTGTTCGTTGAGGTGCATAGTGATTCCTTAGTAGAGGGACAGGGACCGACCCGTAGTTATAGCAGATCCACCAGTACCACAGGCACCACCAGTATTTGACATAGGTCCATAGATTCTACAGACACTGCAGGCCATGTTAGTTTGGTTACTGCTAGCTATTCCAGAGCCACGTGATGAACCTTGCATCGATCTGCGAGAGGAGCCACGTAAGGAGCCACATGCTGAGTCACGTGTTGAGCCACATGTGGACCCCCATGTCGATCTGTGAGAGGTACCACGTATGGAGCCTTTCGTAGAGATCCCTGATACTACAGTAGAGGATGTAGGGTCAGCGTACCGTGCACGGAGTAGGAGTCCTCTGAGACTTTCGAGACGAGATGAGACCATGAGAGTAGAGCAGATACATCATGGACCATATGAGTATGGGTTGGATGAGCCAGTTATAGGACTTAGAGACAGAGGAGACCCCATCAGAGACCTGCTTAGGTTCAACCCACCTACCTTTGCAGGAGCTACAGAGGGAGCTGTGGCTGAGGCTTGGCTTATCAGCTTAGATAGGTGCTTCGCATTGTGACCTTATGGGAGCAACATGAAAGTACAAGTGGCAATACACCTTTTGAGAGATGCAGCAGCTACCTGGTGGCGCACTGAGGAGTGCAAGCACCGGTTATCCTTAGATACCCTCACATGGGACATATTCATAGAGCACTTTAATGCGTGGTACTTGTCAGATCAATATAGACAGCGTCAGATAGATGAGTTCCATGATTTACAATAGAGAGGACTCATGGTTTCTTAGTATGAGAGCTGGTTCATTGAGCTTTCTCGTTACGCAGAGTATCTCCACGACGAGAAACTCCTAGTGCACAAATTCATCAAAGGACTGAATCATGGGATAGCAGGACCAGTACATATGGTAGACCCCTAGACTATGAGTGAGGCTATCGAAAAGGCTTTTATTGCAGAGGAAATTCAGGGACGAGGGCAAAATTCACGCACGCAGTTTCAAGACCGTAATCACCACCAGCAGCAGTAGAACTTTCGTAGGCCACAATCCACACCACAAAGAAGAGGATTTAATTCCTCATCATTAACTCTTAAGCCTCCATAGCAGCAGCAGTATCAACAGAGATCTCGACCCCAGCAGAGGGTTCAGGGAGGACAGAACCATGGTTGGCAGTAGCAGGTCCCGCGTAGAGATCAGAGACAGCAGGGATCATCTGCGGGACCCGCAAGGTCTTAGCAGTCTTACAAAGGTTCACAGGGGTCCACTGGATAGACTAGACAGCAGCAGTCAGGTAGGACTTAGTTAGGACAGTTAAAGGCTAGGGGCCCATGTTATGTATGTGGTGGGGCAGGGCATATGGCTAGAGAGTGTCCACAAGGATTTACAACAGGGGGACATGCCCGTTTAGGAGGGTCTGAGCAGACTGTAGATGATGTGGGCAGGTCCCACTGCATATTTGCAACAGTTAACAATCACCAAGCTGATTTCCAAGATTCAGTCATTGAGATAGTAGGTATTGTAGACACCCAAATTTGTCCCAACTTTGTCCATGTCCTACAACACCTTGTTAAAACATTATCCTAAACATCATAAGCCATTTTTGTCCTAAATCCCACTCTTAATCCCATTTATCCATTAGCCAATTAATTAAATAAATTTTATTTATTTAATTAAAATCCCATTCAATCCCATCCTCATCTTACTTAGCTAATTAATTAAATAAATTTTATTTATTTAATTAATTTCACATGCATATCCCAATCATATCCTATCCTTATCCCAATTAATTAAATAAATTTTATTTATTTAATTAATTTCCACATCATATCTTATCCCATCCTATTCATTTACCCAATTAATTAAATAAATTTTATTTATTTAATTAATTTCCAACTATATCACAACTAATTCAAATATTTTATTTGAATTAAGTCACATGACCTCTCATCACATTCCAACACTTGTCTAGTCAATCATGTGTTACAACTTTTATCTTTCACATGCACAACTAATGGGACCTAATTTTAGTATTTATCTACACAAGCACACCTAAGCCTCATCCTCCTTTGCCACATGTCATATGACTACAATTTCTTGATGTGCAAGGAAACCTAATTTAATCCTATCCATCCATTTCATCTAAAGCCCCAATTGATCTTAGCCATCCATTTGAACCAAGCCAATTCTATAAATCAACCCCCTCACAAGCCATTAACATGCATTGAGCCTTAAGCACCCTTATTCTGTCAAATTTTTTAAAAGGGCATTGATCCTCAAGTATCCACATGCTGTTGAAATATCATTAGAGCCTTTGCATCCATCATCTATCTCCTTATCAACGTTATGCTGCGGAATCGAGCAATCAACACAACACAGCGATCAATCAATCAAGCTCATTTTGCATCTTCGAAGTATTGAATTATTTGGGTTTAGGTTATGCATTTCAATTGTTTGATCATTTCCATTTATAAATCCAAATTTTTTTGATATACATTTGGCACGCCCGGTGGGACTCACGTCCCTGATTAACCCTCTTGTTTGAGTTGTTTTTGTGAAGATCAGATTTTTTGGAGCGTCAATCATTCATTTTTGCATGTTTATGCACTTTGATTTGTAGGTTGAAGATATTTTATATTGCTGATTTTTTTTATTTTAGGACCAGATCTGTTGCAGAGTGTTTTTTGTTTTACACAGGTCCTGCAAAAAGGAGATCTTAGATTCATTGGAAAGAGGACTTCGAGAGCTTTCCGAAAAGTGGTTACATTAAAGATTTGGCTCAGTATTCAAGGAGTTATGACGATTTGAAGTTGACCCTACGATTTTAATTTTTCAGAAATTTTTGACGCGTGACTTTTTGCTGATTTTTTTAATTTATGACCAGATTTGTTGCAGAGGGTTTTTTGTTTTGCACAGGTCCTGAAAAAAAGAGATCTTAGATTCGTTGGAAAGAGGACTTCGAGAGCTTTCCGAAAAGTGGTTACATTAAAGATTTGGCTCAGTATTCAAAGAGTTATGACGATTTGAAGTTGACTCTGCGATTCTAATTTTTCAGAAATTTTTGACGCGCAACTTTTTGCTGATTTTTTTAATTTATGACCAGATCTGTTGCAGAGGGTTTTTTTATTTTACATAGGTCCTGTAAAAAGGAGATCTTAGCTTCGTTGGAAAGAGGACTTCGAGAGCTTTCCGAAAAGTGGTTACATTAAATATTTGGTTCAGTATTCAAAGAGTTATGGCGATTTGAAGTTGACCCTGCGATTCTAATTTTTCAGAAATTTTTGATGCGCGACTTTTAGAAAAAAAAATCATATCTTCCAATCTAGCGAACCAAATCACATTTTATTTTTTGCAGTGACTTGTAAGTGAATCAAAGGAGCTTGAGCAACATTTGGATCAATCATAATAGCAACTTGGAAAGCAATTTTTATGAGGTGCACTCATTCTAATCTCTCATCTCTAATTATTATTTGATCACACATTTACATTTTGGGCATAAAACAAACAACTTGTTTGTCATCACACTTGGATTTGGGCTTTAAAATAAACAATTGTTTGCAAATTCACATCAAAAAATTGGGCTAAAACAAACCATTGTCTTCCATCACATTTAGATTTGGGTCTAAAAAGAACAAGTGCTTGAACTGTTTGTTACACATTTCAAGTTTCTAAGGGGAAATTAACAACTGCGAGTGTGAATCAAGTGACAGCTCACTTGGTTTGCTTTTGTCATACCCTTCTTAAGAGGCCTGCTTGGAGACACACCACTCCAAGGGACGACCTCAATCGAGGCTGAATCGAAAGACACCCTCATTGGGAGTTGGAATCTTGTCACTCTTGGCTAAGCCCCAAAGAACTTTATACCTTTGGGAAGTGAAGGTGAAGGGTGGGTTACCCCTTTCTCCTGGCTGTGTGGTAGGATTTCACTTTCAATTCCATAGTCAACCTTGTGCAATAGATAGCCTAAGACCTAATTGGCTATACCCACTTGACTACACATTAGGCTTGTTGATGTGTTTTCCATGTGTGCTTGCATAATCATCACATTTCATTTTCAAAGTCAACAACTTGCTTATGTGTCTTGCGTGAGTGATTCATGTGTGTATATGCATAATCATTTGTTTGAATATTGCCACATCAAGCTCTAAACACCCAAACACATAAAGACAAGTCATCCTACACATTCTTCGAACAACATCTAAATCTAATTACTTTCATCCAAATAAGCCACATCATCACCAAAATCCCTAAACAAGCGCTTGCTAAAAGGACTTAAGACAAACACTTGGTGACAACATGTCTACACTAGAGGACCTAGAAATCAAATTTCAAAGATTCCTCCAAAATATTTATCAAGGATCACAACCCCTAAACCAAGATACCATTGAAATATTACAATTCTTCCTCCAAAGAGCTCAACCCCATGCAACCCAATCACCTCAACTACAACACTCCATAGCCCAAGTCCAACACCTTTTAGCCACTAGTCAAGCTCGACAAGTACAACAATCCTTAGCCACTTCCTATCAACCTAATCCACCTTATAGCCACATGTCATATCCATCCACTTCCTATCAACTTAATCCACCTATCCATCAAGTGAATGCCACATCAACCTATCAACCTCCACCTCAAGCTTATCCAATCCCTCATACCACCATTCCAATGCACTACCAAGCCCATCCACAAGGCAATCAAGTGATATCACAAGAACAACATGCAAGTCCAAATAGCCCTTTGTACATAAATCAATCAGGTCCAAGTACACCTTTTCAACAAGACCACCAAGCACCATTGATAGACCTAAGTCCACCTCTCCAACAAGAAGCACATGCAAGTCCAAGTGGTCCCTTGTACATAAATCAAATGAGTCCAAGTTATCCTATGCAAGACTTAATTACCTTTGACAAGGGAGATACCAATCTAGCAAATGCATCTTATGAGTGGCCTTCATCATCTAATCACCCGCCAACACATGAGCCAACTAATCCTATCCCAACACCACCATGTGATCCCAATCATAGTCCATTGATCCCTTTACCTTCCAAACCACCAAGCCCCTCATTACCTTCCTCACCATATCATTATAATCGTTCACTAAAGGATGCGGCTGAGAGAGTTTTACAAAGGATGCTTGAAGCAAAACTCATTGAACTTCTTAAAGTCAAACCATGTGAAGAAAGTCCATATGATGAACATGATTATTGTGCATACCATAGGACCAAAGGCCATAATATAAATAAATGCCCAATATTTGTTCCAATTGTTTACAAGGTGTACCTACCTATAATGGGAAAACATGCCACATCATCCCAATCCTATGTATCACCCCCCTTTTATCCTAATCCACCCAATCCAATTAGGTCTCAACCTAATCCTAGTCCTAATCCTAATCCAACACCAACTACCATTATCATACATCCATTATATTTTCCATCCACCCATACACTTGCAAAGGATGTGATCCATTGGCTACTAGTTAGGAATAAACTACCTCCATGTCAAACACTAATTCATGAGCCTACCAATGAACTTCCAAAGGTCATGTCCAATCCTATAATCTCATCATGTGGTTCACATATCCTTGAGCCTCTTCAAGAGGCTTCCATTAACATACCTAGCCCTTTAAGCCCATCATGTGACCTACAAGCCAACAAGTCTATTCAAGAGTCTCCAACCACAAGCCTAAGTCAAGAGCCATCATGCCTTCATGTTGATAACTATCAAGAGCCTATCAAGTCCACTCAAGAACCTTCTACTTCCATCCAAAGTCAAGAGGTATGTCAAGAGCATAATCTTAAACATGTGGAAACATTAAGCCCTAGTCCAACTCAAGATCAAAACACTTTCATGCAGCCCATCCATAACATTTACCTTCTTTATGATCAAGATGATACCTATGAAGAAGCTATCCATGAGCACCTTGATCCTATCCATAATCCTATATCTATCCATGACCAAGATATCCACATTGCTCCTAGTCATCTACCATCTAGCCCTATCCATAATGAGCAAACATCAACTTGTCATGATGAGACACTTGTCCCCCAAGTAAGCATAAAAGATCATACCAATAACTTGGATCAACATGAACATAAGCAAGATCCTAATGATCCTCCTTTCACATTGACCATCGATTCCACTTCAAGTCCACCATCATGTCCTATTGGTTTTACCACCTTTGTCCATGAATGTTCTTCTTTAGGACAACAACGACCTTTATCCACTTCACCTTCTTCATCCAATAATGAGCTCAAGTCTAATGTTCACGGCACACCTAGTCCCATTGTCCATCGCATACTCTAAAACATGAACTACCAAGGCAAAGGTCTAGGCCTTTATGAACAAGGTATTTTGGAGCCAAACCATGTCAAAATCCCTCCATGCCCATATGGCCTTGGATACACACCCTAAGGTAAACAAGGCCAAGATGTTGGTAATCCTTTCATGCATCCTAAACCTACCACTTTCCATCACACCCCCCATCATATACCCAAAACATATGTAGCCATTCCATCTCCATCATCCTATAAATGTCAAAAGCATGTGACCATACACCTTCCGCCATCCACCTTGCCTCCACTTTTACCAACTCCAAATATCCCTCCATCCACCTTGCCACCATTGCTTCCAACACCTAACATACATATCATTCATAAGTATCCTTACATCCCTAATCATGGCCAGCAAAAGCACACATCACCTAAGCATAAAGCTTCCAATCATTTCATCCACTCCACCCATGCCATGGGATTCAAAATTTTGATGCCTCTACCTATAAAGCTAAAAGTCCTACCAAAAATCTAAAGAACTATCATGCCTTAGGGCACAAACATGAAAAATTAATGCAAAGAACCAAATCAAAGCAATCCAAAAAGCTATCCAAGCCCATACCTCCAAAAGCAAAGCCCAAAAGCAAAATGGTTTGGGTTCCTAAGCAAACAGCTAGCAAAGCGAATGAGGCATCCTCATCCACATCTAAGCAACCATCCAAACCCTTACCTCCAAAAGCAAAGCCCAAAAGCAAAATGGTTTGGGTTCCTAAGCAAAAAACTAGCAAGTCAAATGAGGCATCCTCCTGCACATCTCAAGAATCCCAATCACCTACCTCCATCCAAAAGCCTATTTCCATCCAAAACTTCCATTCCCTTCAAAAATCCCATAAGCAAAACAAAAGCACTAAAAATACTAAATCTATGTGGGTTCCTAAATCACTTCATCAACCATCTCCTAAGCAAACATCTCCATTGCTTCCTACACCACCATCCCATCAAAAGCTTCAATGTTTATCATGGTGTGTGCAACCGTTGGTCATGATTCCCTTCCACTCCGCAACACCTTCACATATCTACATCTACCCATCTTCCATCCATTATCTTGCATATCTCCGCCATGCTATCCCTATGGTCCATGCTTTTGCATAAGCCTACATAATCCACATCATAGTCCACTATTCCGATCCATCTATCCTTGCATGAACCTTTCATAATCCATTTCATCATCCACTATCCACCTACTCCATCTCCCATCCATGCAACCCCCTATCAACATCTATGAGCATAATGACATGGTCCATGCGATGACATCCATCTCCAACGGGACTACCAACCTTCATAGCACTAAACACTTGAGTCCCTCCTATCCATTACCATGGTGAAAACCTAGCAAACAGGCGCCATGTGTAATTGTCAACCCATCTAAAAAAAGAAAAAAAGGAAAAAAAAAAAAGAAAAAAAAAAGAAAAAATCAAAAATAGTAAAGAGAAAGCCCTTCGTCCAACGGTGAAAACCTGGTAAACAGGCACCTTGGATAAGTACCATGATGAAAACCTGGCAAACAGGCGTCATGTGTAGGTTGATCTTCTATGTCACTTACACTTAGGGGCACATTGTCTCATCCAACCTATCCATTTCCAAACTATCTATCCCATTATATCATTTACCATCCTACCATCCTTAGCCATTACATAAACAAGCCTATCCTATTGAACCCATTTATCCATTCATCCATCCTTCTGCCTTTTAATTTTGATGAAGACATAGGGGCAAAATCTTGAAACATGCTTTGGATATCTCTTGGTATACCTCATACCTTCCTAATCAATCCATATTATCATTATCCACCTATCATACACCTTGTCATGTAAAACCTATCATGTCATCCCATGGTCATGAACTTTGTCATGTAAAAATCCTAAGCATTACCACCTAGAATGGGGGCAAGTTCTTCCTATGCAACATAGCCTTTGAAGATCACATCCTGGCTCCCTTATGATCCATCCACTATGGCATATCCTTATCATAAGCTTTCCATCTTATAGCTTATCCCCATCCATTTATCATGAGCTTTCCACTATAGCCTACCTATTTGTTTATCATGAGGCATGCATCCATCCCTTTTATGGCCTATCTTTTTATCCATCCATATATCATGAGCCTTCCATCCCTTATTGCCCATCCTTTTATCCATCCAATCCCATTCATCCATCTTTGCACCTAGACTTGGTTTTCCCTTGTCATTGGTATCTAGCACAATAGCTACCTAAATTGTAAATCCATTGACATCCCAAAACATTTCAAAAACTACAAAAAAAAATCAAATATGTCAAAAAATCCAAAAAAATCAAATATCCAACAAAAAATCCAAGCAATAAGATCAATTCAATCATCATCCAAAACAATCCACTCCATCAACATCAATCAAAATCAAAATTATCATCATCAATTCTTCTTATCAATAACATTCATTCATCCATTTCAATCAATCACTTCTTCCAGTCATATCAATCGAATCAATCTAAGCAATGATCTTAAATCCATGTCACACTAATCCATATCAAGCAAGCTAATGAATCAAGGAACATTATCCAATCAAATCAACAGGTTTTGATCCTAATCTTGTCATGAGCCCAATCAATCATCATCAATCATCATCAATGGGATATAGCATTCCCACATCCTTGTGTTGATCTAGGGATATAGCTTTCCCTGCAATGACAACACTATCATCATCAATCAAACAATCAAATATTGGTTTATGACTTGACAAGGGCAATAACCTTATTTGTTTTACATCCTTTGAGCATACTGAGAACACTTGCTTATGTTTAGATTGAATCGACACTCTAATCATCACACCATCACTATCATCATTCAAAACAATCCAATCATCAAAACAATCAACCCAGCAACAACAAACATCACAACCAAAGCACATCAAGCCAACCATCAAAACAAATCCTATCAATCATCAACATTAACACTAAAGCAAATCAACTCAAGCACATCAATCTAGTCATCAAAACAAATCCAATCACTTCAGCAAATCAAAAGTAGCTCAATCCACAACATATCATCACATCATTAACATTTCATCAAATCAATCTAATCATCCATTCATCAATAAAAATACATCATTCAAAGCAATGCTCCAAATGCAAGCCCATCCTTAATCCATACCAATCATGTTAATTAATCAAGCCAAATTATCCAATCGCAATCCATGGTCTTGATCCTAGCCTTGTTGTAAGCCAAATCAATTAGCCAATTAGCCAACCAACTCAGCAAACAACCTTGTGTTGATCTAGGGATATAGCTTTCCCCGCAATGACAACACTCTCAACTATCATCAACAAAACAATCAGCAATTAATCTTTGGTTTACAGCTTGACAGGGGCAATACCTTGTTTATTTTTGTATCATTTGCGCATGCTTGCTTGTTTGCTTGTATGTGTTATCATTTTATCTTGCATTTGTATCATATCGATATCATTTCCAACTAATATTCATATCTTGTGTATGTTGGAATAGCTTCTTGCACTATCCTTTGCATCTAAGGTCATATCATACCTTTTATGCATTAGGACTCAATGCTCTAAGTTTTCTTCCTCATACGTTAGACAAGGTTGTATTATGCTGGGGCACAAGACACATCATCACCCTGGTCCTTATACCTTGGTGCATAACGTCTAGTGCTATATCAAACATCATGGTTGCTCACCTTCCTTGCAGCATAACACATCATCCATTTCTTTTATCCATTCCCTTATCTTTCTTTTGTAGCCAAGCCATTTCTTTTCGAGAGCATACCCGTGTTTGTCCAACCCACCTATCCTCTCGAGGGGGCATCACCAACCTATCCTTTCTATCATCATCATCAGCATCCCTATCAATTATCCATACCTTAACTTCTTTGAAATGATGTTACTCAACACAAAGCTCATCATCTTGAACATCATCTCAAAGAGGGGCAAAATGTAGACACCCAAATTTGTCCCAACTTTGTCCATGTCCTACAACACCTTGTTAAAACATTATCCTAAACATCATAAGCCATTTTTGTCCTAAATCCCACTCTTAATCCCATTTATCCATTAGCCAATTAATTAAATAAATTTTATTTATTTAATTAAAATCCCATTCAATCCCATCCTCATCTTACTTAGCTAATTAATTAAATAAATTTTATTTATTTAATTAATTTCACATGCATATCCCAATCATATCCTATCCTCATCCCAATTAATTAAATAAATTTTATTTATTTAATTAATTTCCACATCATATCTTATCCCATCCTATTCATTTACCCAATTAATTAAATAAATTTTATTTATTTAATTAATTTCCAACTATATCACAACTAATTCAAATATTTTATTTGAATTAAGTCACATGACCTCTCATCACATTCCAACACTTGTCTAGTCAATCATGTGTTACAACTTTTATCTTTCACATGCACAACTAATGGGACCTAATTTTAGTATTTATCTACACAAGCACACCTAAGCCTCATCCTCCTTTGCCACATGTCATATGACTACAATTTCTTGATGTGCAAGGAAACCTAATTTAATCCTATCCATCCATTTCATCTAAAGCCCCAATTGATCTTAGCCATCCATTTGAACCAAGCCAATTCTATAAATCAACCCCCTCACAAGCTATTAGCATGCATTGAGCCTTAAGCACCCTTATTCTGTCAAATTTTCTAAAAGGGCATTGATCTTCAAGTATCCACATGCTGTTGAAATATCATTAGAGCCTTTGCATCCATCATCTATCTCCTTATCAACGTTATGCTGCGGAATCGAGCAATCAACACAACAAAGCGATCAATCAATCAAGCTCATTTTGCATCTTCGAGGTATTGAATTATTTGGGTTTAGGTTATGCATTTCAATTGTTTGATCATTTCTATTTATAAATCCAATTTTTTTTGATATACAGGTATGATTGGGGATTTCCCATCTCTATTCTTTTTTACTCGGGAGCTACCAACTCCTTTCTGTCTACATCATTAGTGGAACGTTGCAGGCTGGTGGCTTCTAGGCAGGACATTAGGTGGGAGGTTGAGTTGGCCTCTGGGGCTAGGACGTCAGTAGATACCTTGGTTAGAGATTGCGACATCTCCTTGGGTTCCTTCACTGCATCATGTGACCTTAGGGTTATGCCATTAGTATCCTATGGTGTAGTTCTGGGTATGGACTGGCTTGCGGCTCATAGAGCCAAGCTGGATTGTCACCAGAGGACGATTAGCTGCTTAGACGATCATGGTTCACCAGTTGAGATAGTGGGCATTCAGAAGCCCACGGCTGTTCATATGATATCCGCTCAACAGCTTAAGCGCTGCATGCAAAAGTGTTTTCAGATGTTTGCTATCATGGTCAGTGACAGATTAGAGGATGAGCCTGAGGCTACCTTAGATGATCACCCTATCCTGAGAGACTTTGCCGATGTATTTCCGCTAGAATTACCAGGTATGTCTCCATGAAGAGAGGTTGATTTCCACATCGACTTAGTGCCGGGTGCAGAGCCAGTGTCTCATGCACCCTATAGGATGACTACACATGAGCTTACAGAACTTAAATTGCAGTTAGAGGAACTACTTGAGAAGGGGTACATCTGACCTAGCGTTTCACTGTGGGGCGCACCGGTTATCTTTGTGAAGAAGAAGGATGGGTCTCTTCGATTATGCATGGATTACAGGTAGTTGAACAAGGTGATGGTGAAGAACTGTTATCCTCTACCTAGGATTGACGACCTCTTTGATCAGATGCAGGGAGCCAGAGTGTTCTCAAAAATTGATCTAAAATATGGGTATCACCAATTGCACATCACATAGGTAGACATTCATAAGACTGCTTTTCGAACTAGATATGGCCATTATGATTTTACAGTGGTACCCTTCGGTTTGATGAACGCCCCTGTAGTGTTCATGAGTCTCATGAACGGGGTGTTCCGCACTTACCTAGATCAGTTTGTGACCATATTTCTTGATGATATTTTGATCTATTCACGGACCGAGGAGGAACATGTGGATCATTTGCGTTAGGTGTTGCAGTGCTTACGAGAGCAACAGCTGTTTGGCAACCTGGCAAAGTGTGCCTTCTTCAGGATAGAGGTGAAGTATTTGGGGTACATCTTATCAGGCGATGGCATCTCCGTAGATCCATCAAAGATCAGAGCGATTCAGGACTGGCCAGCACCCACCAGTGTGACTGAGGTTAGGAGCTTTATGGGATTAGCCGGTTATTACTGTAGATTCGTTGAAGACTTTTCTAGATTAGCGCATCCCATCACTTCCCTTCAGCGAAAAGGGAAAGGTTTCACTTGGATTGAGCAGTGTGAGAGAGACTTTGGGGTCCTCAAGGAGTATCTTACCAGCGCTCCCATATTAGCAGTTCTAGATCCTGCAGAGGATTTTGTTGTTTGCACAGATGCATCACTAGAGGGTTTGGGAGCCATGCTTATGCAAGGTGGTAGAGCGATTGCATACGAATTGCGTAAGCTTAAGACACATGAGCTAAACTACCCTACTCACGATCTAGAGCTTGCAGTAGTTATTCATGCTCTCGTTCGTTGGAGACACTTCCTTTTAGGTCGACGCTTTGAGCTTCATTCAGATCATCATAGCTTATAGTACATTTTCACACAGCCCAATTTGAATGCTCGCTAGCGGCGTTAGATGGAGTTCTTATGCAAGTATGACTTTGATGTCCACTACATCAAAGGGAAGGAGAACGTGGTCGTTGATTCTTTGAGTCGAAGGCGCCAGAAGATTCTGACCTTGACATTAAGGGTGGACTTGAGAGAGCGTATTCTACAGCATCTGCCTGAGGATGAGTGGTTTCTTGAGGTGCAGCAGGAAATTCAGAATTAGAGGGCCCTTAAGGGCAAATTCGCAGGATATTCCCTTGAGTCTGATGGTTTGCTTAGACATCGGTAGCGCATCTATGTACCCCATAAGGGTGATCTGCGTGCAGTGATTCTTTTAGAGGCTCATCGAGCACCTTACGTAGCACACCCAGGAGTGAAGAAGATGCATGTTGATTTGCGACAATTATATCATTGGGCTTGGATGAGACGAGACATTGCAGACTATGTTGCTTGTTGCCTTGAGTGTCAGAGGGTCAAGGTCGAGCATCAGCATCCAACAGGACTATTGTACCCTCACGAGATACCTGAGTGGAAATGGGACACCATTTCCATGGATTTTATTATTGGTCTACCTATGTCATCACGTCGCCATGATGCCATCATGGTGACAGTTGACA
Source organism: Cunninghamia lanceolata (assembly GCA_027924645.1). Classification (NCBI taxonomy): domain Eukaryota; kingdom Viridiplantae; phylum Streptophyta; class Pinopsida; order Cupressales; family Cupressaceae; genus Cunninghamia; species Cunninghamia lanceolata. Next base: position 15,691,052 of record BSBN01000233.1, on the reverse strand, counting down.
AGTTGACCAAGGTGGCGCATTTCTCACCTGTACGCATGACGTACAATGTACCATATGTGGCGAGAGTGATTTTAGATCAAATTGTCAGACTTCATGGAGTACCTTGCCTCATCATTTCTGACAGAGACTCAGTTTTCACTTTAACTTTTTGGAGAGCCTTACATCAGGCGTTGGACACACAGCTCAACTTTAGTTCAGCTTACCATCTGGAGACCGATGGACAGACAGAGAGAGTTAATCAGGTGTTGGAAGACATGCTTCATATGTATGTTATGGACCATCAATCTAGATGGGATGAGTATCTGTATCTAGTTGAGTTTGCCTATAACAATGGGCATCACAGCTCGTTGGGTATGCCTCCTTTCTAGGCTTTATACAGCAGACCATGTAGGACACCATTGAGTTGGGATCAAATAGAGGACAGGGTTGCCATTGGTCCAGAGATAGTTCAGGATATGGAGCAACAGGTTATACTGATTAGACAGAGACTTCAGGAGGCACATGATAGATTGAAGAAGTATGTCGATGCTAGGAGAACTGATCGGAGCTTCTCACTCGGTGATAGGGTATTTTTGAGAGTGCAACCGCACAAGAGTCTAATCCGTTACGGAAAGGGATCTAATCTCGCACCTCTGTTTGTAGGACCTTTTGAGATCTTGGAGTGGATAGGACCTGTAGCCTATCGTCTAGCCTTTCCACCTAGCCTGTCACGTATCCACGATGTCTTTCATGTTTCAGTTTTACGTCGTTACATCTTTGTCTTATCTCACGTATTGGATTGGAGTGCTCTTTAGGTAGAGGCAGATGGACAACTGGCTTTGGAGCCAATTCACATATTAGGTCGTCAGACGTTGGGCCTTCGAGGTCAAGAGCTGGACCAGGTTAGGGTCCATTGGGACATGTATGACATTGTCACTGGGACATGGGAGGATGCAGCGAGACTGAGGACTCTTTATCCTCACCTCTTTGATGACTTCCAGGAGGAAGTACAGTCTTAGGGGGGAGGATGTGAGGCCTACATTTTTCATTTCCATTCATGCGACTATTTACCATACTGTTGCTGATACTTTTATATTTGTGGGACTGTTGATCCCAGATTCCTAAAATTTTAGACCTTATTATGTTAAAGGAAAACTAATTTGGGTGATGTTAGATAGATGCTTGTATTAAGAGAAAACTAATTGGGTGATGTTAGATAGATGCTTGTATTAAGAGAAAACAAATTAGGTGATGTTGGATAGATGTTCATATTATAGGAAAACTAATTGGGTGATGTTAGATAGATGTTTACATTACAGGAAAACTAATTGGGTGATGTTAGATAGAAAATTGCAATGTGATTTCCTTTATGCTTATGAGAACTTGTGTTTTTTTGTGGGAATGCATGTTTTGAATTGCTTCGGCTATGATATTTATATGTGGAATTAACTTTGCAATTGAGTGTGCAGGTTTTGCTAACAAACCACAGATACTGGAGATCATCCCACACCATATGTTGTAATCCCTTGTGAAGCCGATCTAGTTCCACAAGGAACCAAAATCAACTCTGTGTTTGATGTAATGTTGTAATGTTATTTTGCATGAGGTTGAATGGGTTAGGTCTACCCTCTTTTAATTTGAATTATGATTTGTGTTGTGAGAATTGTCTTTCAATGTCATTTTTAAATTTTAATTTTTTTTAAGACCCTTTTCTTGTGTCTTAACTTGACACTGGGTGTCCTAACTAGGTTAAAGTTGACCCTGGGTTATACCCCATGGGTCTAGGGTCCCTTTTGACTTGGGTAACCCTTGGTTAACCTCTGTATGGTCACCTTAACTTCACACTAAAGTTAAGTGATGAATTTGGAGGCATGGGAGGGATTGGATGAGTGGTACCAACACTCAAGCCCATCCCTTTTCAATTCCCAAGGCTAGAGATGACTTCAAGATCCACCAATTGTGGAGGACTTGACTTCAAGTCTCTCTCACAATTGGTGAGAGTCCCCATGGAATTGTGTGGTCCTTCATGAGAGGAAAGGAAGGGGGGACATGCGTCACCCTTTCCCTCTTTAACTCCCCTTTTCTCTCCCATGTGTTGGAGAGAGGACATGTGGTAAGGGGTAAGGAAGACTTTGGGGATGGGTGAGTGACATGTGTCAACACCCATCCCTTGGGACACAATAGTAGTGGGGAGGAAGAGTGAGGAGGTGACAAGTGTCACCTCCCCATTCCTCTAAGCTCATGGATTGGGTTATTTTAATCCCACTTGGGATAGGGAGAAAGGTTGTTGAATTTTTGAAAAAAAAATTTATTAGAAATTTATTTTGGGAGAAAGGTTAGAGGGAGTTTGGTGGCTTAGATTGGAGGAGACTTTAGAGGAGCTCTACATCAACTTCATCCATTATTAGGGCTTCAAAGGTTGGTTTTCAAGGCTAAGGCCTTCCCCTTGTATTTTCAATTTGTTGCATGGTGATTGTGTGAGATGTATTTTGCTTGTGTTATACCTTATTATTGTGGGGAATGTTTAGTAGGGTGTTGAAAGAGCCTCTCCCATTTGGGAGAAAATGCTCATCAAGTGTGGAGTAGGGGAGGAGTGATCCTCCTTGAGGTCATTGCCTTGTTTTGGGATGTTGAAAGCCTTGAGGGAATTCTATGTAATTTTTGAGTAAATTTGTCACATGGCTTGAGAGCCAAAATATGAACTCCTTGGTAATTTTATTAATATGTTTGGCTTGAGGCCATGAGGAAGGGTGGCACTCTAGAGTTGAGTGTGTCCATTCTCCTACCCCTTTTTAAACTCACCTTGGTTGAGTTGTGTGTTGTAAATATACATGGGTGTGTTTGTGTTTTGGGATGTTGTTTTACCTTGTTGTGAAGTGGATTTGGATTCCCTAGGTGTCTGGATGATCTCCCTAGCTCGGGGGTGACCCTCTTGCGGGTCTACGGTAGGGAGGAGAGTAGGATGTATAGTTTTTCTTTCCCTTGTGTGTTATGCAGGTTTTCATGAAGGTTGGAGTGAAGTTGAAGTTTTCTTGTTTGGAGAAAATATTTTATTTTCCTTTACTCTTAAGGCTCCTGAGGAGAGCTTGGTCTTAGAAATAGCTTCATCCTTGTTGATTTTAAGAGGAGAACTTCTTTCTCTCTTGTTGTAATATTTGGTCTTCTTGAGTTGTGAGAAAATCCTCTTTCAATGTATTAATAGTTTTAATTATAGTGTTTATTAAATATTACCATTTTGAAATGAGTAAGGAAGAAAATTTTTTTGTTTTTAAAAGGATATTTATTTTGTTTATTACCTAATAGTTCTATTAGCAAGGTTGTGATTTAGTTGTTGTGGTAAACAAAGAAAGTTAAAATTGTTGATTTGAATTTTACCATTAAGTTAAGAGGAATGAAGAATTTTGTGTTATAAGCCAATTTTATTGTTTGTTAATTTTAAATTTGCCAAGTAGTAGAGTTGTGGGTTCAATTTTTAGTTAAACAAAGAAATTTGCAATTTAGTTTTATAAAAAAATATCTATACAAAAATTTATAACATTCCAATGAAATCATTTTAAAATAAGTTATGGTCTTGAAATAGATTTGAGTTAAACAAAAAAAATATAGGTTCATTATTCATGTGAAATGGTAGAAAAGAGAAATTAAAATTTTAATTTTGAGGTGAACTTGAAAATATAAATCTATATGGAAATCAAATTTATACTGATTTATTTTGCTCTGCCTTTCAAAATTTAATTGACAGTAGTAATTATATATATATATATATATTGGAAAATATACAGTTACAGACTTAACTAATGAGACTGTGAATTGTGTTGTTGAGAAATTGTTGTGTATATAAAATATATATATATATATACATATATATATATATATATTTAATATTTTAATAAATAAAAATACAGAGAATAAATAAAATTATAGGTTTTGGATTTGAAATACAGACAAAAAAAAATTACAAGATTGGTGCGGGTTCGAACGCCCACCGTAGGCATTGCAAAGGGTGTGGGGATCAGGTGGAGCCCCCACCCACACCCCAATAGGTGGGATGTGGGTGGGGGCTCCGCTCCCTCCTCACACCCCCATTAACACAGAGCCCCGCGGACCACCTCCTCTAGCGGCCCTTGTCACAGTCTCTGCCGCCACGACCTCCCTCCGACCACCACCACCGAACCTCCCTCTGCCTGTGCCCTCTACGGCTACCACCATTCCACCTCCCTCTGCCCATGACCTCCACATAGGTCTGCCCTTCCTCCGCCTTTCCCCCTTCTCTACGACCTTCACCCAAGCACCGCCGCCGCCCTCAATTTGACCCTGCCACAGCCACAAGGAAATTGTGTTAGGGTTTCAATATGAACCAAACAAAAAAAAATAATTTGGTAATAAAACTATATTCATATGTATATAAAGAAAATTTAATATTGTAAATCAATTAAATTATATATATATATATTTATATTTATATTATTTATTAATAATTTTGTGAAAATTTAAGCCAATTTATTTTTAAAAAGAAAAATATAATAGGGATTCAATTTGACAAGAAATATATATACATAACAATTAATTAATATATATATATATATATATATATATATATATATATTAATTCTAACTATATGAAAATTGTATTTTGGGGTTTAACGATTTTCAGAAATGAAACATCAAAAAAACGAAAAGAAAAATATGTTCTTTTATTTTAACAAAAGAAACTTAGAAATATAAATGCAAATAAGCATATATATATATATATATATATATATATATATATATATATATATATATATATATATATATATATATATATATATGCTTATTTGCATTTATATAGATATTTATATCTTTATAAATGCAATTAAGCCATCATATGCATTTCATATGTGGCCAATGTAACCTCAACCTGTAGATTGAGAAAACGCCCAATTGAGAAGAAATGAGAGAAAAAGAGAAAGAAAGATAAAAGTGAAAACAAAGAGGAGAAATTGCGTGGCATTTCCGAAATAGGCTAAGAGAACTAATTAAGATTTAACTTTTTGTTAATCTTGATTAGGGGCAAATTAATTATCAAAGTTAATGCAAACATTGAATTAAACCTAGAGCGGAAACCTAGTGGACTTCTAGCGAAGTTAGTAAGTCCTGTTTAAGTGATCTGATCTACCAAGAAATTAGGAATAATGTAAAGGATGCAGTGATAACTCTGATTGATAGAGAACTGATCTACCAAGAAATTAGGAATAATGAGAAGGATGCAGAGATAACTCTGATTGATAGAGAATGTGAAAGAGAGCAGATTAAATTAAATTTCAAAGAAATGGGAAGGAGAACAAATGAACAGGCTTTGTTGAAAATGCTAAAATTAGGAGGAGAAATTAATATTAAATTTCAGAAAACGTGAAGGAGAAGAGATGATCGGGCTTTGTTGAAAAATGTTCCATTAATATGATCAACTGTAATTTCATTATAATTAGGGAGTTGTAAGAAATTTGTTAACCCTATCAGGAAACCTCGTGTTCAAGATTAGTGTTAGTGTAATAAACCCCACTCACGCTCGAGAGGCAGTATGCCATCAGAATTTCCCAGAATGTAGGGTTTAGAAGGTTAGTAAGCTTAAGCCTCGTAGCGATGCTAACTGTGCTACAATGACCCCCTTGTTGGCCTTCTTGCATTTGGGTATGCACACGTGTGCGAATTACCCCGCTAACAACTATTTTGTTTACGCCTTAAGCGTATGCCACTGAGCACACTTACGCGTGCGAGGGGGTTTCTAGGGAAGCATGGGAAATTTTTTGATATTTCATGTCATGACCACATGTCGAATGTGGACATGACACGTGTGATGTGTGTCATGACCGCATGGGAAATGTGGGCATGACAAAGGAGATGAAGTGCTTTTATGGGATAAGAGGAGAGAACCTAAAGGAGCACATGGCAAGTTTGATTCACTTTGGAAGGGACCATTCAAAATTCATTAGGTACTAGGCCCTAATTCTTTCAAATTAGAATACCCTGATGGATCTGTTCTACCCCTGTCCTATAATTGACATGACCTTAAGTTGTATCAATTGTAAAATAGGTGTCCCCTATTTTGTACATAGTTGTTTCTTTGTTGTCATGTGCTGTCTTTTTGTTTTTCAGTTTTGGTTTGCCTCAGTCCTTTTCTTTTCATCCCTATGTTTTAGCTTGTGAGTAACCAGAGATTCTAAGTTCTCTACATTTTGTCATAAAATGCAGTCCCCAATCAGAGCCAATGTTACCCTTCTATTTACCCTTATTCAATTTTTCATAATCCTTCCTTGAGAAAACAATTGATATACCATTTTTCTTTATTGGTCAATATATTTACTCCTCAAGTCATCCCTTTGTTATTAGAAATCATTCACCTGTCGTCTTAATGTACAAAATAATTTTTAATTTTGAACCTCAGAACTTGAACCTTTTTCAAAATTCAATGGTTCATAATTTTGAAGTTCATAGTTCAATGCTCTTAGAAAAGTCGTTTATCTTTGGTCTCTCCGTAACATGATTTGTAATTTTTGAACCTTCCAATTGAACTTCATATCGGAGTTCAAAGGTTCAAAGGCTTAGTGTTTCATCATGAGATATTCTGTCATAAGCATGTCTATATATTGAGTCTTGTTTATTTCCTAAAACCTTGGTTAAGTCAAGACTTGTGAAAAATAAAGCGAGCCGACGGGAATTGAACTTGAACTTCTGTACCTTTTCTTGGTTCAAGTACAAAAGTTCATTATGTGTAGAAGTATAAAGGCGGAAGACTAAAATGGAGAAAATCAACCGGAATGGAATATATTCAGGGCACTTTATGAAGTGAAAAGTTTTAACTTATAAAGATCAAGAGTAATGATTACAAATCAAGGTCGTGTGCGGGTATCACCTGTAATTAATGCATGTGTCAGAATTTACGTCTTATCAAGTAAATTCAACATGAATTGATCAGTTTAGTAATTATGCGACCGGATTTTATGCCCTTTATCAAAAAATGAATAGGCCAATTTTAGCAGTAAAACACATAGGGTGGCACAAAAGGAGAACAACACTGGAGGTAACAGATTTTTTGACTCAATTTAATAGAGAATTCAGGCCTGGTAAAAGGTGAGTTTCAACTTTTCTCATAGTTGTTACTATTTCTTTGTTGGAAAAGAAGAATCATTTTGAGTTTCTAATACTGTTAAGTGGTCCAAGCATTTTCTGTTCTGTTTATTCAAATTGTAGTCATCAAAGCTGCCTGTCTTGGTTCTGAACATGGTTCAAGCCTTGTTTGTTCTTTGCCCGAATATGGGGATACATTTTTAGCTTAGTATGATTTAGAGGATTTTAAGGAAAGAGCTAAAAATCCTACATCTACACCCACGATGGAAAGGATAGTGGAAAGTGGCCTAATTGAAGCTGTGGCTTTCGCCACAGCCGTATAATGCCATGATTTAATTCTTGAATGCATGAGCAAATATGACCCTCAGAGTAGATGTATTAGAGATGTGAATGGAGATGTATTGCTACCTATTAATAGAGAAACCATAATGGTTGTGATGAAAATCCTGCCCAAGGAGCCATACTCAGATCTTAACATTATTACCTCTTATAGTTATTTTTCATTGAAGAAGACAAACTACAAGAGTGTAATTGCAAGAAATTAGCTGCTAAAGTTCCCAAAGGGAGGTTCAAGGTTGCCCAGATCATTAACTAGGGAACATATGATACCAGAAGTAAAAGATATCATGGTGTTGTTACATAGATTAAAGGGTAGTTCTCAAGCGTTCTATTGGGAAGATTGGATGTATTTCTTTATTCAAGTAATTCTTCAAGGAGAACAATATCTAGACTAGGTTGAGATCATAGCATAATGCTTACATCAGGGTTTGAGCAATCACCTAGGAAATAAAAACTTTTACATGTCTTCATATCTTTTCTGTTGCATGGCATCTACAAGAGAATGGGGAGGGTTACCTCATGCACCATTAATAGAAAATATCAAAATTTATGATTATTATTCTCACTTACAAATGCAGAAATGCTATGAAAATTATAAAAGGGTTAATGATGTTTTCATTGGCAGGATGGTTTATGAACTGACTGGGAATGTTAATAACAGAATGTCTAATGAAGCCATGCAATTAATTAACATTTATGGTAGCCATTTCATTCAGTTTCCCAAATTTACTTACATCAGAGTTGGAGGTTTTGAAGGTAAACCTGTGAAATTGCCTAGATATGCCTTTGACCGCTTTGTGTTAATTGAAGTATGTAGGCAGTTGACCCATATAGACAAGAAATTCTCGATGAAAAGGGAGTCAGGTTTATCTTTTCCTGTTGAACTTGGTCATTATTCATGTCAGTCAGTTTCTGATTAGAGGTGGGTCTGGAATAGTTTAATTTACAGTATTATAAGACCAAGCCTAAATTTGATAGCAAGGGTTTTGTTAAAGACCATCTAGATTTTGGAGGAAGATTTTCACACATTCCCCAAATAGAGGACTACTAGGAGGATTGCTCAGATGAATTTGAAGTCAGAAAAAGGCTTTGGTGCAGATTTTCTCTAGGGCAAATAGTTACTCTTAATTTGAAGATGAATATTATTGATGTAACAGATGACAGGGAAAATGTGGTTGATCCTCAGTATGAATAGGTGAAGTAGTTACCTATTCTAGAAGTTGATTGGAATAGGGATGAGGAAGATTGGATTGAAGTTAAGACCCTCCCTATGATAAGAAGAACTAAAAAATGGTTAAGAGAACAGAGGCTAGGAAAAGTTCAAATTGAAGATCTTCAATAGAGTGCATCTATCGATGAATCACAACCTCCTGTGAGCTCTTCTAATCAGCTTATTAATATTTGTGATGCAGGTACTTCAAAGTCAAAAGTTAAAAAGGGTTTTGGCTTCATGAAGTCCAAGAAAACCCTTGCGAACAGTTTGCCTACCCGCACCACCAGGTCAAAGACTAAGAGCAAGAAGAAGAAAGGATTTTCAGAAAGAATAATTGTAGACCTGAATACTGAAGAAGATTCAGATGAAATAATGAGTGATCAAGGTCCCGATTCATCAATGGCAGAAGTAACCAATACAGATCAACAGGTAGAGATCACTTTGGATTCTACCAATTTAATGATATTACCAAATGCACCTTCTGAGCAACCTACCCCTGATAAAGAGATTCCAATCACTACTCCTCAGTGGTTGGAGAGTTCATTCAGTAATAAAAGGAAAATAGTTCCATTTTATTTACCATTAGAAGACATGGTCAGCAAATGTCTAGGGAAGACTCTGAAATCTAAAAAGCTAAAAAATCACTTCCAGGGTAGATGTTGATCACAATATAGGAAATTGGAGTGCAGAGATAGCTCGGGAAGTTCAAAATCCCACAGCCCAAGATTTTATAGTGGAAAGAATAGACCTTGGAATTGCATCAAGAGCTGCAGATGTACACCACCTTGAAGTATCCACTAAAAAGATAGTAAGTCAAACGTGGAAAGACAAAAAAGATAAAAAGGAATTGAAATATGCATTGCATTTTCTAGCTGAGTACATTGATGCCATTCACAATCTAGGTCCTCAGCCTATCTCTTAGTTACCCAATCAGAAAATGCTTGATCAAATACACAGAAATAAGATGGTAACAAAGGTGTTTGATGATTGGATGGATGGTATAATCCAAAAGGGTACCAAATACATTTATGATTTGAAGGATATATATGATGAAACCCTGACCACTATCGAAGATTTGAAGCTACAAAACACGTCATGGGAAAAAGATGAAACGAAATGGATGAGTGTAATTAATTAGATGATTGAAGTTCAAAAGTATGGTGTGATGAATTTTTTATCAGAGAAGAATGTAGCAAACCTAAATGACAATATGTTATATGTATGCAGAAAAAATATTGAATGGAGAAACTCAGTGTCAAAACAAGGTCGAATAGAATTTACAAAGCTAATTAAGGAGATAACCAGTTTACCTAGGCTTTGCATCATGATTTAGAATGTATTGATGTAAAGTATTTGAAGGATGATGGCAAGCCAGAAAGATGTCGATACTGTTATACAATATTTCAAAGAGAAGATCAGCTTTGTTAAAGAAAATGAAAATCTGATAAGTGATGGTTTCTCTCAAGTATCAAAAGTGGAATCGCTGCTTCATCTTTGTGTTGATGCACTTCTAGAACATGTGGAAAAATTGGCTAACATTCAAAAATAAAAAGATGTTTGGAAGGCACGAGTTAAGCATATTGGTATCCCTAACTTCCCGATGATTTAGGAGTTTGTTGCTGCGTTCAAGGAATGGAAGAGGCAACATGTCTCTTCAGCAGAACAGAGTAAATTAGGGGATTCCAATGTGCTATCCCAGTTGTGATCATGGAAATATAATCTTTTTATTTAGTTACTTAGTTTGAAACTATGTTGGAAAGCTCTATCTTTTTAATTAGTTTTAAAAACTAAATCCTAGTAAGGGTCAAAGTTTTTTTAACTTTGAGTTTAAAGAATAGTTACAAATACAAGCTATATATATATATATGTTTTGTTAGAGACATAAGAAGATATATAGAAGGTCTGAAAAGAAATTTGGAATTTTTTTGCCGGACTTCATGTTTATAATGTATGTGATGTTTCCCTCAATTTTCACCTATGAATGAAAGGAAAGAATGGTTGTTGCAGACTTAAATTTTTGTGTTTGAGTGCATGAAATTGAGTTTCTGTGCGAACTCTTGTTTCAATGTGGTAATTATTCTTTTGTTGAAAGACTCATCATATATATCTTATCATTTATTGGTTCACAAAAATTTAATGAAGACATATATATATATATATATATATATATATATATATATATATATATATATATATATATATATATATATATTTGATCATTGTTAAAGATAGAATCTGTCTGTTCTGTCACAGAATTATTTCATAGAAAAGAAAAGATATCACATTCATAATGTAGTGATGTGTGAATGTTAGTATGCCTTTAAATGCTTTTTGGTTAAAAGTATATCCAGATGTTAGAATAGTTCAAATTCATTGAAGATCTTAAAAAAGGGAGTTGTACCTTAATTCAGAGGGAAATTATTTATGATAATTTACCCAATTGTTGTTTAACTTATTTGTTTTGAAAAGATTGGGTTATAGAGTCAAAATAAAATATTATCGGATCAAGACAAATCTGTTAGCCAACGCACTAAACATTGCGTTAAAACTTTGCCTCATGTGATATGTCTTGTCCTAGGCCATTTCCCCGTAAATCTGGTCACCACTATTTCCTCGCTTTTGCCCTTAGGATTTTGCAAAATGGAATTTGCACTAGTTTTGGGTGTCACGTGACATGTCCAGTGACTGCCATTTTCCCTGCCATCTTGTGAGGGCCATTTTTTTTGACAAACTTGGAATCTTGCCTTACACCCATGCATTAAGCCTTAGCACTAAAACATCCCATCACATGACATATCCAGTGACCCCCAACAATCTCGCTTTTTGCCAAAAAGGGTATAAAAACATGAAATAAAAGTTTCCTACCAGATCCAAATGGGTGTAGAAACATCCCATGCCACCATAAATATGAAATGGGTGGTTGAAAATGATGAATAAATTAAGAAAATCATGGGAAAACACCAAATTTGTGAAGTTGTCCACATGGCAACAAAATTGATAATTGAGTTGTCCCTGATTGATCCACGACCGCAAATGAATATATTTTGATCTATCTTGACTGAAAATGATTTGTTTATGATGAAATTGATGTTTAAGATTATGGATTGTAGGTCTGAGAGGATGAAGCAACTAGATGGAGCCACCATGAAGGGTGAAAACCCAGAGATACCCTGCTGACCCAGACATGAAGAATCATCATTCTATCAGCCAAACCATTTATGTACCTACTAAAGGAAGTTAGTATGATGTCAAAGGTGATGGAAATAAGCCCTAAAAGCTGGAGGATATAGGAGATCAGGCCTACATCATTATTGTTCCTACAGAACCTGTTCAGTGTTCAGGACATGTTCACATTTGTCCCAACCATCCAGTCATCCAATGCTCAATCCAGCAAGCCTCCAGTTGGACATGCCTTCATAAAAAATGTGCCACATACACCTCTTGACCAGTCAACACATTGGAAAAGTGATTTGTCTCATTAGACAACTCGATAAGTGTCTATTTCGTCTTGTTCTCATGAGTTGATAAATTGTAATTTCATCTTTTTCCTAAAGGACAAAGTTAATTCCAAGATTGTAACTACCCATCGACCAAAATTAAATGGTGTCAAATCTAAGCCCTTGGTGTTGGTTTAATCCTCACCGTTCATTAAAAAACTCAGTATGCCTGCCCATCTATAAAAGGGTAGTCATTTTCTCTCTTTTTAAGATTGAACAGTGAATTGTTGAGACTGCCAAAATTTTGACCAATACAAAATAGGTTTTATAGGTGTTTCTGGAAATTGTGTCTATGTTATCTTACTTTGGATTTCATGGTTCATTTCAATATGAAATTAGATGAAGTATGGTTGCAATGATGAATGTATGCTTTGATATTTGATGAATGCCCTGGTTCATACCATTTGTTTCTTGTTGATTGTAAGTAGCTTTACATGGTTAGCCTAAACCTCATTAAGTGAATTTAGTTCGATTGCATGACATTGATTGAGTTGCACCAGTAATTGGGTGTTTAATGAATGTATGTGATTTGAAAATCTCAAGTTACCTTTGAAGATTGCATCATTTCTATAGCATTGTGGTTACAACCTGGTTAAATAGAAATTGATTTATTAAGGGTATTTGTCTATCTATTACATTTCATTCTAGTTGTGATTTGTCCTTAGGTTTTGATGCACGAGCACTTGGGCGCACGTACAATCAACATCACCCAAAAAGATTTTTCAACTATTTATTTTAGTTTTGGCTTGCTTTGGTCTTGTTTTGGTCTCTCACAATGTTGGTGACACTTGGTGTGATTAGATTTGTGAGAATTTATTTTTCACCATATGTTTGTTTTCGACACACATTGACAGCTTTAACAAAAATGATTGTTTGGTTGGATTGACAATGTTTGATGACAAATCCTCTTACAAGCATAATGTTGATTCCGTCCTAGATTTGATGCCAAAAATTTCACCATCATACGCCTTATGGTTTTGGAGATATAATAGTTTTGCGACTTACGCTGGCAGTTTGGTGAAACATTGAAATTTCAAGTTTCATGAGGTTTTATGCAGAATGCTTTGGTGGAAGTTTGAAGAATACTAAGATGATCACCCCTATTAGTTTTCATGAGATTTTGAACACCTGGTGAAGAGATGTTGCAAAATTTGATATTCATCTTTTTAGTCGATTGATGGATGGCATGGTTTGCTTCTATAAAGTTCTTAATCCAGATGCAATTTCATATTTACTCTTGTTCAACAAAGTCAAAGTCCAAACCTCTTGGAACCATATGATCTTGAGCACCAATATTACTTTGCTAGTATAATAACTTTTGACAACGTGGAAGAAAGGAGAATTTCCAACATAACATATCCAAAATTCTACATAATCCAACGCCAAATTGAAATTTGTGTGGGCTGTGGGTCCCATTACTCTTCATATAATTAAATTTTGTCAAAAGGCATGCATCGTTATGATATTTTCCTTCTATTTAAAAAGAGAATTACCATATCAACATGGAAGTCTAAAGGGCACAATTAAGAAGAAGAAGAGTCTTCTTTTGAAGCTCATACAATTGGTAGGAGAGTTATCTTGTATTCCATTCTAATGGAATAGAAGCCAGATTGAATAGTAGATATTGCTATCACAAGAGGTCAGATGTTGACGCTTTACCTTTTACTTGTGTGGGGAGGTAAAATTGACTTTTAAAGTTTCTTTTTCTTCTCAGAAACTTGACACCTCAGATTGCCACATAATAGAGAGACAACCAATTTTCTTAATCAAAGAGGGAGTGAATGTGGCGTTACAGAAATTGAAGTCTGTACTAAGTGCGTAGCATGGAGAAGAAGTTGGTCGTACGGAGAAACAACACCTTGTTTGAAGGCAACAAGAAATTCAAAGTATTTTTATATCTTGTAAGAGGCATGGAATAAGTTGGAGAGGCATTTAAACCAGATATAAAAATATACAGCCTTAAGATAATTGAAAGAAAACCGGTAGACTCTTGATTGTTTTTAAAGGGAATACTAGAGGAAAAAAAACCACAGGGAGCACCAACGCCATGCAAGGAGAGTAAAAGAAAGAGGAAGCGCCATAGAAATGATGGGGTACATCTAGTAGGGAGATAGAGAGGCATGCTAAGGAATGAGGTTCGATTTGGGGAGAAGACCAACAACAAATTGAAGGAGGAAATAAAGAAAGGCTGCCATAGAAGAAGATATGGAGTTGTGAGGCCATGAGAGGCCACAAATGCAAATAGTAATTTGTTGCAGACTTTTATATCCCTATTATTTTTGTAAAGAAGTCCAATACAATCGTGAGTTCAGTGGTTTTGTTGTATTCTAGTTTGTCAGTTGTGGTTTTGTGTTTGAGTGAATGCTTGTGTGAGAGAGAAGGGTGTTATCTGTTTGCTTCAAGTGGTATCATTATTTTTTAAAGAAGTCCAATACAATCGTGAGTTCAGTGGTTTTGTGTTTGAGTAAATGCTTGTGTGAGAGAGAAGGGTGTTGTTTGTTTTCTTCAGGTTTTATATCTATCTCCTTACCTTTTAATCCTTTTGCATTTTCTTTTACAAACATTTGTTAGATTTAGGGTTTTAAAGCAACATTTATATAACATATCTATTGATAAGTTTCAGACTTAATAGTCTGCATCACTTAGGGTTTTTGTATACATCTTGTCGTTAAAGTTTTACAAACCCTCTATTGCATGTAAGTCCCCTTGGTTGGAACAAAAAAGTACATATCCACTAAGTAATCTTGAAAGCCAAGACCTGACAGTATAAACCTTGGGGTAGTCATATTCTACAGTTTGGCATATGATTCCTTTCAAGAGAGGTGAGATACCTTGTGTCTTACCTACATTGTTGCATGCTAAAAACACAATCAACACTACAAATTTAAGGTTGTATTCCTAGTGGCCATGAACAGAGCCTGATTACTTCAAGGCTCATGGCCTCTATTGGCTACAAAACAAGCTTCAATAAAGATTTTATATACAAAGATAAGTGTTTATCAGCCATTAAGAGGCTTGAGGTCATATGCATAATAACACAATAGAGTGATAAACTAACAGCCTCATATAGGCACAGGATAGTTAATTTCAATGGCATCAAAGAGGTGTAAAACAGACTCTCAGAAACCACGATAACTTTACTATAGCCGTGGTGGTTTTATAGTGGCTAAGGTAGTCTTCTATAGCTTAAAGTATATGTAAAAACTTAGATGTTTCTCTATTCAATCTTAAGTAATAAGTAAGGGTTTGATGATATAGATTGTGGCAAGAGATACATTATCTACTACAGTATTCTTTTCAAGTAAAGATGTAACATCTACGAGTTTATTCTCTATAGTTGTATATTGTTAAAACACAAGTATAAAAATATCTCTCTCCAAAGTTTGTTCTCTATAATCATATTCATCTATGTGTGGTTTTATGACAACTCTGTATGATCATACAATATAAAAAATAATATTGTTTGAATACTAGAAATATTCACTAAAGGTAGGTATCCTTACTTTCAAATATTGATGGTTTTCCATGAAGCCTCCTATGCTCTCCAAGCTCTCTCTTGCCTCTTTTCCCACTTTGAATGGTATACTCCCATAGACTAGTTCAAATGCCTCATCTACCTCCATACCACAACCTTTAAGAGGCTTACTCTCCACTACATGCCCTCCTAAAACCACGGAGATCCTTCCTTAAATTAAGCCTAAAAATAGTCTACGATGGCATGTAGGTTGAAGGTGGAGTGACTGATCATTAAGACCACTCCAAAGCTAATCAATAAGATTCTGCTTATTCTCCCAAACCATCATGGAGTAGAGGAAGTCGACCACCACAACTCATATGAAGTGGTTTGCATTTAATTTGCAAGCATACCATGTTCTCATGAGAGTTTATCGACTACATTACAATAGGTTAAACTTAATAATTTACATTATATATATATATAGGTTTACTACAACATATACTTAAGTTGTTTCAAACACTCAACAAGATATGAGAGTGGGGTCGAGGTATTCTCCCCCTCTCATAATCACTTAATGCCAAAATAGATGGGTTATTTCCAATCAGAAAATACCGATAATGAAATAATATAACCACTAATAAAAATATTTACTCTTGAATATAAACTATATTCATAACACACACAAATTAATGACTATCGACCATTCCTTGTCGATGGTCAAACTATACTGACTTAGCTTTCGACAAAACCTAAGCTTAATAGATCTAATTGACAATTGATAATTATCGAGTCAACACCAAACTTAGACCAATTTGATCAAACACAACTTACCAAAACCAATGAAAGTTCACTAAACTATGAAAGCATGAGAATTAGATGACAACCAATCTGTTCTATCCATACAACTATTCTCTTCTCTTTGATGATGCTCTCCCTCTCTTTCTCAAAGGGTGGAAAACCTATTTCCTGGTTACAACTTGCAATCACCCAATTGGGATTAGTGTATCATTAGTCAATTCATAAACCTTGTGAAATCATAACATCTTATAATCACAAGTCTAAATTCAAAACATATAAAAACAAACTAATGATATCATTGATTTACCCTAACATTTTCTCATAACGTCAAATCATTAATTTATGCATAATCAACTACTAATTACGTGCATGTAAAAAGTAAAACATAGTCAAAATTTGGGATGTGACATATCTCCCTGCATAAGATTCATCATCCTCGATGATCCAATGTATCCAAAACAATAAAATAGAGTTTTTGTTCAAATTTGAAAAGCATAAAACAAATGGGGAAATCTCTGATAAAAACCATGGTAATCTTCCCATGTGGCACTATCCTCTACATACTGGTCCCATTGGACCTTGCATTGAGTAACCTCTTTGTTACACAAGCGGAGCTTGCAAACTTCAAGCACTTTGAGAGGCTCAATCATGACCACTCCTGGGTCTTGTACTTGTAAAGCATTCCAATCAAGAATATGATTATCACCTGCTATTTACTTTTTTCAAATATGAAACATGAAAAAATTATGCATCCTAGAAAGAGCCAGTGGTAGAACGATTCTATAGGCAACCTTATTGATCACTTCGAGAACTTCAAAGGGTCCTACAAATCAAGGAGCTAGTTTGGAAAACTTTCCAAACTTTAAGGAACTCTTCTAAGGTTTGACCCTCAAAAGAACTTTTTTTCCAACTAATAATTGCCTTGGTGTACACTTGGCATCAGCGTAACTTTTTTGTCTATCATTTGCTTCTGCCAATCTGTTTCTGCTCATCTTGATCTATTCTTCCATTTCTGATAACATTTCTAAACCAATGCTAATCCTATCTTCTAGATTATCACAGCTTATAGGAGTTAAGCATCTTCTTCCTGTAGGAGTACAATCAACACTGAGAGGGGGGGTGAATCAGTGTTGATACACAAAAACCAATTTTTTATTTCCTCTCTAGAATTGTCAATAAGATTTGTCTGAATTGAAACAATTATCAAAAGCACATTCACCAAATCTTCAATTATATAGGACACATGAAATAATGCAAATCATCAACACAAGAAATTATCCAAGACATCAACACAAGAATTAACGAGTGGAAAACCCCCCTGGGGTAGAAAAACCACTCAAACTGCCTCACTGGCTTAAGTATAAAATCTTCAACTTTACAAAGTCTCACTGACTTGTGATTGCCTCACTAGCATACAGAAAAGTCTCACTGACTTATATCAATGCCTCACTAGCATAACATACAGAGGTCTCATTGACCACAAGCCTCACTGGCATAGGAAGGTCTCACTGGCATAGAAAGGTCTCACTGACAAATTCAATTGTCCTTATCAAAATAATGTGCAAGACATGATTACTTCTCAATCTGATTTGCACCATTCATGATCTTTCATCTCTGAGCATACTCAACCCAATTTGCATACTAGTCTCATTATCTCTGTTCAATCAATTCACAATTCATTCACCTAATTATCTCTGCATAACAATTCACTTGATACACCATCATTGTCTTCAAGGTTCAATATGAAAAAATGTTGCAACAAGGAGATTATCATTTCTACATAATGGTCCTCACATCAACTCTCTTCAGCTCAATTTTCACTCTCCAATAAACATCTGATGACCTTGTCATTCTCTATATTTACCCCTGTAAAACATAATCTCATACATACAAAAATCATCTGTATCTTCTCAAGGATGTCTTCAATTCACACACACTATCAATGTACCTGTAAAAACATTATATGCAATTTGAATATCCTTTCACATTCTCTGAAAACAAAGTTATCTTATTCAATTCGCATCTTCCCTGTAAATTTCTCTTCTTCAATGATTTTATTTATCCTCCTGCAAAATAATAATTCATTCTCCTGAAAAGAAAAAAATTATATACAATGTTATGAAAATTATCTTTCATATTCCCACTCAAAAAGATTTCATCTTCTTCCATCTTCTTTTCACCTTCCTATAAAAATCATTTCCAAACAAAATAAGATCATATAATATTAAATCCCATTCAAAAACTCTTCATATTCTCTTCTCTCTGCAAAATATCTTCAATCTGCATATTAGACCTCCAAAAATCAAATCACAATGAAATGATATTTCATATTCCTCTTCAGTAAAAAAAAAACTTTCAATTTTCTTCTCTGCAAATATAAATATTCTCCAATCTGCAAATATTGTCTTCAAAAATCTATCAATACAATATATATATTCAAAAATATTCTCCAATATAGAAGAATGTCTTCAACCAAGAGAGAGATTCATATGTGTTTCAAATAGAAACATCTTAAAAACTTCTAACACAAAAAACTTCTAAAAAATATACTTCAAACGGGCACAAAATATCCTTTAAAAAAACTTTCTCCTTATTTATTTCTCTGCCACGAGATGATTTAGAAAGAATAGAAACAAATCTCTAAAAGATAGCACATAGATCTGCCTTATTTTTAAATGACTAAATATAGCCTTATCTGCGGTTTAAATACGGCCACAAGCATGTCAAAGTGCTTTGTTGAGGGGAGGAGATCGAGTTTAAATATGGACCATTGATAGATCAAAAATGTGCTCCACATAAATTTAAACAAGGCTGTTGATTTTATTTGGGTGCCCATTCTTTTAAAGATAAACTTGTAATAAAGGTAAAAGCCCCTTAGGAGACGGTCACACCAACGACTCCAAACCCCTTTAGCAGGTCATCACTTAAGTGATGACCTGTAATAACAGGTCACTATCTTGTTATAACAAAAAGAAAAATGGGCTTATGACGGGCAGTGAAGAATATGACATTTAGAAGCTTTAAACCAGAAACTTAGAATTAGCAATTTCAATACCCCTTTTTTTTATCTACCCATATCTCTGTCCACATCTTCTCTTCATATCTCTGCCCTTCATAACAAATGTCAATCTCTGCCCATATGTGCATCCTCATTAACCTAAAAACTTGTGACATTCTAAATTACCAATCAATAAACACCATCAACTAATTGCATCAACCTTGACAAACTCATTGTTTACATATTTTCAAGACATGACATTAACACCAAGACATCAATAACAAACAACTTGAGTGAAAGACTTCAATCTTAATGTCTTGACATCACTCCACCAAAATAACACATTCACAGCCTTGTCTTATGGGCATAAAATGATGGTCAATCAACTCATGATGATGAAAAAAAACTCCTTATGCAAGTATAAATATAAACCAGCTCATCACTCCTCATAACTCCTAATTATGACATTACAACACACATCATAACTTGTGCTTGAAACAGAAAGCATCCACCACATAGAATGATCTTGATGTTCTGCATGCATCATCATTGCTTGAACTCTTGCATGATTAATATCATCCCCTAAACCATCTACCATAAATATGAAATGAATAGCCTCTTTGAACACAAGTTTCAAACTTTTGTCAACTTTATGAACCCAAGATAACCTCAACAAGATGAACTGAAACAAAATCCTCTGACATGAAGTATGAGCATCAAACCTTATTCATTATGACTTGCATTTCATTATCCAACATAGAGATGAGAATAGATAAACTATGGATAAACACCATCATCAAGACACTATCACTGAATGTGAATTCTGTCATGTCATGAAACACTTGACATGAAGATCAAAACATCTATTGTGTCTTGGACAACATGAAGACCATCAAATGAACTCCGATATCTATGAACTCATGACAAACAACTCAACACCTTTTTGATATCAATGACAACCTATCTCCATCACTTCCATGCAATGCTTCAAATGGAGCCATCCTAATAGCAAAATGATAGGAGTTATTATATATGCAAACTCTACAAGCGGTAGATATTCTTCCCGCTTGTATTGTTGATCCATGCATTACATCCACAACAAATCTTCTAGTACTTGATTTACCCTCTTAGTATGACCATCTATCTTAGGATGATAAGCCAAGCTTATATTGAGTTGAGTTCCTAGCATTGAGAACAAAGTTTGCTAAAATCTTGACATCGTGCATGCATCTCTGTATGAGATAATCTTCTCAAGAACTCGATGCAATCTAAACACTTCTTGCACAAACTTGCGAGCTAAAACTAGTGCTCCATCTGTTAAATTCCTAGGTATAAAGTGAGCTACCTTGGTGAGTTTGTTCACCACCACTAAAATAGCATCATATCTATTTTGAGACATTGGAAGGCCTTGCACAAAGTCCATACTAATGACCTGCCACTTCCACTCTGAAATTTCATGTGGATATAGAAGTCCTATTGGATGTTGATGCTCAACCTTGAATCTCTGGCACTCTAGGAAACTTGCTACAAATCTTGCAGCGTCATTCTTCATTCCTTTCCAGAATAAAGAAGCTTCACATCGTCTAGGAGTTTGGTTACTCTAGGATGACCTTAATATGGTGTGGAATGAACTTCTTTCCACACAAGGTTTCTCAATTATATAGAGTTAGGGACATACATCCTTCCTCTGTATCTTAAAAGCCCATCTGGTTCAAAGTAGAACCCCTCATACCTTGAGTCTTAAAGATTTACTGTGAGAGTCTGCTTAACTTTCTCATAATACTCATCACCTGCAAAATTTTGTAACCCTAAATCCTTGAAATTTAAGTGGATAGAGACAATTGATGAGATATGCCTTCGTCGACTCAAAGCATCTGCTACTCAGTTCTCTCTGCCTTTGATATAAGTTATCTCAAAGTCATAGTCAGAATATTCAATTCCAACCATCTTCTTTGTCAAGCATTCAGATGAGGTTGGGTAAATATATACTTAAGACCTTGATGGCCCAACTTCAATTCAAAAGGCTTTCCTAGCAAATAGTGTCACCACACTTGCAAAACATGCACAACTGCTGCTAACTCTAAGTCATGAGGAGCATAATTTTTCTCATATGCTCTCAGCTTTCTAGATTCATAGGCTACCACTTGCCCATTCTACATAAGCACTACTCCAAAACCTTCTCCTGAGGCATCAGTGATTACAACAAATTGATTTTTTGGATCAGGAAATCTCAATATTGGTGCAGTTATCAACCTCTCTTTAAATTGATTGAATGCCTCCTAACATTTTTTGACCAGTCAAAACACTTTCCTTTTCTCTGAAGTGAAGTGATTGGGTTTGCAATCTTAGAAAAGTTAAAAACAAACTTTCTATAATATCCAACTAACCCCATGAAACTATGCACTTCATGCACATTCTTTGGCATAGGCCACTCAAGTATAACTTTGATCTTTGCAGGGTCTACTGAAATTCCTTTAGCTGATATTATATGTCTCAGATATTGTATCTCTTTCTGAAAGAAAGTACACTTAGAAAGTTTCCCATACAACTTCTGTTCTCTCAGCTACTGCAGAACTAACCACAGATGTTGTAAGTGCTATTTCTCATTCTTAGAATAAATAAGAATGTCATCTAGGAACACTAGAACAAATTTATCCAAGCAATCTCAGAAAACACTGTTCATCAAATTCATGAATGTTGCAGGGGCATTTGTTAGTCCAAAAGGTAGAACTATGAACTCATAATGTCCATACCTTGTTCTAAAATTTGTTTTATGAATATCTTCATCTTTAAATCTTAGCTGATGATATCCAGATCATAGATTGATCTTAGAGAACACTGGTGTACCACGCATTTGATCAAAAAATTCATTAATACGCAGTAGAGGATACTTATTCTTTATCGTTGCTTTGTTGAGCATATGATAGTCTATACACAGATGCAAGGTTCCATCCTTCTTTTTTATACTTCCCAAGGTGAAACACTAGGTCTAATCAACCCTTTAGCCAATAGCTCCTAAATCTAGGCTTTAAATTCCATCAACTCCATAGTAGTCATACGGTATGGTACCTTTAAAAGTGACTCAGATCCAGGTATTATATTAATAGATACATCAAAAGCTCTTTTCAAAGGTAACCCCAGAAGTTCATCTGGGAAAACATCCTGAAAATCTCAAAGGAAAGAATAGTTCTCCAAGGGTACCTTTTGTTTACTAGGATCCTCTTCTATTTCCATTTTGACTACAAATATTTGACATTCTTTTCTCCTATCCCTCTTCAATTGCATAGCAAAGATTGGTATGATCTTGACTTCTCTTTGTGTGTCTTGCAAAAAGACTGTGTTTCCTACATCGTCTAGACACTCAACTATTTTTGCAAAATAGTCAACATTGGCCCTACATCTCCATAACCAATTTATTCCTAAGATAACATCATAGGAACCTAGGGGGCTACAAAAAAATTCACCTCAATTGGAAAACTAGGAAAATCAAGCTTGGCTTCAAACAGTTACTGCTCTACCTAAGTTTTATTCTGATTAACATATTCAACTGACTACGGTTTAGCCATATATTGATGCAGAGCTACCACCACTAAGGGGTCCCACAAACTACTTAGGGGAAGAAGATGTATTGGATGGCAGGGCAAAATAGGACTTTACGCCCTTATGGACCTAGCTGCTCTATTGGTCTTCTTGAAGGATATGACTGTCCTCTTTTTGTCCATGGTTCCAACACTAAACAACACCACCACCAATTGGTTCATACACATGGGCTCTTTCCCAAACCTTCTATGGATGCTAGACCACCTATGTCTAACTGGTCAAAGCTCACAAAATCACCCAAATGCTCAGGAAATAATTCCTTGTACCCTTTCCTTCACAAGTTGACTGACTTCCTTGTAACCCTCAAAAAGGGACTGTCAAGTGATAACTTTTGATATTGACCTCCAAACAGGACTGTGATGGGCTTTTTGAGTACCCATTATCAATTTCTACAACATATCAAACATGCAATAGTGGGTCCTTTGGAACACAAACCTCAAATTATGACTGTACCAATTTCCAACTAGGGTTAATTAGGTCAGTTTTACACACCAAGTACACACAAACTCAACTCCACCCTTCTAAATCCTATTCCAAGGTACCCAATGGGATGCAAATAGATAGATCACATAGGTTTTGGGAGTCTTAGGACATTCCAAGTCATCCTATGATCAAACCTCCACCCTACCAAGGCTAGTTTGTCTAACACATGATGCTATTAGGCCCCAATGGCTCCAAACATCCACTCACACCTATCCCTTGCTCCTGCACACAAAACCCAATTGAAAACACACCAACCTAATTCCATTCCACCCATTTTGGGGCTCCAACATAGATGGAATGGATTAGGAACCCATTGATTTCAGTAAAACCTCAAGCCAAGGGTTTAAGACCAACCTACACAAAAATAGTGATAAAATGTCTCTAAGTTAATGAAATTCCTTCAAACTTGAACCAAATGAAAGCTTAAACTAATCACTCCATGATTTCAGACACTTTTCCCTATGACAATACTATACAGCTTCACTCAGTACGTTGGAACAACAAATAAGATAGAAAAATTAGAAATACAAGGCAGCAAGTAGTATTTTCTTTATTTTCTTCTTTCCAAACTTCATCAAATCCACCCCCACGACATGTGAGAGGTAAAAATATATATGTTTACAATGAATTCCATGATTTCAAGACTCCCAATTCGTGGGAAAACCCAAAAAGAAGGCATTAAAAGCCTGTCCACCCTGACACCCAAAATAGATTGTCCTAAACTATAGGAAACAATAGACTCCACTAAAGTAAATGCCTATTCTAAGCCTCCACTACAAGATAATGCCTTTAGTAAGCTTTATTACATTATTTTAAAACTCCACTTAGTCTCAAACAAACAAAAAAATTCAAAAATTTGACTAAAACAGCCTAGGTGCCCTGCACCAGGTTGTTCGTGATCTATTCTCTTCATCGGACAGAGGGCAATGACTTTTTATTGTGTTCCTTTGTTGTATGCCTATATGGTATTTGTGGAAATATATTTTGTATTGCATATAGTTGACATTGTATGCCTATATGGCTATTTTGTATATATGTTATACGTGTATCAACAAATATTGATGTATGCCTATATGGATATTTGGTTAATACAAATCATTTTTGTTGATCATTATGTAATATGGATAGGTGCAGTGTAGATCATTTTTGTATGCCTTTAGGTTTCAAAGTTTAATTGTCAAAGAATCCATCCCAATTGATGATAAGAGAATTTGAGTTTTGGGTTGAAAGTTTTAGTCTCTCAAAACTAGACATGCTCGAGAAAATAGAGAAAGGAAGATTGGTCCTGTGTGCTTGTTTTTTTAATGTTTGAATTGTATGTTGTTGTATGGTATTACTTTTGTGTTTGTGTGTGTTCAAATGCGTATTTGAATTGTTATTTTATGTATGTTTGGATACTTGTGTTGTACTAAGGTTAAGATTCTTGTAGTATGGGATGCATATAGTTCTACCTTGGGCATGTGTTCTTAGTAAGACATATATCCTCACCCGAAGAGATCTTTCATAATATGGGATGTGATTAGCAATTCATGTGGATTTGGATATGATCTTGGATGTATAGTTCTAATTCAAACTTGTAGGATTAAAATGACTTGTGGTTACTATCAATGGTCATATTTGGCTTGATCATGTACTTGTATTTATTTGTTTGTTAGATGCTAGAAATGATGTGTTGATGTTAGTTGAGAAATCTATTTCCATTCATTTGAGATGTTTTGGATCCATGAATTTATGTGTATACTTATGTGTTAATAAGGAAATGAATTAAATAGGATAATCACCATTCTACCACACTTTTGAATTATGGATGGTGCTTGATCACCTTGATTTATGGATGGGGAGGAAAGGGAGATCTTCACGATATCGGGTTCAACCCCTTCCTCAATCAGCACCAAGACCATAGGATCTTAGAGGATTCATTTGTAGAGTTGAGCTTGGAGTTATTCAAATATTGTTCATGATGTACATTGTAATATGTCCACTTGTATTTATGGTGGGTGGTTCATGGCTTATTGCATTCATTATCATTGATGATCTAGTTTTAGTATTTGACCCCTTGTATATCTTGGCCATGTAATGATGTTATCTTCAAGCCTAATAACACAGTGACCTAAAGGTGGAAGAAGATGAGAGTTGAACAACATGACTATAACAACATGAAGATGATATTAAGGTTTAAGAGAGTGGCCTAACAAAGGTCTATTTCAATCCTGATAGGGGTCTAAGATTGCAGTGATGGAACAATTCATTGAAGGACTAAAACAAACCCTACGGAGATAGTACTAGAGAACAAAGTAAAGGTGAACCAAGATAAAAGAACAAGTAGTTCATATATGACTGTGTTGATTTCTAGAACAAGTATGTTAATAGCCATAAGATGCATGTTGACATGTAAAGACTATAATAGTTATAGCAAAGGCAATGTGTGAAGATATCACCGGTATAATCTAGCTCAGACTATTTCAGCATGTTTGGGTGTGAAACAGGACCATACCTAGCCTAAACATACCCATCCTAACATGTTGGAATAGTTAGTTTGGCCGCACGATGAACAGAATGAAGTTTACACCCTTTTGCAACTTTACATTGCATGTATCGGACCATTTTTGGAGTAGCAAAAAAACTTTCACCATGGGCAAATAGCTTAGAGATATAAAAAATGAGAGAGGTTATTGTAGAGGGACCCTACACGATCCTGTAGCCTTAGATGGAATGTTTCTAAGTGACACAGTTTTCGAGTAACAACTCATTAAAGATTGCTACCTTTTTGCACTTTGGACTCTTTAGGGATACCACCAGTACAATGTAGCTCAGACTATTTTAGCATGTTTAGGTGTGAAATAGGACCTGTTGGTTATGATGTTAGTCACAAACAAGCATAGAATAAAAGTACACATTAACCTTTATTCATCTTGAAAGATACTATGAATTCAAAGAATTCATGATCCCAAGTCTCCGGTGATTAGGTCTTAATCGTCTGAAGTTACTCAGAGGTTAATGTGAGTTGCTGTTTCCATTTTGGGGCCTTACGTGAAAGTTCAACATCATCATGACACTCCTGCAGAAATTCTTTACAGAGAAGTCATATTATATAGTTATTTGGTGAAAAGATGCAGAAATACTTCAATCTTTGCATGATATTTTCAATTGTGCATGTTTTGTTTTCAAATATGCTAAATATTTGCAATTATCTACGAGATGTCTGCATATCTATGTTATTTGCTTAAGATCATCAATTATTTGCAATTATGAGGATGAAATGCCTTGAAATTTAAAAGAATTTGAAGAAATACTTCTAATTAAAGTTGAACCTTTAGCTTTTGAACCACATGTATATTAGATACTGTCATGAAGAGAAGAAAACCAAACCATATTTTCACCAGGACATTCCACAGCTAGATATAGTTGATGCTAACTTCAAAGGAATTTGTATGAAGACAACACATGTAAGTAGACATGCACTCCAAGGGACGCAGCAAATCACCACATATATCCAGAATTCATACACTGATTACTCAAGATTTACTATGAATTGTAATCGACACAGTCTTCTCATTCATTAAGCATGCAAAAATATAAATGTATACAAAAGCTTTGAAATGAGCTCTGAATGTTTCAACAGACAGATTTCAATTAAGTTTCGAATGTTTACAATAGGCATTCCATCACCTTTTATAGAACAAGGTGAGGAATCTGTTACAAAAAGATCCACGATCTTGATTTACCAATGCACATCTACGGTCATCATTCTCCTTGACTTTGTCAATCTTCACAAAAATGGCACAAGTTGCCAGCTGGCAACTATCTGGATTATTTACACTTATATCTCCATTTATGATGTGTCTTCATCATGCTCCTCACCCAGTTTATGTGGATCATCATCATGTGCATCGCTTCCCGAACTTTCACTATCCTGATGATGATGACGCCGCATATGGGGCTGCATGCTACTCCGTATCCGCTCATATGACTGCACGACTTGATCTATTCCTCCACCATCCTAAGTCTTTGCTTTGATGATGGCGTGTTTGTGTGCCTCATATTTATTCCTACTGTTATCCAGTTTGTCTTTCCTGTCCTGCAGTGTCTCATTGTATTTTTCCATCTTGACCTTGATCCTCATCATTTTATTTATAACTTCTTTTGTCAAGTGGACAAGCGGATCATCTGCAACTGATTGGAAGTTGTCATGTAAAGCCTTGATGGCACATTCCTCATCTTGATTTTCTATTTTTCCTTCCAATGTTCCTTCCAATGTTTCCAATATTTCCGCCTCAACAGCCATTAAATCGTGTAACTTCATGCTGATATCTCTCAGCTTATTATTGCATCTCCTGAGCACCCCACATTCAAATTGAATGTCCTTATACCAGATGTCAATTATCAATGCGGTATTACTATTCAATACCTATTTATTAATAAGCAACTGAGGATTTATCCTCTTTATTTCTCCCAGGATGCTTAGGACTTTGTCCAATTTATAAGACCTTTTTCCTGTCTGTATTTGCAATTTGTCCACTTTGGTCCTGGAGTCACTGAGAATGCTCCACCTCTTCAAGGAGGCCTTTACCATTTCCTCAGCATCATCCAATGTGGATGACATCCATTTTCTTATCACAGATGCCTCATGTTTCATGAGGTCTAACTTATTTACCTCCTCTTGAGAAATAGCAGTCAATGGGACTGCATGTTCAGTTGTAGTATCATCAAGATTAATCAGCCTCCTTATGTAGGCATGCAACTGAGCAATGTGCTCTTTGTGTTGCTTATTCTTCTCCTCTCTTTTTACCTTTTGAATCAAAGAATCAATAATGTCCTTGCCCTCTTGACCTTCTTGGTCCTCATTGGCAAAACCGAGATCCACTGTGCTAATTTGGAATTCATCCAAGGTGATTTTACCTTTTTCCTTCTCCCAGTTGCTGGATCTCTTTTGATAGCCGAAGTCATTCTGGCCTTCCTCTTAGGCTTCATTATATCCATGGAGAACAAGGTGGAGACATCAAATTCCTGAATTTCAAATTCTTCTTCTATATTTACCTCTTTCTCCAATTACGGAGGCACCTAATCATGTTTTTCTGCATCATCATGATGTTCACCCGTGTCTCCCGTTTCTGTCAGCAGATGTGGTGGAGATGGTGATTTTCTCATTTCTTCTTCCTGATGCTCACTTTGTTGTTGATCCTGCGACACATCCTCCTATTGAGGGATTTCTTTATCCGGAGGAGCATCTTCTTGGTGTGGGGAATCCTGTGGTGCATCTATATGTTGATCATGATGATCATGATCCTTCTCCATCATTACTTCATCTGCTTTCAACTCTTCCCGTTGTTGAGGTTCATCATCCTCCTTTGGTTTTTCTATTTCTTGTTGCATGTCCACCGTGCTGGATACTGTGGAATCTGCCTGAGGTGCTGGCATTTGTTCTGCAACCATTATTTGTTCCGGGCTTGCACTATCAACCTCTTGTGTTTTGGCAGTAGGATCTTCTATTATTTTCTCCTTTTCATCAGCCTTCATTTCCTGAACCTCTACTATAGCAGGTTCTACTGATGTATCATGTGGACTTTGTTGGCCTAATTTAGGAGTATGGCCTTCTGATTCTGCCATCTTTATTTCTTCTGTTGGGTGCCCTTTGTCAGGTGATCCTGCTGGATGTTCAGGACTTGCATCCTGTTTCTCTATCAGGTCTACCACTACAGGACTTGTCACCTCTGCAATTAATGTTTCCAGCCCTATTTCCTGAGCTACCTGCTCTGGGCTCTTTTCTTGCTCTGCCTCCACTTGCTTCATCTCCTCAAGTATAGTTTGAACTGGTGGAGGCTTGTGAGGGCTCATGCTTGTACTAGCAGCAAGTGTTTCCATCTTTTGTGTAGCCACTTCCTATACAACCTCATCATCAGACAAGTTAATTGTCTCGTCTAGCGAGATGTGACCTTCTGCTTGTGTTTGGGAAGTTTCTTTCTTCTGTTCCTCTACAAGTTAAGTTTTGAACTTGACAATGGTAGGAAGTGGAACATTATGCTGAAGTTCCTTAGGTACTTCACTACCTGCCCCTTGTAATAATGTAGGGGGGTGTTTTATTTCACCTCTCATAGAGGTTCTTTGTTTCTTAGGTGGGGTGGACACCACCACCTGTGGAGGTCTTCTTTTCCTCTTTATTATCAATGGAGCCTCTTCTTCTTCAGGCTCTTCCTCCATGAGGATATCTTCTTTATCATGTTTCCTTGAGGACTGACCCTCTTCTAGGGTCTCAGTGATTCCAGCCTCTCCTGTCTTACTCTTCTTGGACTTTTCTTTCTTTGTCCTTGGAGGGGATGCTGATTCTGATCCAGATCCTGATGATGTTGCCTCCTTAGCGTTGAATACTGCTCTTTCAATAATAACCCCTTTGGGTTCTCTCTCTATTTTCTTGCCCCTTTGGGGTCTTTTGCTCTGTTGTTGTGGAGGTAGCTTATCTCCCTTAGTCTTCCTCTTTTCATTCGGGAAGTCATCATACTCATCCCCTAGAATATCCTACCCCTTCTTATTGTCCATCGTAATGGCAACACCTTTCTTCTTCAATGCCTCTACCTGCTCATCAACCCAAGCTTGAGTTAGTTGTATGGTCCTGGCAATGAAGGGGTCCAAGGATATATCTTCCTGTATAGTGAGGTCAGGTGTAGAGATGGTATCATTATATATCTTCTTCTGCTCATATTCATCTGCAATTATCCTGCCATCATCCTTCTTCAATTGTTGGGGAATGGGGATGCAATCAAAGGTTCTAATTTGATTCAATGTTAGCCTTTGATACCTTCTTCTTCTTGCCTCTGCCTCATCTTTGCAGTCGGCCCAAAAGTCCTCTAGGTGCCTTTGATGAATATGCCTTCCTATTATCTTCTGCATCCTACCGTAAGGATCATATGGTCTTGTTAGTGGAAAAGGTTGCAGATTCATTTTATTTAGGGTGACCATCACCTTCTTTATATTGTCTGAATCGGGGCACATATAGCAATCAATGCTGACTAGAAACAAAATTGGTGGCAACTTCTTGGCATCCTTGTACATTTTTATCATTGTGGAGCCCTGCCTAATGAACTCCATTAATATCATTGCATCAGTGGGATACCTCGGCAGCATTAGAGGATGTCCCTCAAAACCTTCAATTCGTATGTATGAAAAGGTGGCAAACTGTATATACCAGGCCCCATGCCTGTAAACTATCTCTTGAGCCTCCATGCTCAATCTCTTTGTTCTGTCCTCCTCCATGGTCCTCACCAAATGCATGGAGAATGCATCATTGACCAGTTTGTAATCTTTGAGGTAATTGGTTCTTTGCAGCTGGGGATGATGATCCTAGATATGTACAACATTTGTGCTTGTAAGCTTTCCATCGGTAACTAATGCATCAAAAGTGCCTTTGTAAGCATAGGAATAAACAATGTATGATGACATATAGAATGCACAATTTGAACCTCCTAGGTTCATCAGCTGCTCATGCAGAGCATCACTTATTATCTGGCCCCATAGTGGCTTGATATCTGAATATAAACACATCATGATCACCCCATACATCCAGTCTCTAAAACTACTAGCATCAGGCTGGCCTATTACTCTGTTCAGGAGTGCAATCATGTATTGGTATTCCTCAGCAAAATCATACTTAAATAAGTGCACAGGGAGTTTAGCTGCTGCAGGATATGTGCTGTTCTCAGCCCTCCAGTGATACATGTTCTTTCTGGCTGATTTCTTGTTGGCTTCATATTCCTTTTCTGACTTCTTCAGGTCTACACTTTTGACCTTGCTGCCCAGTGACAATCCAAATGTCCGGGAGAGACCCTTAATGGATAGGTCTGCATATATCCTCCCATGCTTCATCACCTGCCTTGTCCCTGGGTTATAATTCTGGGCACACTCGATGACGAGCTCTGGAGATTCCATGGAGTATGGAAAACTAGAGCGTTCCACATTCCGGATACAAACACTGCATCCAGCACAGGACTCTTGTCATTCCCATCATTCAGCCTAGCTGACCAGGCTTCCAAATTGGTGCTCCCCTAATGGGTATCTGTAATTGCCCCGTATTTAAACAGGACACCCCTCTGAGAAGAGAACATGGGCCTACCGAATTCTTCCTGACACTTAATTAACCTCTTGTCAACCATGAGTACCTGCAATTAACAAAATCCCATCTCACAATGGGTATACACATGCATGCATATTGCCATTAACTTTATAAATCACCATGCCTACTGTATCTTTTCAACATTACTTAATCATATGGATGCATAAACCAGACTTACATCATCATACCTGAATAAAAACAACATGATGAGGGTTTCATTTACTTAACTAGTTATGCAGATTTCTCTTTTATACCAGTAGACTGTTAACAACGCTCTTAATTCAGTTGATGATCCCGCACTTCCTTCTGTCTATGAGCTCAAATCGTGCAACAATCGCCTGTATGAGGATATGGAAGGTGGTGCGCTGTAAAAATAATTTTATCGCAAGATAAATGTAAAAAGACGGTTGAATTACCTTTTAACCTTGCAATTAGGGTAAATTTAGGGCAACTCTGACAAATTAGATTGTATTCATTGATTATCCGCGTGAAAACGCAGGATCTCGCCAGGTGTTTCATCGGGTTCCAGGGTCGGCGGGAACCACCTACCATGTCTGTGTGCATTAAATGATAATGGCGGCAACGGGAGTGGGGGGATATCCATATGACAGGATATCATGAAGGCAGGATGATATTCGCAAATATCAGGTCAAGTTTCAATGTCATCCTCCTCCATCAAATTGGAATAGTTATCGCGACAAGATTCGAGTGACAAAAGCACCTTTTGGTTATCTTTAGTACATCAGGAGGATATCTCGATGTATTGGGTGATGTTTCAAAGATGATGATGACGGGACAAACTTACATGTCTCTCCCTCGGAATATCTGGATGACGTCATCCAGATATTCATTTTTTGTATCGGAAGGCATCATGACGTCATCGTCATGTTATGCGAACATGATCATGTTTAGAAAATATCCTGTTGAAATGTAAATGTGATGATGATATCATCATCATGTTTGTTTCTCCGTTTGTCATATTTGGATGACGTCACCGGGATATATCGGCTTAGGGTGATATTTCACGGCAGGAGGATATTAAGAAATATCAGGTTACATTTGGAAATATGACGCTCGCAATATATAAGACTGTCTGACGGGGAAGATTTATTACCACTTAAAGTTGACGTCTGGATATCTGGACCGCATGACTTATCGAGTGATGTACCAAGATCAGGATGATCTTCGACAACATGACTGAGGTTATAGAAATATGATCCTCCTCTTGCGAATATTAGGTTTGACCAAAACTTTGACTGTTCATAACTCTCACATCCTGAGGAATATGAAGGTGATGTAAAAGGCAAACCTGCATGGAATTTAATGCTCTTTCCAAATATCAAGTCATAGAAATGAAATACGAATTTTGACAAAGTAACCTCATGATGATGACTTACCTCATCCTGACTCTACATGATGATGCACATGACTTACTTTTACCAAACTGCTAGAAAGCAGACAACACAAGCCAAGCCAAAAACTTGGGTCCTTGTTTTGCCAAGTCAAAATGGGGCGTGTTGTGTAACCACACAACAACTTGCCACCAAAGAAAACAAACAAATTCCAATGATTCAAGTGATGTGATCATATTCATCTATAGTATTCTAATTCCATCTAAGCATAAGCATCATGATCTTTTGAATGATAAAATTTCATCATGGTAACAATGCTAACAAAGGATCAGGTGTGTGCATATGATTAATTATCCTCATCTTGAAAGCAAGTTGAAAACATAAGTAACTGGTGTTAAACTACATAGTTGGGGATCATCCCTCATAGCCAACCTAGATAGAGCCTTGTTGCCAGCAGGCGTCTATAGCCCCGGCAAGGTTATCTATACAATCTCCCTAAGTAGAGCCCCACTGCCAGCAGGCGTCTATAGCCCTGGTAGAGTTACTTAGATGGCCTAATTTTATTTCTTTTCTGATTTTCTCTTTAAAATTTGTATCTGATATCATCATGTCAGCTCATTTGTACAAGGTACAGTCACTTGCAGCTTTAGGTTGGAGATTGTATTGGTAGCAAGGGAGTCCCTTTAGATTTTTCACTTAACACCTATACTTGTGTTTTCAACAAACCCAGGGTTGTTAGGTGTTTCATCGTGATTGATTCACTTTGACCAAGAAGAGGCACCCTGATGAATGGATATCACAAACCTGATCATGAATACTTCTTAGAATGAATCACAACCTATGTCTAAATGTGATCTCATCACTCGAATCCTAACAATTTAGTTATTTTCTTTGGTGATGAAGTGTATCATTTTGACTAACCAGAACAAGGTCTCAACCAACAAAACAAAACAAGCAAAACAAACAAACTGTACAAATAACTATACAAATATACAATATGATACATATGACTGTCATGAAGTCATTTAGGCCTGGAAATAATGTTTGAGGAATTGTCCATTGATTGGCAATGGGACATCCTCACCTATCAGGTTCTTAAGCCTATAAGTGTTGTCTCCTAGTATCTTAGAAATTTGGAAAGGACTAATCCATAATCTATCAAACTTACCATGGTCACCTTTCCTTTCATGGGCTTTATCCCACATCAGGACTAAATTAGATATCCTGAAAGCTTTAACTTTGGCCCTCTTGTCAAACCAGCGTTTGACAACAGCCTGATGTTTTGCAAATTGGTCAATTGCTTGACTCTTTTTTTCTTCCAAGTGCATCAACTAAAGCAACCTGACTTCTTGCTTATTGTCTATGCCTAAGTATTCTTGGGCAAACTACAGAGTAGGAATTTTTAAGTTTACAGGGAGGATGGGATCCACCCCATATACTAGTTGGAAAGGCGAGTTTCCTAATGTAGATTTTATTCTAGTTCTGTCAACCCATAAGGCATACTTTAGAAATGAGTTCCATTCCCTAGGGTTCTTCTCTATTAATTTTCTTGTGATACTTAGCAAATTTTTATTGGTGGATTCTGCTAATCCATTCCCTTGGGGATAATAGTTGGATGAGAACTTGAGTACGATCCCGTGATCAAAAGCCCAACTTTATAACTTGGTGGAAGTGAAAGCAGAACCATTATCACTTACCAAGGCATAAGGAGTTCCATACCTGGTGACAATGTTGCTCTCCAGAAATTTAATGACATCATCTGCAGTACAAGTTTTGTTGCTAACAGCCTCAGTCCATCTAGTACAATAGTCAGTAATTGTTAAGACATACCTATGGCCTGAAGAGGACGGAGGATTAATTGGTCCTATGAAGTCCATGCCCCACTGTGCAAATGGGCGCTCTTCCATCACTGGCTGCAAGGGTTGTGCAGCATACTTCTCTCTGTTGGCAGCAACCTGGCAAACATGACAACATTTAACATGATCAGCTGTGTCTTTAAAAATTGTAGGCCAGTAATATCCTGCTCTAAGGATTGCATGTGTTGTGGCCAAGGCTGATCCATGTGCCGTTCCAAACTTGTCATGTAGTTCTGACAGGACTTTATTTGCTTCTGGCTTTTCTAAGCATCTCAGGTATATTCCTTCATAATTCTTCTTGAATAGGGTTCCTCCCTTCATCATATACTTTTGGGATCTTATTTTCAAGGCTCTTCTTTGTGAAGCTTGCATTCTTGATGGACATCTTCCAGTGATCAGGATGTGCCTGATATCTGCATACCACTCTTTATTATCTTTCTCATTGATCACATATTGCTGACTAGTGATGTTTGGATCAATTTCAGATATCATTTGACTCAAAGCTTGTCCTCTTACCAGCTTCATTGGTGTAATTTCCATGTCATACTCTTGTAATACAGTAGTCCATTTGGCTCTTTTCTCACCAGGCTCACTTTGCATCAGTAGCATCTTCACTGTTGCATCTGGTACTACGGCAATTACTTTGCTTCTTAGTATGTAGTGTCTAAATTTCTTTACTGCTCTGACCAATGCCAGTGCCTGTCTCTCAACATCTACATATCTCAATTCAGCATCCCTGAAAGGACAACTCATGAAAGCAATTGGTTTCTCTTCTTTCTCTTCATTTCTCTGAGTTAACACTGCTGCAGAGGTATGTTCTGAAGCAAATGAATAGATGTAGAAATCCTTTGTGTAATCTGGACTGATAAGGATCGGAGCATCCGATATGGCTCTCTTCATATCTTCAAATGCAGCTTTGGCCTCTGGTGTCCACTCAATTTGTGCATCTTTTTTCAACATGGCATTTAATGGTCTGACAATCTCAGCAAAGGCGGTGATGAACTTCCTCACAAATTTTATCTTACCAAAGTAAGACTTAAGTTCTTTTTTGCTTCCTGGAAGTTGTAACTTCATAATAGACTCCACCCTGTCAAGATCAATGATAATTCCATCTTCTGTGATCAGGTGGCCTAGTAACTTTCCTGTTGTCACCCCAAATATGCACTTCTTGGGATTCAAAGATATTCCGTACTCTTCACACTTCTTCAGTACACTTCTGAGATCAGCGACATGATTCCCCCTTTCCTTGGAGAATACTGTCAAGTCATCCATGTAGATTACTATACATTTTCCTATTAAGCCTCTGAAGGCTATGTCCATTGCTCGCTGGAATGTAGCTCCAGCATTTATAAGTTCGAATGGCATACGTCTATATGCAAATATCCCCCACTTTGTGGTGAAGGCAGTTTTCAATTTGTCAATTTTATCAACCATTACCTGGTTGTATCCTGAAAATCCATCCAGGAAGGACATCATTTTGGCTCCATTTACAATCTGTAGAACTTCATCCAATGAGGGTAAAGGATAATTGTCTTTTTCAGATGCTCTGTTCAAATTCCTGAAATCTACACATAACCTGATGTCTCCATTCTTCTTTCTAACTGGCATGAGATTTGCCACCCAAGTGGAGTGCCTCACAGGAAATATTATCCTGGCGTTTAACAATTTCTTGACTTCTTCAAGAATTATTGGTTCAAGCAAAGCATTGACTAGCCTTTGCTTCTGTCTGAAAGGTTTAGCATCTGGCTTGAGAGGTATAGTATGAGTTATGACAGAGGTGTCATATGTCTTCAGCTCATCATAAGTCCATGCAATTACATGTATGTAATCCTTGAGGGCCTGAGTTATTCCTTCTAACTCTTTCGATGTGCAAACCTTACCAATTAGTACATTTCTCTTGTCTTCATTTTGTCCAATATTCACTTGTGAATACTGACCTCCATCTGCCTTGGGCAGATCTTTTTGTTTAAGCATATTATCCAAATCAAAAGCTCTTTCCAATTCAATCATACCTTTGGGAATCCTGTTGCTAGGCAATTCTAATATTTCATCTTCTTCCTAGACATGGTCATCCATACCATTTTCATCTATAATCTGAGCTTCAAATATGTCTCTGTTTGAGATGAAATCCAAAATGTGCTGATCATCATCAAACACCTAGAGATTGGTCACATTGTCAGGTACTGAAGGTACTGACACCAGTTCTACTGAAAATCTCTTCAGACTAGATATAGATAGTGGCTCCAATGTACTGGCAGCTTGGGCAAGTGCGTCTGCCCTATGGTTTTGTTCTCTTGGTACGTGGGTGATATTAAAGGCGTCAAAATCCTCAATCAGGTCCCACACATGATGTCTATAATTGGATAGCTTTCTGTAGTTACAGGAGTAAATTCCTCTTACTTGCCTCACAACTAGCTCTGAATCTCCGAAGACATGTAGAATCTTTACTTTCTTCTTATGAGCAAACAGTATCCCATGAATCAAAGCCTCATACTCTGTTACATTGTTAGTACAGGGGAACTGTAATCTATAGGCTGCTAAGGAGGATTTTCCTGATGGATCAATGAGATCAATTCCTACCCCAGCACCTTGCTTGGATTTGGATCCATCAAACCTTAGGATCTAGGGTTTATCTTCAGCAGGACATTTAGCTGAACTTTCTTTTTTCTTTGCAGCTTTGGCTACTGCTCCACCTGATATCCACTTTAACTTAGGAATGTCGTCATTCTCAAGTTTCTTCTTTCCTTTCTTTTGTGGGCCTGATGGCTTTTCTACTTTCTCTTTCACTTCAGCAGGAGGATGATCTTCTAGATCTGCAGTTGCATGCTTTTTCAAAATGTGTAAACATAGTGAGCAAGTTATTTCTGAGTGAGGTGCCTCGTGCAACCTACACCAACTTTTAATTAAGGCCTCCTGGGGAGATCTATGTTGTCGTGTCATCTTCTCTATTTCTTTTACTAGAAATTCTTTGAACTTAGTCAGGTCACTACCTTTGTCTTCATCAGACAATTCATAATCTGGTTCCATAAAACAATCACTCCCAGGGGTGATCTTTTCTTTCATTTCATCGTTCATCTGGTCAGAAACCAAAACTTCTTCTGTTTTTAGGATATGATTCTCATCATGATCTGTCACTTCTTCTGTTCCTACAAAAAATAGATAAGAATTAGTATCATCGTCATCATCAGATGTAGCATTTACCTCAGAATATGATGATGATGCCTCACTGCATGTCTGCTCCAGCATCATCATATCTAAGCATGTTTCACAAGTCTTTTCTAAATGTGCTTCATCGTGTAATCTGCACCATCCATCAATCAAAATATCATTAGCAGGTCTATTTAACAATTGACAACGCTTTACCTGATTAGACAGGTGCATCTCAAAGTCTCTAAAGCTATCTATTTCATTCTCATTATCAGGATTATTATCAAGTTCTACAACTGGCATGTCCTCCCGATGATCATCATCATGATGATAATGAAGATCAAGCATCAGGATCTCTTCTATTTTGACAGTCCGTGGCCTGATGCAGTAAATTCTAGGCTCTACATCTATGTACATGATCTCATTTGTTCTGTTGTACTTGGTGATCATATGCTTCCATCTAGGTTCAGCATCAATCCTGATCTGGTTAGGTATACCCTTCCATGGTAACCACATGTAACTGAAATCTATGGACATATATCTGTTAAGTGTTTTGGACTAGTCTCGGCTAAGCAACATCCCATAAGTATCAGGTATGTCGACTACCTAAATGTTAATGTAATACTAGATTCTAGGATCAAATGCTAGTTGCATGTGGATATGAGTCAACTCTCCTACTACACTTACTTCTATTTTGTCCAGTTGAGTAACCTTCTTTAAGGATTTAGCGGGATATAGTCCTAAAGCATTACATATTGACAAGGGCTTAACATTCATGGAGGCTCCTGAATCAACTAGACAGTTGTGTAGGTTCTTACTGAACATTTTTATGGTGAGGAGGAACGGAGGTGACTCAGTTTTGTCCTTATACAAGGTCATGTGGGAGGTTTCTGTAGCTTGGACTGTAGCTGACACTTTAGGTTTGGTAGTATTATCTCTAAAAACATGATCTTTGCCACTGGACTGACTTGAAAGATGACCATCCTCTTTAGGAGCAGGATCATCGAGTGACTTCATGAATGCCCTTTTGATGGTAGGAGTTTTCAGTAACTCAGACAGGGACATGCTAATCTTAATTTTCTTCATTTCATCAGCGAGATAATTGACCAACTTGTCAGATTCATGAGGTGCATTTACAACCTTTGATCCTGTGTTCTGAGGCGACAAGTATTGAGCATTCACCTTGGGGAACCCAGGGTTATTGCTAGCTTTAGGATCAGGAGGTGTGTTGAAATTGTTTGGGGGTAGAGATGATGTCAATGGACCAGCAGGTCTATTGGCATTACTCCTCAAGTTATAATTATGCTTACCAGGGTATTGCTGCTGGTATGCATGCACTTCCTCATGTTCTCTTGCAGGCTCATTTTCATCCTCAAAGGGGAAAACATAATTTGTTTCAAAAGTTAAGGCAGATTCCTCACATACCTAGTTATAACTCTGATGAGGTTGATTAGTATAGGCTTCCAGCACAAAAACTGAGTCATATCCACAAGGAACAATCTCATTTCCTTCTGCTTGAGGTGGATTTCTAGAAGTGTTAGACACTTCAGTCTGAAAGATGCTAGCAGCAATCCTGAATTGTGGACAGTCTAATTCTGCATGTGTATTTGTATTGTGGATCCTACACCAATTAGTAAGGGCTACTTCAGCAAGATTAACTTTAGTAGTCTGTTTGGCTTCACCAGGAGGCTGATTGTCTAGGGGTGATGGTAATGAGCCATTATTTGGCCTAGAGTTCCATACTCTGGGCTATCTCTGAGGATTATTGTTATTTCCACCATTATTGTTGAAATTATTGGTGTTATATCCTCTGTCAGGATAACTTGGTCTATCATTGGAATAATTTCTATTCTGATTTGACCGGGAATAGAAACCTTGATTTCTCAAATGTGTTACTTCTGTGGTGAGTTTTCTCAGTTGAGCAAAGATTTCTTTGATTTCCTCCTTTTCTTCTTGAGCTTTGGCCATCACATTTTCGGTTTGAGGCTTGAAGAAAGAGGATCCATGGTTATTATTAGATAGATCAGTACCTTGAGGTGTCTGAGCTTGTGCAGGATATTGTGGCAACTGGCCATTTCCACTAGGAGGAGGCATAATGCTCAGTGGAGGTACTTGTAGAGGTGCAGGCATGACTGCTGGAGGTATCACTGCTCCATTAGGATATTGTGCAGGATACTGTGTAGAATATGATGTAGGATATTGTGAATGCATGCCAGGCAAGGTAGGAAATACCATATTTGGAGTAGGAGTAGGTATTAACTACTGATTTACCTGTATAGCTTCTTGAAAGGCCAAAGCTAAAGTTGTGATTTGGGGGTGCATTCTCTTTATGAACATAGAGGTCAAAGGATCCAAGGCCGAATAATAAATGCTCCTTGCAGCTTCGTCAGACACAGTATAAGGAATGACCACTCTGGACAACATTTTCTGAAACCTAGCGTTGAAATTGGCAATAGGCTCATTTTCAAATCTCTTGATAGTGGCAAATAAATGATAGTTCATTGAGGGATTGACAGGAACCTTGAATCTATCAAGAAAAGCTTTCTCTAGTAATGCCCATGAATCAACAGAACCCTGACCAAGACTGATGAACCAATTATAGGCTTCTTCCCCTAAGGAAAAAGGAAATAATCTGCACACCACATCTTGATGTTCTATTCTAGCTCTGCAGCAAGCTTCCTTAAAAGTCCTGATATGATCTTCAACATCTTGGTAAGGATGATATTTTGGACAAAGTTTATCCGAATTCTTTGGTAACTAATGATATGCAGTAAAGGTCAAAGGTGATTCCGCTGCAAAGAAAGACATTGCAACTAGAGGAGGTTGAGCTGGTGGTACAGCTGGCTAAGGTTGAACTAAAGGCACACCCTAAGGCTGAACAGGAGGTGTCACAAATATCCCAGAAGGTATTTGTAAACCAACAGGAGTTACAGGAGGAAGTTTTGGTGAAGCCCCTGATGCACTAGACTTTGGAGTATGATGGATGTCTACAGTTCTAGGTCTAAAACCTCTAACAGGCAATTCTTCAAAGATTCTGCTAGGTCTAGACCTGGTATTTATCCTGTGAGCCAGGATTTCTCAATTTTTAAGCAAATTGGCTGAAACTTTGCAAATATTGGCTAGATTTCACCAGATGAGGTAATATTTGCGGTCAGATGACTGATCGGACTGGATATTTACAAAATCTTTGCAATGATATTGCAAATACGAAAGGATATTTGAAGTATAATGACCCCTAGCACGAGATCTCAAGTTTCTAAGGCCTACATTCTTCAAAGCTTGAACAAATTTATGTATCTTTGGCTGATATTTGTGAATTTAGAATGATCTACTGTAAAGCTTGCAATATTTATGTTAAATCTGGAAACCTTTACACAGAATGAGCATTTACGAGCTTGCTACAATAAATATTTGCGTAATATTTGAAATTCACAAACGATTCGAGGTTACCTTACTCTCTGCATCATCAAACCTGAAAATAATGATGATGAGCGTAGTCTTCCAGATCGGCCCTCCTTCTAGCGCCAATTTATGTTGGTTATGATGTTAGTCGCAAACAAGCATAGAATAAAAGTACACATTAACCTTTATTCATCTTGAAAGATACTATGAATTCAAAGAATTCATGATCCCAAGTCACCGGTGATTAGGTCTTAATCATCTGAAGTTACTCAGAGGTTAATGTGAGTTGCTGTTTCCATTTTGGGGCCTTACGTGAAAGTTCAACATCATCATGACACTCCTGCAGAAATTCTTTACAGAGAAGTCATATTATACAGTTATTTGGTGAAAAGATGCAGAAATACTTCAATCTTTGCATGATATTTTCAATTGTGCATGCTTTGTATTCAAATATGCTAAATGTTTGCAATTATCTACGAGATGTTTGCATATCTGTGTTATTTGCTTAAGATCATCAATTATTTGCAATTATGACGATGAAATGCCCTGAAATTTAAAAGAATTTGAAGAAATGCTTCTAATTAAAGTTGAACCTTTAGCTTTTGAACCACATGTATATTAGATACTGTCATGAAGAGAAGAAAACCAAACCATATTTTCACTAGGACATTCCACAGCTAGATATAGTTGATGCTAACTTCAAAGGAATTTGTATGAAGACAACACATGTAAGACATGCACTCCAAGGGACGCAGCAAACCACCACATATATCCAGAATTCATACACTGATTACTCAAGATTTACTATGAATTGTAATCGACATAGTTTTCTCATTTATTAAGCATGCAAAAATATAAATGTATACAAAAACTTTGAAATGAGCTCTGAATGTTTCAGCAGACAGATTTCAATTAAGTTTCGAATGTTTACAATAAGGCATTCCATCACCTTTTATAGAACAAGGTGAGGAATCCGTTACAAAAAGATCCACGATCTTGATTTACCAATGCACATCTACGATCATCTCCTTGACTTTATCAATCTTCACAAAAATGGCACAAGTTGCCAGCTGGCAACTATCTGGATTATTTACACTTATATCTCCCTTTATGATGTGTCTTCATCATGCTCCTCACCTGATTTATGTGGATCATCATCATGTGCATCGCTTCCCGAACTTTCACTATCCTGATGATGATGATGCCGCATATGGGGCTGCATGCTGCTCCATATCCGCTCATATGACTGCACGACTTGACCTATTCCTCCACCATCCTGAGTCTTTGCTTTGATGATGGCGTGCTTGTGTGCCTCATATTTATTCCTACTGCTATCCAGTTTGTCTTTCCTATCTTGCAGTGTCTCATTGTATTTTTCCATCTTGACCTTGATCCTCATCATTTTATTTATAACTTCTTCTGTCAAGTGGACAAGCGGATCATCTGCTACTGATTGGAAGTTGTCATGTAAAGCCTTGATGGCACATTCCTCATCTTGATTTTCTATTTTCCCTTCCAATTTGCCTTCCAATGTTTCCAATATTTCTGCCTCAACAGCCATTAAATTGTGTAACTTCATGCTGATATCTCTCAGCTTAGTATTGCATCTCCTGAGCAGCCCACATTCAAATTGAATGTCCTTATACTAGATGTCAATTATCAATGCAGTGTTACTGTTCAATACCTGTTTATTAATAAGCAACTGAGGATTTATCCTCTTTATTTCTCCCAGGATGCTTAGGACTTTGTCCAATTTATAAGACCTTTTTCCTGTCTGTATTTACAATTTGTCCACTTTGGTCCTGGAGTCATTGAGAATGCTCCACCTCTTCAAAGAGGCCTTTACCATTTCCTCAGCATCATCCAATGTGGATGACATCCATTTTCTTATCATATATGCCTCATGTTTCATGAGGTCTAACTTATTTACCTCCTCTTGAGAAATAGCAGTCAATGGGACTGCATGTTCAGTTGTAGTATCATCAAGATTAATCAGCCTCCTTATGTAGGCATGCAACTGAGCAATGTGCTCTTTGTGTTGCTTATTCTTCTTCTTCTCTCTTTTTACCTTTTGAATCAAAGAATCAATAATGTCCTTGCCCTCTTGACCTTCTTGGTCCTCATTGGCAAAACTGAGATCCACTGTGCTAATTTGGAATTCATCCAAGGTGATTTT
This sequence comes from Cunninghamia lanceolata, assembly GCA_027924645.1. Taxonomy (NCBI): domain Eukaryota; kingdom Viridiplantae; phylum Streptophyta; class Pinopsida; order Cupressales; family Cupressaceae; genus Cunninghamia; species Cunninghamia lanceolata. The sequence continues at coordinate 15,647,544 of BSBN01000233.1, read as the reverse complement.
ACCTTTTTCCTTCTCCACAGTAGGTATTGTAATTTGTGCAGTCCTTCTCCCAGTTGCTGGATCTCTTTTGATAGACGAAGTCATTCTGGCCTTCCTCTTAGGCTTCATTATATCCCTGGAGAACAAGGTGGAGACATCAAATTCCTGAATTTCAAATTCCTCTTCTATATTTACCTCTTTCTCCAACCATGGAGGCACCTGATCATGTTTTTTTGCATCATCATGATGTTCACCCGTGTCTCCCGTTTCTGTCAGTAGATGTGGTGGAGATGGTGATTTTCTCATTTCTTCTTCCTTATGCTCACTTTGTTGTTGATCCTACGGCACATCCTCCTGTTGAGGGATTTCTTTATCCGGAGGAGCATCTTCTTGGTGTGGGGAATCCTGTGGTGCATCTATATGTTGATCATGATGATCATGATCCTTCTCCATCATTACTTCATCTGCTTTCAACTCTTCCCGTTGTTGAGGTTCATCATCCTCCTTTGGTTTTTCTGTTTCTTGTTGCATGTCCACCGTACTGGATACTGTGGAATCTGCCTAAGGTGCTGGCATTTGTTCTGCAGCCATTATTTGTTCCGGGCCTGCACTATCAACCTCTTGTGTTTTGGCAGCAGGATCTTCTATTGTTTTCTCCTTTTCATCAGCCTTCGTTTCCTGAACCTCTACTATAGCAGGTTCTGCTGATGTATCATGTGGACTTTGTTGGCCTAATTTAGGAGTATGGCCTTTTGATTCTGCCATCTTTATTTCTTTTGCTGGGTGCCCTTTGTCAGGTGATCCTGCTGGATGTTCAGGACTTACATCCTGTTTCTCTGTCAGGTCTACCACTATAGGACTTGTCACCTCTGCAATTAATGTTTCTAGCCCTATTTCCTGAGCTACCTGCTCTGGGCTCTTTTCTTGCTCTGCCTCCACTTGCTTCATCTCCTCAAGTATAGTTTGAACTGGTGGAGGCTTGTGAGGGGTCATGCTTGTACCAGTAGCAAGTGTTTCCATCTTTTGTGCAGCCACTTCCTGTACAACCTCATCATCAGACAAGTTAATTGTCTCGTCTAGCGATATGTGACCTTCTGCTTGTGTCTGGGAAGTTTCTTTCTTTTGTTCCTCTGCAAGTTTAGTTTTAAACTTGATGATGGTAGGAAGTGAAACATTATGCTGAAGTTCCTTAGGTACTTCACTACCTGCCCCTTGTAATAATGTAGCGGGTGTTTTATTTCACCTCTCATAGAGGTTCTTTGTTTCTTAGGTGAGGTGGACACCACCACCTGTGGAGCTCTTCTTTTCCTCTTTATTATCAATGGAGCCTCTTCTTCTTCAGGCTCTTCCTCCATGAGGATATCTTCTTTATCATGTTTCCTTGAGGACTGACCCTCTTCTAGGGTCTCAGTGATTCCAGCCTCTGCTGTCTTACTCTTCTTGGACTTTTCTTTTTTTGTCCTTGGAGGGGATGCTGATTCTGATCCAGATCCTGATGCTGTTGCCTCCTTAGCGTTGAATACTGCTCTTTCAATAATAACCCCTTTGGGTTCTCTCTCTATTTTCTTGCCCCTTTGGTATCTTTTGCTCCGTTGTTATTGTGGAGGTAGCTTATCTCCCTTAGTCTTCCTCTTTTCATTCAGGAAGTCATCATACTCATCCCCAGGAATATCCTGCCCCTTCTTCTTATTGTCCACCGTAATGGCAACACCTTTCTTCTTCAATGCGTCTACCTGCTCATCAACCCAAGCTTGAGTTAGTTGTATGGTCCTATCAATGAAGGGGTCCAAGGATATATCTTCCTGTATAGTGAGGTTAGGTACAGAGATGGTATCATTATATATCTTCTTCTGCTCATATTCATCTGCAATTATCCTGCCATCATCCTTCTTCAATTGTTGGGGAATGGGGATGCAATCAAAGGTTCTGATTTGATTCAATGTTAGCCTTTGATACCTTCTTCTTCTTGCCTCTGCCTCATCTTCGTAGTCGGCCCAAAAGTCCTCTAGGTGCCTCTAATGAATAGGCTTTCTTATTATCTTCTGCATCCTGCCGTAAGGATCATATGGTCTTGTTAGTGGAAAAAGCTGTAGATTCATTTTATTTAGGGTGACCATCACCTTCTTTATATTATCTGAATTGGGGCACATATAGCAGCCAATGCTGACTAGAAACAAAATTGGTGGCAGCTTCTTGGCATCCTTGTACATTTTTATCATTGTGGAGCCCTACCTGATGAACTCCATTAGTATCACTGCATCAGTGGGATACCTCAGCAGCATTAGAGGATGTCCCTCAAAACCTTCAATTCTTATGTATGAAAAGGTGGCAAACTATATATACCAGGCCCCATGCCTGTAAACTATCTCTTGAGCCTCCATGCTCAATCTCTTTGTTCTATCCTCCTCCATGGTCCTCACCAGATGCATGGAGAATGCATCATTGACCAGTTTGTAATCTTTGAGGTAATTGGTTCTTTGCAGCTGGGGATGATGATCCAAGATATGTATAGCATTTGTGCCTGTAAGCTTTCCATCGGTAACTAATGCATCAAAAGTGCCTTTGTAAGCACAGGAATAAACAATGTATGATGACATATAGAATGCACAATTTGAACCTCCTAGGTTCATCAGCTGCTCATGTAGAGCATCACTTATTATCTGGCCCCATAGTGGCTTGATATCTGAATATAAACACATCATGATTACCCCATACATCCAGTCTCTAAAACTACCAGCATCAGGTTGGCCTGTTACTCTGTTCAAGAGTGCAATCATGTATTGGTATTCCTCAGCAAAATCATACTTAAATAAGTGCACAGGGAGTTTGGCTGCTGCAGGATATGTGTTGTTCTCAGCCCTCCAGTGATACATGTTCTTTCTGGCTGATTTCTTGTTGGCTTCATATTCCTTTTCTGACTTCTTCAGGTCTACACTTTTGACCTTGCTGCCCAGTGGCAATCCAAATGTCCGGGAGAGACCCTTGATGGATAGGTCTATATATATCCTCCCGTGCTTCATCACCTGCCTTGTCCTTGGGTTATAATTCCAGGCACACCCGATGACGAGCTCCGAAGATTCCATGGAGTATGGAAAACTGGCAGCGTTCCACATTTTGGATACGAACACTGCATCCAGCACAGGACTCTTGTCATTCCCATCATTCAGCCTAGCTGACCAGGCTTCCAAATTGGTACTCCCCTGATGGGTATCTGTAATTGCCCCGTATTTAAACAGGACACCCCTCTGAGAAGAGAACATGGGCCTACCGAATTCTTCCTGACACTTAATTAACCTCTTGTCAGCCATGAGTACCTGCAATTAACAAAATCCCATCTCACAACGGGTATACACATGCATGCATATTGCCATTAACTTTATAAATCACCATGCCTACTGTATCTTTTCAACATTACTTAATCATATGGATGCATAAACCAGACTTACATCATCATACCTGAATAAAAACAACATGATGAGGGTTTCATTTACTTACCTGGTTATGCAGATTTCTCTTTTATACCAGTAGACTGTTAACAATGCTCTTAATTCAGTTGATGATCCCGCACTTCCTTCTGTTTGTGAGCTCAAATCGTGCAACAATCGCCTGTATGAGGATATGGAAGGTGGTGCTCTGTAAAAACAATTTTATCGCAAGGTAAATGTAAAAAGATGGTTGAATTACCTTTTAACCTTACAATTAGTGTAAATTTAGGGCAACTCTGACAAATTAGATTGTATTCATTGATTATCCGCGCGAAAATGCAGGATCTCGCCAGGTGTTTCAGCGGGTTCTAGGGTTGGTGGGAACCACCTACCATGTCTGCGCGCATTAAATGATAATGGCGGCAATGGGAGCCGAGGGATATCCATATGACAGGATATCATGAAGGTAGGATGATATTCGCAAATATCGGGTCAAGTTTCAATGTCATCCTCCTTCATCAAATTGGAATAGTTATCGCGACAAGATTCGAGTGACAAAAGCACCTTTTGGTTATCTTTAGTACATCAGGAGGATATCTCGATGTATTGGGTGATGTTTCAAAGATGATGATGATGGGACAAACTTACATGTCTTTCCCTCAGAATATCTGGATGACATCATCCAGATATTCATTTTTTGTACTGGAAGGCATCATGATGTCATCGTCATGTTATGCGAACATGATCATGTTTAGAAAATATCCTGTTGAAATGTAAATGTGATGATGATGTCATCATCATGTTTGTTTCTCCATTTGTCAGATTTGGATGATGTCACCAGGATATATTGGCTTAGGGTGATATTTCGCGGCAGGAGGATATTAAGAAATATCAGGTTACATTTGGAAATATGACGCTTGTGATATATAAGACTGTCTGATGGGGAAGATTTATTACCACTTAAAGTTGATGTCTGGATATCTAGACTGCATGACTTAGTAGGTGATGTACCAAGATCAGGATGATCTTCGACAACATGACTAAGGTTATAGAAATATGATCCTCCTCTTGCGAATATCAGGTTTGACCAAAACTTTGACTATTCATAACTCTCACATCCTGAGGAATATGAAGGTGATGTAAAAGGCAAACCTGCATGGAATGTAATGCTCTTTCCAAATATCAGGTCACAGAAATGAAATATGAATTTTGACAAATTGACCTCATGATGATGACTTACCTCATCCTGAGTCTACATGATGATGCACATGACTTACTTTTACCAAACCGCCAAAAAGCAGACAACACAAGCCAAGCCAAAAAGTTGGGTCCTTATTTTGCCAAGTCAAAATGGGGCGTGTTGTGTAACCACACAATAGGACCATGCCTAGCCTAAACGTACCCATCCAGATGCGTTGGAATAGTCAATTTGGCTGCATCAGGAGCAGGATGAAAGTTACACCCCTTTGCAACTTTACACTACCTCCTAATTATTTTTAGGGCAACAGAAAACCTTTCACCATGGGCAAATGCCTTAGAGATATAAAAAACTAAGAGATATTGTAGAGGGACCCTACGTGATTGCATTGCCTCACATAGAATGTTTCTAAGTGACACGGTTTCCAAGTAACAACTCGTCAAAGATTGTTGCCTTTTTGCACTTTGGACTCTTCAGGGATATCGCTGGTACAATGTAGCTCAGACTATTTCAGCATGTTTGGGTGCAAAACAGGACCATGCCTAGCCTAAATGTACCCATCCAGATGCGTTGGAATAGTCAGTTTGGCCACATCAGGAGTAGGACAAAAGTTACACACCTTTGCAACTTTACACTACCTCCTTCTGACAATTTTTGGGGCAACAGAAAACCTTTCACCACAAGCAAACGCCTCAGAGATATAAAAAATTGAGAGAGGTTAGTAGAGGGACCCTATGTGATTGCATTTCCTTAGTCAGAATGTTTCTAAGTGACACAGTTTATGAGTAACAGCTCATCAAAGATTGCTACCTTTTTGCACTTTGGACTCTTCAAGGATATCGTCGATACAATGTAGCTTAGATTGTTTCGACATGTTTGGGTGTGAAAATGGGACCATGCCTAGCCTAAACATACCCATCAAGATGTGTTGGAATAGTTGGTTTGGCCGCATCATGAGCAGAACGAAAGTTACACCCCTTTGCAACTTTTCACTACCTCCTTCTGACAATTTTTAGGGCAACAGAAAACTTTTCACCATGGGCAAATGCCCTAGAGCTATAAAAAATTGAGAGAGGTTATTGTAGAGGGACCCTACATGATTATGTTTCCTCACACATAATGTTTCTAAGTGACACAGTTTTTGAGTAACAGCTCATCAAAGATTGCTGCCTTTTTGCAATTTGGACTCTTCAGGGATATCACCGGTACAATGTAGCTCAGACTATTTCAGCATGTTTGGGTGCAAAAAAAGACCATGCCTAGCCTAAACATACCCATCCAGATGCGTTGGAACAGTCTGTTTGGCTGTATTAGGAGCAGGATGAAAGTTACACCCCTTTGCAACTTTACACTACCTCCTGACAATTTTTGGGCATCAGAAAACCTTTCTCCATGGGCAAACATGTCAGAGATATAAAAAACTGAGAGAGGTTATTGTAGAGGGACCCTACATGATCATGCTTCCTCAGACAGAATGTTTCTAAGTGACACAGTTTCTAAGTAACAGCTCGTCAAAGATTGCTACCTTTTTGCACTTTGGACTCTTCAGGGATATTGCCGGTACAATGTAGCTCGAACTGTTTTGACATGTTTGGGTGCAAAATAGGACCATGCCTAGCCTAACGTACCCACCCAGACATATTAGAATAGTCAATTTAGCCGCATCAGGAGCAAGACAAAAGTTACACCCCTTTGCAACTATACACTACCTCCTTCTGACGATTTTTGGGACAGTAGAAAACCTTTCACCACAGGCAAACGCCTCAGAGATATAAATAACTGAGAGAGGTTATTGTAGAGGGACCCGACATGATTATGTTGCCTTAGACGGAATGTTTCTAAGTGACAATTTCTGAGTAACAGCTTGTCAAAGATTCCTATTTTTTGCACTTTGGACTCTTCAAGGATATCATCGGTACAATGTAGCTCAGACTATTTTGGCATGTTTGGGTACAAAAAAGGACCATGCCTAGCTTAAACGTACCCATTCATACACGTTGGAACAGTCGGTTTGGCCACATCAAGAGCAGGATGAAAGTTACACCCCTTTGCAACTTTACACTACCTCCTTTTGACGATTTTTAAGGCAGCAGAAAACCTTTCACCATGGGCAAACACCTCAGAGATATAAAAAACTGAGAGAGGTTATTGTAGAGGGATGCTACATGATCATGTTACCTCAAACAAAATGTTTCTAAGTGACACAGTTTCTGAGTAACAGCTCGTCAAAGATTGCTGCCTTTTTGTACTTTGGACTCTTCAGGGATATCATCGGTACAATGTAGCTTGGACTGTTTCGACATGTTTGGGTACAAAACAAGACCATGCGTAGCCTAAACATACCCATCTAGACATGTTGGAACTGTCAGTTTGGTCGCATCAGGAGTAGGACAAAAGTTACACCCCTTTGCAACTTCACACTACCTCCTTCTAACAATTTTTGGGGCAGTAGAAAACCTTTCACCACGAGTAAATGCCTCAAAGATATAAAAACTAAGAGAGGTTATTGTAGAGGGGCCCTATGTGATCGCTTTGCCTTAGACATAATATTTCTAAGTGACACGATTTTTGAGTAACACCTCATCAAAGATTATTTCCTTTTTGCACTTTGGACTATTCAGGGATATCCCCAGTATAATGTAGCTTGGACTGTTTCGGCATGTTTGGGTGCAAAACAGAACCATGCCTAGCCTAAACGTACCCATCTAGACGTGTTGGAACTGTTAGTTTGGTTGCATCAAGAGCATGACTCAAAGACTCAAACTGACCCCAAATGACTCAAACTAACTCAAAAACATATGAAATGGTCTTAGAAGACCTTATTACATACAATTGACTCAATCAAAACAAAATTTCACTTTTTGACCCCTCTTGGAGGCATGACAACTTATGTGCCCCTACACCATGAGGACACTAATGTCGATAAAGTTTTCCTATTAAGAAAAAGAGCTTCCCTTAGCTTCAAGAAATATAAATATTCTATACTAACAAGGCCAACCACGTGAAGGTGGAAGCTCATGTGGCCTCACCTAAGACCTAAGACACATGTATTCTAGTAGACGTAGGACACCTAAGACACCTATTGTATAGTATGTATCTAGATTTTATAGACATAGTAGACCTAAGACACCTAGTCTTTATACCTTATCGCAGTCTAGACCTAAGTCACCTAGACACCTAGATTATAGTTCTACCTAAGACACCTATTATGGTAGACCTAGTTGACATATAGTACCTACCTAAGACAACTAGATTAGATTAAATACCTTTTTTCTAGTCTTTATCTACCTAGTTGACATATAGTATATACCTAAGACACAAGTAGAGACACCTATTATCTAGTTAGAAACCAAGACACCTAGAGACACCTATATTTTATACATTACATGGTTTGGTGAAAGATCTTAAAAGGTACTTTGACACCAAAAACTTGGATGATAATGATCATAAGAAGGCCAAGTTTATTGCCAATAAAATGAAGTCACATGCTACTCTATAATTGATCCATAAATAGAGAGGATATCCCTCATGTATTTTTCATCAACTATGAATATCACTTGAGTAAGCCTTGCAATAACCTTCAAACATTATTTCTACCAATAACAATGGCTAAACATGCGATATTTTTTGTTTAATAGACTTGTAACATAGAAATAAGCGCATAAGAAATAAAATATTGTGTCAAGTATTGCCTCATGGTTAGACTCACGCACCTTCCATAAGGTCTTGTTCAAAGGTCTACCTTGATATTGTATCAAATGAACATTGGATGTCACAACAAGGTTCGAGTAATGAAGAATCTTCCGATGCGTGTCAAAGTCCTAAAACAACCAAACATTAACACTCTTATGCAGGTACCTTCTAAGCCATGTTCCAGTAACAACCACTGAGCCTGTAGGGTATTCAATATTTTCTCCATCTGTAACGGGGGCCTCCAATTTCTTTTTGGCCTCAACACAATGACACAAGTAATAATCTATTCCCTCTTCATTATCTTCATCTGCAATAGCTGCATATACATGCCCTACATTGATATGTGTAGCAAATTAGATGAAATTAGTCAACATTACAAAAACACTACAAAGTAAGATAACATTAGGAATTTCAAAAACTATGCAAATAGATATATTACCTGGTTGAACTAGATCTGATACGTGGTAAAATTCAACTGATGATTCCATCTTTGTTAGTTCCAGTGCCATCAGGGGTTGATACGTGTCAACTAGGCTAAGATAACTTAACTATCATTCGTCAACCCACTCCTTTGACTCGCACTCATCCTAGGCTTGAATTGTACATGAACAAAAACATGTCATCTTCTGTGTATGGATACTCCATGAACCTACAATTGAGCTTCTGAAAGAGTGCATCTCACTTGATCCTACCAGTGTACAATAGTTTGCATATGGTGCAATATTAGTATCATTTATCAACCAAAAAAATCTACGAACTAAAGACTTACCTTCATTACCTGGACCCATGGAAGCATTACACCACTCGACGATTGATTTTGCATTTGTCAACTTTGCATTGTCTTTATACTTTAACTCTTCTTGTGCTATGGGTCTTTTGATACATGCTCCTGCACCATCATGCTCCCCCTTTCCATGCCCAACCTCACAAAAGTTCCACATATGCTAAACACCTGTAAAATTATGCCTCTTGCTCAGCCAATAGAAATTATGTGAGTTCTTGAATTGTGATGCATGGTTATCCAACCATATGATATGCTAACTAAATGATATGCCCCTTCTAGCCAAATCATTGTAGAACACCTAAAAGCAACCTTACACGAACTCTGTAGAATGCGTACGATCATTACTAATATAGAAATGATACTCCCTTATGATATTTTTGTCATCCTCTATACTATCATTCACATGCATGAATTCGATGTGCACAAATATAGAAACCTGTGTCAAGTTGTAGTATTGTGATTGCACCTCACGATATGGCTATAGACTGTAGTTCTTTGCAAAGTTGACGACTGAAACAATGCTACCAACTAGAAATGTGTCCTTACATAATCTGAATTGCAAGTCCAACCATCGAGCTCTATGGGCATGTCTTGCATACTCATACACTATACTATCATGAAATATAGGCATAAACTGATACACTAGAATCTTTTCAATAACTAATTCACACCTCTTTGCTTCTTTACCATCTTTTGTATTGTATGCCACTATTTTATACTTGCCGAACTCTACTAGTTTGTTTCCAACCACATGTGTTCTTTCCATATGTTCACATAGTGGCATACATTGCAAGCCACCACAAGTATGACATGTGCCATCCAAGCATAATTTCTTGTAGAATATTTGACCTTCCTCTCTTTCACATAAAATTCTTGATATGAAGTCTCTTGAAGATCTTGGTGGGGCATGTATACCACAATCTTGCAAAAGATTGTATTATGCCTTGGATTAGTGTAGAGGATTATTAAAGTCAAGGCTCATTAATATGATAATGCCAAACTCAAGTAGATAATCATGTGCATAAGCTAAATTTCCATAAAGGCCACTATAAAGAAGGAGACAATCTGTTGTCATAACCAACACTTAGGATAATCATGAATAGGTATAAATGCCTTGCTCAAGAGTGTTGTTGATCTTTGAAATGAGAATGAAGGTTAGTATGGGTGTTGTAGAAAGATATCCTAGACAAGTTCATCGCATGGAGACATGACTATCATATTCAGATGCAAATAAGACTGTCACAGCTATGAGGGCAGTCATAACAGTGCTAACTATCTAAGACTATCACACCTAGTTCTAGATACAATCATTATTGTTGATCAATTCATGCACATGATAATAACTTTATTCATAAGGTTCTAAGAGGATTATTTTAGAGATTTTTCAATACAGACAAAAGGTCAAAGTTTGAAGAAGATTGACCAAGCGCTCATAAAGGATTGTCATGCCATAATTGATTTATTCAAAAGGATAGTCATATTCATAAAATTTGGATTGATTTTGATTTCATTTGAGGTGGTGTGATGGAGTTTAATTATGTTCAATAAGTTTCACATATGACTGTCCTAACACTGCAAACCATTGAAACACACATGAAGGAAATCTAAATTGCAGAAATACATAGTGTGTAATTCACAGAATAGTCCTAGGGATAGCCATCTAGGGTTATTGTGATTAGATAATTATGGAATGATGAAGCCACTATGACATGATGAATTATATGAATCATGAAGACAATGATTGAGAACCATGGAGAAAACCAAGGAGGACAAGATAAGACACCAAATTTGTGAAGTTGCCAATGGCAACAAATTTACCACCTAGCTGTCCTTAACTAATCCATTATTGCAAATGGATGTATTTTGGATTCTATTGACTAAAAGTGACTTATTTATGATGAATATAATGCCCAGAATTATTTCTTGCATGTCTAAGAAGTTGGAAACATGAATATTTGGAGACATGCCTAGGACTGTCATAAAAATTATTAGACTAATATCTGTAATTTAGGGTATTGAAAGGTATATAGTCGATCAAGGTAACCATCATCATGTGCTAACAAATGACAATTAGGAAATTTTGAAATATTGTTGTGTCATGTGCATACAAATCATCATGAATAGGTGCATAAGGAATGTCCTAGCCCAAGACACTAAAGAGGTCTCCACATCCTCCAACATGAAGAATAATGTAGCATAGCATGGATCATGATTGGATTAAGCCTATTGGGATTTACTTGTATGATCTTGGCACCTATTCATTTGTATTTTAACTTGTTAATATGACAAGATAATAGTATTTCATTATGCAAGTAAGGGATTGTATATTTATGTGTTGTAAGGATTTATTCTTGTATAGTTTGACATGGTATTTTAAGGTCTATTTAATTCATTGTTGCACATATTTATTAAAGAGCCCAGGTGTAGAAAATATACATGGCACCATGTGAGATTGTAGGTTGCTTTCTTGATTGTGATTGTGTCTATTTTAATTAATGTTGACCTTTGAGATATCTTTTATTATGCATACCATGAACTAATTTAAAACATAGTCTATTATATAAACACAAAATATGTATACATAGTCTTTTATTGTGCATACTAGATACAAGTGATATAAACATGTATGATAAAGCATGATAAAGTAATTCATTTATAGAATTAAGTAAAATGTAAAGAACGTGCATATAAAGACTTGACATACCTAAAAAATGGAGATTCAAATGAAGAGAGTACCCAATTATGTAGTGTTTTTTTCTTCTTCCATCAAACTCCTCAACAATTTGAGTTTTTCACCACTTGCTTCCTTTTCAACATTAAATTGAATAACACTCAAATAGAATTAGTAACAACAATACTATTAACCAATCTATAATGTTAAATTCCTACAATTCAATCACAATTAACATTGCAACACTACAAAAATTAAAACTTGAATTGATATATATCAAATTTGATGTGAAAACTATGTTATTTCCTCCTTCTTAAGTTGGCAAAGCAGAAAAAGGTGGTGGAAAGTTCATGCAAAGGTGGTAGAATGTGCAAAATGTGCATGTGAACTTCCCAACAACATGAAAACACTTTTTTTTTGTCAGAACACGTGCATAAACAACATGAAAATAGAGTATGTGGGCCTGGATCATGGGGGTCCAGGCCTTTTTACCATTTTTATAGCAAGCCAAAACATGAGCACACTGCATTATAACGCACTTGCATTTTGTCCTGCTATAGATTGATCCATAAATATTTGTGCCTATCTCACCTTTGATAGCACCTTTGCAATATCTCTCACCTCTAGTTCCATTAGCTCATGTTCTATCTCTCACCTCTCTATATCTCTCCCCCTCACCTCTCTACCTCTCCCCTCTCTATGTCTCTCAGTCACTCCTTGTCTACCGCTCCATCCATCCTTAGCCATCTAGGTCTCACTTAACCCTAAACTTTAAAGCCTCGACCCTTAAACCTTAAATCCTAAAACCTATCCGTAAACCCTCAACACTTTACCTTAAACCCTATTCACTCAACCCTAAACCCTAATCCCTCAACCCTAAACCCTACACCCTATCACTAAACCCTCGACACTCTACCTTAACCCTAATCCCTCGACCCTCAACCCTAATCCCTCATCCCTAAACCCTAAACACTATCCCTATTCCTAAACCCTCAACCCTCGACACTATACCTTAAACCCTAATCCCTTATCCCTAAACCCTAAACCCTATCCCTCAACCCTTAACCCTTAACCCTTAAACACTAAAACCTATCCCTAAAATATCAACCCTCGACACTATATCTTAAACCCTAATCCCTTAACCCTCATCCCTAAAGCCTCAACCCTCAATCCTTAAGCCTTCAACTCTAAACCCTATCCTTAATCCCTATACCCTCGACACTCTACTTTAACCCTAATCCCTCAACCCTCAACCATATCCCTAAACCCTCAACCCTCAACCCTCAATGTTAAACCCTAATCCGTCAACCCTAAACCCTAATCCCTCAACCCTAAACCCTATCCCTAAACCCTTAACACTATACCTTAAACCCTAATCCCTCAACCCTAAATCCTAAACCCTATCCCTAAACCCCAATCCCTCAACCATCAACCCTCAACCCTCAACCCTCAAACCTAATCCCTCAACCCTCAACCCTAATCCCTTATCCCTAATCCCTAAATGCTATCCATATTCCTAAAACCTCAACCCTAATCCCTCATCCCTAATCCCTCAACCCTCAACCCTAAACCCTAATCCCTCAACCCTCAACCCTAACCCCTCATCCCTAAATCCTAATCCCTTATCCCTAAACCCTAATCCCTAATCCCTCAACCCTAAACCCTAATCCCTCAACCCTAAATCTTAAACCCTGTCCCTAAACCCTCAACCCTCGACACTATACCTTAACCCTAATCCCTCAACCCTCAACCCTCAACCCTAATCCCTCATCCCTAAACCCTAAATGCTATCCCTATTCCTAAACCCTCAACCCTCAACACTATACCTTAAGCCCTAATCCCTTATCCCTAAACCCTAAACCCTACCCCTCAACCCTCAAACCTTAAAACTTAAACCCTAAAACCTATCCCTAAACCCTCAACGCTTGACACTATATCTTAAACCCTAATCCCTTAACCCTCATCCCTAAATCCTCAACCCTATATCCTTAAACCTTCAACCCTAAACCCTATCCCTAATCCTTCTACCCTCAACAATCTACTTTAACCATAATCCCTTGACCATCAATCCTATCCCTAAACCCTCAACCCTCAACATTAAACCATAATCTGTCAACCCTAAACCCTAATCCCTCAACCCTAAACCCTATCCCTAAACCCTCAAGCCTCGACACTATACCTTAAACCCTAATACCTCAACCCTCAAACCTAATCCCTCATCCCTAAACCCTAAACGCTATCCCTATTCCTAAACCCTCAACCCTCGACACTATACCTTAAACCCTAATCCCTTATCACTAAACCCTAAACCCTATCCCTCAACCCTTAACCCTTAAAACTTAAACCCTAAAACCTATTTCTAAACCCTCAACACTCGACACTATATCTTAAACCCTAATCCCTCAACCCTCAACCCTCAACCCTAATTCCTCAACCCTCAACCCTAATCCCTCATCCCTAAACCCTAAATGCTATCCCTATACCTAAACCCTCAACTCTCAACACTATTGGTCAGTTTACATTTTGTTGGGTGAATATTTTGTCTTCAACTAACTAAAGGCAAAATGGTTATATCAACCATAGTATAATGAGATAAATCTCTCCTCTTAGCAAGGGGAGGTTCCCTATTAACTATTACAAACTTATTTATACTAAAACTAATTTCAGGGTGAAACCATGTCATCCATTTCTCTTTTTCAGAAATGATGTTTACAATATAAAATATCACTTTCACAATACAAATCAAACTAACCAAGAAACTTACTAGAACACAAAGTCTATCATTGCTCTTTTCACTGATTTACAATTTAGAACCCAGTAGGATAAGGTGCAGCTCAAAGTCTTCACCAAATACTACAACAAAGCATACGATCACAAAAGATAATAGTAGTTCAAAGCCTTTCCAATATCTTTTACTTCAAAACATAAAATCACAAGCTAAAGATAATTGTTGTAGCACAAAGTCTCCACAATCAGCATTAGAACATCTCCTAGATTATTCACACTCACACTACAATTTGATCAAGCAGACAAGATAGTACAAGGAAAAGGACATAAGAACAATTTCCAATATGCCACAAGTTATTCCAATGCAAACATTGAAAGATCGCTTGCTTTTCTACTCACTTGATAAAATACGATTTACAATTTGAACACAAAGTCTCAAAATGCTCTTCAATTTGGCAGAATTTCGCTTCAATAACTAAAAGATAAGAATTACAATGGGGGTCCTCTTTATTTATAAGAGAAACTGAGAGCAAAAATAGGAAAATCCTAACTACTTTGACTTATTCAAACAGAAGAGTCCTATTTGACTTAGGACTTCCTTTGCCTCACATGTAATTACATTTTAGAAAATTACACTTGAATATGTCCACAACAAAATTCAAATTACATATACAAGAATAAAATAAACTAAGGTATAAAAAAGGAACTTCAGCTTCCTCCATCATTATTCTTTAGAAAATTTTGATACATGGCCTGTATAGCTGCCATTTCACATGCATCTGGCTTAGCTGTATTTTCTGAGATAGTGTGGGCCCGAAGAACCATGCCTTTTACTACCTTTATTGCCTTCTCATGCTTGTCAAGATTGTCCTTCAAGTTCTCAAAAGTTGAATGCTGATCATAGAGACTGTCCATAGAAAGTACTGAGGGCACTTCATCTTCAAATTTCCTTTGAACCATCTTTTCGAAGGAGCTTATCATTTCATCTGCTCAAAGGAACTTATGATATTCACCTATGAGGGTGCATGGGAGTTCTTCCAACCTGTGTAGAAGCGTGACATCACTATCATCACTATTTTCATGAGCTTGGCATAGGTCGTCAAGTAAACCTTTTACTATATGGATACGATGAAAAAGAGACTCCTTAGTCTTAAGATATGATTCCTGATTTGTGATGACCCCAATGGTAATCAGATTCTTTATCTTAATCTTTTTCATCTCTATCCACTCCTCCAAGCTCTCTTCCTGATCCTGCAGCTCTTGGGAAAATAAGTCAACCATGTTATCAAGCTCAGCTTTGGCTTTATCCATCTTTTCTTTTCTTTCTACGGTGGTCTTCAGTAGAATTCGTCCTTGGGCTAGCAAATGTTCCACAATATCCCCTACCACTCTTCCTCTGGCCTGAGCTTTTTCAACCTTCTGAATCAGAGGATCTTCTACAGTCACTACCATGGGTTCCACAATTTCAGATGACTTTACTATTTTTTGAAGAACAGCAGCAAGTTGTTCTGCTTTAGTTTTATACTGTTCTTTCTCCTTCTTGACTTCATCATATTTTTCAAGCAAGGTACTGGCAGTAGTTTGAAAATCTGCCTTAATGCCTTCATGAGTTAGCTTACCTAACTCAACCCTTGAGACGACATAATCATTCATGTCAAAATTGTCAATAGTGGCATCCTCTGGTGGCTTGGCAATTTCTGCATATCTGATTCCCTTTTCATTGATAAGCCTAGAAACAGTCTTAGACTTTTTCTTCAGAGTTTTTGACTTTAAAGGCAACAGTTTCTCTATATCAATTTCATCTGGTGAAATTGCTTGCTTTTTCCTCTTTGGGGTATATGCAGACAACCAAGGAGGAAGTACAGAAGCACCCACATTAGGAGAAGAATCAATCACTTTCTTTTCTGGGTTCATGCTTATTCCTGTTATTGTAACAATGGGACTGGTAGGAGTAAAAATAGTAGTAGTATCAACAACCTTTTCAAAACTATCTAGAAAATGATCTAGCACAGTTTGTTCACCGATATCAAAAGATGGGGAAGATAAACTTGGGATAGAACTGGAGGAATCAAACACAGTCCCAAAACTAGTTCTTAAAGAAGGGGGAGTATTATCTGAAGAAAAAACCAAAATAGGAGAAATATGAATATTTGAAACTACAGGAAAACACTATAAACAGAAACATGAAGCTGAGATTTAGAAACTTGGGATTTTGAGGGAAGGTCCTTCTGTGGGGAAAGTTGTGAATCATCAAGTTGTTCCTGTTCTACATTCTCATCTTTACCTTGTTTTGTTTCACCTTCCTCATCAGGCTTTTCAGATGTTTCTGCTTGCTGGATATCTTTAGCTTTCTCAATATTTTGTTGTTCAATTTCAACATCCTCAACCTCCATTTGTTCAACATCAATGTCTTCAATACCAAATTCGGTAACAATAGAAGCCCCTATAACCTCCTTCTTCCCTCCCTTAGATACAAACTTTATTTTTGGCTTACGTGTTTTAGAGGAAGAAGGGGTATCACTCTTTTTCTTTGTCCTATTTTCCACTTTCTTACCTGTTTGCTCTTGAGTTTCAGTCTCTGACCCTATAAGAAATTCTTTCAATCTGATCCCTTTGCTTTCCAACCACATGTTTGTATTAGCCAAGATCGGCTGAAATCTTTTCCTTATAGAAGTTTCCTCTTTGACTGACCATTTCACTTCTAGAAGATGTGAGACTTCAACATTCTCTGTGTTATATTTGGGATCTAGAACATCCCCATCATCTTCCATTCCATCTGGAATATCCGCAAGGCCCAGCTCTTCTATCTGACTCAAATGAAGTCTGCAATAGTCTAACTTCCTGATCTCATTCTATCTCCTGAGATCAGCCCAAATATATTCCACCATTGGCATATGGAAAGTTAACTCTCTTTTGATTTTATCTTGTACCCTCCTAAAGTCAAAATGATCCCTTTTCTTGAAATTTTTCATGGTGACCAGCTGCAATTCAGAATCAATTATTTTTGCCTTGGTAGCTGACTGAACTGAGTACCTTCCAATTTCTATAGGAAACTTTATCCCTGACTTTTTTAGCTCCATTTATTTATTATGTACCACAATCATCTCCCTACATAATTCCATGAGAAAAATACGATCACTGGGATATCGTGGAAGTATATAAGCGTAGCCAGGATAATACCCTACTCTAAGATATGTGAAAGTAGGAAATTGTAAGAACAAGCAGCCAAAAGAATTTACAACTTCCCAAGCTTCATCTGAAACCCTCTTCTGAACAAGCTCATTGTCCCATAAGCACATAAACACTGAAAAGAAAACATAATTAACCCTTCAGAAATGATGGATTGATCCTTTTAGTGTGATTTGAGGATAATACTCATACACGGGTACCAACCTCCTATCACCAACCTGAGTAAGACCAGGACAACTTCTCATGCTTGTGGTAGCATATACAAGATATGAGGTCATATAAAATTTGAATGTTGTGTTGACCTTCACCAACTGCTCATGCAAAGCATTACTAATTTGTTCTCCCAAGAAGATTTTCTATGTGCCCCAGAGAATCACCTTGATGTATGTATACATCCATTGCTGAAACTTGGAGGAAGAAGGAAGTCCTCTAATATGACTCAAAAGTGTGATCAAGTTATAAACCTCCTCTACAAAGTCACTCCTCAGGAGATCCTTCGGCCATCTGGTCAGATTGCTCTAAGGAATCTTCAACCATTGACTATTTATGTACCTTCTTAAGGCTTCCACATCTATATCATAGTCTCTTTGCCCTTGAGAAAAATCAATTTGTCCAATATTTTCAATAGGAGGACACATGAAGATTTTATAAAGAAACTCTACATCCAACCTCATAATCACATTCCCTTGGGAATCTGTCACAACCCTAGTATCCCTGTTGTAATGGCTAGCCACCTGAAGAACAAACTCAGGGTTATGAGTAGAAACTGGAAAATAGGCAACCAAGTGAATGTTACTGTCAATGATCTTTTGCATGTGTCTAGAAGGATTTGTCTATTTAGTTCTGTCCACAAACTCTGTCATATCCACATGCCCTATCTCCGTATCTCTGATTTCATCAACATTCGACTGTACTAAAGTGATAGGGAAGACCCCTTGGTATTTGTACTTCATGATTTTGGCTTTGGATGGAGATGGCTCCGGCATCAGCTCTGGAGAGAATTCTTGAAAAGATATCTACCATGAATGTTTGTTGAAAACTACAAAAAGCCATGATCTCGCAGTTAGGGGAAAAATGGATAAATTGGTATTACTATGATTCGATGATCATGAACATGGAAGCATGCATTTAAGGGCTTAAGTGCACACAAATCAAGGTAAAAGGTGAAAGTGGGTTAACAGGCCTTGAAAGGCAAATTTTCCCAGTGTTAGGAAAAATTCAGGAAAATGTGCATGGGCAGTCAAAATGACCGCTCTTGCATGGAGGACCATTCACCATTTAAAGTTGGTCAAAAAGACCGCTATTTCATGTGTTTGGGGAGATTTATATTTTCGATGTAGGGGCAGTCAAAATGACCGCCCTTACATGAGGATAAAATTTGCAAGTTTAAGGCACATGCAAAAGTGGTGAAAAGGTCTGCCGGTGCCCATTGGGTGGAAAAAACTTCAAGTTTGATCTATACGTGTATAAGCGGCAAATCCGCCTGCTAATGCATATAAGGAAAAAGGTTTGAAGTGTTGAGTCGGTCGAAAGGACTGCTTATACAGGTGCTCCTGAAACTCTAGGTCAGACATGCAATAGCAAGAGTTTCGGCTACTTTTACACATAGGGGATAACACAAAGTTTGTGTAAGGGTAGTGGTTTTAATTGCCCTTACATGTGGGGTAGTCTGAAAGCAAGGTGTAGACGTCGGTCATTTCACCAACCATACATACAACAAAAAAGATTTCTAAGACACCATCAGCGGAAAATACTGACTACACACAGGTATAATGAAAACCTAAGTTATCATAAGGCAATAAAATCTTCAAAAAAATAAAAACGTACTCAAAACCCAAAACTATTAAGAACTAGGGTTTTAAAAAAAAGAAACATACGAATTCAAAATAAAACTAGGGTTTTAAAAAGAAACAGAGGACAATTTTGATCAATGAAATGAACACCATTTAAAATTAACAATAACCTAAAACACAAAGAAGAAATAAAACAAAAACCTACCTGTATAAACGTGAAGAAGATACATGGGAGCTTCGGTAAGATTGAATCCTTGGAAGCTAGAAAGCATCGGCTTCAAGTTCTCTCCAAGGCTTAGGTAGGATGGATAATCGAAAGTAAAATAAGATACTAATTGAAAACAATTTAAAGCAACTCAAAGATTGCCCAAATCCAAAAATTAAAGGCGTAATAAATACACACGAGTTAATATAAATGCAAGGAAAAAGATGCATCGTCAGCGGAAAATGCCACTCTCGCACGAAAAAAGGAAGAAGATGTAAGGGCGAGCAAAACTGCTGCTCTTACATCTTTACAAGGGAGAACTGACATGCATGGGCGGTGATTTTAACCGCCCATACATCTTTTTACACAAAAACATTCATGTAAAAGTGGCAAAATGGGCCAACATTACACTTTACAACATCAAGGATATGCAAGAGCGGTATTTTTAACCGCTTATGCACATGAAGACTCAAAAACCTACTAACACCCTAAAATGATCAAAATTGATATTTTGATCAGTTTGCAACCTAATTGATTTGCATGAATTTCGATGAATCAACTTAAGGGAATGTCGCAAACTATTCTAGGATGTTAGATGACTTTGCACGAGGCCAAGAGTACTTGTCTTGATTTGTGAACTTAGAGTGTAGGCTAGAAACAGACAAGTTTCTTAGGGGTTGTCTACAAAAACGAGCGTAGCTGATTTTGAAAACAACAGCTGGCTCTAACTGGGGAACTTACATCGATCAAACTTTGAAATGATTGAAGGGAGAAGAATCTAGTCTCTGAGTGCCTTCATCCATACCATTGGGCCATAGAGTCAAGCTACCAAAAAGAAAAAGACACAAAATACTAAACAAAAACACAAACATAAAAACACAGAACTATACAAATGTACAAATGAACTTATCTGATACTTCAAGGATTGAAGTGCTTCAAATGTTGTCCACTGTGAGGTAGCAAGAATGGTGTTCCATCAAGATACTCCAGTAAGAAGCTATTTTCACCACAAAGTTGATGAATGATGAACGGGCCTCTCCATAGGGGATCAAACTTCCCATGCATTCCTTTTGGTTCTCTCCTATTGTCCCATAACAAGACTTGATCTCCAATTTGAAAATCACAAGCCCTTGCTTTCTTGTCAAAAAGCTTCTTCACCTGACTTTGATGTTCAACAATACAATCTACTACCATAGCTCGTTGTTCTTCAAGTTCAGTGAGGTACATGATTCTTTTGTCAATAGAACTTTCAAAAGTTCTATCTTCTACTGCCTTTGCCAACTTCAATGCCGACAACTCCAAAGTAATAGGTATCTCTACATTTAGACCATATAGAAGTTGAAACGGTGACATACCTATCACCCTTTTGGGGGTAATCCTATCTGCCCATAAAGCATCAAACAATGCTTTATGCCAAGTTCTCTAATTATCTTCAACCAATTTCCTGATAATAGTAACCAGATTTTTGTTACTAGATTCTGCTTGACCATTTCCTTGCGGATAATAGTCTGAAGAGTGAGAAAGAATGATCCCATGTTCATAGCAAAAGCCAGTAATCTCATTGGAAGAGAAACAAGTAGCATTATCTACTACAACCTTGTTTGGAACTCCAAACTGGGAAATAATTTTCCTTAAGAAAATTACATACCACTTCAGAAGTAGCATGCTTAACTAGGATGGCCTCCACCCACTTGGTAAAATAATCAGTTGTGGTGAGAACAAAGTTGTGTCCTGCGCTTGATGGTGGGTTCACATCACCAACGAAGTCAATGCCCCATTGCTGAAAAGGTTCTTCAATTACAACTGGCTTGAGAGGTAGTGCAGCCAACTTAGGCCTTCCAACAAACTGCTGACATAACTCACACCTACGTACCCAATTGTACACATCTTGAAATAATGTGGGCCAATAGTACCTAGCCCGCAGATCTTATGAGCCATCACAGGTGCGGAAAAATGTCCTCCACAAGATAAATTGTGAAAAGACACCAAAAGTCTGTTTTGTTGCATTTTATCCACACAACAGAGAAAAACTCCATCAAGGCTTCTTTTATACAAACCATTGTCCCATAGGTCATAGTTAGCAGCCTTCAATTTGATAGTCCTTTTCTCCTTATATGATAGATGAGAAGGACACTCACCATAGGTAAGAAAATGAACAATATTTGAATACCACTCATCTGTAGTAGTGACAAAAAGAACAGTTGGCATATCCTCAACTTCTTCTTCTTCATCCCCTGTCTCTTTTGGTACATTGTCGGCAATCAACTGACACAAACCTCTGCCACGCACAAGCTTGGTAGGTTGATATCAAGATCAAACTCTTGAATCTTGACAATCCAATTGCCTCTTTTGGTTCTGAACTCTTGTTGAGTCAGAATCGACTTCACTGTTGTATTGGGCACCAAAACAACAGTATGTGAATTCAAAATATAGAACCAGAAATGCTTTACTGCCTTGACCACGGCATAAGCATGTTTCTCCATATTTGAATATTTCAATTCATGAGCCTTCAGAGGACAACTCATAAATGAAATGGGAGATTCCACACCTTCTTCATTCTACTGGACAAGAATGGTTGAAAGTGTATGCTCGGAAGCATAATTGTATACTACAAAATCCTTGGTATAATCAAGACAAACTAGAACCAGAGCATGAGCTATGGCCCTCTTGATGTCCTCAAATGCTTCTTTACCTTCCGCACTCCAACGGAAAGTAGTCTTACCCTTCATCATGTTGACAATGTGACGAGTTTTCTCTGCAAATTCAGGAATGAATCTCCACAGAAAAATTACCTTTCCAAAGAAAGAGTGAACTGTAGTCTTACTAGCAAGCAAAGTAAGACTTTGGATGGACTTGACTCTTTCTAAGTCAATTTTAGTGCCTTCTTGGGACACAATGTGACCGAGAAGCTTACCTTCTATAACCCCAAAAATTGATTTCTTAGGGTTAAGAGAAATACCAATTTGTCGACATCTTTCTAGCACCTGTCGCAAATGGTATGCATGATCTTGACGTTGTTTGGAGAAAATAGTCAAATCATCAAGATATACCACAATGAATTTCCCCATCTCATCTCTGAAATCAAGGTACATTGCTCTCTAGAAAGTAACACCAACATTGATTAGACCAAATGGCATCCTACGATATGCAAACGTGCCTCAAGGTGTTGTGAAAGAAGTCTTGTACTGATCTGCTTCACTGACGTCTACTTGATTATATCCTGAAAAATGATCTAACATAGACAACATTTTTGAACTAGTTACAGTTTGCAACACTTGGTCCATGATGGGTAGGGGGTAGTTATCCTTTAGAGAAGACTGGTTGAGATTCCTGAAATCAATGCAGATATGGATTTCTTCGCTCTTCTTTCTTACAGGAACAATATTCACGATCCAAGTAGAATGATGAAACGAAAAGATTATTCTTGCATTCAACATTTTCTAAATCTCAAAAAGAATAGTACCTGATATTTTGGGATTATATTGCCTCTGTTTTTGCTTGTGAGGCAATGACCCAACCTTGAGAGGAATTTCATGCTAAATCTCTGTAGGCCTGAAAGACTTCAGATCATCATAAGAATATGCCAGAAAATCAATGTAATGGTGAAGGAGTGTAGTGAATTTGAATTTCTCGTCGGTAGTGTAACACTTCCCAATGTTGACCATTTTGGGATCTGCCTTATAACTCAAATTTACTTGTACAAATTCCATAGATGAACTTGAATCAACTTGTTGCTGTTGTTTAATGTATCTGTCATGCTTATCAAATAGCTTTTCCAGGGAAACCAAACCTTTTGGAATCTTATTCCCTTTTAGTTGAAGAAACTCTTCACCAGTTTGTGAATCTACTTCGCAAACGTATTCCCGCAGCGGAGATTCACTACCTTCAAAATAGAGCTCATCAAAGCTATCTATCTTTTCCAAGAAAGCTATGATTTGATTATCACCATTGAACACCTGCCAATGGTCAGCATTATCCGATACACTTGGTCAGAAAACCAACACAATTGTGTACTTGTTACCTTTGAAGTCTTTATGGGGAACCATGAGGGTGGCAGAGACAACTAATGAATCAGAACGATCATTAAACTCTTTTGGTACTGCAGAAATGTTGAAAGCATCAAAACCTTCGATGCAATCCCAAACACAGTTACGATAGTGCCCCAACCTTTCATTTTTGGTTTGATATAAATTTCTCACTTGGAAAACAACTAATTTAGCGTCTCCTTGAGCATGAAGATTCTTAACACCTTTAGCATGAGTAGCCTCCAATCTGAGCAACAATGACTTGTATTTAGCGGTGTTATTGGTATTGTCAAATTGTAGCTTGTATGAGAAAGGGAAGATATCACCTTGTAGCGATATCAAAACAATTCCAGCTCCAAAAATAGTAGAGGAACAACTACCATCAAATTCTAAAACCCAAACATCATTTGAATTTCTTACTTTGATGTTTCTGTTACTAGTGGATTCTTCTTCATCAAAAAGAGAAGATTTCGGCATCACTATGCTCTCATCCAAACTTTCATCTAATTTACTAGAAATATCATCTAATTCTGCATTTGAAATGTCAAAGCTCTCGTCTAATGAACTAGAAGTATCTTTAGTAGACAAGAAATAATTACCCATTCTCGAGGACTCAAACAAAATTTGGGCTTTGGGATTGGCCGTTTGGGTAACAATATATTTTGCTTTTTCTTAGTGTTGGTGCCTGAATTCACTGTCAGTTTCTGAGCAATTTTCATGCAGGCACCTTCCCTAAAAATCCAAAAAATATTCTAAGTGTTGGACCTCCTTAATATTTTTTAGCTGCAGCATCATATTTTCTTAAGGGGAGGAGGTCATCATCATCATGTTTCCGGTCATCATCCTGATGATGTTGCTGCAAAGTCCTAAGCATGACCCGATATTCATCGGGGTCATCATATTTGAACATCAGGGTGATATCCGCTTTTCTGCCTGTCTGCATCATGATATTTCCAAAGGGAGATATCCGCCTGTCAGCTTCATGCATTGTCTAGTGCGGGGTGATATTTCCAACTATCAGGTATGATCTAACATCACCCTGATGTTTCGTGGAGCTACAGTGCAGCATGATATTTGTGCATCAGGATGATATTTCTAAATATCCGGTCATCTTCCGAATATCATCCTGATGCCGATATGGTGGTGACGTCATCAAGGTCTGGAGGGTCATATTGCTAACACTAAGTCATTTTATGGAGATCCCCCGATGTTGTGAATATGACGATGACGTCATCCGGATATTTGGAGGTGTGCAGTGTTCAGGATATGGCAATGACGTCGTCCGGATATGAGAGTTGCGCGGTATGCAGATGGGTGATGGTGACATCATCAGGACATAATGATGACGTCATCAGGATTTTTGAAGGCATCAGCGAGACCATGGGCATCGGCAAAGGAGTTTTGTGCTGGCCCGATGGTCTATCTCTGGCCGATGGAGTGGATTTTAAGGTAGGCATTGGTGAGACAACTAAGATGGATGAGAGTTTTTTGGGGTGAGCCGATGGTAGAAGTTTGGCCGATGGGCTTTTGGAGAGAAAGGCGTGTGTCGAGCATGGCAAAAGCGCTCGACGCTTATTATGCATGTGGCCATGTTTTTGAACTACTGAAGGAGTCTCCACACCATGCATGTGGGATTAATGTTCCTGCATAACTTGAACCTTCAGTAAAGTGCGTTTTGGCGGGAAATTCCTTTTTGAGTGCTGCGATGGTTTCCAGGTAGGCCGCGGGTTGGTGGACATTAATGGCGATTGTTGTAGGCATATGGGCGTTGGCATGGACGGATCCAGTACCCGACTGAAGTTGTACATCCACGGCTGGCGGCTCATGGCTCGAGAACCTCTTCTGTCCCCTCTTCTACCTGCCGCATTCAATGCGTTGAGCGCCATTTTTCTCATACTGTGTATCTGGCGGGATTTTTGGTCAACTATGTAATTAATGTTGGGAACCTTCCTTGCTGTATATAGTAGGTTGTGTTGCTCATTTGAAGGTTGTTGAAGGCCTGAGGCATTTTTGTGTAAATAATGAAGAACAGGGCATGATCTTGGCTGTTTTATCCCATTTTGGAGTTTATGAGTTACAACATGAGTGTATTTTGCACATATTTTCAGTTTCAGTGTTAATGTTATATGAAAAATGCTTATTACATGTGTCTATCTGCTTGTCTCCATTTGCTGCATGTTATTCTCTTTCTTTTGAATCTAGTTGCATGTCAGCAGGGATATCTGTAAGTAGAAGCAGTTAGGTACCCATTCTTGGGTGATGTTTGTAAGGCAAGCATCAGTCCAACCCCCTGAAACTTGAGTGAAAGTTGCAAACCATCTGTTGTATACGTCTAGTTGACTCCTTGCCCAATGGATATGCACCAGTCTGCTCCTGGATCAGTAGTTATGAGCCAAAACCCCTTGTCTTGCATCCTGAACATTATGTCCGCCCATTTCATCACTTCCACCTGTTAGTTGTAGGATTAGGAGTAGGAAAACCCCTGCATGCTCTCATACCGAACCAGACATATATGTCCAAGAACGTTGCCCACCTTGTGATCTATCATGCAGATCTTGGTCCATACATGAGAGTATTCTACCTGTTGTTGTCAAGTTAGATCTTTCTATCTTTGAGCTAGTCAAGGTTATATCTTGAGTTATAGGGACACCCCCCTTGGTGCGGCAGAACCAGAAGTGAAGGGGAGGAGCTCACGCAACCTCCTGTATTAGTTGGCTGAATCTGCATCTGCATAGGAACTGGCAAACCCGAATGTTGATTCAGAAGAAAAACCAACACTTAGGAAGCAACTTTTGCATGATGCGTTTAACAGGTTTCCTTGCTTCGGACATGTCCATGTTTAGTTCTCCACCCACATCTTTACAAAAATTACGCCCGAGCAGAATGCCATAAGAGGCTAGAACATTAGCTACTAGGACGGTCATCTTAATCCTCTTGTCTGGAAAGGCTGTAAATGCAAATTGGGCATCTTTGATTTGGCCCAATAATGGCACTTGCTTATTTTCCATGGAGAAACATTTCCCAAAGGTCTTAGTTAAGGTGAGACCAAGGGTGTCTGCCACTTTGGTAGGCATGACATTATTGGAGGCCCTAGAATCTATTATGCAATTGCTCAACTTATGACCATTTACCAATAGAGAAACATAGAAAGGTTCTATTTGTTGACAACTGAGAGGGGGGGTGAATCAGTTATCAAAATAATTTCTTCCTTCTGAACTTTCTTATTAATTAATGCAGCATTAATTCAAACAAGCAAACATTACCATGAAATGAAAAACACATGGCATAGTATTTTTGACGTGGAAACCCTATTAAGGGAGAAAACCACAAGGTGATTAACCCAAAGATTATTCTCTGTTAGAAGAATAAGGAATTACAAAATGGCACTTGCCAATTAGGGCTCATTGCCCGAGCACACTGCTCACAAAGGAGGCACACTGTCTACAAGGAGACACACTGTCTACAAAAGAATGTTATACAATACTTGAATTGATTGGAAGCATCCACATATGCTGGAGTTCAGTTTCGGTTAGGCTCAGTACACTGATCTGCTGCACTTCATCTTTCCTCTTCTCTTTATTCTGCTTTTCTTTCACATACCGGATCTTTCTTACTGCTTCTATTCTGCTTTGCTCTTATTCACATATCACATCACATAACTTCCCTTCTCATAACTAAATCCATCCTATATATATATCTGCACAAGTGATTTCATTATCTTTCTAGTCGGCACCCGGAATAGTCTATCTTCTCACAAACTCTGTTCTGTCGTCTGAATCCTTGCACATCAAGTAATGCGGATCAAGCATATACTTGTAGATATCATTAATCATGTCGGCCAAACATGATTCATGCCTTCACAACCTTTACCATCATCAATAACACATCCAGAAAATAGTCTGATGTTCTGTCAGTCAGTTCTTCCTCTGTTCACACTGTCACTCAGGAATCCGGTACTCAACTATTCATATCTTTTTCCTTGTCCATCACCAGAGGCTAAATCCTTGGAATATACCAATCAAGGTAGTCCTCTTGACTTCCCCAGATCCGCACTGCACCAAGATACTTCCTCTGAGAGATCCGGACATGTTTGTCGGACCTTGCCACATGCTCTATTCTTGTTCACTGGACCACAATAATCTTCATTCTGACTTCCGGTAGAGACACACCATGACTTGCGGATATGTGGGATGACCTTTGTTGCCATCAATGACAACAACCATGAATCCATATAGTGTCTCTTGCCAATAATCTCCCCCTTTGGCATTGATGGCAACACTTAGTGAAAAATGACTAAGTGTTTACACTATGCTCCCCCTTGGCTGATGCTCTGTCTTTATATACATTTTCTGGAGCTCCCCCTTAGTTGGATTCCTCATTTTTCACTGCTCCTCACTCCCCCTTTGACATTAATGGAAAAGGGTAGGGTCCGCACACCAAAATTTTCAAGAATTTTACTATACTTGGCTGTATATTACATATTCACAAAAACTGAAGAATGTCTGCAAAGGATGTCTTCAATTGGATGAGTTCTGTAGCCCAACTTTGCTTCATTCTATCCAAAATTGAAACGTGACCACTCAACAAAAATGCAAAAGCTTCTACCCTCTTATGATCTGTCGGATCATTGGCTTGGGCGGTAGTCTTAGCATCACTTATGGCCTCATGCATGGTCTCTAACTTAGGGATAATCATCCTTCTAAGTTCTCCCATCTGGTTAATTATATTCTTCCTTTCCTTTTCAAAGTTCTTTATTGCATTTGTGATTGCAATAGTTTGACATTCTTGATTTACTATGGAGGAAGAGAGAGGATCAAAACTTTGAGACAAACTTAGTAGTTTGTCCTGTTCCTCTTTTATTTTCTTCTCAATTTCTACTATTGCTTTTGACCAGGAGATACAAAATTTGTAAATGTCACCACCATCCTTAAGAGCATTTTCTAAGCTCTTTATTCCAATACTCATATTTCTCCTATCATTAGAGATTAATCCTAGTACCTCTAAAAATCTCTTATCCAAAAACTCCTTTTGGACCTTTTCTTCAGCTGATTTTTCTAGAGAATCAAAATGTGTACCAACACTGCTGACTAAGGTTTTGAGATTACCGGAAGAGGAGGCTATGGGATCTTTCTGGACCGATGGCATAATCTTTTCAAGCACTCCGGAAGCAGCTTCTATCAACTCACAATCTTCCATATGAGACTTTAGGAGTTTTTCATTTGCCTTAGCATTTGCAAATGAAGCTATCTTCATTGTTTGTACCGGAGATAGGGAATCAAAATTGAATGGACCTTGTAGAAGCTCCAGTTCATCAATCTCTATTGTTTCTTTGCTCAGAAATTTTTGGACAGTTTGTGCAGTGTCTCTTGCTGGAGACAGATATTTCTTCTCTTCTGCAGTCTTGGAGCTGTCCTTTGGAGTTTTCTCTCCTTCTACATTCTTACCACTATCAGTTGTGGTTTTCACTGTTGGAGTCTTCTCTTTCTCTGTAACCTTGGTACTGTCAACTTATTTTTCTTTCACTCTTGCCTCTTTCTCCTGTATAGTGTCTTCTCCTTTGGATCCAGAGACTGTAGGGGAAACCAGAGGAGAAATGTTGGTTTGTTCAGGGCCCATCTCTTCTGTTGCTTTCTCAGAAGTTTCTTCTGCAACACTTGTGGATGAGGGATCAGTACCCAAGTCCTCTACAATAGGAAGATTAAACCTTTTAAAGGCCTTCCGGAGGATCTCTTCTGTATCCATGGCCACTTTGTCAGTCTCACCAAGCATGAGTTGATTCATCCTTGCTTTACTCCTGAACTCATCTTTGCAGTCTTTGAATATTATGTACATTGTCTTGGGATCCATTTGAGGATATAGCTGAATAGCTATCTGCTCCCGGATCTCAAGATCTTTTGCTAGGGCATTGTTCTTTCTTATCTCTAACTCCTTTTCTAGGCTTTTAGGAATTAGAGATATAATCTCAATGAAAGCCTTATTGTATATGTTTAGATACCTGATTATGGCTTCCTGCAGGATCTTTTGGTCAGCCTCATTGTAGTCATCATAGAATTCGGCCATTGGTTTGAAGGTTTCCATCCACAGTGATTGATTTGATTACACTCTCTAGAGACAGGGTGGGCTTTTCAACAAATTCCTCTGCCTTTTCTTCCTTGTCTTGGCCTGTGGAGGGTTTTCCGGATCCTTTCTTCTTCTGCTTCTTTATTTCCTTTACCCCTTCATCTGATTTAGTTTCCTCTTCATCTTTCTTACTTGTATAAGCCCTTGTGGCTTTTATTTTAGATCTTTTCTCTCCTTTACCGGATGTCTGACCTTCCAGTTTTGATGTTTTTGAGCTTTTGGTTGTGACAGGTGTAGATCCTTTTGATAATTTGGTCCGAGTTGAGGTTTCCACTAGAGTATTTTTCTTTCTTTTCTTTTCTGCCTCTTTCTGCTCTTCCTCAGCCTTTCGCCTCTTTTCCCGGTTGGCGTCAAGTGCCCCCTTTGGGATGCCTAGGCCTTGAGCAATATGTTCTACTTCTTTTCTCACCTTCCTTTTTATCTCAGGTTCTCTAAGTTCCACATGGATCTTCACACTCAGCTCCTCAAAGGTTCCAAACCTTTCTACCTTTGGATCTTTGGGCTGACTAAGCATGTGTTGAACATGCAGTTCCATAATCTGTTCATCAACCTCATACTCCATGGGCATGATCCAGACTATCCTTGGCTCTACTACCTCCATTAGGCACTGATCAGTATCAACCATAAAGAAGACTGAGTCTTTGTATTTTTCAACAATAGACTGGGGAATTCTTTCTCTTGCTTGCATCATGCTCTGGAAGTTTTTGAAGTATCCCCACAGGGCTGTATTTCTTGCTTTGGCATCCCCAAGTCCATGTAAATAATCTCTGATTTGGATGGCAACTGGTCTGTCATTCTGCCATATCCATCCACTGGATCCGAGAAGCTCATTCATGTAATAAAAGAATAGACAAAGGATCAAACTACCATACTTTAAGGAGTTCTTCTTGTCCTTCTTAATCTTCTACAGATTTTCCAAAAGTTGGTTTAGAAGAAGCTCACACAAATCATAGTCTGCATTTTCTTTTAGCATTTGATATGCTATGTAAATTACAGTTCTCGGCACTTAATTTTCCCTACTAGAGTGATAAATCTTGTAACCAATTATCATAGATGCAAATTTGACATTTGGTTCAGTGATGTCTTCAATTGTCATAGCTCTCTTATCAAATTTTGATCCGGTTGCATCACTAACTATCTAATTTTTGACAGACTTGAGGATAGGTATTCCACCGAATGAGTGCAGACCAGTTACAGCCCTAATTGCATCTTTGGTAATCTTAAAAGGCTTGTTCAACCATAGGAAATTGTCATGCACTCTACTCAGTACATACCGGACCCATTCATCTTCTTCAAAACAGGGGAAATGAATGCACTGTGCAAAATGCTTATCCCGGATGGCTTTATACTGAGGTTTAATCTCAAAGGAATCATCTATCAATTGTTTATGATAGATATCCATCAATTTTGATTCTCCAAATTCTTCAATATTCACATGTATGTAAACCCTAATGTCCTCCGTATGCAATACACCATGCGGAACACTAGAGAAGGCTCCTAGGGGATCTACCTCCAAAGATTTGTATGGATGTTTCTTGAATGTGGGGCGAGGTCTATCAGAGATCTTAACTATTTTCAAAGTAGCCATTTTTCAAAAGATTTGCAGTGAGATATTGAAGACGGAAAATACCTTATGTGCCTTTGGTTGCATGGAGTTGGTTTGATTGATTTCTGGATGTAATAACTTCTGTGAGTGATCTTCGGTGAACTTGATGAATTTTGTTGCAGAGCTCCACTTTTTGCTTCTTCTTGAGTGCAGAATGAACAAATGATTTATGAGAAATCCCTTATATTGCTCCGCAAACCCTAATATATGATTGTAATAAATGCTCAACCTACATTATTCTGGTTTGCCTTATTCAAATGACTTGAAGAACCAGATCAGTCCTGATCTATGAACATCATGCGAATCTTCCAACCATGAACAAATCAAGATGACATATCACAAGGACATCCCAAATACTAAGTCCAATCCATAAAATAAGACAATGCACTTCCGGATCTCTCCGGACCTTTTTGTAATCCTCTGTCATTCCGGAGCATCTCCCGGAACAGGTCCTACATGATCGATCACAACTTCTTCACATCTTCATGCGGACCTCTAAAATCTTAGCTGGATCATCTCAAGACTCATATCTACAAACCCTTTACTCCGCATCTTGTGCCTAATCTGGCACCACTTGATTGGCTGGGGGAACAGGATTTTCTTTGTGTCTCCCCCTGAGCCAGAGCTCATTTCTTAATTTCTGAAAGGAATATCAGCACCAGAGTCTGGTGCAGATCCAACCTCTACCTTCTCTAAACTTTTCTTCAACCAAATCTTGTTCATCTCATTCCTAACTTCATCCGCATTCATCTTTTGTTTACCCTTGTCTTGTTTTTGATTATATACCAGACCTCTTTTGTCCTGATTCTTGCTTCTGCAGACTTTTGCATTATGACTGGACCTATTACAGATTTGGCAAACAACATTTCTTTGCATATTTGACTGATAACCTCTTGATCTGCATTGATTAGCCATATGACCTACTCTATTGCATGTAAAGCATCTACCATTGAATGATTTATTCATTTGCATATTTCTGCATTCATGAGACTTATGTCCATACCTTTTGTAGTTAAAGCATTGTCTAGAGAAGGATGAATTAGTCTGATTCATTCTCTTTCTGCATTGATTAGCTTTGTGACCAAAGTGATTGCAGCTGTGGCAGTATCCATTGAAGGATGGATATCTTTGAGCATTGGGCTATCTTACCGGAGGTCTTCTAGGCCTGTTCCTTGGATTTTCTGATCCAAAATTCTTCTGACCGAATCCGGAGCTTTCTCCTTTCTCATATCCCAAACCACACTTGTCATCTACCCTCTTTTGACTTCCAAGAAGAACTTCAAGTTGAGCAGAACTTATCTTGAATTTCTCTTTATATTCATTTGCTATTTGAAGATCCATTTTGAGAGAGACAATTTGATCCTCAAGTTTTTCTTCATTATCTTTAGCATCTTCAAGATCAGATTCAAGATGTCTGATAATCCTATCCATCTGGTGGCAATCTTCTAATTTCTCTTTGAGAGATTGTCTTAGATTGTCTTCAGTTTTTCTTTTCTCTTCAATCTCTTGAGTAAACTTTATAACTCCTGATTCCATTTCATGTCTTACCATAATGACTTCTTTTGATAACTTTTCACATAACTTGGTTTTCTCAGTCAGCTCTTCATTTGCATTACTTTCTTCACTTTGTCTTGCCAATTGTTGGAGCAGCTCCTTTCTCTTTTTCATAGAGAGACTTAATTTGTCTTTTAGTTCTCTCATGAATTCATCAGCCTGTTTGAGTCTTTCCTTTAATTCATTGACTTCAGAGTTTGACTGTTCAAGATCCTCAAGGGCAGTCTTGAGTTGCTCCCTTAAACCATATGCATCCATTTGAACTCCTAGATCTTCCTCAAGCTGTTAGGCTCTATTAGGAGGAACCTAGCTCTGATACCAATTGTTGACAACTGAGAGGGGGGGTGAATCAGTTATCAAAATAATTTCTTCCTTCTGAACTTTCTTATTAATCAATGCAGCATTAATTCAAACAAGCAAACATTACCATGAAATGAAAAACACATGACACAGTATTTTTGACGTGGAAACCCTGTTAAGGGAGAAAACCACGGGGTGATTAACCTAAAGATTATTCTCTATTAGAAGAATAAGGAATTACAAAATGGCACTTGCCAATTAGGGCTCAAAGCCCAAGCACACTGCTCACAAAGGAGGCACACTGCCTTCAAGGAGACACATTGTCTACAAAAGAATGTTATACAATACTTGAACTGATTGGAAGCATCCACATATGTTGGAGTTCAATTCCGGTTAGGCTCAGTACACTGATCTGCTGCACTTCATCTTTCCTCTTCTCTTTATTCTTCTTTTCTTTCACATACCGGATCTTTCTTACTGCTTATGTTCTGCTCTGCTCTTATTCACATATCACATCACATAACTTCCCTTCTCATAACTAAATCCATCCTATATATATATCCGCACAAGTGATTTCATTATCTTTCTAGTCGGCACCCGGAATAGTCTATCTTCTCACAAACTCTGTTCTGTCGGCTGAATCCTTGCACATCAAGTAATGCGGATCAAGCATATACTTGTAGATATCATTAATCATGTCAGCCAAACATGATTCATGCCTTCACAACCTTTACCATCATTAGTAACACATCTGGAAAATAGTCTGACATTTTGTCAGTCAATTCTTCATCTGTTCACACTATCACTCAGGAATCCGGTACTCAACTATTCATATCTTTTTCCTTGTCCATCACCAGAGGCTAAATCCTTGGAATATACCACTCAAGGTAGTCCTCTTGACTTCCCCAGATCCGCACTGCACCAAGATACTTCCTCTGAGAGATCTGGACCTGTCTGTCGGACCTTGCCACATGCTCTGTTCTTATTCACCGGACCACAATAATCTTCATTCTGACTTCCGGTAGAGACACACCATGACTTGCGGGTATGTGGGATGACCTTTGTTGCCATCAATGACAACAACCATGAATCCATATAGTGTCTCTTGCCAACACTATTTTTCCTAGGGCAACAAGGGGAGTAGTGACAAGATTATTTTGGGTGGATTTGTTCTTTGAGGAATCATGGGCAACTTTTGTAAGGTCTTGTCCTGTAGGGATAGTCTTGTTTTTGACTTATTTAGCTAACCTATCAAACTGTTCAGGATTAGCTTGTAAACTCAACTTCAGACATTTGGATTTTGGTCTTCCTAGCATGATCTATTATATCAAATAGCTGAAATGAACTAGGGACAGAGGAAGGAAATCCATCATTCTGGGTTTTATTAGGGGTAGTACTGATCTGAGGGACAGAAGTAGAAGATACAGGATTGTTAGATGTACTTTCTTTCTTATTGCCGACCGGGTCCTTCAACTAAAAAGGCAACAGAGTTCCCTGTTTGGCAATTGAGATCACTGACTGAGGATCCTCTCTTGCCTTTCCTTTATCAACTTGCTGATTTGACTAATTCTGAGACCTAGTAAAAATAGCATATGCTCCATCATATACTTCTCCTTCTTTTTCAGCTTCATCTTGGTAATTCAGAAAGCCAATGGTAGAGTCACCAGCTAATTCTTCTTCTCCTTCTATAAAAATATTAGCATCATTCTCCTGGTCCAACTCGGGTTGGAAAGAATGGTCATGTTCTGCTTCATAATAGCCAACTGCTGAGTTGACCAGCATTGCTTCAATGACAAGCTTCCCCTATGTGGGTGGAAGACAATTTTGTTTCCCTTGGTTTCTGGCAACATTACCTTGATATGAATTGTTAGGAAATGTTCTCCCTGGTATTTCCCTATGAGAAGGAGGGGCAGACATACCTTGTGACATTTGCCTTTTCAAATCTAGCAACTTATTTGCTAACTTTTGTACCATAAGATATGTGGTGCTTGTGGAAGGATTATCAATAGAGGATTGACCTCTATTCCTATTGGAATCTCTTCTTATCTTACCTGCAAGGATAAGATCATCTTCAACTTCAGTAGCCAAGATCTGAGCTACAAGAAGATCTGTGGGGCCTGCCTGTCTTAGCAAAAAGCTCACCTCGGGAAGCTGAGTATTGATAAAGAAACACTTAAGATTCTCCGTTGTTGGCTGAGCGGTTGTAGGAATCCTGTTTGTCAGCTTATTGAACTTAGCGATGAAGTCTTGCATGGGTTCATGTGGCTCTTTCTTCATCTGTGTTAGTTGTGCTAACAAGGCATGTGCATCTTCCGCAAGTTTGAACCTAGCTTTGAACTTGGTCTTGAGAGTGTTCCAACTCATTATAGTTTGAGCTTGAAGATGGTAAAACCAATCTACAGCAACACTTTGTAGTGTTTCCATAAAAAGTCTTACCATTACATCTTCATGTTCCACACCTAATACACCGCAAGCTATGCAGAAAGCTGCAATGTGTTCATCCGGGTGGACTTTCCCATCGCCATAGAACTTAGAAAAATTCTTCCTTGAACTACAAGGTAGTTCATGCAATGGTGGAGTTAAATTCAAAGGACCAAAAGTGTTACCCCAAGGGCCTTGAGCTGCCATGGTGCACTGATTAAAGGGTGGGATAACAAATCTCTATGGAATACGAACAAAAAAAACTCTATTAGTACTAGAACTAGAAGCTTCACCTAGTATTGGAGACCTAGCGTTAGTAGGAGGAAAACTCCTAGTTCAATGAAGTCGAGGTCGTGGAGGAAAAAGACCAAAGTTATTTTACTGCATCACCTCAAATAAAGGATCAATAATACCTTGAGCTCTCTTGCTTCTTGTATACTGTGAATCTGCCAAAATGCAATGTACTCAACAAAATTTTAAAAAATCTCGAAACAATGGAAAAAAATTGTAGTGCTTCAACTCAGAGCGTGAGGCTTCAAGTTGTGCATTCCTTCCCCAGCAGAGTCGCCAAAAACTATTGGGTGAATATTTTGTCTTCAACTAACTAAAGGCAAAATGGTTATATCAACCATATTGTAATGAGATAAATCTCTCCTCTCAGCAAGGGGAGGTTCCCTATTAACTATTACAAACTTATTTATACTAAAACTAATTTCGAGGTGAAACCATGTCATCCATTTCTCATTTTTCAAAAATGATGTTTACAATATAAAATATCACTTTCACAATACAAATCAAACTAACCAAGAAAATTATGAGAGCACAAAGTCTATCATTGTTGTTTTCACTGATTTACAATTTAGAACCCAGTAGGATAAGGTGTAGCTCAAAGTCTTCACCAAATACTACAACAAAGCATACGATCACAAAAGATAATAGTAGTTCAAAGCCTTTCCAATATCTTTTACTTCAAAACATAAAATCACAAGCTAAAGATAATTGTTGTAGCACAAAGTCTCCACAATCAGCTTTAGAACATCTCCCAGATTATTCACACTCACACTACAATTTGATCAAGTAGACAAGATAGTACAAGGAAAAGGACATAAGAACAATTTCCAATACGCCACAAGTTATTCCAATGCAAAGATTAAAAGATCGCTTGCTTTTCTATTCACTTGATAAAATATGATTTACAATTTGAACACAAAGTCTCAAAATGTTCTTCAATTTGGCAGAGTTTCGCTTCAATAACTAAAAGATAAGAATTACAATGGGGGTCCTCTTTATTTATTAGAGAAACTGAGAGCAAAAATAGGAAAATCCTAACTACTTTGACTTATTCAAACAGAAGAGTCCTATTTGACTTAGGACTTCCTTTGCCTCACATGTAATTACATTTTAGAAAATTACACATGAATATGTCCACAACAAATTCAAATTACATATACAAGAATAAAATAAACTAAGGTATCAAAAAGGAACTTCAG
The DNA here is from genome assembly GCA_027924645.1 of Cunninghamia lanceolata. Lineage (NCBI taxonomy): Eukaryota > Viridiplantae > Streptophyta > Pinopsida > Cupressales > Cupressaceae > Cunninghamia > Cunninghamia lanceolata. The sequence continues at coordinate 15,610,364 of BSBN01000233.1, read as the reverse complement.
CTTCCTCCATCATTCTTCTTTAGAAAATTTTGATACATGGCCTGTATAGCTGCCATTACACATGCATCTGGCTTAGCTATTTCTGAGATAGTGCAGGCTCAGAGAACCGTGTCTTTTACTGCCTTTATTGCCTTCTCATGCTTGTCAAGATTGTCCTTCAAGTTCTCAAAAGTTGAATGTTGATCATAGAGATTGTCCATAGAAAGAACTGAGGGCACTTCATCTTCAAATTTCCTTTGAACCATCTTTTCAAAGGAGCTTATCATTTCATCTACTGAAAGGAACTTATGATCTTCACCTGTGAGGGTGCATGGGAGTTCTTCCAACTTGTGTAGAAGCATGACATCGTTGTCTTCATTGTTTTCACGAGCTTGGCATAAGTCATCAAGTAAACCTTTTACTATATGGATACAATGAACAAGAGACTCCTTAGTCTTAAGATATGATTCCTGATTTGTGATGACCCCAATGGTAATGAGATTCTTTATCTTAATCTTTTTCATCTCTATCCACTCCTCCAAGCTCTCTTCATGATCCTACAGCTCTTGGGAAAGTAAGTCAACCATGTTATCAAGCCCAACTTTGGCTTTATCCATCTTTTCTTTTCTTTCTATGGTGGTCTTCAATAGAATTCAACCTTGGGCTAGCAAACATTCCACAATATCTCCTACCACTCTTCCTCTGGCCTGAGCTTTTTCAACCTTCTGAATTAGAGGATCTTCTACAGTCACTGCCATGGGTTCCACAATTTCAGATGACTTTACTATTTTTTGAAGAACAACAGCAAGTTGTTCTGCTTTAGCTTTATACTGTTCTTTCTCCTTCTTGACTTCATCATATTTTTTGAGCAAGGTGCTGGTAGTAGTTTCAAAATCTTCCTTAATGCCTTCATGAGTTAGTTTACCTAACTCAACCCTTGAGATGGCACAATCATTCATGTCAAAATTGTCAATAGTGGCATCCTCTGGTGGCTTGGCAATTTTCGCATATCTGATTCCCTTTTCATTGATAAGCCTAGAAACAGTCTTAGGCTTTTTCTTCAGAGTTTTTGACTTTAAAGGCAACAGTTTCTCTATATCAATTTCATCTGGTGAAATTACTTGCTTTTTCCTCTTCGGGGTATATGTAGACAACCAAGGAGGAAGTACAGAAGCACCCACATTAGGAGAAGAATCAATCACTTGCTTTGCCGGGTCCATGCTTATTCCTGTTATTGTAACAATGGGACTGGTAGGAGTAAAAACAACAGTAGTATTAACAACCTTTTTAGAACTATCTAGAAAATGTTCTAACACAGTTTGTTCACCGATATCAAAAGACGGGGAAGATAAACTTGGGATAGAACCGGAGGAATCAAACACGGTCCCAAAAATGGTTCTTAAAGAAGGGGGAGTATTATCTGAAGAAACAACTAAAATAGGAGAAATAGGAATATTTGGAACTACAGGAAAAACACTAGAAACAGAAACATGAAGCTGAGATTTAGAAACTTGGGATTCCAATGGAAGGTCCTTCTATGGGGAAAGTTGTGAATCATCAAGTTGTTCATGTTCTACATTCTCATCTTTACCTTGTTCTGTTTCGCCTTCCTCATCAGGCTTTTCAAATGTTTCTGCTTGCTGGATATCCTTAGCTTTCTCAATATTTAGTTGTTTAATTTCAACATCCTCAACCTCCATCTGTTCAACATCAATGTCTTCAATACCAGATTCGGTAACAATAGAAGCCCCTATAACCTCCTTCTTCCCTCCCTTAGATACACACTTAATTTTTGAGTTACATGTTTTGGAGGAAGAAGGGGTATCACTCTTATTCTTGGTCTTGTTTTCCACTTTCTTACCTGTTTGCTCTTGAGTTTCAGTCTCTGACCCTGTAAGAAATTCTTTCAATCTGATCCCTTTGCTTTCCAACCATATGTTTGTATTAGCCAAGATCAGCTGAAATCTTTTCCTTATAGAAGTTTCCTCTTTGACTGACCATTTCACTTCTAGAAGAGGTGAGACTTCAACATTCTCTGTGTTATATTTGGGATCTAGAACATCCCCATCATCTTCCATTCCATCTGGAATATCCACAAGGCCCAGCTCTTCTATCTGACTCAAATGAAGTCTGCAATAGTCTAACTTCCTGATCTCATTCTGTGTCCTTAGATCAGCCCAAATATCTTCCACCATTGGCATATGGAAAGTAGACTTCCTTTTGATTTTATCTTGTACCCTCCTAAAGTCAAAATGGTCCCTTTTCTTGAAAGTTTTCAAGGTGACCAGCTGCAATTCAAAATCAACTGTTTTTGCCTTGGTAGCTGACTGAACTAAGTACCTTCCAATTTCTACAAGAAACTTTATCCCTAACTTTTTTAGCTCCATTTGTTTATTATGTACCACAATCAACTGCCTACATATATCCATGAGAACAATATGATCACTAGGATATCGTGGAAGTATATAAGGGTAGCCAGGATAATACCCTACTCTGAGATATGTGAAAGTAGGAAATTGTAAGAACAAGTAGTCAAAAGAATTTACAACTTCCCAAGCTTCATCTGAAACCCTCTTCTGAACAAGCTCATTGTCCCCTAAACTCATAAACACTGAAAAGAAAGCATCATTAACCCTTTAGAAATGATGGATTGATCCTTTTAGTGTGATTTGAGGATAATACTCATACACGGGAACCAACCCCCTGTCACCAACCTGAGTCAAACTAGGAAAACTTCTCATGCTTGCAGCATCATATACAATATATGAAGTCATATAAAATTTGAATGTTGTGTTGACCTTCACCAACTGCTCATGCAAAGCATTACTAATCGGTTCTCCCTTGAAGATTTTCTGTGTGCCCCGGAGAATCACCTTGATGTATGTATACATCCATTGCTGAAACTTGGAGGAAGAAGGAAGTCCTCTAATACGACTCAAAAGTGTGATCAAGTCACAAACCTTCTCTACAAAGTCACTCCTCAGGAAATCCTTCAGCCATCTGGTCAGATTACTCTGAGGAATCTTCAACCAATTACTATTTATGTACCTTCTCGCAGCTTCCACATCTATATCAAAGTCTCTTTGCCCTTGAGCAAAATCAATTTGTCCAATATTTTCAATAGGACACATGAAGATTTTATCAAGAAACTTTGCATCTAACCTCATAATCGCATTCCCTTGGGAATATGTCACAACCCTAGTATCCCTGTTGTAATGGATAGCCACCTGGAGAACAAACTCAGGGTTATGAGTAGAAACTAGAAAAGAGGCAACCAAGTGAATGTTGCTGTCAATGATCTTCTGCATGTGTCTGAAAGGATTTTTCTATTTAGTTCTGTCCATAGACTCTGTCATAGCCACATGCCCTATCTCTGTATCTTTGGTTTTATCAACATTCAACTATACTGAAGTGACAGGGAACACCCCTTGGTATTTGTACTTCATGATTTTGGCTTTGGATGGAGACGGCTCCCGACATCAGCTCTAGAGAGAATTTTGGAAAAGATATCTACCACGGATGTTTGTTGAAAACTGCAAAAAGCCATGATCTCGCAGTTAGGGGAAAAATGGATAAATTGGGATTACTGTGATTCGATGATCATGAACAGGGAAGCATGCGTTGAAGCACTTGATTGCACGCAAATCAAGGTAAAAGGTGAAAGCAGGTTAACATGCCTTGAAAGGCAAATTTTCCTAGTGTTAGGAAAAATTCAGGAAAATGTGCATGGGCGGTCAAAATGACTGCTCCTGCATGGAAGACCATTCACCATGTAAAGTCGGTCAGAAAGACTACTATTGCATGTGTTTGGGGAGATTTATATTTTCAATGTAGGGGCGGTCAAAATGAGTGCATTTACATGAGGATAAAATTTGCAAGTTTAAGGCACATGTAAAAGCGATGAAAAGGTCCGCCGGTGCCTATTGGATGGAAAAAACTTCAAGTTTGATCTATATGTGTATAAGCAGCAAATCCGCCTGCTAATTCATATAAGGAAAAAGGTTTGAAGTGTTGAGTAGGTCGAAAGGTCCACTTATATAGGTGCTCCTGAAACTCTAGGTCAGACATGCAATAGCGGGAGTTTTGACCGCTTTTACACATAGGGGATAACACAAAGTTTGTGTAAGGGCGGCAGTTTTAACCACCCTTACATGTGGGGTAGTCTGAAAGCAAGGTGTAGACATTGGTCATTTCACTGACCATACATACAACAGAAAAGATTTCTAAGACACCGTCGGCAGAAAATACCGACTACACATAGGTATAACGAAAACCTAAGTTCTCATAAGGCGATAAAATCTTCAACAAAACAAAAACGTACTCAAAACCCAAAACTATTAAGAACTAGGGTTTTTAAAAAAAGAAACATATGAATTCAAAATAAAACTAGAGTTTTAAAAAGAAACAGAGGACAATTTTGATCAACGAAATGAACACCATTTATCATTAACAAAAACCTGAAACACAAAGAAGAAATAAAACAAAAACCTACCTATATAAATGCGAAGGAGAAACACGAGAGCTTCAATAAGATTGAATCCGTGGAAGCTAGAAAGCGTCAACTTCAAGTTCTCTCCAAGACTTAGGTAGGATGGATAATCGAAAGTAAAACAAGATACTAATCGAAAACAATTTAAAGCAACTCAAAGATTGCCCAAATCCAAAAATTAAAGGCGCAATAAATACACAGGAGTTAATATAAATGCAAGGAAAAAGATGCACTGTCGGTGGAAAATGCTGCTCTTGCACGAAAAAAGGAAGATGTAAGGGCAGGCAAAACCACCGCTCTTACATCTTTACAAGGGAGAACTGACATGCATGGGCGGCAATTTTCACCGCCCATACATATTTTTACACAAAAACATGCATGTAAAAGTGGCGAAATGGGCTGACATTACACTTTACAACATCAAGGATATGCAAGAGCGGTATTTTTAATCGCTTATGCACATGAAGACTCAAAAACCTACTAACACCCTAAAATGATCAAAATTGATATTTTGATCAGTTTGTAACCTAATCGATTTGCACGAATTTCAAGGAATTGACTTAAGGGAATGTCGCAAACTATTTTAGGATGTCAGATGACTTCACACGAGGCCAAGAGTACTTGTCTTGATTTGCGAACTTAGAGTGTAGGCTAGAAACGGACAAGTTTCGTAGGGGTTGTCTACAAAAATGAGCATAGTTGATTTTGAGAACAACACATTCCATGACTTCATTTTCATTGAATAAAAAGGTTTATCTAATTTGAAATAAGGGGTAGAGTTCATTGTCATGTGCTTTTCTAGATGAGAGGGTCCATAATGTCCAGGGTTCTTCGAAGAATGGCCTGCAACAAAAATAAGTTTTTGTTATACCAATCCTCTTGGTAAAGCTACAATTCAAATGCCTGATTTGAAAGTTAAAATAAATTAAATTAGACTTACAATTTTGATTTTCTTCCATTGCTTCAACATCATTGTTGTTTTCCCCATCAGAAACCAATTCATTCAACAACTTGTTGCCCATTGGTTGACTTGAACTGCATACTCTGTTAGAAGAAGGGCATGTTTTATCTGTATCAATGTTGGTATTCATAAGCTGAAGAGCATTGATATTTTTCACACACCCTGTTCTTTGAAATATATTAACCTTAAAATATGACTTGGATATGTACTTGAACATTGCAAAATCTCCAATCTCCAACCCATGATGATTCACAAAATTTTCCCAACCCTGCCTAAATTCTAGTTTATTTATGGTACCCCCTAATTGTACATCCCACTCCTGCCCACTTGGGCCTTGCAACACCATATGCTTGTCCGTGTTGTCTATAAACTGTGAAACAAATGTAGGAGGAATGCGCTTCCATAAACACATTACACAATTAGATTTTACAAGTTCTTAACAGTGTATAGGAAATAAAAGAGTGAAAAATAATGTATAGAGTTACTAGTTTTTGTGTAAAATCTCCAAGCATAACTTTGAATAAGGAGGCACACCCATTAAACCAATTCATTCAGCAACTTGCTACCCATTGGTTGACTTGAACTACATACTCTATTAGAAGAAGGGCATCTTTTATCTATATCAATGTTGCTATTCATAAGATGAAGAGCACTGATATTTTTTACACACCCTATTCTTTGAAATATCTTAACCTTAAACTATGACTTGGATATGTACTTGAACACAATAAAATCTCCAATCTCCAGCCCATGATGATTCACAAAATTTTCCCAACCCTGCCTAAATTCTAGTTTATTTATGGTACCCCCTAATTGTACATCCCACTCCAGCCCACCTGGGCCTTGCAACACCATATGTTCATCTGTGTTGTCTATAAACTATGAAATAAATGCAGGAGGAATGCGCTACCATAAACACATTACACAATTAGATTTTACAAGTTCTTAATAGTGTACAAGAAATAAAAGAATGAAAAATAATGTATAGAGTTACCAATTTTTGTGTAAAGTCTCCAAGCATAATTTTGAAGAAGGAGGCACACCCATTAAACCAATTCATTCAGCAACTTGCTGCCCATTAGTTAACTTGAACTGCATACTCTATTAGAAGGACATCTTTTGTCTATATCAATGTTGGTATTCATAAGCTGAAGAGCATTGATATTTTTCACACATCATGTTCTTTGAAATATCTTAACCTTAAAATATGACTTGGATATGTACTTGAACACAAAAAAATCTCCAATCTCTAGCCCATGATGATTCACAAAATTTTCCCAACCCTGCCTAAATTCTATTTTATTTATGGTATCCCCTAATTGTATATCCCTAAACCCTAAACCCTAATCCCTTAACCCTAAACCCTAATCCCTAATTATAATTTATGGTACCCTAATCCCTCAACCCTAAACCCTAATCCCTTACCCCTAAACCATAAACCCTATCACTAAATCCTCAACCCTCAACACTTAAACCTTACATCCTAAACCCTATCCCTAAACCCTCAACCCTCAACACTATACCTTAAACCCTAATCCCTCAACCCTAAAACTTTAAAGCCTCAACCCTTATCCACCCCTTTCCTCCCCTATCTAGCTCACCCCATCTCTCCCTTATCTCTCAACCCTTAGCCATCTAGGTCTCTCTCTTATCCCTAAAGCCTCAACCATCAACCCTTAAACCTTAAATCCTAAACCCTATCCCTAAACCCTCAAGCCTCGACATTGTACCTTAAACCCTAATCCCTTATCCCTAAACCCTAAATCTTCAACCCTAAAACCTATCCCTAATCCCTCTACCCTCAAAACTCTACCTTAACCCTAATCCCTCAACCCTAAACATTATCCCTAAAGCCTCAACCCTAAACTCTAATCCCACAAGGTCCTAAACCCTAATCCCTTATCCCTAAACTCTAAACTCTAAACCCTATCCCTAAACCCTAAACCCTCAACCTTAAACCTTAATACCTCAACCCTAAACCTTAATCCCTCAACCTTAAACCTTAATACCTCAACCCTAAACCTTAATCCCTCAACCCTCAACCCTAATTCCTTATCCCTAAAACCTAAACCCTTACATCCATCAACCCTAAACCCTAAACGCTATCCCTATTCCTAAACCCTCAACCCTCGACACTATACCTTAAACCCTAATCCTTTATCCCCAAGCCCTCAACCCTCAACCCTATCCCTAATCCCTCTACCCTCAACACTCTACCTTAACCCTAATCCCTTGACCCTCAACCCTAAAGATATCCCTAAAGCATCAACCCTGAACCCTAATCCCTCAAGGTCCTAAACCCTGATCCCTTATCCCTAAACTCTAAATCCTATCCCTAAACCCTCAATCCTCAACCCTCAACCTTAAACCTTAATCCCTCAACCCTAAACCCTAATCCCTCAACCCTAAACCCTAATCCCTCTTGACCTTAAACCCTAAACCCTTGACCCTTAAACCCTCAACCCTTATCCACCCCTCTCCTCCCCTATCCGCCTCACCCCCATCTCTACCCTCCTCTACCCTCGACACTATACATATATACATACATACATACATACATACATACAGGCATACATATATACATACATACATACATACATATAAGTATACATACATACATATAGGCATACATACATACATCAATACATACATACATACATACATACATACATACATACATACATACAAGCATACATACATACATGCTTAATAACCTTGAACATAAAACATTCCAAGAGAGACAATGTGAGCAAGTTATAATGTGCTTGCGTTATGTCAAACATGACAAACATCGGGCAAACTTTTGTGAAAAAAAAATGCAAAACAAAACATAATGCGAGCGCATTATAACACACTCACATTATATTTTTCTTTGGGAATCCCAAGCCTTAGGCTTTGGATTTGCTTTGGATTTCCAACCCAAAGGCTTGGAGTGCCTTCTCAATGTCCACAGACGTGTTTATGCAAATTCTATAGGATTTCACATAATTTCGTTCGCGCTAACCCTCATATTTGCACGTGTTTCAAGGTCAAACCAATCGAACACCTGGGTAATGCTAGGCTTTCTCTTAGCTATTTAACAATGTAATTTATTTCACATTTTGACAATGTTAAGCCTTTCATCTTTAATTTCTTTTGTTTGTGTGTCCGTTTTTGGGCAAAAACTAGTGTTTGGTCTTTTTTTCATTGTAAATTAACCATTCATTGAAATTTTAAAAAAAATACATTTTTAGAAACTAGACTCCATTCTACACATATTAAAAAAAATTGATTTTCAATTAGTTTTCAAAATTTATAAGGGTAGCACAACCAACATTCTATTTTTTAGGATGTGTCCACTTTGAAAATTAGTAAAAAGTCAAATATTCATCAAAAAATTATTAGAAAAATCAGGCATAAACTACATGTTGTTGGCTAATTTCTCACTGAAGTGATTTTTAAAATACCAAAAAAAAGTTAACCTTTTGAGGGAGCCACAAAACATGCTATGTTATATTTTTTTGATAGAAACAACACCAATTTCTGTGGCTTCCTCTTTTGAACCCCTTAATCTATACCATTTTTAAAAAAATTAGTAGTTTACAAAAGTAGACTTGGAGCACTACGAACATTGTTTTGGTTGCATCTTCAAATTTTGAGTGTAACTATGCTCAATTTCTCATCCAAGGCCAGCATTTCTTGATTTCAGAAAAAAAAAAAAAAAAGTGGCCACTTAAGACCCCTTTTTGGCCCCCCATCTTCTTGCACTTACCCACCTCTATCGAAATATGATCACAAACTGATCCCACGTTAATCTCAGAGAACTTAACCCTAGTTCCATTTTATTGTTCATCCACCACATGGATGCTTCACTTGCCAACTGATAGGCACCCCATACTACCTTGGTTATCTCAGAGTAATTTCTGATCTCAAAATACTTTTCCATCTCTGTCAACCAAGCTTTTGCAGCATCACCACTTACTATTCCATCAAACTTGGGTGGAGTCACTTTCTTCATATCTCTTGATAGTTCTAAGACAAGTCTACTTCTCCTTTCTTCTTGAGACTTAGTCTTATCAACATCCTCCCTTCGTTCACTATGAATACTAGGTTCATGTCCACATAATCACCATCCTCTTGATGCGAGTCCTCTTTTTCTCCTTCAGATCATCCTTGACCCTTGACTTCCTATTCCAGGTTTCCAAGTCTTTTCTTGGTTTTCTTTAGCATGGTCAATATCTGATCCAGCTTAGTCATTGCGTTTTGGAAGGATTTGACTCTCTCTGACTATCTCCAGGATTTGTTTGAGTTCGAACCATGATGATACTCTATATCACACCTGATATTCATATTAAGTTATAGATTGGAGTTAAAAAATAAAGCATCTCATTAATTCAAAATTCATCATAAAATCCATTTACAAAACTAAGATTTGTGTAAAATAATCTCATCTTTATTATATTTTATTCTAGGTAAAAATACATGCTTATTTAGATAAGTAACTCACCAAGACTACATGTCACTGTCGGTTAAAGAATATTCCTTAGGTTCCTCTTCCCCATCAAAATCTAGTAAAACAAACTTAGAAGGTGGATGTACATGCAGGTACTCCTCCAACACCTCTTTTCCTAAGATAGGGGCATTATGACAACACCCAAACGGCATGTCGCGACTAGCAGGCAATTTACTTGGTTTAACTACACAAGTAGGAACAATGGGTTTCTTGGCTGGTTTGTTGCAATGTTTCTTTTCTAGTCGAATATGCTTAAGAGTGTTAGCCAATGTTTCAGAGTCTTCCAGTCATGCACCCTCAGCATAGTTAATATGCTCTTGGAGTTTTACCTCCTTAGTTGGTTCTTTCTTAACCATTATCTTGGGTAAATTCTGGGGAATATACTTCCTCGTAGTTTTCTTGGTTCTTCTCCACACCATTCTAGCATAAAACCAATTTCAAACATTAGCCAATCTGCTGAAAGTTGATAAGTTTTCTCGTAGTGAGCTCCTAGGTCCATGTGTTGAGCCCGATAGCTCTAATACCATACATAACATACCATCTCATATTACTTGGAATTACACACATAATTTACTAAGAAAGTAAATGAACATGTTAAGCATGAAAGAATTTTTTTTATAATCATTTGCATATTCTCAAGAAATAAATGCATATCTTTTCTGAATATTTTTCCACCTTGAAATTACAATATACTCAAAGATAATATCATAGTGAAAACATTGCACTTTACATTTACAAAGAATTTGCAATTGGAAATATGAATAATTTTACATAAGTTTGGAAATCATAAGTCATAAGTATACTGCATCTAGTATCTAATATCTGTCTCAGAAGTCTTGGTGAGTCTTCTACTACAGAATGAGAGCATCATCTGAGTGCTTTACCTCTAACCATAGACTTTTGGTCCCCCACTCACCTTCCTTCCTAGAAGTGGCCCTACCCTTCACAAAGAGTATAGACATAAGGAACCTACTCATTGCCATCTGAATTCTAGTGTTGTGTCCTACATAACTCTATCGACCATACAAATCTAGACAATCTTCTAGCTAAGTATGATCATCCTGATAGATTACACAATCTAGAGACGGTGAATCGACTAATGCATGTAGAGACTAATGCATCACTTTGGCCAAAGTTTCTATATAAATAGATGTTTGCAATAAATGTAGTCGTGTGTTCACACATGGCCTCTAACTTGACTTGGAAACTATCTCAACCTACAATTTGACTTACCTGACTAATATCTCTAGACATACCTTGTCTTGACTAAATTCAAATCCTAGCCAATCTAACTTAGAATTAATCCTCAATCTAGGATAAACACAATATATGGGTTTAAAAGACTTTATCCTTTTTGAGAGTCCCTCTTTGCATACTTGCAAATACTATGGTCTATGACTTCCTGTCACTCTACCCACATGGAACTTCTTATTTGTTCCACTAACATGACAATATGATTAGTGTTATCTCTATATTCATGTAGCTTAACACAGATAAGAAATTATCTAACTAATTGTTTATCTCAGTCATCATATAGTTCTAGTTTTTAAGATCAAGTATTGTTATTCATAAGTTTATGGCTATAAACTTGCTACCCATCAAGAAAATCTTCTGATGGTAAGCCTACAAGCTATCTTCCCAAAAATAAGGTTATCACATAACATATGCACTCATGTTCCTATCGCTATGTTTCAACTAAGATATACATCATTTTACAAGTTAATCAACATATACTTTAGCTAAGATAAGATAACTAATTATAGTCCATGGTCATCTTATTGTCATTCCCAGTTAAGGGGTTAGATCTTTTGGCCATATTATGGCCAAGATAGGATTTAGTATAAAATATTCCATAGGCCATACTCAACCAAACAAGAATCAATACTTATTAACTCTTGGCCTTTAAAGATACTCATAGAAATACAGAGTTATCGACCTTCCTAGGCATGCAAAAATAAAAATATAAAGACCTTCTTTTTGGCATGTATAGTCTTTACATAACTATTTACCATGAATAAGAATCCATAAATAAATATATATCGGCCTTATTCAGGTGCTAATGAAAACACATAGTAGTTTTAGTTTATAAACCAATTATATATCTATAGCCTTCATATAGAGCTTTCAGCCATTTAAAGGCAACATAGTGGATGTTTCCACTATTATCTGCCTCATGAAATAGATACCATAATGGAAGCATGTTGACCTTTGCAATATATGTTTGCATATAAGAATATATTTCTTCTACAGATTTAGGGTTGTATTCCTATCGGCCATGAACAAAGCCTGATTACTTCAAGGCTCACGACCTCTATTGGCTACAAAACAAGCTTCAATAAAGATTTTATATACAAATCTAAGTGTTTATCGGCCATTAATATGCTCGAAGTCGTATGCATAATAACATAATATAGTGATAAGATAACAACCTTATATAGGCGCAGGATAGTTAATTTCAATGGATTCAAGGAGGCATAAAACAAACTCTCAGAAACCACGATAGCTTTACTATAGCTGCGGTGGTCATATAGTGGCTAAGGTAGTCTCCTATAACTTAAAGTATATGTAAAAACTTAAATGTTTCTCTATTCAATCTTAAGTAATAAGAAAGGGTTTAATGATACAGACGGTGGTAAGAGATACGTTATCTACTATAGTATTCTTTTCAAGTAAAGATGTAACATCTACGAGTTTATTCTCTAGAATTGTATATTATTTAAGCACGAGTATAAAACTATCTCTCTCTCCAAAGTTTGTTCTCTATAACCATATTCATTTATGCATGATTTTATGATAGCGTTGTATGATACAATATGAAAAATAATACCATTCGAATACTGGAAATATTAGCTAAAGGTAGGTATCCTTAGTTTCAAATATTGACGGTTTTCCACGAAGCTTCCTATGCTCTCCAAGCTCTCTCTTGCCTCTTTTCCCACTTTGAATGGCATAATCCCACAAAACAGTTCCAATGCCTCATCTACCTCCATACCATAGCCTTTAAGAGGCTTACTCTCCACTACACTCCCTCCTAAAACTATGGAGATCCTTCCTTATCATAAGCCTAAAAATAGTCTATAGTGTATGTAGGTCGAAGGTGGAGTGACTAGTCATTAAGACCACTCCAAAGCTAATCAATAAACTTCTCCTTATTCTCCCAAACCATCATGGAGTAGAGGAAGTCAAGCACCATAACTCATATGAAGTGGTTTGCATTTAATTTGCAAGCATACCACATTCTCATGAGAGCTTATCGACTACATTACAATAGGTTAAACTTAATAATTTACATTATATATATATAAATAACAACTTAATATAGGTGTTTTACAATGTATACTTACATTGTTTTTAACACTTAACAAGATATGAGAATGGGGTCAAGGTATTCTCCTCCTCTCATAATCACTTAATGCCAAAATAGATAGGTTAACAAAATGGAATTCCAATATAATGAAATAGTATAACCACTAATAAAAATATTTACTCTTGAATATAAACTATATTCATAGCACACAAGAATTAATGACTATCAACCATTCCTTGTCGATGGTCAAACTATCTTGACTTAGTTTTCGACAAAACCTAAGCTTAATAGATCTAATTGACAATCGACAATTGTTGAGTCAACACCAAACTTAGACCAATTCGACCAAACACAACTTACCAATCCATTCTATCCATACATCTATTTTCTTTTCTCTGATGATGTTCTCCCTCTCTTTCTCAGAGGGTGGAAAACCTGTCTCCCGGTTACAACTTGCAATCACCCAACTAGGATTAGTGTATCATTAGTCAATTCATAAACCTTATGAAATCATAACATCTTATAATCACATGTATAAATTCTTAACATATAAAAACAAAATCTTGATACAATTGATTTACCCTGACATTTTCTCATATCGTCAAATCATTAATTTATGCATAATCAACTACTAATTACGTGCAAGTAAAAAGTGAAATATAGTCAAAATTTGGGGTGTGACATTATCAACAACTAAATTATAGTTTAATTTTACAAAAAAAACTACATTGATATAATTTAAAAAAAAAAAATACAAACATAAAATACACTAAAAAATCTACATTTTATTAGTTTACATTTTTTTAAAAAACATATACGTGACTTTGCAGTGATTCAAGTTAAAATTTAGATTAGTGTTGGCCATTTCCTTTATAAAAGTGTGACATAGCTTTGAATTTTCACCCAAATTAAATATTTAACAACTTGTTGTATATTAGTAAGGCTAATATCTATATTTTCTAAGGAATTGTATTCTTCCTATAGAAGGTGCTCTAAATTATTTATTCATGATGTAATAATGTTTTGAATTAAATTCTTGTCAATATGCAAGTAATTCTAGTGCTTAGTTAAATGTATTTAATAATGCCATTTTTTATTGAATTTCCCTTTGTGTAAGTAGACTGAAGAATTTGATTGATGTAACTTATTCCCAAGTCTCTTAAATATGTATTAGCATTTTTGGGTTCCTAAATACAAACAAATTTTATTAGCGAAGTTAATATATTAAGTATCAAGGTGTTGCAAACTTATCACAAGAAAGCTCACTCCTCCTTAGCATTTTATTTAGTATTGTAGTCATTTGTGGAGTCAAAATAATAAATCTAGAAGGGAATTAACTAGTGAACATTCAAAAGTAATCTCTTGATGTCCCAGAATTTTGCCAGATTTTTTGTAGCTTCCATAAGCATTAATGGCCTTGTCTTAACTTGTAATGATTGGGTTAACTAAAGTAAGGATGCATGTAGTCTTGAATAATCTTGATAATTCCTAGTCATCCCTTTACAAGAATTGACTTTGTTAACCTAGGCTTGAGACTAGTTCCCTATCCATTCTATAAGGTTTTAATTTAGTTCAATTCTAATAAGTGATTCGTTAAGCCTAGGAGAAATCCCTATCCATTGATCTACTAGGTGAATCGTCAACATTGATCTACTAGAGTGAATTTTCATGTGACACATGTCCATAGAAGGACAATAATCTAGAATTTTATCCATATATTATTGTGAACTAAAATTATAAAGATATATCTTTATTCAAGTCTCACATCCACTAGGGAGAAGGGTTGGGGGAAAGACTCCTTGAGTTCCTTGAAAATTGCCTATGGACCAAACTAATTGGAGCACGCCATATATCTACTTTAGAGTAATCCAAGTCTTTGACATGGTTCCATTTACCATCCTAGAATGAAATTGAGTTATGTAATTAGGCATGTGAATGGAAATGGGGGACCAAAGGGGGGTCACACTTTTTTTTAAATAAACAAAAACTAATATTGGATGAGAAATTAAAGATATCCACACTCAAAATTTGAAGATTTGACAAGAACAAGATTCATAGTGCACAAAATCTAGTTTCTAAACTACTATTTTTTTTTAAGAATGGTGGAGATTAAGAGGTTCAAATAAGGGAGCTCGCAAAGTGCTCCTATTTTTGTCAGAAAATATAACATAGCATTTGGTGTGTTCCCCCTAAAATATTAACTTTTTTAAAGTATTTAACAAATAACTTCAATGTAAAATTAGCTAACATCATCTAGCTTATGCCTAATTTTTCTACTAATTTATAATGAATATATAAATGTTTACAAATTTTTTAAGTGAACACATCTTGAAAAACAAAACACTGAGTGTGGCACCCCCTAATTTTTTTGAAAACTAAGTGAAAATTATTATTTTTAAATGTATATAAAATATAGCCTAGAATGTAAAAAGTAATTTGTTTTCAATTTGGATGAATGGATTAAAAAATAACACCAAAAAAGATATACATAGGTTTTTGAAGAAAAATGAAGACTAACAAAAGAAATTGAAGATTGAAACCTTAACATATTCAAAATGTAGAAAAAATTACATGGTTAGAAAGGTAAAAGAGAGCATGATGTTATTGTGGCATTATTTCAAAATAATGTCTTAAAATGTGTAAACTTGATGGAGAGCACACTCAACATTTACTTGTTTTTTCATGTTTTATGTAAAACACATCTTTGGACACCTTACATGCAGGCCCAACCCCTTGGCCCAAATAGCCAAGCCTAAGGATGAGATTCCAAAGAAAGTTTAAATGAAAAATATGCATGTTATAAAGTATTGTTGTCCTCAAATTCAGCAAAGCTCAATTTGTGGGATGAACCCTACGAAACTTGTTCGTTTCATAGCTCACAACTCTAAGCTCGTGAAACGAGGCAATCACAATCATCTTTGTATGCATTCCCCTAGCCTCGGAGAGTCCACCCGAACATCATCTACTGTTGGTTTCTCAAGATTTGCAAAACAATTTAAGTTGTAAGTTTTAGTTTTCTAAGAGTTAGAAAATGTTTTATCAATATGCAGGAGCGACGATTTTTTCCGCCACTACATGTTGGACTCCATGTCTTATGCAAGGGTGGCAAAATTTTCTGCCTCTGCATGTTTCCTTGTGTTAGTTGTAGGGGCATCAAATTTTGCCGCCTGAGCAACTATAACTTCACTTGATGTGTAATTAATGCTTTTCAGTCGTGGTGTTTTTTGGCATTTTAAATGGGTTTTATTTGTTTTTTTTTAATTGTTTCTTTGCCTTTCACCTTTGTGATTGCTCTGCATCCCTAGATAACCCCTGAGTTTGCCAAGTGCACATTGCTGAGTGGATTCAATCAGTGAATCGAGACTTAGGGTTTGCGTTGGTTTTCTATTTTCATCCGGGTAAGAGCTTCTTCCTTTTCTTTTTCCTTTCTCATTTTTTTGTGTTATTAAGACTAGGGTTTTTGTTTTATTATGTGTTTTTGTTTAAATTAGTTTGTGTCTCCTTTTTGAACCATATTAAACCCTACTTTAGTGTAAGTGTTTCAAGCTCATGTCTTTTTCTGTGTTAGAAATGTTAAGTTTGTCATCTGTTAAAATATGTCACTAGTTTTTCACTGTTTTTGGGTTTACATTTGAAATGCCAATGGGTCGGCATTATTTGCCATTAGTTCATACCCTGATCAATCTCATCCTTGTTAGAGTGGTAAGATTTATCGTTGGTTTATTTAGAATCCTACCAGCTCTTGTTCGAATGTTTAAAACGAGTAAAACCTAGTTTTATTCCCCTTAGCAACATCGACAAAATTCGTCGACGTTGCTTAAGGTTTCCCTTGGTATAATGTCAGCGAAAATTGCCAACCTTGCACCCAAGTTTGTGTAAAGGTTTGATCTTCCTTTGCCTTTGTATTTTTTTACCTAGCTACAGGGGTGGTAAAATTTGCTGACCCTGCAAAAAGTTTTTATCCTATATGTTTTTATCAATTGTGCATGGACGACGAATTTTGCCTCCTATGCAATGACTTATAGTTTTACCCATTATGTAGGGGTGGCAAAATTTACCGCCCATACATAATACTTTATCAAATGCTTTCAAAAGTTTTCATATCCACAAGTGGTGAAATTTAGCACTAGTGCATATACTTGCGAAAGTTTTACCCTCATGCAAGGGTAGTAAAATTCGTTGCCCATACATACAACCCATACAAATTCCATGCAAAGGCGCTATTTTTCGCTGCCCTTACATCACTCACCCAAATTTCTCTAACTCTAGGAAATTTTTTCTTTTTTCAACCATTGCCCACTTTCGCTCCATTTTCGCCCCAATCGCACTCTAGCTCAGCAAAGCTCATGTTATTGCCCTGAGCTTTCCCATTAGTGCATATGCCAATTGCTATATTTTCCTAACATTGCAATACCATGAATCTCTTGTTGTAGTTTCTTTTGCACGCATCTCAAGGTCCATTTTCTCAATAGAGATTGTTGAGCTTTAGATGACTGATCCATTCCTAAAAAAGTCAAAAGCAATGAAGTACAAGTACCAAGAAGTTTTTCCTATAACATCTGTGACATCCAATGTGGATGATATCAAAGACACCGAGATTGGTCATGTGGACATGGCTGAGTTTGTAGAAAGAACAAAGAAGCAACCCCTCAGTCACGCTATGAAGCGTATTGTAGAAAGTAACATTCACTTGGTGGCTGCCTTCCCTATTGCTACACATAATCCTGAGTTTTTTCTTCAAGTGGAAACTCATTATAACAGAGATAACATGAGTGTTGGTGATTCTAATGGGAATGTAATCATAAGGTTGGATCCAAAGTTCTTTGATAAAGCCTTCATATGTCCTAGCATTGACTCATGTGTAGAGATTGACTTTGATATTTCACAGAAGGAATATGATAAGGATCCTAAGGTTGCAAAGAAGATAATCAATACCAAATGGTTGAAGTCTGTGAGGCCAAGTCTCTCAAGATGGCCTAAAAGCTTTCCACAAAGTGATTTCATTGAAGAGGTCAGTGACTTGATTACTCTTCTGAGCAGAGTAAGAGGACTCCCTACATTTTCCACCTTTCATGAGTCCAGATGTACTTATACATCATAGTCATATTGAAGGGAAGGCAATAGATATTCTGGCGAGAATAAATCAACAATGCTATTCATGAACAACTCACAAAACTATCTAATTCATCCAAGTTTTACATGACATCGTATATTATTTATGTTGCTTCCTTGATGAGGAGTTTTCTAGGTTTGTCATCGGAGGGAGATCGGAGGGTGGTTCCTGTATATCAGTATTATCCTCAATTAACTCTTAATGGAGTGATCCATCACTTTAGGAGGGTGAATGATGCATTCTTTGTTATTTTTTTGTATCTATTTGATCTTCATTTAGAACAAAAGAGAGTTTCTGATGAGGCTTGGTTTGTGGTTAATAGATATGGTTGTATGTATTTGCAATTTGCTACTTTTACTTATCTTAGGGTTGGTTCCTTCGTGGGGTATCCTTACATGCTGCCAATATACCCCAGTGACAAGATTATGTTGATGGAACTATGCAGATAAATCATAGTTGTGCATAGTAAGCAAATGGAGTTGAAGAAACCTGGTTTTAGATTTCCAATTGAGATTGGCAAGTATTCAATTTCTACTTCTACTAAGGCTAAAGCCATTGAGTCTGAGATGCAGTTGGTTACCATGAAACTCTATAAGAAAAGGGCCCATTTTGATTATAGAGGGGTAAAAGATAATATCAAAAAGAAATCTTTGACCCATGTATGCCTAGAGTGGAGGATATTTGGACAGATTTGAGAACAGAAGAAGAAATCAGAAAAATGGATCATTGTAGGTTGACCTTTAGTCAAATTGAGAAATTGGACTTGGCCGATATTCCAGAGGGCATGGCTAATGACAGTGACATTCTAGATCCCACCTTGGATAGGTTATTGGATATACAGTTGACCTTGGACAATCTCAAGGTAGTTCTAGGCAGGCATGAGAAGGCTTCTACTACCGTGAAAGATTCAATAACAAGGGCTCTTACCATTTCTACACATACTTTTGGACGAAATACTACTGAAATGCAGTCAACAATGAAGACATATGAAGAGTTCATGAAGAAGGATGGTGGAGAAGATTGATCATGCCTTAGTTTATTTTGCAGACATTTTTCATGCATATTGTATTTAGCTCCGGACATATTTAGATGCACTTTTCCAAAATGTAATCACATGTAAAAACAAAGAAAGTCCTAAATCAATTTGGACTTCTATGTTGAATAAGTCTAAGTAGTTATAGTTTTCCTATTTTTGCTTTCAGCTGCTCATTATAAATAAGAGGGCCTCTTTTGTAACTAGATACCTTTTAATCTTTGAAGCAAAGCTCTATCGATTTTGTGAAGCATATTTTGAACTTTGTATTGAAAGTGTAAATCAAGAACTTATCAATAAAAGAAGTGAATTTATCTCCAACCTTTGTTTTGGGAATACATTTGTTGTATGAAAGAGTGTTCTTATGTCTCTCTATTTGTATTATCTTGAAGTTGATTTGTGGGTAATCTAGTATTTCATTGTTGAGAGGAAATCAGATTTAATACTGTTAAACTTTGTGTTATCGTATTATCTTTGGAGATATATGTTTTGTATATGAGTGTGGTTGAGAGATTGCAGACTTTGTGCCGCAAGTTTCATCTATATTCTTGTGAGTTTGTGGTGTCAAAAGTTAATAGTGTTTGAGCTATAATTTGTTGCATGGATTATTTAAGTGAAATCATCGTGGAAAGTGGCAGAAGACTTTTGCTCCTGTGGATTTTCTAGTTACTCATATGTGCTGGTATCTTTCTTGTTATTCTTTCGTCTAACAGAATTATATATTGGTTATTATTACTACAATTGGTATTATTTAGTTCCTCAGTCACTGTAATAATCAAAGTCTTTATTGTAAGTTGTTTCTCATATTCTAAAAAAAGAGAATATGTTAATGGAAACGCCCACCTAGATAATTGTAGTGTAAATAAGCATAGTTTAATCATCATTTGATTCAAATAGCAATAAGAAGGGAGCCTCCCCTTTCTGAGAGGAGAGATTCAATCTCATCATACTGTGGTTGATATAACCATTTTGTCCTTAGTTAGTTGAGAACAAAATATTCACCTAATAATTTTTGGCGACTCTACTAGGGATCAAACGCAACCAAGAGCCTCATGCCTTTGGCTGAAGTATATTGGCCCCATTGCTTGTAATAGATTTTTGTATTGTTTATCTTTTTTTTGTTAAATTGCATTCTAGATGGACCGAGGTATACATGGAGAAGAAGAGCCCAAGGATTTATAGACCAAATTTTTGAGTTGATGCAACAACATAATTTCAATCTTCTTCCTACGAGATCTCTTCTTCAGCCTACATGGAGTTTTTCGCCTACTAACGCGAGATCTCCTATAACAAGTGAAGCTTCTAGTGTTCCTAGAGTTCTTCCTACTACAACAGTTCAAGGGTTTGTCATTCCTCCATTTGACTAGTGAACAATGGCTCTTCCTCCTCCTCCAGGCCCATGGGGAAATGCTTTCGGGCCCTTAAATCTCACTCTACCACTACACGAACTACCTCGTGGTTCAAGTAAGAATTTTCCTAAGTTCTATAGTGATGGAAAAGTTCACCCTGATGAACACATTGTTGCTTTCTATATCGCTTGTGGTGTTCTGGGAGTGGAACATGAAGATGTGTCTATAAGACTATTTGTTGAAACACTTTAGGGTGTAGCTGCAGTTTGGTTTTATCATCTTTCATCACAAGCCATCACTGGATGGAATATTCTCCCCACCAATTTTGAGGCTAGGTTCAAGCCTGTGGAGGATGCACATGCACTTTTAGCTCAACTTACACAAATGAAGAAAGAGCCACAAGAACCCATGCATGAGTTTATTGCGAAGTTTAACAAACTGATAAATTGGATTCTGGCCACTACTCAGCAGATAACTGAGAATTAGAAGTGTATCTTCATAAACACTCAACTGCCAGAAGTAAGTTTTCTTCTGCGATGGGAAAATCTAGCTGATCTGGCAGCAACTCATAACTTGGCTACTGAGATCGAGGATGATCTAATCCTCGCTAGAAAGATAAGAAAAGATACAAATAGAGCTAGAAGGCAGCTCTCTACAAATACACCTTCTACTAGCACCACGGATCCTATGGTACAGAAGTTCGCTAATGAGTTGTTAGCTCTTAAAAAGAAAATGTCTCAGAATATGTTTGTTCCCTCCTACAAGGACATACCAAGGAGAATGTTTCCTAACCCTCCCAATTATCAAGGTAATGTTGCTTGAAATCAAGGTCAAAATAGGCTTCCTCCACCACAAGGAAGGCTTGCTTTGGAAGCACTGCCAGTAAATGCAATAGTAGGTTACTATGAGACAGAGCAGGACAATCTCCCCCCATCAGATTTTAATCAAGAAGATGGTACTAATCTCTTCACGAAGGGTGAAGAAGAGTTGGCCAAGCGGTGACCCTAATATTGGTTTTCTGAATTTTGAAGATGAGATGGAACAAGAAGAAGCTACATTTGGTGAATCTTATGTTGTTCTCACATGGTCACAAAATTAATCTAATCATCAATATGTGGCTGATAAAGGAAAGTCTAGGGAAGATCCTTGCCCTGCAGTTACCATTGCTAAGAGGGGCACTCCTTTATGTTTCCAACCAAGAGATGTGGCTAGCGACAAACAAGTAAGTACATCTGATTCTCCTACTTCATCTATAGCACCTAAGACCAGTACTCCTTATGTAAAACCTCAAAATGTGAATATTTCGTCTTCTCCAGCTAGTCCATATCAACTTTTTGATATTATAGACCATGCTAAGAAGACCAAGATTCAAATGTCTGAGGTAGAATACCTACAAGCTAATCCTGACTAGTTTGAAAGATTAGCTAAGTTTGTTAAAAAAAAAAGTTGCCCCTATTGAGCAAGATCCTTCCAAAACTATTCCTGTCGTCTCTAAAATGAGACTAGATCAGAGCAATCTAGTTGCCTCTCCTTCTACCACCACTAGAAAAATTGAACCATTTTATATTTCCTTGCTAGTAAATGGTCATAAGCTCAGTAACTATGTTATAGATTCTGGAGCCTCTGATCTAATGTCATGCCCACCAAGGTAGAAAATGTATTAGGTTTAACTTTGACTAAAACTTTTGGTTGTTGTTTCTCTATGGAAACAAAGTAAGTGCCCCTCATAGGGCAAATCAAGGATGCACAGTTTGCATTTGTTGCTTTCCCAGAAAAGAGAATAAAGATGATAGTTCTAGTTACCGATGTTCTAGCTTCATAAGGAATATTACTGGGATGAAACTTTTGCAAAGATGTTGGTGGAGAAATCAACATGGATTGGTCTGAGGCAAGAATACCTATCAAAGGTGTCATGCAAAATCTTCTTCCTAAAAGAGAAGCTAAGTATATTGTAAAAAAGTCTGAGGATCCAAAAGCACAAATTCTTTTTGAATCTTCACATATGGGTAATTATTTTCTAACTATTGATGAGTTTTCCGAGACATTAGAAGATGATTTAAATGAAAGCCTAATGATAGAGGATTCTTCTTCTTCAAGTGAAGAGTCCCCTAATCTTGAGAATGTCAAGTTGAAAAGTTCAAATGATGTTTGGACTTTGGAATTTGACGGTATCTGTTCTTCAACGGGATCTAGGGATGGAATAGTACTCACATCTCTCGAAGGAGATATCTTTCCTTCTCCTACAAGCTATAGTTTGATAATACCAATAACACTGTCGAATATGAATCTCTACTGTTGGGGATGGAAGTTACTCGCACAAAAGGAATCAAGAATCTTCATGCACAGGGAGATGCATAACTAATCGTTTGTTAGGTAAGAAATCTTTACCAGACTAAAAATGAAAGATTAAGGCATTACCGCAATCGCGTTTAGGATTGCATTGAAGATTTTGATACATTTAAGATTTCTATTTTTTCAAGAGATTTCAATGATAGAGCAAATTCATTGGCTATATCAGCTACTCTTATGGTTCCTCACAAGGATTTAAGGGTAACAAATATACCATTGAGTTGGTCTTTAGACCAAGTGTTCCTGATAATTCTGACCATTGGCAAGTCTTCAATGGTGATGATCAAATCATTGCGTTCTTAGAGAAAGCAAAGAATTTCAATGAACTCTATTTTGAAGGAAGTGATTCTCCTCCCCACGAATCTGTGTCTGATATTGATCAAGAAACAGGTGAGAAGATATTGCAGTTGAAAGGAAACAAAATTCCCAAGGGTTTGGTTTCCCTTGAGAAACTTTTTGATAAGCATGACTGCTACATCAAACAGTAGCAACAATCTGTAACAGGTTCATCTACTAAATTTGAGCAAGTGAATCTAGGCACGAAAAGTGATCCTAAAATGGTTAACATTGGGAAATGTTGCATGGCGGATGAGAAGTTCAAGTTTGTGACACTCTTACTGCATTACATTGATGTGCTAGCCTACTCATATGATGACTTGAAGTCATTTTGGCTGAAGGAAGTTC
The DNA here is from genome assembly GCA_027924645.1 of Cunninghamia lanceolata. Lineage (NCBI taxonomy): Eukaryota > Viridiplantae > Streptophyta > Pinopsida > Cupressales > Cupressaceae > Cunninghamia > Cunninghamia lanceolata. The sequence goes on along the minus strand of BSBN01000233.1, from coordinate 15,586,608 downwards.
AACATGAGATTCCACTCAAAATGGGATCTTTGCCTCACAAACAGAAACAAAGGCAATATAATCCAAAAATCTCAGGTACCATTCTAGTTGAGATTCAAAAGATGCTTAATTCCTAAATAATCTTTCCTATTCACCATTAAACGTGGATAGGTAATATTGTTCTAGTCAGGAAAAATAATGGAGAGATTCACATTTGTGTGGATTTCCGCAATCTGAACCAATCGTCATTGAAGGATAATTACCCCTTGTTGGTAATGGATCAAGTTTTACAAATGGTGATAGGTTCAGAAATGTTGTCCATGCTTGATGGTTTCTCAAGATATAATTAGGTGGAGGTCAGCAAAGAAGACCAACATAAAACTACTTTCACCACTCCCTGAGGCACGCTTGCATATCGCAAGATGCCTTTTGGATTGATCAACGTCAGTGCTACTTTCCAGAGAGCGATGGATCTTGCCTTTCATTATGAGATGGGTAAGTTCATTGTTGTTTATCTTGATGACTTAACCATTTTTTTCCAAAAATGTCAAGATCATGCTTATCATCTAAGACAAGTTCTGGAAAGATGTCAGCAACATGGAATTTCCTTGAATACCAAAAAGCTCGTCTTTGGAGTGATAGAAGGTAAGCTTCTTGGGAATATTTTGTCCAAGGAAGGTACTAAAATTGATTTTGAATGAGTCAAATCTATTCAAATCCTTACTTTTCCATCAAGTAAGATGGCTATACACTCCTTCTTTGGGAAGGTAAATTTTCTGCAGAGGTTCGTTCCCGCATTCGCAGAGAAGACTTGTCATATTTGTGAATATGATGAAAGGAAAGTACACTTTCCATTGGAATGCGGAAGGTAAAGAGGATTTTGAATACATCAAGAAAGCCATTGCTCATGCTCCAATTTTGGTTTGTGAAGACTACATAAAGGATTTCATCATGTATAGTTATGCTTTTGAGCATACTTTGTCGACAATTCTAGTGCAACAGAATAAAGAAGGTATTGAATCTTCGATTGCGTTTATGAGTTGTCCTTTGAAAACTCATGAGCTCAAGTATTCAGCCATGGAGAAACATGTCCATGCTATCATCAAGGCAGTCAAGCATTTCAGGTACTACATCTTGAATTCCCACATTACTACCTTAGTACCAGATTCAGCAGCAAGTCCATCTTAACTCAACAAGAATTTGGAAGTAAAAGAGACAACTAGATTGCCAAGATCTAGGAATATGATCTAGACATAAAACCCACTAAGCTGGTACGTGGGAAATGTTTGTGTCAGCTCATTGTTGATAATGTGCCAAAAGAAACAAGTGATGAAGAAGTAGAGAATGAGGTAGTTCCTGTTGTTCTGTTTGTTAGCACAACGGACGAATGGTACACAAACATTGCACACTTCCTCACTTATGGGGTATGTCCTACACACCTATCTTACAAAGAGAAGAGGACTATCAAACTCAAGGTGGCAAATTTTGTTCTTTGGGACAACGGTTTGTATCAGAGGATTCTTGATGGAATTTTTCTATGTTGTGTTGATAAGGCACAACAAGGTAAACTACTAGAGTCATTTCATAGTTTGGCATCTGGTGGGCATTTCTCAGCATTGGTGATGACTCACAAGATTTTGTGAGCCAGATATTATTATCCCACACTTTTCCAAGACGCATACAACTGGGTGCGTAAGTGTGAACTACTTCAACAATTTGTGGGGAAACCCAAGTTAGCAACATTACCTCTCAAGCCAGTAATAATTGGGGAACCTTTTCAGCAGTGGGGGATTGATTTCATTGGCATAGTTAGCCCATAGTCAAGTTTAGGGCATAGTTACATTCTCACGGCAACTGACTATTTCACCAAGTGGGTGGAGGCGATTCTGGTGAAGCATGCTACTTCTGAAGTAGTTTGCAAGTTTCTCAAATAAAATATAATATCAAGGTTTGGTGTTCCAAACAAGATAGTAGTAGATAATGCTACTTGTTTTTCTTCCCAAGAAATAACTAGTTTTTGTTTTGACTAGGAATCATTCTTGCTCACTCGTTTGATTATTACCCTTAAGGGAATGGTCAAGTTGAGTCTAGCAATAAGAACTTAATTACTATCATCAGGAAGCTGGTTGATGAGAATCAGAGGACCTGGTACAAGGCATTGTTTGATGCATTGTGGTCAGATCGTAATACCCCTAAGAGAGCAATCAACATGTCACCATTTTAGCTATTGTATGGATTGAATGCTGAAATACCAATCACACTGGAGTTGCCAGCTTTGAAGTTGGCTAAGGCCATTGAGGATGGAACCTTTGATAGCTCCATTGTCAAACTCATGATGTTCCTTTCTAAACTCGAGGAACAACTTGTGAAGGTGGTGGATTGTATTGCAGAGTACCAGAGTCAAGTGAAGAAATTATTTGACAAAAAGGCAAAGTCTCAGAATTTCCAAGTTGGTGATCACATACCGTTGTGGGACAAAAGGAGAGAACCTAAAGGAATGCATGGGAAGTTTGATTCCCTATGGAGAGGTCCCTTTGTCATTCACCAACTTTGTGGTGAAAATAGTTTCTTGCTGGAGTATCAAGACTGAACACCTTTCCTGCTGCCACACAGTGGACAACATCTGAAGCTTTTCTCACAATGAAGCGACAGATAAGTTTGTAAATATTTGTACAGTTTTGAGTCTTTTTCTTTTAAGTCTTTTTGTGTCTTTTTGTTGTGTCACCTGACTCTATAGCCCAATGGATGGATGAAGGCACTTAGAGATTGGAGTTCTTCTCCCTTCGATCATTTTAAAGGATGATCGAAGGAAGCTCCCCAGTTAGAGCTAGTTGTTGTCCTCAAATTCAACAAAGCTCAATTTGTGGGATGACCCCTATGAAACTTGTCCATTTAATAGCCCACAACTCTAAGCTTGTGAAACGAGGCAATCACAATTGTCTTTGTACGCATTCCCCTAGCCTTAGATAGTCCACTCGAGCATCGTCTAGTGTTGGTTTCTCAAAATTTGCAAAACAATTTAAGTTGTAAGTTTCAGTTTTCTAAGAGTTATAAAATTTTTTATCAATATGCAAGAGCAGCGATTTTTGCCACCACAACATGTTGGATTCCTTGTCTTATGCATGGGCAACAAAATTTTTCGCCTCTGCATGTTTCCCCATGATAGTTGTAGGGGTGGCAAATTTTGCCACCTGAGAAACTATAACTTCACTTGATTGGTAATTAATGCTTTCCAGGCATGGTGTTTTTTGGCATTTTAAATGGGTTTTATTTGTTTTATTTTTTTATTGTTTCTTTGTCTTTCACCTTTGTGATTGCTCTGCATCCTTAGAAAACCCCTGAGTTTGCTAAGTGCACATTGCTGAGTGGATTCAATCGATGAATCGAGACTTAGGGTTTGCGTTGGTTTTCTATTTTCATCTGGGTAAGAGCTTCTTCCTTTTCTTTTTCCTTTCTCATTTTTTTGTGTTACTAAGACTAGGGTTTTCCTTTTATTATGTGTTTTTGTTTAAATCAGTTTGTGTCTCCTTTTTGAACTTGATTAAACCCTAGTTTAAAGTGTAAGCATTTCAAGCTCGTGCCTTTTTCTGTGTTAGAAACGTTAAGTTTGTCGTCTGTTAAAATCTGTCACTAGTTTTTCACTGTTTTTGGGTTTACATTTGAAATGCCAATGGGTCGGCATTATTGCCATTAGTTCATACCTTGATCGATCTCATCCTTGTTAGAGCTATAAGATTTATCGCTAGTTCATTTAGAATCCTACCAGTTCTTGTTTGAATATTTAAAATGAGTAAAACCTAGATTTATAACCCTTAGCAACATCGGTGAAATTCACCGACGTTGCTTAAGGTTTCCCTTGGTGTAAAGTTTGTGAGAATTGCTGACCTTGCACCCAAGTTTTTGTAAAGGTTTGATCTTCCTTTGCCTTCATATTTTTTTACCTAGCTACAGGGGCAGTAAAATTTGCCAACCTTGCGGAAAGTTTTTTGTTGGCAAGAGACACTATATGGATTCATGATTGTTGTCATTGATGTCCACAAAGTTCATCCCACACATCCGCAAGACATGGTGTGTCTCTACCGGAAGTCAAAATGAAGATTGTTGTGGTCCGGTAAACAAGAACAAAGCATGTGGCAAGGTCTGACAGATAGGTCCGGATCTCTCAGAGGAAATATCTTGGTGAAGTGCAGATTTGGGGAAGTCAAGAGGACTACTTTGAGTGGTATATTCCAAGGATTTAGCCTCCGGTGATAGATGAGGAAAAGGATATGAATAATTGAGTACCGGATTCCTGAGTGACAATGTGAACAGAGGAAGAATTGACTGACAGAACATCAGACTACTTTTTGGATGTGCTACTGATGGTGGTAAAGGGTGTGAAGGCATGAATCATGTTTGGCTGACATGATTAATGATTTCTACAAGTATATACTTGATCCACATTACTTAATATGCAAGGATTCAGCCGACTGATCAGAATTAGTGAAAAGATTGACTATTCCGGGTGCCGACTAGAAAGGTGATGAAATTACTTGTGCGGATATATATACATGATGGATTCAGTTGTGAGAGTTGTTGTTGTGGTTAGTGAAGTGCGAATAAAAGCAAAAGTATAGAGCAGAAGCAGTAAGAAAGGTCTGGTATGTGAAAGAAAGTAGCTTAAGGGAAAAGGAAAGATAAAGTGCAGCAGATCAGTATACTGAGCGTAACCAAAACTGGACTCCAGCATTTGCAGATGCTACCAATCAGTTCAAGTATTGTATAACAATTTTTGTAGACAGTGATTCTCTTGTAGGCAGTGTGCCTCTTGTGAGCAGTGTGCTCGGGCAGTGAGCCCTAATTGGCAAGTGCCATTTTGTATTACCTTATTCTTCTAACAGAGAATAATCTTTGGGTTAATCACCCCGTGGTTTTCTCCCTTAACAGGGTTTCCACGTCAAAAATATTGTGTCATGTGTATCTCCATTTTCATGATTATGTTTGCTTGTTTGAATTAATGCTGCATTGATTAATAAGAAAGTTCAGAAAGAAGAAATAATTAGGATAACTGATTCACCCCCCCTCTCAGTTATCAACAATTGGTATCAGAGCCAAGTTCCTCCTAACATAGTCTAACAGCTCGAGGAAGATCTGGGAATCCAAATGGATGCATATGGTTTAAAGGAGCAACTCAAGACTGCACTTGAGGATCTTGAACAGTCAAACTTTGAAATCAATCAATTAAAGGAAAGACTCAAACAGGCTGATGATTTCACGAGAGAACTAAAAGACAAATTAAGTCTCTCTATGAAAAAGAGAAAGGAGTTGCTTCAGCAATTGGCAAGACAAGGTGAAGCAAATGATGCAAATGAAGAGTTGACTGAAAAAACCAAGTTATGTGAAAAGTTATCAAAAGAAGTCATTATGGTAAGACATGAAATGGAATCAGGAGTTATAAAGTTTACCCAAGAAATTGAAGAGAAAAAAAAACTTGAAGATAATCTAAGACAATCTCTCAAGGAGAAATCAGAAGATTGCCACCAAATGGATAGAATTATCAGACATCTTGAATCTGATCTTGAAGATGCTAAAGAAAATGAAGAAAAACTTGAGGATCAAATTGTCTCTCTCAAAAGGGATCTTCAATCAGCAAATGAATATAAAGAGAAATTCAAGATAAGTTCTGCTCAACTTGAAGTTCTTCTTGGAAGTCAAAAGAGGGTAGATGACAAGTGTGGTTTGGGATATGAGAAAGGAGAAAGCTCCGGATCTGTTCAGAAGAATTTTGGATCAGAAAATCAAAGGAACATGCCTAGAAGACCTCCAGTAAGATAGCCCAATGCTCAAAGATATCCATTCTTCAATGGATATTGCCACAGCTGTAATCAATTTGGTCACAAAGCTAATCAGTGCAGAAAGAGAATGAATTAGACTAATTCATCCTTCTCTGGACAATGTTTTAACTGCAAAAGGTATGGTCACAAATCTCATGAATGCAGAAATATGCAAATGAACAAATCATTCAATGGTAGATGCTTTGCATGCAATAGAATAGGTCATATGGCTAATCAATGCAGATCAAGAGGATATTAGTCAAATATGCAAAGAAATGTTGTTTGCCAAATCTGCAATAGGTCTGGTCATAGTGCAAAATTCTGTAGAAGCCAGAATCAGGACAAAAGAGGTCCGGTATATCATAATCAGAATCAAGATAAGGGTAAACAAAAGGTGAATGCGGATGAAGTTAAAAGTGAGATGAGCAAGATTTGGGTGAAGAAAAGTACTGAGAATGTTGAGGTTGGATCTGCACCAAACTCTGGTGCTGATATTCCTTCTAGAAATTAAAAAGTGAGCTCTAGCTCAGGGGGAGACACAAAGAAAACCTTGTTCCCCCAGCCAGTTAAGTGGTGCCGGAACTAGCACAAGAAGAGTTGCGGATTGAAGGGTTCCTAAGGGAAACATCCAAACAAACTATGGTTGAGATTTGGAAGATCTGCATGATGTTCACAGATCAGGATAGATCCGGTTCTTCAAGTCATCCAAATAAGGCAAACCAGAATAATGTAGGTCGAGCATTTATTGCGATCTGATATTAGGGTTTGCGGAGCAATATAAGGGTTTTCTCATTAATCACTTATTCATTCTGCACTCAAGAAGAAACGGAAAGTGGAGCTCTGCAACAAAATTCATCAAGTTCATCGAAGATCATTTACAGAAGTCATTACATCCAGAAATCAATCAAACCAACTCCATGAAACTGAAAGGCGTAAAAGGTATTTTCCATTTTCAAATATCTCACTGCAAATCTCTTGATAATGGCTACTCTAAATATTGTAAAGATTTTTGATAGACGTCGCCCTACATTTAAGAAACATCCATACAAATCCTTGGAGGTAGATCCCCTAGGTGCATTCTCCAGTGTTCCACATGGTGTTCTGCACACCGAAGACATTAGGGTTTATATACATGCAAATATTGAAGAGTTTGGAGAATTCAAACTAAGAGATATCTATCACAAACAACTGATAGACGATGCCTTTGAGCTTAAATCGGAATATAAGGGTATCCAAGAGAAACATTTTGATCAATTCATTCATTTCCCCTGCTTTGAAAAGATGAATGGGTCTGGTATGTGTTGAGTAGGGCACATGATAACTTCCTATAGCTGAACAGACCTTGCAAGAACACAAAGGAGGTAATTAGGGCAGTTACCGGTTTATACTCCTCTGGAGGGATACCTGTCCTCAAATCTGTCAAAAAAAACATTGTAACTGAGGCCACCAGATCAAAATTTGATAAGAGGGCAATGACTATTGAAGATATTACTGACCCGGACATCAAATTTGCATCTATGATAATAGGACACAAGATATATCACTCCAGTAGGGAGAATTCAGTATCCGAAACTGCAATATATACTACCTATGAGATGCTGAGGAAAAATGCAGAATATGATCTTTGTGAACTTCTTTTGAGCCAATTAATGGAAAACTTACAAAAGATCAAAAAGGACAAGAAAAACTCTTTCAAATATGGTGCACTAATAGTATGTTTATTTTTCTACTTCATGAATGAGTTGCCCGGATCAAATGGTTGGGTATGGCAGAATGACAAACTGGCAGCAGTTCATATTAGAGACTATTTGCATGGGCTTGGGGATGCTAAAGCAAGAAATTCAGCCCTGTGGGGATATTTCAAAAACTTTCAGAGCATGATGCAAGCAAGAGAAAGAATTCCCCAGTCTCTTGTTGAGAAATACAAAGACACTGTATGCTTTATGGTAGAGACAGATCAATGCCTAATGGAGGCTGTTGAACCAAGAACTGTGTGGATCATGCCTATGGGGTATGAAGTTGACGAACAAATTATGGAGCTGCATGTTCAACACATGCTAAGTCAGCCAAAGGATCCAAAGGCAGAGAGGTTTGGAACCTTTGAAGAGCTAAGTATAAAAGTTCATGTGGAACTCAGGCAACCAGAAATAAAGAGGAAAGTTAGAAAAGAAGTTGAAGAAATTGCAAAAGGCCTAGGCATCTCAAAGGAGGCACTTGATGCCAATAGGGAAAAGAGGCAAAAGGCTGAGGAAGAAAAGAAAGAAGTAGAAAAGGAAAGCAAGAAAGGTGCTCTGGTAGAAACCTCAACCTGGACCAGATCATCAAAGAGATCTACACCTGTCACAGCCAAAGGCTCAAAAACATCAAAACCGGAAGTCCAGGCATCTGACAAAGGAGAGAAAAGGTCAAAGACAAAAGCCACAAGGGCTTATGCAAGTCAAAGAGATGAAGAGGAAACAGAATCAGATGAGGGGGTAAAGGAAATAAAGAAGCAGAAGAAGAAAGGATCCGATAAACCTACCACAGGACAAGACAAGGAAGAAATGACAAAGGAATTTGTTGAAAAGCCCACCCTGTCTTTAGAAAGTGTAATAAAATTAGTCACTGTGGATGGAAACCTTCAACCAATGGCCGAATTTTATGATGATTACAATGAGGCTGATCAAAAGATCCTGCAGGAAGCTACAATCAGGTACCTGAACATATATAATAAAGCCTTCATTGAAATTATATCTCTTATTCCTAAGAGCCTAGAAAAGGAGTTGGAAATGAGAGAGTCAAATGCCATGGCAAAAGACCTTGAGATCCAGGAATAGATAGCTATTTAGCTATATCCCTCAATTGATCCCAAGACAATGAACATGGTATTCAAAGACTGCAAGAATGAATTTAGGAGCAAAGCAAGGATGAATCTGCTTATGCTTGGTGAGACCGACAAGGTAGCCAAGGACACAGAAGAGATTCTCCGAAAAGTCTTCAAAAGATTTAATCTTCCTACTGTAGAGGACTTGGGTATTGATCCCTCAACCACAAGTGTTGTAGAAGAAACTCCTGAATAAATGACAGAAGAGGTGGGCCCCAAACAGTCTAACATTTCTCCTTCGGTTTCCCCTACAGTCTTCGGATCTAAAGGAGAAGAAAAATTACAGGAGAAAGAAGCAGAGGTGAAGGAAAAAGAAGATGACAGTGCTAAGGTTGTAGAAGGAGAGAAAACTCCAAAGGATAGCTCCAAGATTGCAGAAATAAAGAAAAATCTGTCTCTGGCAAGAGACACTGCAGAATCAGTCAAAGACTTCTTGACAAAAGCAACTATAGAAATTGATGAACCGGACCTACTAAAAGGACCATTAAATTTTGACTCTTTGTCACCGGTGCAAACATTGAAAATAGCCTCATTTGCAAATGAGAAGGTCAAAGAGAAACTACTGAAATCTCACATGGAAGACTGTGAGCTTATAGAGGTAGCATCCAGAGTGCTGGAAAAGATCATGCCATCTTTCTAGAAAGATCCCATAGCCTCCTCTTCCAGTAATCTCAAAACCTTAGTTAGCAGTGTTAGTACACATTTTGATTCTTTAGAAAAATCAGCTGAAGAAAAGGTCCGTAAGGAGTTTTTGGATAAAAGGTTCTCAGAGGTACAAGGATTAATCACTAATGATAGGAGAAATTTGAATACTGGGATAAAGAGATTAGAAAATGCTTTTAAGGATGGTGGAGAAATATACAAATTTTGTATTTCCTGGTCCAAAGTAACACTGGACATTGAGAAGAAAATAAAAGAATAGGAGGATAAACTATTAAACCTATCAAAGAATTTTGATCCTCTCTCTTCCTCTATAACAAATCAAGAATGTCAGACTGTCACAGTCTTGAGTGAAATCAAGAAGTTGGAGAAGGAAAGAAAAAATAGAATAAGTAGGTTGAGTGAGCTCAGGGGGTTAATTGTCCCTAAGTTAGAGGCCATGCATGAGGCCATAAAAGAAGCCCAAATTACAACCCAGACCAATGATCTGACAGATCTAAAAAGGGCAGATGCGTTTGCATTCCTGTTGAGTGGTCACATCTCAATTTTGGACAGGATGAAGCAAAGTTGGGCGACAGAAGTTGTACAGTTGAAGAACACTTTTGCAGACATACTTAAGTATATGTAAGTATTCCATATGTATATACTTATGCGGCTAAGTATAGTTAAATTTTTTGAAAATTTTGGTATGCAAACCCTACCCTTTGCCATTGATGTCAAAGAGGGAGTGAGGAGCAATGAAAAATGAGGTATCCAACTAAGGGGGAGCTCCTAAAAATGTATATAAAGACAGAGCATCAGCCAAGGGGGAGCTTAGTGTAAACACTTAGTCATTTTTCACTAAGTGTTGCCATCAATGCCAAAGGGGGAGATTGTTGGCAAGAGACACCATATGGATTCATGATTGTTGTCATTGATGGCAACAAAGTTCATCCCACACATCCGCAAGACATGGTGTGTCTCTACCGGAAGTCAAAATGAAGATTGTTGTGGTCCGGTAAACAAGAACAGAGCATGTGGCAAGGTCCGACAGACAGGTCTGGATCTCTCAGAGGAAATATCTTGGTGAAGTGCGGATTTGGGGAAGTCAAGAGGACTACCTTGAGTGGTATATTCCAAGGATTTAGCCTCCGATGATAGATGAGGAAAAATATATGAATAATTGAGTACCGGATTCCTGAGTGACAGTGTGAACAGAGGAAGAACTGACTAACAGAACATCAGACTACTTTCTGGATGTGCTACTGATGGTGGTAAAGGGTGTGAAGGCATGAATCATGTTTGGCCGACATGATTAATGATTTCTACAAATATATACTTGATCCGCATTACTTAATATGCAAGGATTCAGCTGACTGATCAGAATTAGTGAAAAGATTGACTATTCTGGGTGCTGACTAGAAAGGTGATGAAATTACTTGTGCGGATATATATACACGATGGATTCAATTGTGAGAGTTGTTGTGGTTAGTGAAGTGCGAATAAAAGTAGAAGTACAGAACAGAAGCAGTAAGAAAGGTCTGGTATGTGAAAGAAAGCAGCTTAAGGGAAAAGGAAAGATGAAGTGCAGTAGATCAGTATATTGAGCCTAACCGAAACTGGACTCTAGCATTTGCAAATGCTACCAATCAGTTCAAGTATTGTATAACACTTTTTGTAGACAGTGAGTCTCTTGTAGGCAGTGTGCCTCTTGTGAGCAGTGTGCTCGGGTAGTGAGCCCTAATTGGCAAGTGCCATTTTGTATTACCTTATTCTTCTAACAGAGAATAATCTTTGGGTTAATCACCCCGTGGTTTTCTCCCTTAATAGGGTTTCCACGTCAAAAATATTGTGTCATGTGTATCTCCATTTTCATGATTATGTTTGCTTGTTTGAATTAATGCTGCATTGATTAATAAGAAAGTTTAGAAAGAAGAAATAATTAGGATAACTGATTCACCCCCCCTCTCAATTATCAACAGTTTTTATCCTATATGTATAAGAGGTGAAAATTGCCGCTAATGCAAAATAATTCTATCAATTGTGCATGGACAACAAATTGTTCTGCCCATGCCATGACTTATAGTTTTACCCATTATGTAGGGGTGGCAAAATTCGCCACCCATACATAATACTTTATCAAATGCTTTCAAAAGTTTTCATATGCACAAGCGGCAAAATTTAGTGCTAGTGCATATCCTTGTGAAAGTTTTACCCTCATGCAAGGGCAGTAAAATTTGCCGCCCATACATACAACCCATACAACTTCCATGCAGAGGTGCTATTTTTCGCTGCCCTTACATCACTCACCCAAATTTCTCTAACTCTGGGAAATATTTCCTTTTCTCAGCCATTGCCCACTTTCACTCCATTTTTTGCCCCAATCACACTCTAGCCCCACAAAGCTCATGTTATTGCCCTGAACTTTCCCATTATTGCATATGCCAATCACTATATTTTCCTAACATTGCAAAACCATGAATCTTGTGTTGCAGTTTCTTCTACATGCTTCTCAAGGTCCATTTTCTCAACAGAGATTGTTGAGCTTCAGATGACTGATCCATCCCCAAAAAAGTCAAAAATAATGAAGTACAAGTACCAGGGATTTTTTCCTATAACATCTGTGACATCCAATGTGGATGATATCAAAGACACCGAGATCAGTCATGTGCACATGGTCGATTTTGTAGAAAGAACAAAGAAGCAACCCCTCAATCACGATATGAAGTGTATTGTAGAAAGTAACATTCACTTGGTGGCTGCTTTCCCTGTTGCTGCACATAATCCTAATTTTGTTCTTCAAGTGACAACTCATTATAACAGAGATAACAGGAGTGTCAGTGATTCTAATTGGAATGTAATCATAAGGTTGGATCCAGAGTTCTTTGATAAAGCCTTCATATGTCCTAGCATCAACTCATGTGCAGAGATTGACTTTGATATTTCACAGAAGGAATATGATAAGGATCCTGAGGCTGTAAAGAAGATAATCAATACCAAATGGTTGAAGTCTGTGAGGCGAAGTCTCTTAAGATGGCCTAAAAGCTTTCCACAAAGTGATTTCATCGAAGAGGTCAGTGACTTGATTACTCTTCTTAGCAGAGTAAGAGGACACCTTACATCTTCCACCTTTCATGAGTGGATGTACTTATACATCAGAATCATATTGAAGGGAAGGAAACATATATTCTGGGGAGAATAAATCAGCAATGCTATTCATGAACAGCTGTCTAATTCATCCAAGTTTTACATGACATCTTATCTTGTTTATGTTGCTGCCTCGATGAGGAGTTTTCTAGGTTTGTCATCATAGGGAGATCAGAGGGTGGTTCCCATATATCAGTATTATCTTCACTTAACCCTTAGCAGAATGATTCATCACTTCAAGAGGGTGAATGATGCTTTATTTGATGTTTTCCTATGTTTATTTGATCTTCAGTTAGAACAAAAGAGAGTTTCTGATGAGGCTTGGTCTGTGGTTAATAGATATGGCTGTATGTATTTGCAATTTCCTACTTTTACTTATCTGAGGGTTGGTTGCTTCGTGGGGTATCCTTACATGCTACCAAGGTACCCCAATGACAAGATTATGTTGATGAAACTATGCAAACAAATCATAGCTGTGCATAGTAAGCAAATGGAGTTGAAGAAACCTATTTTCAGATTTCCAATTGAGATTGGCAGGTATTCAATTTCTACTTCTACTAAGGCTAAATCCATTAAGTCTGAGATGCAGTTGTTTACCATGAAACTCTATAAGAAAAGGGCCCATTTTGATTACAGAGGGGTAAAAGATAAGATCAAAAAGAAATCTTTGACCCATATTCCTAGAGTGGAAGATATTTGAGCAGATTTGAGAAAAGAAGAAGAAATCATAAAAATGGATCATTGCAGGTTGACCTTGAGTCAAATTGAGGAATTGGACTTGGCTGATATTCTAGAGGGCATGGCTGATGATGGTGACATTCTAGATCCCACCTATGTGATAGATAACATTACAGACTCTACTTTGCCAATCATACAATGGTCAAAAAGGAGGTAACTTCTATTCGGCAAAGATTTCAAATAATTTTTTCTTACACTGATGTATGGTTGAGTGGAAAAGGAATTCATTTGAAGGATTTTGTAACTAGATCAGAAGAAGAAACACAAGACAAGGAAACAAAGTAAAAAGACAGAATTGAGGACAAAGAATAAAAGTGATGTGCCTAGCTCAAGCCAAACTGCTAAGCCCAAGATCAAATTTGTTTCAAAGGGTGGAAAAGAAAAAGCAGTTGATGAAGATCCATCAAAGGTAAAGGCGGTTGCTGAGGAGCTAGCTACTATAGAGCCAACTATTGAAGAATTATCTTCAGAGGAAAGGGAAGAAATTGATCAAGAAGAAAGGCAAGAAGAATAGGAATAACATGAAGAGCATGATATGTCTTCTCATGAGGATGTCTTACAGGAGCCACATGTTTCTTCTTCCTTGAACACTTTGCCAGTTTCTACTTCCACTTCTACTACCTCAGTTACTTGAATTATTCCAATCAATATTTAGTCTTTTGGGTCTCCTCTATCCTTACATTCATCTCCATCTAAGGCCACTTTTAATAGTCTCAAGTAGAATTTGGAAACTGTTTTTGGTTCTTCCTCCTCTTTGCCTAGTCTATCCTCTCCTTAAATTGACATACACACCCAATCTAATTTTGAGCAACTCTTGACTGATTCTGGTCAAAATCCAAATGTACATGTTCCTGGTGTTGTTTTCACTAACACTTCATCTATTGTCACTTCAACTTTTGTGAGTACAGGTTCTTCTACATCTACCATGACTGTTGGTTTGGATGCAAGTCTATCTACACTTCCTCCTTGGTTATCATCACATACACCAAAGAGGAAGAAGGAAGCCGTCTCCCCAGATGACTTTGACTTTGAGAAATTGACACCTGTGAAGGCCAAGACCAAGAAGTCGAAGACTCTTTCCAAGCTATTTGAAAACAAGGGTCATAGATATGTAGAAATAGCTCAGCCTCCACATGATGTATCTATTGAGGAGTTTGATATGAATGATTTTTCAATTTTCAAGAGTTGAGCTGGGAAAGATCACTCACGAGAGTGCTAGAGATGATGCACAATTCACTTTGAATTCTCTAATTGTGAAGTTTGATCATGAAAAGAAGATGAAGGATCAGTACAAAGCCAAGGCTGAATAGTTGACCTCAGTACTCTAGAAAATTATATTGTCCTCTGAATTAGTTGAGTCACTGTCTATCACCATGGAAGACCCTATCATTCAAAAGGTTGAGAATGTTCACGCAAGAGGCAAAGCGGTTGGGGAGCTTTTGGATAGAATGTTGGCACAAGGATCACAACTTTTGAAATCTGTAGTGGAGAAAATGGAAAGAATGGAAAGTATAAGAGCTGAATTGGATAAGGTTGCTGATACTTTTTTAGATGGATAACAAGTCTTGGAAGACAATCTATAAGAGTGGACTAAAATGAAAAAAACTAAATTTGGGCACTTTGGTTGAAATTGGGATCATTCCCAATTGAGAAACATATGTGGAAATCAAGGAAACCATGATTCATAGAATAAATGTCACCAAAGAATTAATTAAGGATTTGTAGAATGCTCAGGAAGTTGTAGAAGATAATGGTGTAAATCTTATTAATAAAATTGAAGAACTTCCTTGTGATTTGCTTGATGACAACTAGAAGTTTATTTCCATAGATACAGTAATATAGGCATTCAATAACATGATCCAGAAGGAGTTTGAAGATCAATCTTTCTCAGTGGCTTCTATGGATAAGTTATTGGATATACAGTTGACCTTGGACAATCTCAAGGTAGTTCTGGGTAGGCACGAGAAGGCTGCTAGCACTGTGAAAGATTTAATAACAAGGGCTCTTGCCATTTCTACACATACTTTTGGACTGGATATTACTGAAATTTAGTCAGGAATGAAGAAGTATGAAGAGTTCATGAAGAAGGATGGTGGAGAAGAATGATCATGGCTTAGTTTATTTTGCAAACATTTTTCATGCATTTTGTATTTAGCTCCGGACATATTTACATGTACTTTTCCAAAATATAATCACATGTAAAATCAAAGAAAGTCCTAAATGAATTTGGACTTCTATGTTGAATAAGTCTAAGTAGTTATAGTTTTCCTATTTTTTCTCTTGGCCTCTCACTATAAATAAGAGGGCCTCTTTTGTAATTAGATACCTTTTAATCTTTGAAGTGAAGCTCTACCAATTTTGTGAAGTATATTTTGAACTGTGTTGAAAGTGCAAATCAAGAACTTATCAATAAATGAAGCGAATTTATCTCCAACCTTTGTTTTGGGAATACATTTGTTGTATGAAAGAGTGTTCTTACGTCTCTCTATTTGTATTATCTTGAAGTTGATTTGTGGGTAATCTAGTATTTCATTGTTGAGAGGAGATCATATTTAATACTGTTAAACTTTGTGTTATCATATTATCTTTGGAGATATATGTTTTGTATATGCGTGTGGTTGAGATATTGTAGACTTTGTGCCACAAGTTTCATCTATATTCTTGTGAGTTTGTGGTGTCGAAAGTTAATAGTCTTTGAGCTATAATTTGTTGCATGGATTATTTAAGTGAAATCATCGTGGAAAGTGGCAAAAGACTTTGTGCTCCTGCAGATTTTCTAGTTACTCATATGTGGTGGTATCTTTCATGTTATTCTTTCGTCTAACATAATTGTATATTGGTTATTATTTCTACAATTGGTATTATTTAGTTCCTTAGTCACTGTAATCATCAAAGTCTTTATTGTAAGTTATTTCTCTTATTCTGAAAAAAGAGAATATGTTAATTTGGATGCCCACCTGGATAATTATAGTGTAAATAAGCATAGTTTAATCATCAGTTTATTCAAATAGCAATAAGAAGGGAGCCTCCCCTTTCTGAGAGGAGAGATTCAATTTCATCATACTATGGTTGATATAACCATTTTTTCTCAGTTAGTTGAGAACAAAATATTCACCCAACAAGTACCCATGTTATAAATTCAATAAAGAGAGTGTTTTCTTTATTTTTAATGAAAAATAACGTGAGCATGTTATAATGCACTCATGTTATGGCTTGAGATTTTTGATCCATCCCAAGCCATAAAACTAGCATGTTATAATGCTTATGTCATATTTTGCTTCAAATTATTTCTGGCCACTTTTTGGCCCCCTATCTTGGTGTACATACCCCTCTCTCAAGTGAAATCTTGCATTTGAAGGGATTCCTAGAAGGAAATGATTGTAAATATTGGAACCAAAGTTAGATTATGCTAGGTTATAGTAAGTCTTGAATCCATTAAGCCCCTCAAAAATATTAACTCAATTGAAATTTAGAACTAAAGAGTCTAGATAAATTAGAGTTTATGAAGTTCTCACATCTATAGAAGTGCCTAAGGTCTAAAGGGTAGGTTTATTAAGCCTAAGACATTTGAGAAAGTTGAGGAGCCCAAGAGCCAAGAGATTGAACTAATCAATGTTGGCCACATGTCCTCTTCTTGGGGCTAGGAGACCTTAACATCTTGAAGCTCATAAAGTCTCTTTCCTCAAGTCATTAGATTGTGGAATTTTCTAGAATTAATGATAGGTGTTGAATCTAAAGGTGTTAAGCATGGTATACAATGACTAAATGATCTATTATACCACTAGGGTTTGAGCCATTTTAACTTTGATTGTTGATCACCTTGCAATCAACACAAATTGTAGATTTTTGTAGATAGTTTGTTGGGAAGGAGCCACATGTAAGATACAAAACCAAAATACATTAACCGAAAGGATATAGTCTCTCACCTACATGTGGGGACATTTGAAATGTAATTTCTATGTCATATTTTAGAATCATGGGGATAGAGTAAAGTGATTCTAAGAGAAGTTTTTTGTTTAATTAATATAATTATTATGATCTTGTGATATTTTGTTTGAGTTGTGGTTAACCTATCAAGTGATTAAGTAGAAAAAATATTCAAAACAATTAGTCTAATTTTTAGTAGCCCATTTGGGGTGCTACAAAACCATAGAAAATAATTGTTTGATGTGCAAGGTAGAAATTCAAATTTAAGCCCTAAGTTTCTCATCAATTTGCTATTAAATCTTCACTATAATAATTGGTACTTATTAGTCCCTATCAAGGAAATGACACTATGGGAATTAATAGTTTAAAAGGGTTTTAATTAGGTGTTATTATTTATACTAGCTAACCAGTCAAATGCTTTTATTGTTTTATAGCTATTCAAATTTTTTAATGTTAACAAAGCAAAAGATGCACATTTCTTAATGAAATTGACAAAAATATTATTTATCTCAAATAATATTGCATGAGAAATTTGAGTTCTTATTGCAACCTTCAAATAACTCAAGAAAACAGTAATTATTACCTTTTTGTAAGTTAACACAAAATTGACAAGTGTTTAGTACTGTTTAAATAATCATTAATGTAGAAATTATTATGATTTAAAATAGTTTAGATTAAGTAGTGGAGCTATGATAAAATGGGAGTTGCACAAGCTTTGCATACAACAACAATAGGTTTGGTATACCAAAGCTTGGGAGTGGTATACAAGGATTTGAGCATATCACCTCTCTATGTTTATAAGTGCAAATTTTCTAGAGAATTGACGCTTTGCAAGTAGGAAGCTAAGATTTTGGGAATTCTTTCATTGATCTTGTGGACTTTTGCTAGTAATGCTACTAGGAACATACATGGTAAAATTAACAAAACTATTTTGAGTATTTAAGTTCAGAATATTTTATCAATTTTTTATTTAGTCTTTCGATTTATAATCATGGTATTTAGTTTGTGTCTAGAGTTGACTTAATAGCTTGTTTTGAAGTAGAAGCCACACAAAACACATTGCTTTAGGTATTTTTGGAGAAGCTATAGGTGCATTCAAAGGATATTATTTACATTTGTATCAACTCAATTAATTCTTATAGTATTAATGTACCTCTTCCTACCACCTTGTACTCCCTGCAATTGGACCTTTTCCTTCACACTAAATTTCTTGGTTCTTTATAGAAAGGAATGTATGATATTTTAGGAAAGAAAATAATTTATCATTTAATTTTTGTAAGGCTTGACTTCAATGAGGAAGTTCTAATTTTATACTACTTTCTACTTCTAACATGTCTCACTACTATAAAGGGTAGTAAAGTGTGAGATTAATGTGCAATCGATAATTTAATTAAGAACAATAACTAACATTATATTTTTTCCTTACATAAAAATGATAGCCATCATGTGGTAGTTCCAAATTATCACTTCCAACCATGTATAATATTCATAACAAGAATAACATTGAAAAATAATTTTGTAGTGCAACTTGATATTGAGTGCCAAGATGGGTGAAAGGAGCATATTGATTGTTGCAATTACACATGACATCTAAAGCCTTTGACATTGTAAAAAAAATGATGGAGGTATATGCTATTGCTATTGTTAGGGGCTAGAAAATTGAAGTTTGTGAGATCATGTCAAATAGTCATTGACCATCATCATCTACTAGTCACAATAGCCTTGGCAATGATTATGTCAAAATTAAATAAAAATAGTGCCACTAGCTATTGTTACGAGTTGTTGAAGAAAGCTTTGACAATGATTACGTCAAATAATGCCATTTAATTGTTAAACCTAAGTTTGGTAATAAGAGAAGTGAACTTTTTTCTATTTCTTGACTATAACATATTACATCTCTAATTTAACTACTCTCTTTCTTGATTCCTTACTAATGAGTTGAGTTATTGTTGGAGTATGGCACGCCATGATAAGTTTATGGCATGAAGTTAGGGTCTATTAGAAAATGAAACTTACTATCCTTAATCTTATGATGTTTTGAATTGTCAAGAGTTGCTAGTTTTCATTTAGCAATGGTTGTATAGTCCAAGGAGTAGTTGCATACATTCTCTTTGTTTATTCTTTAAGAGTATTATCATAATGTTTCTGATTGGGAAAAAACTTTAATTTTACCGAAGCATTAGTCATGTTGTTTAGAATGGGTGATGGAAAGATTGTAAGAATTTTCATAAATCTAGCAATCTAGCATGTAAATTAAATTTTAAGTTTTGTTTAGTAAGAATTCTTTTGTTAAATAATAAGACATAAGAAAAGTAATCATACTCATAGTTTCTTTGATTTTTTGAGGCAAAGGTTTGGTGAGGTGACATGTTTTGGGACAACAAAAAAAATTACATTTTGAGGATGACAAAAAAAATAATAATTAAAAATTAATATTTAAATTTTTAAAATACAAATAAATTAAAAATACATAAAAATAACATAAGCAAACTATTTAGAAACTAAATTTTTAAAAAATGTAAACATTAAAATATATCTATTAAAAATAGAAACATGATCCCTTACAAAATATATTTAACTATGGAAAACTTCTCTTTAATTGAAAGGAAGCAACCATATAGGTGTGTGAGTCAATGTTAGTCTAAAATAGATACAATTAATGATTTATTCTTTTAAGTGACTCTTAACCAACATTTAGCTAAACCTTTGACCACCACCAGTAAGATGAGATCATGAGTTTGTTTTCCGTTCAATAGTTCTCTGACTTCATTACACCAAATAGAGAAGACATAAGTGCTTCAAACTAGAACACTATCATAATGACTTTAAAACTATAGCTCTTCAAAGAGCTGTATAATTTTAGTAGTTTGGTTACTCAATTCCACCAAAATATATACATAGAATCATCACGCAATCTAGAAGAGGAATAGTAAAAAAAAATTATGACCATACAGTAATAAACACAACCTCATAAATATGTGTCCATTTTCTTCTTTCTTTTTCTACTATTTTAAAAAAATTCCTTAAAAGAATATTACATACATTCTATATTGCTTTTGTACAAAGCATAATATTCTTGGTGCTTGAAATGTGTAACTTGACTACTAACACATAAAGTTACCAATTAAACCAAACTTCCAAACATATTGTAAGGACAAAAACTAATTACTATATAACATTTATATTTAATTATTCTTTTAACAAATCACAACTAGCACTTGCACCCATAGGAGGTTCAAGGAATACGCCGATGGGAATAGCCGACAAGTTTAGAAAATTTCCCAGCGTTAATTTTTTTACGGCGTGAGACAATTCCGAGCACTATAATGCTCACATATAAAAGCCTACCGGCTAATTACCACGTACGTTATTATAGCTATATAACTATATGTAGAGAATGCTCCTCCACTTCAAACCAACCAGAGAAAAGTAATAGGGCTACGAACGACGTGCCTTCCACCTTGGATGCACTTCCACGATATCTCCCCGTACTCACCATCGTCACCCTCATTCGCTTTGCTTTCCAATGTCACATTAAAACTTGCTTTCTCATGTTGTTTCTTGAACACTAATGTCTTTGGCTCCACGCTTACCTTTACGTTCGGACTGCTCTTTACCCACACTTTGTATACGCCATTGTCACCGCCCACGTTGGTCACCGTTCTTCTCTTCACCTGAACGCGCTCTCCATTCTTAAACACAACAGAGAATGACGGGTAATTCAGATCTGCACCTGATTCCGATTTGTGGCAGGGAGACCACTTGTGGCTGAGGAGGGCGATTTGCTTTTCGGTGTACGAATTGAGACCACACAGATAGTTGATGTAGTCTTGAGGGCCAATATCGTACACCAGCCCCGGCTCCACGGCAGCCGTTGGATTTACGTGACCCGCACCCGTCGCAAACAGGTCCGCGGCTCGCAAGTCTAGAGCATCTTTGATGGGTTGCTTTCTATTGTCCAGCGTGGAGGCCGTTGTCATGAGAGCCGATCTGATTGCCGCAGGACTCCACGTCGGATGGGCTGCTCGAATGAGTGCTGCAATGCCGCTGACGTGGGGACACGCCATGGATGTCCCGGAGTCTATCTTGAAGCCGCCATCCTTCCACGCTGCCAAGATGTTGACACCTGGCGCGATTAGGTCCGGCTTAAGAACGTCGAGATATGAAATGCTTGGACCTCTGGAAGAGAAAGAGGCCACGATGGGAGCAGTTGCTTTTCCCACCACGGTCACCCCCGTGGGGATGATGGTGGCCATGGGCGCCGCCGTGCTGTTAACATAGCCTTTTATCTTTTCTCCCGTCGGAAAATTTACACTGGTAGCTGGCAGATATGATTGTTCCACAAGGAAAGCTTCCGCGCCGTAGTCTTCATAGCTGACAAATATCAGTCCTGCTGCGCCGGCTTCTTTCACAAGCCTTGCCGTTTCCGTCGAATTACCGTGGGAATTGCACATCACAACTTTACCTTTGAAAAGGTGTGGATCGAGACCGCGATTGCTGCAATAATCGTATACCAGAGGCAGATTTTGAATCCCAGCTCCTCTGTAAAGCGACGAGCCTCTCAACACCTCGCCATTGCCGAGCTTCACAGGAGAGGGAAAGTCTCTGTCTATACTGCTGGCACCCACCGTAGTCATCCACGGTGCCGTGTTTACAACAGAAGCAAAGGAAGGCCCGTCGTTACCAGCAGAGGCCGAAACGAATACACTCCTCTCTATGGCCCCGAATGCTGCCAGGGCTTGGTGATCCTCGTAGAATGGTTTGTCAGACTCACCTCCAATTGACAAAGAGATAATGTCCACGCCGTCTTCGATGGCCTTTTCCATAGCAGCAGCTACGTCGCTGTCATCGCACTTGCCTTCCAGTCCCCAGCAGGCCTTATAAACGGCCAGTCTGGCCGCAGGCGCCATACCCATAGCGGTTCCCTTGCCAAAGCCATTGAAGCTCGCTCCCCTTACAGCAGATCCTGCAGCCGTAGAGGCAGTATGTGTGCCGTGGCCATGGTTGTCTCTTGCTGATATGAAATCCTCGCCCACATGCGATTTGTAGCCCACGGAGAAATTAAATCGAGCTCCGATGAGTTTTCTATTGCAGTTGGAGGAATTGAATTGCTCTCCGCTTTCACATTCGCCCTTCCATCTGGAGGGAATAGGTCCCAGCCCCTTGTCATGGAAGCTTTCGCTCTCAGGCCATATTCCCGAGTCCACCACGCCCACTATCACATCTTCTCCGCGATTCAAATGCTGCGACCACAGGCCTCTGCCGCCGGTGAGGCCGAGAAACTGAGGTGAGTGTGTGGTATGGAGTTTATTCAGAGCTGATGGAATTACAGCCAGACAACCATTCACGCTCTCCAAAGCTGCAGCTTCCGCACTGGTCAGCTTGGCTGCAAAGCCATGGAGGACTACATCATAAGTATATAACAAGGCACTCGGATCTGAGGTGGAAGCAGCAGAAGTGGCCTGGTTGAGAATTGAAGCATACCAGTGCTCATGCAAACTAAAATGCTGGGGTTTCATAGACTTCATCATGTGAACAATGTATGGTTTCCTTGCACTCTTGGCATCAGTTGCTCTAGTAAATGCTAACAAGAAGAGCAGTGTTACTTGAATACTGGCGAGATAAGTGCTCTTCTTCATTATCACCATAGGAAGAAACAACAACTCACACAGGTGAAGATGGAACCGAATAAGGGTTCTTTAATAAAGGCTAAGAGCTCATACACGTTCAGGAAACTTAAGGAAGAAGATATCAATCACTTTTTCAAATTCATCAAAGTGTCGGATGCTCTGGAAAAGTTATAGAATTGGGAAATGGCAGATTTTATGAGCTTTAAATTCTCAAAGATGCCATGCTATACATCTTTACAGTGAGGAAATATGATTAAAGCAACGATTCCCTATGCCGTCCAGGAAAATGGGTAGAAATTGGAGAAAGCTAAAGAATTGTTGACTTGTATATCGACATTGGAATGAGTCGATGATAGAAATTGTAATGGATATAAGGATTCCTTATGAGTAGCGTAAAAAGTTATTAAGAGACCGTGTCTCCTGCTTTGTAATTCAACGTCGATACATGCTGACCGAGGGAAAAAGAAAATTCTATAAAAGTGAAATGAAGAACGTTCTACCTCTCCTTCAGATCTCTTTTGTCTCCTTCTCTAGCTATCTGTTTTATTCTCTTTTATCTTTATGTCTTTGTTTGTCTCTTCCTATCTTTCTATGCCCCTCTTTCTCTCTATATATATATCTTTCTCTCTTTTTTATCTTCCTCTTTTTCTTCTTCTTCCCCCTCTCCTCCTCCTCTCTCTCTCTCTCTCTTTCTCTCTCTCTCTCACACACACACACACAACCAACCAATGGAAAGTCGATTAAGTTGTTGGATTTCTTATAAGTTAATAGTATTTTATTAAAAATATATAATATTATATTTGTATATAAAATTAATATATAATCAAATATATATAATACATTTTATAATACAATATTATTTTTAAAATATATTAATTAATTCACATTATATAAATTATATTATTGACACCTTCCATCTACATGTCAAAAATTGTTATCACATGCCTATGAATGTGCAATTTTTGGATTGGATAGATGTCAAAAGAAATTGCATTACTCAAAACTTACAAAATATTAGAGAATAAAAAAAGACAATAGAAAATACAAAAAACACTATATAAATTAGAGGAGAGAGCTTAACAGTTGGATGGTTCCTATCATAGGATTATATATCTATTTTATATATGAAATCTATATTATAATTATAAATTAATATTAAATTAATTTGGAAATTATTATATAATATTAAGAAGAATTTAAATAATATTTTTTATTTATTAATAATTTAAATATAATATAATTATATAATAATGACTAATTATTTAAATATATATTTAAAATTGGTAAACATTTAATATTATATAACTTAAAAGTTAATATAATACATTAGCATTTTACTTTAAGTATAATAATTAATAATATACTGTAAATTAATATAATATTATATTTAGTCGATAGGCTTTTATATGTGAGCATTATAGTTCTTGAAATTGTTTCATCATAAAAAATTCACACTGGAAAATTTTCTAAACTTGTCGGTTGTTCCTATTGGCATATTCCTTGAACCTTCTATGGGTGCAAGTGCTAGTATTAAATATTTTGCATAAGTTAATTCAAAATGAAGTTCAGTTTATTGATTATGAACATAATTTAATTTTTTTATTAAAACTGTATAATTTTTTAATTAAAAAATTCTCTTTAACAATCTAACAAAAAGTATTCCAGATGAAGTGTGAAAATATCTTTAATTGAAATATGACTGTCAATAGTGCAGGATTCTCTATAATTTTTAATTGCGATTTGACTTCTGTGGGAGTCGCGCACAGGGCCTAAATTTGATGGTCGACCTTGCCTGTCAAGTAAATTCTTCATGATGGTTATCTACTCAAACTTGCCTTTTAAATACTAAGACATATTTTTATTACAAAAAAAAAAATATAAACTAAATACATATATCAAATAACTCTATAGAAATTTTGACGTTCTATCTAAAATCCACCCTTTTATGTGATACAATCTTTCTAAATTTTTGATTGTATTTTATGGCAAAAATAGCCAAATACGACCATACGACCATCAAATTTAAGCCCGGATTGGCAAATGTACGATCATTTCTACTCGCTCCTCATTGTTGGTGAACAAGAAAATGCGAGTGGAAAATAAAAAGTGGTGAAAATGTATCGTCGGCTTCGGAACCGCCGTGTTGTTAGAGATAATATAGAATCTTTTCCTATTTTTGTGGAGCAGCTACTGTTTAGAAATTGCAAATAAGTTGTGGAAAAATAAGGGGGTTGGAAATAAGCAGCCACTGCATAATGAAAAATATGCCATGTGGCTGCATATATTTCTTTCCCTTTTTTTTTTAAAAATTTTCTTTTAAATTAACATAATTAAGATAATTTTTTTTATATATATATATAATAACAAACTAAAAATTCAGATAACTTGCTTAAAATAAGTAGAAAAATAAAATATCATGGGGTCACTGGCTCCACAAATATCTCCAAAAAAAATTGGACAGTGACTGTTAGACAAAATAAGCTAAGCAGCAGCATGGGGACATGCCCTTGGCAGAGCAATGTACTAATAGATACAGTTGAATGGAAGTAACCTAACACTAGCACTTGCACCCATAGGGTTCAAGGAATACGCCAATAGGAACAACCGACGATTTTAGAAAATTTTCTGACGTGAATTTTACGGCGTGAGAGCACTATAATGCTCACATATAAAAGCCTGTCGGCTAATTTAGTATGTACGTCAGTAAAAGATGATTGCTGCAATTATGATTATAATTTATGTTAAGTAAAGTGTTTGACCACATGAAATGAACACGCGTACAGGAAAATAGTAACGGAGCTATCCCAGCCCGATGACGGCAAAGTGAAAACAGCAAATAAAAAAAGACAAGGCGAAATCGAATAGCAAATCGTCTTCTACGGTTCTCACATAGTGTCGACGTCGATCCCTGTGCCAGCTGAATGGCTTCGACGTAATAAATAACTTGTAAAGACAAAAACTATATCAAATATTTAATTCTACTTTTAAAAATATTACAATAATAATCACTATGCCACACGTCTCACACGTCGCATATTTGTACATTACTACGTCGGCTAGTATAGCTATATTACTGTATATAGAAAACGCTCCTCCACTTCAATCTTCCCAGAGAAAGGTAATTGGGCTACGAACGACGTGCGTTCCACCTTGGATGCACTTCCACGATATCTCCCCGTACTCACCATCGTCACCCTCTTTCACTCTGCTTTTCACAGTAAAACTTGCTTTCTCATGTCGTTTCTTGAACACCAATGTCTTTGGCTCCACGCTTACCTTTACGTTTTGACTGCTCTTCACCCACACTTTGTATACGCCACTGTCACCGCCCACATTGGTCACCGTTCTTCTCTTCACCTGAACGCGCTCTCCATTCTTAAACACAACAGAGAAAGATGGGTAATTCAGATGGGCACCTGATTTCGATTTGGGGCAGGGAGGTCACTTGTGGCTGAGGAGGGCGATTTGCTTTTCGGTGTACGAATTGAGATCACACAGATAGTTGATGTAGTCTTCAGGGCTAATATCGTACACCAGCCCCGGCTCCACGGCAGCCGTTGGATTTACGTGACCCGCACCCGTCGCAAAAGTCTAGAGCATCTTTGATGGGTTGCTTTCTATTGTCCAGCGTGGAGGCCGTTGTCATGAGAGCCGATCTGATTGCTGCAGGACTCCACGTCGGATGGGCGGCTCGAATGAGTGCTGCAATGCCGCTGACGTGGGGACACGCCATGGATGTCCCGGAGTCTATCTTGAAGCCGCCATCCTTCCACGCTGCCAAGATGTTGACACCTGGCGCGATTAGGGCTGGCTTAAGAACGTTCGGATATGAAAAGCTTGGACCTCTGGAAGAAAACGTCGCCACAATGGGAGCGATTGCTTTTCCCACCACGGTCACCCCTGTGGGGTTGATGGTGGCCGTGGACGCCGCGGTGGTGTTAACGTAGGCTTTTATCTTTTCGCCCGTCGAAAAACTCACGCTGGTAGCAGGCAGATACGGTTGCTCGATAGGAAAATTTTCTTCATCGTTGACAAATATCAATCCTGCTGCGCTGGCTTCCTTCACAAGCCTTGCCGTTTCCGTCGAATTACCGTGGGAATTGCACATCACAACTTTACCTTTGAAAAGGTGTGGATCGAGACCGCGATTGCTGCAATAATCGTATACCAGAGGCAGATTTTGAATCCCGGTCCCTCTGTAAAACGACGAGCCTTTGAACACCTCGCCATTGCCGAGCTTCACAGGAGAGAGAAACTCTCTATCCATACTGCTAGCGCCCACAGTAGTTATCCACGGCGCCGTGTTTGTAACAGAAGATGAGGAAGGTCCGTCGTTACCAGCAGCCGCCGAAACAAATACACCCCTTTCTATGGCCCCGAATGCTGCCAGGGCTTGGTGATCCCTGTAGAAAGGACTGTCAGACTCCCCGCCAATTGACAAAGAAATAATGTCGACCCCGTCTTGGATGGCCATTTCCATGGCAGCAACTATGTCACTGTCATCGCATTTCGGATCCAGTCCCCAGCAGACCTTATATGCGGCCAGTCTAGCCGCAGGCGCCATGCCCATAGCCGTTCCTTTGCCAAAACCATTGAAGCTCGCTCCTCTTACAGCAGATCCCGCAGCGGTAGAGGCAGTATGTGTGCCGTGGCCATGGTTGTCTCTTGCTGATATGAAATCCTCGCCCACATGCGATTTGTAGCCTGCGGAGAAATTAAATCGAGCTCCGATGAGTTTTCTATTGCAGTTGGAGGAATTGAATTGCTCTCCGCTTTCACATTCGCCCTTCCATCTGGAGGGAACAGGTCCCAGACCCTTGTCATGGAAGCTTTCGCTCTCAGGCCATATTCCCGAGTCCACCACGCCCACTATCACATCTTCTCCGCGATTCAGCTGCTGCGACCACACTTCTCTGCCGTCAGTGAGGCCAAGAAACTGAGGTGAGTGTGTGGTATGGAGTTTATTCAGAATTGATGGAATTACAGCCAGACAGCCATTCACGCTCTCCAAAGCTGCAGCTTCCGCACTGGTCAGCTTGGCCGCAAAGCCATGGAGGAGTACATTATAAGTATATAACAGGACACTCGGATCTGACGTGGAGGCAGCAGAAGTGGCCTGGTTGAGAATTGAAGCATACCAGTGCTCATGCAAACTAAAATGCTGGGGTTTCATTGACTTCATCATGTGAACAATGTATGGTTTCCTTGCACTCTTCACGTCAGTTGCTCTAGTAAATGTTAAGAAGAAGAGCAGTGTTACTTGGATACAGACGACATAATTGCTCTTATTCATTGTAACCAAAGGAAGAAATTCACACAGGTGAAGGTGGAACTGAATAAGGGTTCTTTAATAAAAGCTAAAATCTCACCCGCGCTCAGGAAACTTAAGGAAGAAGATACCAATCACGTTTTCAAATCCATCCGAATCTTGCTCAGGTACATTAATACAGTGAGGAAATCTGATTAAAGCAACGATTCCCTTTGCCGTGCAGGAAAATTGGTGGAAATTGGAGAAATCTAAAGAACTGTTGACTTGATACTTCGCCATTGGAATGGGTCAATGAATGAAACTGTAATGGATAAGGATTCCTCATCAGTAGAGTAAAAAGTTATTAAGAGGCCGTCTCTCTTCTTTCTAATCGTACGTCGATATGCTGACGTAGGGAACAATAAATTTATATAAAAGTGAAGTAAAGAAGAAGGAATCTCCACCCCCACCAATGAAACATCTTGAGGGATTTACCCCACAAACATGTGGATTGCACTAGCCACCTCTCAATGGAAAGCTAGGTTTTACTTTGTCACCATTAAGGGAGCAACTTTAGTAAAAAAATAATATTAAAATTTCATTATTTATTAAAAGATATTTTATAGTTTTTAACATTTAATTTTATTTAAAATAAAGAATATAAATTTAAGGGAATGAAATCCCTTCTTTTTTTTTATGAAAATGCAAGTTATCTATTAAAATAAAATAACACTTCACAAAAAAATAGTGGGTGGTTAAAAGGCACACTCCGAAAGTCACATGGGCTAACCCCAAAAAATTTTAGATTAAAGTATCAAGGGTACAGAACCTATATAAAAACATAATAAAAAATATAATTAAGTTGCCATAGCCACCCCCATAGATGGTGGATCCCTATCATCCGATTTCCCCCAAATATCAACGAGGTCCGGGTTGACATCAGGCATAGCCTAGCCATCTTCATTTTCCTATTCTTCATTCTAAACATTTGGCTCCTCGTGCTGTGATGAGATAGCCAAATTCAACTACAGGAAAACCTTAGTATTATCCCATCCTGTATTAGGTGGATGAGAAGGACAAGGGACATTCCAACCAATATTATCGCCAGTGGGCCAACCTGCATTATCCCCTGCTACACTTGCAGCACGGCCTGAGGTCCAACCACACTAACGTGGAGAGGCTGAGTGTTTGTGACGGTGAGCACAATGATGCCGAGCAGGATGGGAGTGGGGCCAAGAATCTCTTGTTGAACCACTTCTTCGTCTGTTAGGTGAACGGGCTTTGGCAGAGGAAGATGAGGAAGGGACTCGAGCCACAGTACAGGGAGCATTCCCCCAATGATCCAATAACTCTTGTAAATGTGCCACCTCCAAGGCAACTTTGTTAGCTTGCACTTGAATCTGCATAACATTAGAACATATAATTGTTTTAATGTAAAGAGAAACAAAAGTTCCAATTTTACTTTATGAGAATATATAAGAATTACAATCTTTCCATAATGTAAATAATATCTCCACCCTCAAAATATGCCAAATTTGAGTAAATCTTTTAGAAAACCTGGGTGAGTCACCCAGAAGAATGATTTGGTAGGTTAATGGCTCTGGTCTGAAATGGCGGAAGAAATCATGAATCCATAGCCAGAAGGCTTGTGCTCTGGTGCAATACCAGAAGAGATGTTGAATTGTCTCAGATTGTCCATAAAAAGGACAACGGGGATCCTGTACCCCAAGATAAAATACCCTAGTACCAACAGGTAGGCCTTGAAAGAGAATGCACAGGCAAAATGAACAAGTTTTGGCTCAAGGATGGTGGACCAAACAATTTTAAATCTGGAATGCCAAAGACTCAAAGAGCTATAAATAAGCCAACGCTTATTAAGAGTGGCAGCCATGGGCAGATGAGCTGAAAGCCACATGTAAGCCATCCATGGCTTGAAATGATGCATCCGTGTTTCAGGATACCATTTCCAGTCCTTCCACCAAGGCTTGTTGGACTGAATTCCAACCTTATGAAACATTTCAGGTGGAATAATCGTGATGACTCTGTCATAAGTAGGTTTATCAACTTTTGAAAGACCAAATTTAACACGGAATGCTTCCCAAGCCAAAAGGCTCATAGTGGGCTGGTGGAACATATCCTGTAAGGTTTGAACACCTTTTTTATGAAATTTTAAAGCCTTTAAACTAGACAATTTAGCCAAAGATTGGCCTGCAGAAGCTAGGAGAGGTGACCACCAAATATTAAGGTGATTATTTAGGAAAGACCAACACGAAATCTATCACTAGACTAGCATAACCATGGTTTAACTTTTTCCCAGGCTTTCCAAATGCTTTTAACCACAAACGTACTTGAGATCTGAATTGGTTCTCTCATGACAAGGAGAGTAGAAAAACCAATTCCTTTCCAAGCCAGTTTGTGCAAAGGATTTCCCATTTCAATGTTATGTTAGAGTAAAACTTTCCAAGCCTCACAACCAGTGAGAGCACAAATAATCCACTTGACACCCAAGGCAGTTCCTTGGCGTTCAGTAGAAAGAATACCAAGCCCTCCAGAATCTCTGGGAAGGTAGCAAAACTCCCATGCAACACGGTGAAAACCATGGTGAGTATCAGAAGAGGTCCATAGAAAATCCCTCAAGAGCTTTCCCAGTTTGGCATAAGAACTTTTTAAGGAGCCCAATAAGAAGAATAATAAACATGGGTTGCTGCCAAGATCTTAGAACAAACCTGGAATTTACTAGCCAGAGAAAGTGGCTTAGTAATCCAGACTACAAATTTTTGTTCCACATGGGTAAGAACAACTTGCCGTAGAGTAGCAGAAGTGCCCTGGAAAGAAAAGGGAATACCCAAAAATCTAAAAAATTCACCATGGCCAACCCAGCGCCAGCCATATTGCTGAAGCCATTGAGGAATGGGAAGAATAGACTGCCTGTAGCAAAGCATTTCATGCCACTAAATGGAAGAACATGAGGCTAAGCAAAAGGTCTCCAGACAACCAAGAGCATTTTTAATAGAATTTTCTTCTTCTAGTAGGGTTAACAAAGAGTCATCAGCAAAATGACCATTAACCAGTTGGCTGGAGGAATTAGGTAAAGTAATACCATGAACAAGCTAATTAGACACTGAATGAGCAAGAAGATAACCAAAACCCTCTATCGCAAGAACATATAGGCTTGGAGCAAGAGGGCATCCTTGCCAGATTGATCTGAAAAGGCCAAAAGTATGGGACTGGTGGCAATTGATAGTGATACATGTAGAGGCATCTAAAAAGAGCATTTTGACATATTGAATAAAAGAGGGTCCAAACCCTAAAGCTATAAGCATGGCAAGGATAAAGTGCCATTCAATGCGATCATATGCCTTAGAAAAATCAAATTTTTAAAAAATTACTTTTTGATTTGATTTTCATGCCCATTCCATTCCCTCCCAAATTGCAATGATATTATCTAAAATATATCTGGACTTAATGAAGCTTGTTTGTTTAGGGCGGACAATCAGAGGAAGCAAGTTGCGGAGTTTGAGCGAAAGGGTTTTAGCAATGATTTTGTATGAAACATTGAGGAGCATAATGGGTCTCCAGTTGCAAATATCCTCTGGATCGCCAGCTTTATGTATGAACTTAATGTTTCCTTGATTTATAATATTTCCTAAAGAATTAGAATGAAAATCTCCAAGGTAAACATTGTATAAATCTTTTCCTAAACAATCTCAAAGGGATTTGTAAAACTCACAAGGAAAGCCATCAATTCCAGGAGCTTTGCCATCAGCCATAGAGCAAACAACTTCTTTTAGGTCTTTAACGGTCAATAATTGATCACAGAAGCGCGTCTTCGCTGAGGAAAGTTTTTTTGGCACAACAAGACAATCCTGCAAAGCAGTATGTCGCTCAGGAGTGTAATCTTGAGTAGTGAAATTTTTTTCATAATGTCTTACAAAAGCCTGGAGAATGTCTGGGAAATCTATATGAACAATATTATCCTCTTTGATTTTCTTAATACCATGTGAGGAATGTCTAGCTCGGAGAGCAAGAAAAAATTCCTTAGAAACACGGTCTCCAATTTTTAGCCAATGCATCCTGGCTTTAACTTGTGCCCCTCTGGCAACATGACAATTAGCCATCTATTTTTTATTTCGTAAATTGGCAAAAAGGATTTGCTTAGAAGGAGAGAAAGGCTCAGCAGCCAAGGCCTCAGAAGCAAATTTCAAGGTAGTGACAGTAGCTTCATAAGCCCTTCTCCTGAATTTGGCCAGCTAACACCCATAGATGTGAAGAAACCTCGCAGTGTAGGAAATAGCATCATTCCACCACTTAATCCAACTAGTAGAATGCAATGGATGACATTCTAAATTCCATACAGTTGAAATGTGTGCCAAGGTGGGTTGATAAGAAAGCAAGGAAGTGTTCAGAAAAAAACTAAGATTTCATGGCACGTGGCTGAGTCAGTTGCCACTCAATGGAAAACTAAATCCCCTTTTCAATAGATGTATTTAAACAAAGTACAATTAACTTAGATTTTAATAAGGAGTTAAGAGTTGATAATTAAAAGTATTATTTTAGGAAATTAAATATAAAATATAGGTGTATTTATCTCTTACAATGATGATGGAATATGAATGTTAGAGATTTACAAAATCAATTCACCATAGTACATATATTTAATGTTGATTGTCTCAAACCATGTGCAAACTAGAAATTCTCTACAACTATGAGTCAATCACAAGTAACATAGAAATAACCTCTGAGGCACAGTTATAATCTAGAAAATTACAAACTTCTACAATTTGGTCCTCTAAAATCTCTAATGTCTCTTAATGTGTAAGGACTAACAATACATTATAAAATATATTAGGAAACTACTAGGTTATGTGGGTCAAGTTCTTGTAAGTCAAACCCCTTGAAAGACTAGCCTTACAACCTTGGGTAATGATTGAAGACAACAAACTCAAGTGTGTAATAACCTATACAAAGATATTGATATAGATGTTTTCTTTTAAGTACTCTAATTGAAGTGTTGCTAGAATGAATGCTCCTTGTGATTTTTCAATGAGTTTATATGGTTTTCTTTAATGATTGCTTCCTATGTTTAAAAGCACAAATAAATGTCCTTAAATAGGTCAAGACATAACAAATACCCACAATAGATGTGTATCAAGTCAGTTCTGAATAGCTAGTGGAAGAGGGCTGGAGTTCAATTTAAATTTAGGGTCAATCTTGTGTGGCTCTGGATTAAACCCACATCATGGGACTACAAGGATAGAAAAATAAAGACCTTGGGGAAAGGAAAAGATTTATGAAAGTGAGTGCAAAGACAGACATAATAAATAGCTAATAATGGTGAATGCATATGGATAAGTGCAAATAGAGATAAGGTATATATATGTATGTGTGACTAGGGATGGATAAAGGATTGAGAAAGCAGCCAAAATAAACACAAGAGTCGTCCACTTGTCACTACATAATTGTTTTAAAACATTTTTTCAAAATGGGCCCAAAACTACCAAACATATATATTCACCCCTTTTAGAATTAGTAGTTTCATATAGATGCTTGAAACTTTACTTTTTCCCTATATCACCTACTTCGTTCATCAAAAGTGTACCATAAGAAATGACCTTCTCCATCTTGGAGTTATAGTGAAATAAACATACTTCCTAAACATTTACATATCACACAATCCTAATATGTAGGATTTTGGCCCTCAAAAGATTTAAAGACTCAAAAATGAGGGATGACACCCTTAAATAGATGAAATGGATACCACGAAACCCACCACCCCTCTGACCAAAAGATTGAATATCATTGCCTCAAATAGTTTAAAGATGTTTGAACTAGGAGTTGTTGTATCACCGCTTTTCTTCCTCCACTCAAGGGGAATGTGCTTCTACTGAACATCCTCCTTGCTTAAATTTAAGGACATGGGATTGCTTTAACTTTCCCTTGTTTTCATGCAACATGAAGTGGTGACCCTCCATGACTAACTAACCTATGTGTTTTCCCATACATGGTAAATAAAAATTCTATTGAATGTATGCAAGGGATACCAAAAACAACTACACATATATCCAATAGAATAACATATATTAATAATTCATCAATAAAATTTTGTTTAACACTAAACTCCAATCTAAATTGCCTAGTAATGAAAAAATCAACACTCTTTGACTTGATCCAAGCCAAAGCATATCGATTAGCATGTTGAACATTTTCTAAACTAATATTTTCAACCAAATCTTGAGAAATGAGGTTATCTTGGAAACAATAATAAAAAATTGCATCTACATTATTATTCTTGATGTAAATGTTAATGTAAAACAATTATGTATGCTATTTTCCTCTTATGCATGATTATGAAAACTAACCTTATTTGTAGTTCAAGATATTTTAGAATTAACCTTTGAACTATACAATCAATTTCTATAGCAATAGGCATAGTGGCTTTTTACCTTTGTTTCTCTTCTAATGTGGACACCTTTCTAAACATAGATTCTAGCAGTCTCATCTATAGATTCTAAAAGGTTTCATCTATGTGACTATTAAGATCATGCAACAGTTGCAATGTCTTACATAGGTAAATTGAATTTGTGGCATTTAACTTCTTTAAATTGGTTGTTTTGTGATCTTTGGAGAGGTAGGTGTACTATTGGTGGAGTCATGGTAGGAGGGTCCAAGAAGGATCATTCAACCTACAACCCACAACATAAATTTGACCACAAGTTATTGCAACATATATTGATTTGTTAACATAGTTTGCCACAATGGGCCCTCTTACATATTAAGCCATAGCCATTTAATTACACTCAGATTAACTTAGATACACAAATTGATAGTTGTCACTAGGGCATCCTACATGCAAAATACTATACTAAACTATGGAAGCATCACTTCTAGACTTATTGCAAGTAGACATAATGATTTTCCAGCACAATATAATCTCACAATTAAACATAGACTTGTTGCAAGGCTGTGACATGACCTAACATAAGTATTCTTAACACCACATTCCTACATGCCACCTTCGACACCTTCATATTGTATCCCACATCATATTACCAACAACCACAATCTATCACTCATATTTCACTCCTACACTGTTAAACTTACCCTTTACACCTCTACTCCATCTTGGTCTTCTTTGCTTGTGTTCTACCAATTCAAAAATTCTTATTTATACCATCCTCAAGCTCCTCACATGATCTATGTTGGCCTCAAGTTGGGGCAAAGCTTGAAACCAAATTAAATTTGTACCCAACTAGATCTTCACAACTTAAAAATTACAATGGTTCAATGGTGGAGACTCTCCATGTAGCACACTATAGATCTTCACAATGGCTACTAAACACCTCACAAATATTCTTCTTTGGTACAAACTCAAAATAACCTCCCACAAAATAGAAATAGTTCAAACGACTTACACTATGAGCCAAATAATAAACCTCCTCTCATCCAATAAACCTCAAACTTTAACTAAAAATATAGGAACCACATACAAAACTTATACCACAACCACATAACCTAATTCCATCATGTGGAGAAATGTACCACCATTTAATACTACATACTACTAACCATAAACATACACTCACACACACAACTATCAAATTTGACCATAATTCCTCTATCCTTAGACCTGATGCCATATTCTCAAGGTTCCCAAGGGTGTACCTATTGGAAAATGGTAATCAGTTTGCACAGATTACACCATTGCACATGAACAAAAATATAGAACAATATGTTACTGTATTTTCTAATGAATTACATTTCAGTGCATTGGCTTTATAAATCCACATATTCTTATACATGTAGCAATAACTTCTTAAAAACTGCTACGGGAATAACTAATTCCCTAACTTATAAAACCAACCCTAACTTATAAAACCAACATTTATTTATTATATATTAAACTAATGTAAACCTTAATTTATTCTAACACCCCCCCTTAAGGTTTACATGTAATAGTACCAAGGGACCCCCCCTGAATGATAATATACTCAACAAAGATGATTACATAATATGAATACATATTTTATAAAAGATCTTCTCCCAAAGAACAAATCTTGAACCAAGTGGAGCTCCATCATGCTGTCTCATCTACCCTTGGAAAGGCATAGCTTTGAGTTGTGTTCTTGAGCTCTTTAGTCCTAAACTCTCAAATCATAGAGTCTTGAATTATTCGACAACAATCCCTAAGAGATACGACATATCTCTATCATTGTCTAGTGACTGCGAAAGGGTATAATTCTTGATCATATACTCTAAAGCTCGCTGGACAACAATCCATATTGAGCTCAACACCAAATCCCAAACTTGTCTCCAAAACAAAATCTTCAAAAAACATATATTCTTCAAATCTGTCAGTATCAACAAACAAAAGCAAAACAACTAAAACCAAAAATGCTTCTCATGCAAGGCATCATCTCAAAGCAAGAAGCTAACTTGAGATGATAGAAAATCCTCCATCCTCTGATGTCACCTGCCTCTAATATGACTCTCTTAGTCCTTACCCTCCAAAGATAGCACTAGAGGAAGTACTACAATCATCAAAAGCCTCCAAATATATGTTAATAGGAATAACCAATTTGTTTCCATCCATGGTACAAAAAGATTGCATGATATTGAATAGATTTTCTCCAACCTTCATTAGTAGATGCTCTATGTGCTGCTATTGACTGACATTGAGAGTAGGAACCATTCTTAATTCTTTAGCCTTATCACTCCAAAATATGCAAAGTCAACTTTAACAAAAAAATCCTTATATCTCCTTTATTTCTTATTTTATTTTTCACATCTCTCCTCCCATTTTTTTTTAAATTTTACTCCCCTTAAAAAAATGTCCACTCCTCTTATTTTACTCTCCTTAAAACATTATGTTCCTTT
This sequence comes from Cunninghamia lanceolata, assembly GCA_027924645.1. NCBI lineage: Eukaryota > Viridiplantae > Streptophyta > Pinopsida > Cupressales > Cupressaceae > Cunninghamia > Cunninghamia lanceolata. The sequence continues at coordinate 15,549,750 of BSBN01000233.1, read as the reverse complement.
CAAACTTCCAAAAATATATAATATGTTAACTTTTTAGAAATAGAGTAAAACATTAAGTCTCCTCTCATGAGATCGCTAATCACATGAAGTCTTTATAAATTAATACCAATGAACAAAATGGCCCATTATATATTTGAACATCGCAACCATGAATGAATATATTGCTTCCTTCAATTTTGAACCAAATTCCTTAAAGAAAAATACGGCTTAAAATAAAACTTCATAAACTATTTTGTCGCACCTTTGATTAATACGGCTTATGAAGGTTTTAAGCTCCCATTAAGAGTGAAATGGAAATATCAACTCAACAACAAAATTTCCACTACTCTAGGATGTGGGGAAAATATATACCAAAATTTCCACTATTTCAATAACAAAATTTCCACAACTATGCTACAAGCACATTCCTTTATTCACCAAGACACCTTTTAAACATAGCAATATACAATACTGTATTCCCCAAATGATAAGCATATCCAGAAACTCACGAGATCGGCCTCCATTCTAGAAATGGTGCAAGGCGACTAGTATTTTTCTCTCTCAAACTTTTACATATCTAGAAATATCTCATACTCATTCTTGGATTAGAACATGGGATGGCTCCTTTCTGCATACAAATCATTCTTCAACCTCCATATTTAACATGCAGGCACTAGAATAAAATTGCTCTGATACCATATTGGAAAATGGTAATCAGTTTGCATAGATTACACCATTGCACATGAACAAAAATATAGAACAATATATTACTGTATTTTTTGAATGAATTACATTTGAGTGCATTGGCTTTATAAAGCCACATATTCTCGTACATGTAACAATAACTTCTTAAAAACTGCTACAAGAATAACTAATTTCCTAACTTATAAAACCAACATTTATTTATTATATATTAAACTAATGTAAACCTTAATCTATTCTAACAACACCTACATTCAAATCCTGGGATGAATAAAAAAAGAGTCCCTCATTTTCCAGGGCAGTCCACATCTAGATCCTATAGATGGATGATTTGCATCAGTACCAGAGATCAGCTAAGGATTAGCTCCTTTAATCTTTTGGATTCAAATGTATGTCTTGTTGCTTTTCTATTCCAATTCTAACATCATCTTACTTATGTTTCATGGATATAAATCTAAGAAACGGCAGAGAAAATTTATCTGTTAAATTGGGGGATTTGAGTGGGAACCTTGGGTTTGAAACTTGTGCAGACCAAGGGTGTTGGGGTTGCAAGCTCTAGGTCCTAGTCATAGGAGTAGCGTGCTTCATGTTCGCTCATGTGACCCTGTTGCTAAAGAAACATGGTGAGGGAGTCCTCATCCAGTAGACAACTTCAATGACTACTATGATCAACCTTGAAGAGAGTGCAATAGGTGTTGTTAAAGAGCCACAAGATTTCATAATGGAGGGCAACAACAATGACTAAGATTTCCTCCTCAATCTCTTTGATCTCATCTTCTTTAGACATGTGCTACATTTTGCAGCACAAGCTCGATTATATTACATAATGGAAAAGCCCATGTCATGTGTTCACAATAATATTACCAAGCTAATGAATATATTTGAGTGCCAGTAGAAAATTTGCACTGTACAAAACTTTGAAAATGATGTGGTGAAAATTGAATTAAGTGCATTGTTCCCAAAAGGTTTATCATCTATTAATTTAATGTTTGAATATGGATTCAAACGTCTACCAAAACAAAGGTAGTGTGGCTCAAATTTCCTATCAAACATATTGTGTGGGATGATGTACATCCACTCCAAGCTCCCTAGAAGGAATCTACACCTTAGGAGTTTGGTTATTTGAGCTCATTTAGTGAATGATATGAAATATTGGTGTGGTCATCAATCCAACTCCACTAAGGACAATATGAAGTCTCTACAAAAGAGATGAAATATAAACTACAAATGTGAAATCATACTAATTGATGTTTTCATACCCTCAAAATATTTTGGTATAATATGGGTAACATTGTTTAGCATTTTAAAATCCACATTAATCAATAAAGGTGTGGTTAGTATCTCTTTTCTTTTGTTTCATTTTTATAATTTGAAAAGAACAATACACTAAAATAAAAATAAATACCATACACATTTTGATTCAAAAATAACAAATAGAATTGTAAGGGAAAGTATTTCACATTAAGATAGATTTTAAATGATGGAGAAGTGTTGTGACAAATATTAGAAAATGATTCACTAATGCTTTCGATTTTTCTAATTTAAACTTAGAAGAATATCTCATATTTTAAATTTTGTTGTCTATCACTCTAGATCATGTTCATGAGTGTATATTTGATCTCATGATTAAGGACCTAAAGCAAACCCCTGGATGAGTCAGATTTGTGACTAACAAAGAACAACAAGTGTACAATAAATGTATAACATATTACTTTCAAATTAATAAAATAATCCCATATTAAAGAGACTAATATTAAAAATTCTTTTAGTTTTAACTCACATTGAAGGTGAACTACTTGGAAAGTTATGACAATTTTTTATGAAGTATGAGGTTTGTTAAGCTTTGCAAATGAGTGTGATATTGATCTCCATGCCAACAAGCCCCCTTAACAATCTTAATATGGACAAGGATCATATTTGCATGGCCGTAGAAAGGGAGTTCTACAAGCTACAAATGAAATATGGTAAACTTCCTTCAAGTTCTGAAGATTCTATAAATTTTTTTGAAGAGGCAAGTAGACTTCTAGACTATTTATTAGAGAAATGTGAGAGCTTGCTGAAAAGAGAAAATATAAAGAAGCAAATATTGACGAGGCCTACCTTCAAGGCAAGATGCAATGCTTTCCATAGAAAACCTTGGTTTATATTCAATCCCATCTACAATTGCTCTACTCTTGTAAAATTGAATATATACTTGGATTATTCATTATCTCTATAGCTGAGAGTGTTTAAGTTGTTTGTAAATTTGGAAAAATAGAATAGAGTATTAAGAAATGTAACCTCATTTTTAGTTATGGGTATTGTAACTAATGCATGCAATTGGTGGACAAAGAGGAGCCAAGACATAGCCATGGATTCTATGCCTTTTCCTCTCACTACACCCAATTCAACTGCTCAACTCACAACAGAATGGTCACATGATAATTGAATAGCACTCATAATTTTATTCCACAATTCCACTTTTTATTTGATCAAATTAGCATTAGATTAGATATGTGTTAAAGGAAATGTAAACTAGGTAGCTCTTAGGAAATCAAGGTGAGCCTATTATGTTTGATGAATGCAAATATTGATAGATATTTATATATAGATGGAGTGAAAGCAAGGGCAAAGGTAGCCATAATTGCATGTATCACATATGCAAGATCCTTGGTCAGCATTAGTGATTACTACTCTTTGTCATGCTTATCTAAATATTAGTATTGCCTAATCACTATATGTGTAATGCGATTGATATAAATTTATCTCATCCTAGAATCCAACTTCCTAGACTTGAAAATATTTATACCTTGAAAAGGATTTGAAATATTTATAGACTAATTTTGATATTAAGTGTTGCTTTTAATTTCATATCATGAGCATTTGATATATTGTTATACTAATTTTCTTTGACTTGTTGACCACTCATCCTATAATGATGAGTGCAATAATCAAAGTATAGAGTCATCCACACTCCACATGCACAACAAATGTGTTGGCCTCCTTTCATGAGAAGGAAGTTGATTACAAATTCCTCTCAGTGGACATCTCAATAGATGCTCACAAGCTATCTCCTTTCATCGCTCTTGATGTAAGCAAACAAATAGTTGACTCACTTCCTTTCTTTCTTTCATACGTTCACATCACTCACCATTTGATTTGTTGATGTAGCCATTTGGATAGTCATGGGTCTAGATGTTGACTAGTGCAGAGTGCTTGTCAACATCAAAAAATAGTCTTGACATTGAACTTGGTGTTCATGGTCATCTCACTACTAGTACTTTGAAGAGATTAGAGTGAGAGACCACGATCACATGTTTGGCCATGCGACTAATGAAACAACTAAGCTCATGGTACTTACCCTTGTTGCTCCACATTAGGTCCTTTTGAGTTAATGGGACCAAAGAGAGACCTTTACACATGACTCCAAAAATAAGATTAAATCCTTCAAAGAATTTAAGTGCTTGTCAATAGAGGTTTTTGAAATTTTTGAGGTACCTATTAGGTGATCTTTATTTTTGTTCTTTTATTTTGTATAAGGGGTGTATATGGCATTGCTTTTGTATGTGCCCTGCAAGTAGACCAAAACCTATGGGTCCAATTACTAGTTAAAATTTTCCTTAAAAGAATATTAAATGCATTGTACATTGCTTTTGTATAAAACACAATATTCTTGGTACTTGAAACGTATAACTTAACTAAAAAAACATAAAATTACCAAATAAACTAACTTCCAAACATATCACTACATAACACTTAATATTTAATTTTACTTTTAAACATATTACAATAATAATCACTATGCCACACGTTGCATATTTGAACAATGATACGTACGCTATATAGTATCGCTGTATTACTGTATATAGAGAACGCTCCTCCCCTTCAAACTTCCCAGAGAAAGGTAATAGGGCTACGAACGACGTGCGTTCCAACTTGGGCTGCGACCATAGTCCTCCGCGGTCAGTGTGGCCGAGAAACTGGGGTGAGTGTGTGGTATGGAGTTTATTCAGAGCTGATGGAATTACAGCGAAACAGCCATTGACGCTCTCCAAAGCTGCAGCCTCTGCACTGGTCAGCTTGGCGGCAAAGCCATGAAGGAGGACATCGTAAGTATATAACAAGACACTCGGATCTGACGTGGAGGCAGCAGAGGTGGTTGAGAATTGAAGCATACCAGAACTCATGCAAACTAAAATGCTGGGGTTTCATAGACTTCATCATGTGAACAATGTAGGGCTTCCTTACAGTCTTCGGATCAGATGCTCTAGTAAATGCTAACAAGAAGAACAGTGTTACTTGGATACTGGCAAAAGAATTGCCCTTCTTCATTATAACCAAAGGAAAAAAATAACAAATTCACAGAGGTGAAGATGGAGCTGAATACGGGTTCTTTAATAAAGCCTAGAACTCACACATTTCCAAGAAGCCTAAGGAAGAAGCTGCCAATGGCTTTTTCAAATCCATCAAAGTGTTCGATGCTCTGGAAAAGGTATAGAATTGGGAAACGGTGGATTTTTTCTTTCTTCAAAATTTTAAAGATGCCCTGCTATACATCTTTAGAGTGAGGAAATATGATTAAAGCAACGATTCCCTATGCCGTGCAGGAAAATGGGTAGAAATTTGAGAAAGCTAAAGTATTATTCACTTGGTATTTCAATATTGGAATGGGTCCATGACAGAAAGTGTAATGGATAAAGGATTCTCTTATTAGTAGCGTAAAAAGTATTAGGAGACAGTCTCTACTGCTTTCTAATTATAAGAAGATATAGTGACATGGTTGTTCTTAAATATCATCCACTTCAATAGTTAAAGGTCAATTTTGGCCAATAAAAATAGGATAAATATTTAACACTTTTTATTGTGAATGAGGTGTAAAATTGCTATTGATTGTTTGACCATTGAAGTGGATGATATTTAAGTAGAGTGTGCTGACATAGGTTAAAAGAAAATTATATAAAAGTGAAACAACCCTCATTGAAGTAGATCAATAAAATTTCCAAATGAAACACCCCGCTTATTAAAATATATTTTAATAGAGAGGAAGAGCTTAAATAGTCCACATGGTATTCAAATTTGGTGGAAAATCCTGCGGATTCATCAGTTTTTACATTTAAATCGACAACAAGGATTAAAATCATGAAGGAGGGTCGAATGCAGACGTCAGTGAAAGAAATAAAAAATGCAAGAAAATAGTCAGCATGGCTGTTTATGTGAAAGCTAATGGGGAAGATAATAATAGAGGGATTTATCTTACAAATAGGTTGATTGCACTTGCAACTTCTTAATAGAACGCTAGGTTTAACTTGTCATAATTTAGGTGGCAATTCTACACCTATTTTATATAGGGGGACTTCAAATATTAAAAAATAATTTATTTACTTAGAGAAAAAATTGATATACAAAGAAAAATACGATTAATTATATATTTAAAAAATAATATTAAATTTTTAATTAATTATTTATTAAAAAATGTATTTTACAGTTTTCTACATTTATTTTAAAATTTATTTAAAATAAGGAATATAATTGTAGGGGAATAAACTCTCCTTTTAATAAATTTAGGGTAATTAAATAGATGTATTTAAACAAAGCACAATTAACATAGATTTTAATAAGGAGTTGAGAATTGATAATTAAAAGTATTGTTTTGTAGAAATTAAATGTGAAAGATAGGTGTACTTAACTCTCAAAATGATGATGGAATATGAATGTTAAGAGACTTGTAGATTCAATTCACCATAGTACAAAATTTAATACCCTCAACATGTTGATTGTCTCAAACCATGTACAAATTGAAAATACTCTATGGTCGTGGGCTAATCTGAAGTAATACAAAAATGACTTGTGAGGCATGGTTCTAATATAGATAATATAAACTTCTATGATCTTGTCCTCTAGGATCTCTATTGTCTCTTAATGTGTAAGGATAGATAGTACATTTTAAAATACCTTGGAGAAGTTGTTAGATTATGAGGGTCAAGTTCTCCTCAGTCAACCCCTTGAGAGACCAACTTTATAGCCTTAGGTAATGATTGAAGTCAACAAACTCAAGTGTACAATGGTCTATATAAAGATTGTAGGCTAATATTTTGTTTGTAGGCTTAATATTCAGATTTGCTAGTTTAATACTTGTTGATTACAGGCTTAAAAACCCTAGTTGCATCGTTGTGTTTGAAACTCTCGACCGCTGCAGATTCCATCCCCATTTTGTAGTCGCTGTCGAAACCCTAACTGTGCAGCCCATTTCACAACCCTAGCGCCGTCCCTCCTGCACCTTGCAAAATCAAAGATCACCACCCGTGAGATCAAGAGCTCGGCGTTAGGTCCACTATTCTGGCACCACCCACCTAACCCTTTGAGTCCCCTATCGTCGCAACCCAACCGGCATTCTTTCGACCTCTCGAGATCTCTGCAACAGTCGACCGAATCTCCGAAGTGCTTAGTCGGTTCCAGTCACCCTCAGTCAATCCTCATTGACATTCTTCATTGACTGTAGGGTTTTGTGTCAGTTAGTATTTCGTGTTTGGTGTTCAATGAATCTAGTTAGCTGCTAGTGATTAATTGTTTGGTGCGCTTAGCATGCTGGTCACATAGGACGTCACAGCCACTCTGCTCCCCCATTCGTTGTTTCCAACGCATCTCCTCCCATATGAAAGTTGGTGCCATTAAGAGCTGAATTTGCCTCCAGTCCATGAAGCCTTCCTAAAATCTTTTTTGGTGTTGTCGAATCCTTGAGTAATGGGGTCGTCTATGACAAACACTAATCCAAAGGCTGAGAGACTTGAAGACGCGTCGTTCACTCTCCCAGCTGTAGATACCGTAGCATTCACTCCACTTGCTGCTTCCTGGACATAAAATTCCATCTTCTCTTGACCCAAATTCAAACAGTGATCAACAACTTCCTGAACAGATGTAGGTGAGTATATAGCAAGGAAGAGGATGGGCATGATGAAAGAAAGAAACAGTGAAGATTTTGCAGCCATTGGAGATGACAGGTAGTGTGGAAGAGGAAGAAAAAGGTTTGTTAGTGTTACAGAAAGCTAATAATAGGAGATTATAGTGTGACGGAGATGAATGAGTTCGTTGATATAAATAGCTTCATCGGCACCCAATTCTAATTTGCTGCCTATAATCATTTACGAGCATGTGAAGACTTTGAATGTTTTGGCAGAGACTTCGACTTTGCCTTTGAGAAGAGTATCTCTCTCCTTTTGGTCTGTGTTTGTCCTTACATGTGTCATTTTGGTGTGATTTTTCTCCTGGATAGAAAGATGTTTGCAATTGTTAATTGCTACACAAACTGTTTGTCGATTGTATTGATTTGCTATTCACTGCATAGAAAATCGTTTATGTATCAGAGTAGTCTTGAGAACAATAGCGATGTTATAACAATTACAATTGACTTTTATGCTTTTCGATGTTATACAATTGAATCCAGCTAGAATGTGTAAAATTTAGGTAGCAGTTATCCTCTCAATTTAGGCACTTGATTTTGTCTCATTCGTTGCCCAAGGATCTCCACCGCATCTCCCTACGAGAGCCTCCATTCCATTTTGGAGTGTCGTTGCTTGGGCGACCTGAAGTCGACACTGCCCGCTTCGTCCACTTTGAAGTCGACACATGCCCGCTTCGTCCGTGTCTCCCTAACCACCAGTCGCGAGCTTTTAGCTGCAGCTTTTGGGCTTTAAGCCCTATTGATTATAGGCCCCCAGTCATTGTTGTGACCGAGGTTGCCAGGGTTTAGCTCTCGGTCATATGAATGACCAAGGGCCATTGCTTAAACTTAACTGCCAGCAGGAGCACTGACCGTCAGGTCTTTAATAGTCACATGTGACCGGTCTGGCACTAACTGCCAGTGGTTGGAACTTAACCGCCAGGGTCCTCTTACTTCCTTCTAGAGCCCTAAATAGGTAATTTTTTTTCAAATTTTCATAACTTTTGCAAAACATATCAGATTTTCACGAAACAAGTTGCGTTGCAGAGAAGATTCACCCAATTTCACTACAACATAGTCAATTTGAGGTAATAATGGCATTTTATGAGTCAATTTTTTGGTCAAAGTCAACCTTCATTTCAAACTTTGATTGCTCGTAACTTGTGCTAATTTGCTCCGTTTTTCACGAATTATTTTTTGAAACTGCGTAGAATTTCATGAACAATCTGATTACGCTATTTATTTTGCTATAGCTGATCAAATTTTGTAGATTTTTATCAGATTCCCTTTTTTGGCCTTTTTGACTTAATGGCTTGCACAAGGGGTACTTGACTTGTTACTTCATTTTTTTGCAATATCATGGGGTTTTTTGTGTTATTAATGTCTGATTTGCAGCATGTGGCACTCATTCGTCAAAGAAATCAAATTAAAACTACTAACAGATTTGGTGCAGGGATTCAATTTTCTTTCATATGCATGTGTGTTGGTTATCATAGGCACATTTGGTTTTGGTGCACTAAAATGAACTTAATCTTGTTGTTTTCACACATCTTGGGGATTAAAATGAACCAATGTCTTCTTTGTTTGGTGATGTGTTTGTGTTTTGAGATGTGTATGCTCTTCCCTCGCACGTCATGTGATCTTGGGAATCAAAAGCATCTCTCAACACTTGCATAATCACACCACACATCTATTTTTCTAAGGTCAATGAACCCCCATGCGAGTGTGAGCAAGTTCACATGTGTATGCTCTCCCCTTACGACTTAGTACGAGCCTGGGGATCAGAAACATGTTAACTTGTCTTGCTTTTGTCAGCCTTAGAGTGGGCCTGCTCTTGAGACACATCCAAAAAGAGAACTCACTTGTGACCCCTAGCGGGGCTTTCATCTGGCCCGCTATATAAATTGCAGATAAGACAAAAGCTAAGTCTAATCGTTATGAGCACTCACCATACAGTGCTAGCTCGAAAGGAGGCATACCTTTGTGTATATTAAACTCCTAGTAGGGTTGTTTAGAGCCTTAAGTGGTTTGCTGGATGCTCGTGGGGTGCTAGTCCCCCAAATATTCACTAGAACCCCTTTGTTTAGTGGCCAAAAACCCTCTATTTGTTGACACAGAAAGGTAACCTTTGAAGCCGCCCCGATTCATGCGGTTCTTAGCCGAGGTAGCAAGGATAATCCTAAGGTTTGGTGGGGGGACAAGCCTTGGGAAACCTAGAACTTGGCAAGCGTGAGAAGTGAGTGTCGTGGAGGGGAGTCGATTCTACCAAGATCCTGGAGCTATCTGCTTTGAATAAGCGCAGCTAGGGGATTCAACAAATATAGTCCTTGCCTAGCCTAGGATTGGGCATGTCTATAAGTGTTTACAAAACATCATGAGTCATCAAAAATAACCAGATGATTGCCAAGTGTCTTCTATGATTGATGTGTGTGCTTGCTTAATCATCATTCCAAACACCCTAGTCCACATGTTCATTCCAAGTCATCAAATCATCATCACATTCATACCATAGCCTCACCATTCAACCTTCATCCTATCCTAAGCATTCTTACACAATCATTCCTAGTCACCTTCATCCTTATCACTCTTCCTAACCATCCTTCTTGTCATTCCATATCATTCGACCACATCCTATTCATCATTCCTAATCGCCCTCCTAAGCCAACCCATTTCATCCTAAACATCCCTCATCATATCCTAGTCACATTATCCCAATCATCATTACACCTCATCATAATCCTATTCTACCCCACCATTCCTAATCATTCCACCTCATCCCAATCATATCCTCTTCATCCTTCTTAATCATTCCACATTATCCCAATCACATCCTATTCATCATACCTAATCATTACACCATATCCTAACCATATTTTATTTATCATGCCTAATCATTCCACCTCATCCCAATCTTACCTGATCCATTCATTCCCAATCAATACAACTCATCCTAATCCTCCCTAATCATTCCCTAGCATACCACATCATTGTTGCAAGTATGAGGTTAACCAGTGTTGTCATTAATGTCAACATACTCATATTGCATTGATAAGAAGGATTGGATGAGCTGTGTGCTGAGGTTATTGAGGAAATCAGTCGAAATCAGGAACAGTGAAAAACAGTGATGAGAAGAAGGCAAAAGTACTCAATAGGTTGAGGATAAGAGGATGCGGATTAAAGGGTTTGTAGATATGAGTCTTGAGATGTTCCAGTTAAGATTTTAGGGGTCCGCATGAAGATATGAAGAAGTTGTGATCAATCAAGTCAGGAGATGCTCCAGAGTGACAGAGTGTTACAAAAAGGTCCGGTGAGATCCGGAAGTGCATTGTCCTATTCTGCAGATTGGAATGAGTGTTTGGGATGTCCTTGTGATGTGTCATCTCGATTGGTACATAGTTTGGAGGTCCGGAAGCAACTTTTTTAGTATGACAGTGACGATAGATTGTGTTCTTGAAGTTCTGGATGAAGAAGAAAAGAATTCTAGTAAGTAGAGGAAGTGTGGATGTATCTGGTCATTCAGGCAAGCCTATGAAGGTTCTTGGATCATGTTTAGGTTGTGTTGTCGGTCCGCATTAGTGCTAGAGCCTAGAATTGGAGATATACTTCCGGATGAAGATGTTCTTGTTCAGGCTGGCCGACCAGATGAGTTATTCATCTTGCGAATGATCTTGTGGATGATTGCCAACTTAGATGATTGTTCCTAAGTCAATGCCTTGTATAAATAAAGGTTTGTGAATTTATTTCAAAGTGTGTCATGGAGTAGATGAGTGTGGTATAGCGAAAGAGTGAAAGGCAGAGCAGGAGTGTCTCAGGCTTAAATGGAACTGATCCAAACATGGTAAAGATGTCAATCTCCAGTTCAAGTTTGTAATACTTATGATCTTGTAGATAGTGTGTCTCTTGTAGGTAGTGTGCCTCCTTGTGAGCAGTGTGCTCGGGCAGTGAGCCCTAATTGGCATGTGCCATCTATTTTTCTTATTCTTCTAACAGAGAATAATCCTTGGGTTAATCACCCTATGGTTTTTCCCTTGACCGGGTTTTCCACGTCAAAATCTCGGTGTATAATGTGTTGATGTTTATCTGCTCCGGTGTTTATGCTTCATGTTTTCATGAATGGTTAATTGATATGCTATTAACTAACAAAGAAGAATTAAGTGTTTGAAGTAGAGCAAGTTTTTGTACAACTGATTCACCCCCCTCTCAATTGTGTGCCCTAGATCTAACAATCATATCCTATTCATCATGTCTTCATCATTCAACCATATCCTAATTGCATCCTATTTGCCAATCCTAATCATTACATATTGTCATCCCAATCCAATCCATTTCACCCTAATCTTTCTTCTAGTCATCATCTTGGTCATCCTCATCAAACCCTAATCACCTCATTCATCTAATCCACATCATCCTAATCCATCCAAGTCATCTTTCCTAATCATTTCACATCATTCAACCATATCCTAATCATGTTCTATTCATCATCCCAAATCATTCCACCACATCCTAATCATGTCCTAATCATCATTCTTGTCATTCCATATCACCATCCTCATCCAATCATATCATTCCTAATCATATTCTATCTATCCAATCATATCCTAGCCACTCATCATAATCCAATCATCTTCATCTTAATCATCTAAGTCATCTATTCCTTATCAATACACAACATCATCTTCATTTTAATCACTTCCTAGTCATCTACATCTTATCATCACACACCATCAATCTTCATTCTAATCCAAACAATCACATCCCAATTATATCATGACCATTCATTCATTATCCAATCTATTTCACCTTTCATCATTCCCAATCATGATACACCATAACCATAGGGAAAACTTTGAGTATCTACCCTCCTTATCGAATCTGATCGTGATCGTGTCAAACCATTATAGACTTATCAGTTCTATTCACCCACCACTCAATTTCATTTCACTACATATCTAATTTCATTCTTTCATGATCAAATTCCATCGCAACATTTCATTACCATTCAGCCCTTGACATCTATAGAGGTTCCCAAACATAGTCTTCCTAAGGTTGAAACATAGGGAGAAACTGTCGAACCTTGACTGTATCACAAGTACAAATTCAAACCAAGAGACCTTGACATCCTTTCACATCAACTAAACTTGGGCTTAATACTCCACGGCTAGTTTAAGTCCATCCTTACAAGTGAATTCTAAATCTCATGGGTTCACTCTAATCAATCATCTCTTCCATACCTCAACGCCTCAACAAAACCAATTTGTGCTTTGAAAGGTCATTAGTAGATGGGAGTACCCTCATGGAGCTAGCCTTTTCAAAGACGAATATCATCAGCATCTCTCATAGTCTGAGCCTCATCACCTTGCATCGACATCCCATAACATCCCATAATCCACAAGTCTCATTTGGTAAAGACATGGTTGCAAAAAGAAGCGAAAGGGAGTAGATTCTCCTAGTCATCCCTCATACACACATCATTCCAAACACATCAACATTCCTTCCAACACATCATCCAATTGACATCACCTCTAATCATATTCTAATAATTTCCAAATCACAACCCTAACCATACCCTAATCATCCCTAATCACCCTTCTAATCATCCAATCAATCCCACACTCCATCACATTCCTGGTCATTCCACCTTATCACTCCACATCATCATTCATCCTAAGCAAGCACTTGCCAACATGGTCCTAATCCCATAAGAAGACATACAACAATGTGAAGACATGTGCCATTCCATGCCAATCCTAGAGAACAAGGTTCTAGTGCCCCAAGCATATTCACAAGATTATCCAAGCCCACCTTGGCAACAAGACAAAGAGCCTCTAAATTTCCATTCTACCTTTGACAAGGGAACATAAGTCCACCTCATCCATCCTATAAGTACATTCTATCACCGCACTCCTAATCCTAATCATGAGTCCACATCATCTACTCTCATTGTCCATCCACTACCTTGTCCTTCCACCCCTTACCAAGGATGTGATCCAAGGGTTACTAGCACAGAATAAACTATCTCCATGTCATCCAACACATATGATTGAGCCCACCAAAGAGCCTTAAAATGCCATGTCCATTCCTTCGACCCCATCATGCGGTCCACAAACCATTAAGCCCATTCATGAGTCATCCAATTCCACTTCCATTTCTCGTCCAAGTCAAGAGACATGTCAAGGGTTTAATCCAAAGCATGCAGAACCATTAGCTCCTAATTCTAATCAAGATCAAACCGCTTCCATTCAACCTATCCATAACACACTTGATCACATTCTCATGATCCCCTCCATGATCAAGAAGGCCATGATGATCCACTTAGCCAACTTTATGCATTTCGTGGTCAAAAGCTTGCCACCTCATCCATCCATGATCCAACCACTTCCACTTGTCATGATGAGACATGATGTGTCTCCCAAGAACACATAAACATAGAAGATCAAACCAATAACTTGGATCTACATGAACATAATAAAGATCCTAATAATCCTTCTTCATCCACTATCAACTCCATTTCAAATCCACTATCATATCCTATCGGTCTATCCACCTTCATTCATGAATGTTCTTCCTTAGGAACACAACAACCATTATCTTCCACTTCACCTTCTCAATCAAATAATCTGCTCAAGTCTAGTGTCCGATCTATACATAGTCCCATTGTCCATTGCATACTCCAAACAATGAATTATCATGGTAAAGGCTTAGACCTTCATGAATAAGGAATTTTGGAGCCTATACATGTCAAAGTCCCACCTCCACGCTCATATGGTCTTAGCTACACACCCCAGGGTCAACAATCTAAAGATGTTGGTACTTCATCCACTCATCCTAAGTCCACCACTTTCCATCACACATACCATCATATCCCTAAGACATATGTCGCCATTCCACCTCCCTCATCCTATAAATGTCAAAAGCATGTGACCAAACTGTTGGCAAGAGACACTGTGTGGCTTCATGAGTGTTGTCATTGATGGCAACAAAGTCCATCCCACACATCCGCAGAGTATAGTAGGTCTATACTGGAAGTCAGATTGAAGAGTGTTTTGGTTCGGTGAACAAGAACAAAGTATGCAGCAAGGTCCGACAATCATGTCTGGATCTCTTAGAGGATGTATCTCAGCAAAGTACAGATTTGGGGAAGTCAAGAGGAGTACCATGACTGCCACATTCTAGAGATTGAGCCTCTAGTGATGAAAGAGTGAAAAGATATGAGCACCTAAGTGATGGGTTCCTGACAGGCAGAGCAAACTGAGCAAGAACTAACCGGAAGAGCATCAGACCTTAATCCGGATGAGGAATTGATGGTGATCAAGCTTCTTGAGGGATCATTCATGGTTGGCCGACATGATTGATGGCTTCTATAACTATCTCTTTGATACACATCACTTAATAAGAAAGGATTCAGCCGACAGACCAGAGTTTGGGAAAATCTTGAGTATTCTGGATGCCGACTAGAAAGATGTTGAAATCCTTGGTGCAGATATATATACCAGATGGATTTCAATGTGAAGGTGTGTGTGGTGTGATAAAGTGTGCAAAGAAAAGCAGAGAGCAGTGTGGAAGAAGCCATACAAATCCGGTATGTGACAAAACAACAACACTAAGCAGAGGAAGAATGAAGTGCAGTAGATTAGTATATTGAGCCTAACCATAACTGAACCTCAGAAATTGTGGATGCCCTTGATCAGTTCAAATACCTGGTTACTTTCTATATACCTTGTAGATAGTGAGTCTCTTGTAGGTAGTGAGCCTCTTGTGAGCAGTGTGCTCGGGAAATGAGCCCTAATTAGCAAGTGCCATTTTGTAGTTCTATTCTTTTAATAGAGAATACAATCTTGGGTTAGTCACCCCGTGGTTTTTCCCTTAACAAGGTTTTTCAAGTAAAAATCCTTGTGTTATGTGTGTTGATTTCATTTCTACTCTCATGTTCATTTATGCTTATATGTTTTGATACTGCACTAGTGTTAAAGAAGAAAAGAAAGTAAAGAAATTTAAGATAATTGATTCACCCCCCTCTTAGTTGTCTGCATTGTTTCCAACAATTGGTATCAGAGCTAAGTTCCTCTAAATAGAGCCTAACAGCTTGAGGAAGATCTGTGAATCTTAATGGATATGTATGGTATGAGGGAACAACTTTAGTCTACCCTAGATTATCTTGAGCAAGCTCACTCTGAAGTCAATAACCTGAGGGAAAGACTCAAACAAGCTGATGACTTCATAAATGAACTGAAAGAAAAACTGAGTATCTCTGTGAAAAATAGAAAGGAACTTCTTCAACAATTAGCAAGTCAAAGTGAAGCCAATGATACTAATGAAGATCTGAATGAGAAAAACAAGTTATGTGAGAAGCTATCAAAAGAGGTCATTATGGTGAGACATGAAATGGAATCAGGGGTTATGAAATTCACCCAAGAAATTGAGGAGAAAAGAAAGATTGAAGATAATCTAAAGCAATCTCTCAATGAGAAGTCAGAAGACTATCACAAAATGGATAGAATAATCAGGCATTTGGAATCTAATCTTGAAGAAGCTAGAGATAATGAAGAACAACTTGAAAATCAGATATACACTCTTAAAATGGATCTTCAAGCAGTAAACGAATACAAAGAAAAATTCAAGATAAGCTTTGCTCAACTTGAAGTTCTTCTTGAAAGCCAAAAGAGGGTAGATGACAAGCATGGCTTGGGATATGACAAAGGTGAAAGCTCTAGATCCAGTCAGAAGAACCCTGGATCAGGAAATCCAAGGTACAGGCCTGGAAGACCTCCAGTAAGACAACCAAATGCTCAAAGATATCCATCCTTCAATGGATATTGCTACAATTGCAATAACTTCAGTCATAAAGCAAATTAGTGCAGAAGAAGAATGAATCAGACTAATTCATCCTTCTCTAGACAGTGTTTTAACTACAAAAGGTATGGTCACAAATCTCATGAATATAAAAATATGCAAATAAACAATTCATTCAATGGTAGATGCTTTGCATGCAATAAAATGGGACATATGGCTAATCAATGTAGATCAAGAGGATGCCAGTCAAATATGCAAAGAAATGTTGTTTGCTACAATTGCAATAGATCCGGTCATACTACCAAATTCTGCAGAAGCAAGAATCAGGACAAAAAGGGTCCGGTGCATCATAATCAAAATCAAGACAAAGGAAACAGAAAAGTGAATGCAAATGAAATTCAAAGGGAGATGAATAGATTTGGGTGAAGAGAAGTACAGAAAATGTTGGGGATGGATCCGCACCAGAATCTGGTGCTGATATTCCTTCTAGAAATTGAATAGATGAGCTCTGGCTCAGGGGGAGTCACAAAGGAAAATAAATTCCCCTAGCTAGTCAATCGGTGCCTGAAATTGGCACATGGAAAGTTGCGGATTAAAGGGTTCTCAAAGAGATATCTGGGTAAGTGCAAAAAGATGGGGGGCCAAAATGTGGCCAAATGGTTTTAAAAAAAATCATACATAATGCAAGCGCATTATAACACGCTCGCGTTATGGGTTGGTAATGACGAGCCTAAGGCTCATCATTACCAACCCATAATGCACTCGTGTTATAATGCGAGCGTGTTATTAACTATTATAAATTAAAAAAAAAAGGATTGTCATTTCATTTCATTTCTATTTTTCTCCTCTATCCCCGTGGCTTGCAAACCCTAGGAAGTGTGCTTGAGTTTTGGAAAAGACAATTCAACACCAAAATCTTGCTGATTCGTCACCAAAATGCCACCATGACGTCGAGCATGCCAAAGGAGTGAGTTTTATTTGTTTTTTTTGTTTGAATTTGCTTCTAAATAGGTAGGTTTGAGTTGTTTTTTGATGTATATTTCGTTAATTGTCATGAAATGTTAATGCACCTCCTCCTCCTCCTCAAAATCCACAAAATCCTAAGGAGGAAATACCTGCGGAACAACCTCCTCCATCCATTCCTCGACATGCCCCTGGAACACAAGAAAATATAATGGGGCAATATAAAATAACAAAAAAGAAATTGAAGATATAATTGCAAGGTTGAAAGATCCTTCCACTTCAACCTTGCATAGGTCCACACTTGTTGAATCTCTTGAATCTATGTTATCAAATGTAGATTCAATTAGCAAGCAAATAACTAGTTGGCTGGATAAGAGGAGAGAGTTTAGAGATTATTATGCAGACAAGCTATCATACAAAGATGTTAAAAAATTACAAATCACAAAATTAGACTTGTGTTCAATTTTCACAAACCCACAAACAAATCAACCTCTACCCATTACATGCAAGAGGTTCCCTATCCATTGGTGCAACAACTAAGCGATAAGGGACAATTTTGGGCAAAGGTGGTGGATGGTTTTTGACCATCCTCCATGCAATAATAATGAGGTCCCGCAATACTTTTTGAGGAAACTCTACTGCGATTTTGTCCTCAATAAAGTGCCAAACTATTTTGATATGCAGGACTTCCAGGGTAGAGGTGGGGGGTCAGCACAAGATAGACCAGGGGTACATCTTGACCCACAGCAGGTAGTGAGATGAGTAATCAGTAGACCAGCCCATGAGCATGTTTCTATCCCTTCCATTGTGAAGGAGAGTGTTGAGGTCGATACACTTTAGTCCATTAGTGCCTTGACCTAGAGCATCAAGCATGCCAGTCCTGCAACACAGAGTGGGTTGGGAGATAGTGCGAGGAGTAGGGTCCCACCCCATGCTTGTTAGGCTTGCAGTTCAACCTGTGGTTATGACCCCATGGATAGTCAGGACGCAAGTGCATAGGCTACATCTACAGCTGAGCAGATGGTGATGACAGATACCCTCCTAAGTGAGACTTTTGGCCTTGATACTTACGTAAATATTAGCAAGTTTACTAAATTTAAATTATTAAATTTTATTTTTGAAATGCAAGATTAACTAATTTAAATTGATGATTTTAATGAGATTTTAGGGTCATAGCATCGATGCAGTTTTCAGTGGTTCACCACCTGGATTTTACACTAGATTATCTACTATCGGGGTATGTAACTAGTAAACAATTATAAATATTACATGTGAATAGCGTCATTATATGAATGATATTCTAATATCTGATTTTGGATGTTGAATAGGTTAATATTGTAGATTTCACGGCAACACCTGCCAACGGTAGTGGACTTTAAAGCTTTATGGAGGTAATAAAATAAATAGTTTAATGAATGAATTATACTAACTAGATTTTTGTATGTGACTTGTGTGCTTTATTGTGTGTACTTCCATGTTTAGATGAACGTGTGTGTATGTTAGAAGCCATGCTTTGCATCACTATTATAGTTTTCATAATTGAATAATGTTGTTTTATTTCCAGATGATGCAGGCTGCAGAGACATCTTCCCATGTTCAGAGAGCAATGGAGCATGGTGTGGCCTCTACGATTCATAGCTCCATGGCATTGATTGGGGTATGAGGCAAATTAGTAAATTTCAATTTACATTCATTGTTATAGTTGTCTATTTTTGAAAAATCAAAAAATTATTGATTTGAAGTTTAATTTCTATCTGGATGGTTTCTATAGGACATGATATCGCTAGGGCCTATTCCTGCTACTGAGACAAGTGAGGAGATAGATTATATGTTAGCGGTAAGTGATTATTTTGTTAAATGTTTCATTTTTTATAACATGTAATTTCTATATATTAATGTCTATACTTTTTATTGTAACAACTAAAGATGCAGGAAGAACTAAATAGGAGGAGTAGCCCTCAGGTTCGTAGTAGACCACCCACATGCGCGTCTCCATCCCCTAGAAGATCAAAGGTTGCCCGTGATCTATTCTCTTCACCAGCCAGAGGGGAATGACTTTTTATTGTGTTCCTTTGTTGTATGCCTATATGGCATTTGTGGACATATATTTTGTATTGTATATAGTTGACATTGTATGCCTATATGGCATTCTTGTAAGACTATATGGCTATTTTGTATATATGTTATACTTATATCGACAGATATTGATGTATTCCTATATGGAAATTTGGTTAATACAAATCTTTTTTATTGATGGCATCCATACTTGCATTATAAATCCATGTTTAAATGGATATTTGTAGATGGCTACTTCAAATATTTAAAGTCCAATTATATTACATAGGATGTTTGTTGATCCAATAAGCTAGCTATTGTTATTCAAGTATCACCTAAACCTCATTTTGGAACTAAAAGATAAAAGTTGTATTTAAAAAAAAAATGAATCATCATGTTGAATAGAAAATATTAATATTCTTTATGAGTAGCATAGAATGTCAACTATATGCAATACAAAAAAATGAATCATCATGTTATTCTTTATGTTTGAGATCCTGAAAATGACTAAGTCTGGTAACCTGATATCCTGAAACACTAGGATGAATATCCAAGTCATTAGGATGATTGCACCTTGAGAAAAAGTCATTAAGATGAGCGCCTAAAGGAGACTTTCTTAAGCATTCAAACATTGAGCAACAAGGATGAAGGGTTAAGGCGCAATTTGCAACTCATAAAGCCTCAAAAGGGCGCCCAACTTAGAGAGAGCATTCATTTAAGACAAGGCGCCCATTGACACCTGTTCCACCATAAAAGTGCACCTAAGGTGGAAGGAGAACAAGCCTCTAGTAAGTGAAGCCTAAGGAGACAGATATTGATGTATGCCTATATGGATATTTGGTTAATACAAATCTTTTTTATTGATGGCATTCATACTTGCATTATAAATCCACATTTGAATGGATATTTGTAGATGGCTACTTCAAATATTTAAAGTCCAATTGTATTACATAGGATGTTTGTTGATCCAATAAGCTAGCTATTGTTATTCAAGTATCACCTAAACCTCATTTTGGAACTAAAAGATAAAAGTTGTATTTAAAAAAAAAATGAATCAACATGTTAAATAGAAAATATTAATATTCTTTATGAGTAGCATAGAATGTCAACTATATGCAATACAAAAAAATGAATCATCATGTTATTCTTTATGTTTGAGATCCTAAAAATGACTAAGTCTGGTAGCCTGATATCCTAAAATAGTAGGATGAATATCCAAGTCATTAGGATGATTGCACCTTAAGAAAAAGTCATTAAGATGAGAGCCTAAAGGAGACTTTCTTAAACATTCAAACATTGAGCAACAAGCATGAAGTGTTAAGGCGCAATTTGCAACTCATAAAGCCTCAAAAGGGCACCCAACTTAGAGAGAGCATTCATTTAAGACAAGGCACCCATTGACACCTATTCCACCATAAAAGTGTGCCTAAGGTGGAAGGAGAACAAGCCTCTAGTAAGTGAAGCGCACCTATTGTCTAAACCACTTCATTATGGCACCCAGGCATGAGGAGGAGTATATAATTCAATAGGAAATGGCACCTAGAATACAAATGAAGGACTAAGTGGCATTTTCAATAAGCATCAATTCAGCTTGAGCTTTCAATAATTACATCAAATTGAACCCCATAAGCCTAGGTGCCCTTTGCCTTCAAAAGAACCTTGTATCAACATCAAGAGTTGGTTGTATCAGCGTATCGATAGACCTTGGTTAGGCTTCGCTGATAGTGGTCTGTCTTGCCGACGAGTGTGGTTCGAAGTCGAAGACATTGGTGTATCATAAGATAATCCCATCGGTGCATCAAAAGAGCAGTTGAGAGATTTGTCGATGAAGGGGGTCACACCGACAGTCGAAATCCATTGGTGTTTTGGCCCAACGAGATTAGAGTTCACCGATGTTTGGAGTCTCACCGACAGGTGTGGTCCGAAGGTTGTCATTGGTGAGATCGGTGTGTTGGCAGAAGAGTTTTTGAGTGTATCGATGGTATTAAGTCCTATCGATAGGCGAGGGACTTAGAGTCTCATATCAGAGTGACAAAGACATCGGTGTGAAAGGATATAAAGTCATTGATAGTGGTCTGTCTGACTGATAAAATTCAATGATGGGATGTTTGTCAGAAGTGAAATCAAACAGAGTCATGGTCGCATCGGCCTATCGGCCGATGAAATTTTAAGCTCGCCGATGGATCAGGATAATACTATCAAGCATCCACATAATAGTAGATAATCTTATCAAAAGTCACAGAGAAATTTCTAAGGACCATAGTGTTATCCCTATGACTTGACACATACTGCTTGTTTCATAAAGCAAAGGGACATGATATAAATATTGTTGTTATATGGAGCCTAATCAGACTCAGAGGTTAAATTTCCCCAACTTTTATCAGCATGGTTTCCCCCCAAATATTTTCCTACTAGTTTTGGCACCTTGAAGTCTAAGTGCATGAAAATCATTCTGAGTTGGCAACCTAATCCAATGACTTGACACGGATCCCAAAATCACTTATTAGACCAATAGGATCCTAGGTGCTCACTTCATGCATTATGATTTCTAGGCGCTAGTTTGATGCTCCATCACAAGGAAAGTGCGCCCACACTTGCAAGTGTTTTTCTTCAGGATCTAGGTGCTAGTTGAAGGTTGTAGTTGCCAAGAAGAGCGCCTAGCAAGAGGAAGTCTTTTGGAGTCTCTAAAACACATGAAACACTTGACTAACAACAAGATAACTTTTTCCCAAGTCAGGCGCTTCAAGAGGGAAGTTAAAACATGGATAAGCGCCAACTTGTCTAGGCGTAAACTCAAGCTTGTTGAGGATACACATGGCGCCCAACATTCCTTGGTGATTTCACGAACTTCAAATGCTCAGAACTATTCAAGGAATGCCCAATGGCCCTTCTTGATGATAGGCACAAAGTGAGGGTGGAATTACGCCTTGATGGCATTAGGCGCTATCTAGAGTATGCTACTCCATGGAAATGCACCTTCTTGCTTAGAGTAATTCAAACAGTCCAAGGTCTTCAGTGATCAATTCCCCAACTTATGAAATGTCCTCCTTCATTTTAAAACACATTGTAATGCTCTAGAGAGATGACTATACCTAGGCGTCAATCTAGGTTAGAAATGCCTCCAAAGTGTGCCTTCTCTTTCAGAATGCAAAACAAGGTCCAAAAGTGCTAATAAACTGAAGCGCTTCTTTGGAAAAGTCTTGGAGGTTAAGATGCGCCTTGTCTTAATGAGGTGCAACTCTTGGGTAAGAAAGCTTGTAAAGTGCGCCTAACTTAGTGAAGAGGTTGATAACTTCTAGACCCTTCCTGGAACTTAGATTGCTTCAACTGAAGATCATCTTGCACCAATACATCACCAAACTTTCAATCACAAGATCAACTCAAACTTAGGCACTCATTAAGAGTCTTTCCAATATTGGCGCATCTGAGAGGTTGAACTGGTAAGAGATGGCGCGTAGCTTCCTAGACCTTGTTTCAATATGTTTGAGTTCCAAAGTTGACTCAATGGTATCAAGATGGCGCCATAGAGTCTTTGGACTAGTTCCTTAGAGTTTCAAAAATATTCTGGCTCCTTGAAAATTCCTCCTACATGCTTGGGCGCCATTTCAAGGTCCTGGAACCATGAT
Organism: Cunninghamia lanceolata; assembly: GCA_027924645.1. Classification (NCBI taxonomy): domain Eukaryota; kingdom Viridiplantae; phylum Streptophyta; class Pinopsida; order Cupressales; family Cupressaceae; genus Cunninghamia; species Cunninghamia lanceolata. Next base: position 15,526,719 of record BSBN01000233.1, on the reverse strand, counting down.
GTAGTGCCTTATTGCTCTAGGCACCCATTCATGATTGTGCAACTTGAGATTGGTGCCTAGAGTGAATAGGCTTTCATCCTGACTTAATACACTGCCTCTTTTGATGATTTTTGGGGCAGCAGAAAACCTTTCACCACGGGCAAATGTCTTGGAGATATAAAAAACTGAGAGAGGTTATTGTAGAGGCACTCTATGTGATCGCGTTGCCTCAGACAAAATATTTCTAAGTGACATAGTTTTCGAGTAACATCTCATCAAAGATTGCTACCTTTTTACACTTTAGACTCTTCAGGGATATCGTTGGTACAATGTAGCTCGGATTGTTTCGACATGTTTGGGTGAAAAATAGGACCATGCCTAGCGTAAATGTACCCATCCAGATGCGTTGGAATAATCAGTTTGGTCACATCAGGAGCAGGACGAAAGTTACACCCCTTTGTAATAATACACTGCCTCCTTTTGACGATTTTTGGGGCAGCAGAAAACCTTTCACCACGGGCAAATACCTCAGAGATATAAAAAAATGAGAGAGGTTATTGTATAAGCACTCTATGTGATCGCGTTTCCTTAGACATAATGTTTTTAAGTGACACAGTTTTTGAGTAACATCTCGTCAAAGATTGTTGCCTTTTTACACTTTGGACTCTTCAGGGATATCGTTGGTACAATGCAGCTCAGACTGTTTCAACATGTTTGGGTGAAAAACAAGACCATGCCTAGTGTAAATGTACCCATTCAGATGGGTTGGAATAGTTAGTTTGGTCACATCAAGAGCAGGATGAAAGTTACACCCCTTTGCAACTTTACACTGCCTCCTTCTGACAATTTTTAGGGCAGCAAAAAACCTTTCACCATAGGCAAATGCCTCAGAGATATAAAAAATTGAGAGAGGTTATTGTAGAGGCACTCTATGTGATCCTGTTGCCTTAGATGAAATGTTTCTAAGTGACATAGTTTTTGAGTAACATCTCGTCAAAGATTGCTGCCTTTTTGCACTTTAGACTTTTCAAGGATATCGTTGGTACAATGTAGCTCAGACTATTTCGACATGTTTAGGTGAAAAATAGGACCATGCCTAGCGTAAATGTACCCATGTGGACGTGTTGGAATAGTCAGTTTGGTCGCATCAGGAGCAGGACAAAAGTTACATCCCTTTGTAACTTTACACTACCTCCTTCTGACGATTTTTGGGGCAGCAGAAAACCTTTCACCATGGGCAAATGTCTCAGAGATATAAAAAACTGAGAGAGGTTATTGTAGAGGCACTCTACATGATCGTGTTTCCTTAGATAGAATGTTTCTAAGTGACATAGTTTTTGAGTAACATCTTGTCAAAGATTGCTGCCTTTTTGCACTTTGGACTCTTCAGGGATATCATCGGTACAATGTAGCTCGGACTGTTTTGACATGTTTGGGTGAAAAATAGGACCATGCCTAGCGTAAATGTATCCATCTAGATGCATTGAAATAGTCAGTTTGGTCATATCAGGAGCAGGACGAAAGTTACACCCCTTTGCAACTTTACACTGCCTCCTTCTGACGATTTTTGGGGCAGCAAAAAAACTTTCACCACAAGAAAATGTCTCAGAGATCTAAAAAATTGAGAGAGGTTACTGTAGAGCCACTCTACATGATCGCGTTGCCTCAGACAGAATGTTTCTAAGTGACACAATTTTCGAGTAACATCTTGTCAAAAATTGCTACCTTTTTGCACTTTGGACTCTTTAGGGATATCATCGGTACAATGTAGCTCAGACTGTTTCGACATGTTTGGATGAAAAATAAGACCATGCCTAGCATAAATGTACCCATCTAGATGCATTGGAACAGTCAGTTTGGTCGCATCAGGAGTAGGACGCCAAAAATGCAAAAGTTGCTTTGTGCAACTTAACAACATTGACACTTTTTTGCAACATGACTCAAAGACTCAAACTAACCCCAAATGACTCAAAGTGACTTAAAATCACCTTGATTTTGGCACCCAATGTACATTATAGAGGTCTAGGTGCTCCTTATCATTCAAACATCTTAGATGAGCGCCTAGGAAAGGAAAAAAACTCTAAGTTTCATCATCATGAGCATCTAATATCAAGAGACTTTAATGGCTCAAACCTTAGCATGGAGTCCTAAGGCACATTTCATATCTCCTTTCATCCATTTTGGCACCCTTATGTAGATTTTTCAACTTGATTTGGCGCCCTGTATGTGAAGAAAAATCTAAATGCATGAAAGTGGATGTTGTTTTGCAAGAGTTTGGATCATCAAAATTGAAAGAAATAAATCTATTAAGCTTGGGCGCCCTTGGTCTTCTTTTCATTCATTATGAGCACCTTGGGAGAATGGTATATAGGTCATCATCATGATTGGGCACCCTGGATCTAGAGTGTTGGAGAGATCATCAAATGGTGTCTAGAGGAAGTAGGGTGAGTTATGAGTTTGGTCGCATCAGGAGCAGAACACCAAAAATGCATAACATGATGATGTAAAAATGTGTATATGTGTAAAAATGTAGGAGGAAATAAAAAAAAAGAAAAACCTTACAAATTAATGTGCATACTTACAACTCAATGTAACATGACTTTACAAAATCAATGTGAATACTTACAAATTAATCCAATGAACCATCCGAGTCTACTTTACTCTTTATTGTGTCAAGTATTGCGTCATGGTCAGACTCACGCACCTTCCACAAGATTTTGTTTAAAATTCTACCCTGATACTTTATCAAATAAATATTGGATGCCATGACAAGGTTCAAGTAATGAAAATTTTTTTGATGTGTGTCAAAGTCCTAAATAGCCAAATATTAACTCTTACGTGGGTACCTTCTAAGCCATGTTCCAGTAATAACCATTGAGCCTGTAGGGTATTTGATGTTTTCTCCATCTGTAACAGGGGCCTCCAATTTCTTTTTGGCCTTAGCACAATGACATAAGTAATAATATGTTCCCTCTTCATTATCTTCATCTGTAATAACTGCATATACATGCCCTACATTGATGTGTAGCAAATTAGATGAAATTAGTCAACATTACAAAAACACTACAAAGTAAGATGACATTACCTGGTTGAACTAGATGAAATTAGATGCATATACATGCCCTATATTACCTGGTTGAACTAAATCTGATATGTGATCAAAGTCAATTGATGATTCCATTTGTGTTAGTTCCAGTGCTGTCAGGGGTCAATACGTGTCAAGTGGGCTAAGATAACTTAGTTGCCATTCGTCAACCCACTCCTTTGACTCACACTCATCCCAGACTTAAATTGTACAGGAAGAACAAAAGCATGACATATTTCGTGTATGGATACTCCATGAACCTGCAATTAAACTTCTGAAAGAGTGCATCTCATTTGATCCTGTCAGTGTACAACAGTCCTCATATGGTGCAATGTTAGTATCATCTATCAACCAAAAAAATCTATGAACTGAAGACTTACCTTCATTACCTGGACCCATGGAAGCATTACACCACTCGACAATCAATTTTGCATCTATCAACTTTGCATTGTCTTTATACTTTAACTCTTCTCGTGCTATGGCTCTTTTGATACATGCTCCTGCACCATCATGCTCCCCCTTTCCATGCCCGGCCTCACAAAAGTTCCACATATGCTAAACACCTGTAAAATTATGCCTCCTACTTAGCCAATAGAAATTCTACGAGTTCTTGAATTTTGACACACAGTTATCTGACCATATGATATGCTGACTGAATGATATGCCCCTTCTAGCCAAATCATTGTAGAACACCTGAAAGCAACCCTGCAGGAACTCCATAGAATGCGTGCGATCATCACTAACATAGAAATGATACTCCCTTATGATCTTTCTGTCATCCTCTGTACTATCATTCATATGAATGAATGATGTGCACAAATATAGAAACCTGTGTGGAGTTGTAATATTGTGATTGCACCTCACGCTGTGGCTGTAGACTGTAGTTCTCTGCAAAGTCAATGACTGAAACAATGCTACCAACTAGAAATGTGTCCTTGCATAACTTGAATTGCAAGTCCAACCATCAAGCTCTATGGGCATGTCTTGCATACTCATACACTATGTTGTCACGAAATATAGGCATAAACTGATACACTGGAATCTTTTCAATAACCAATTCACACCTCTTTGCTTCTTAACCATCTTTTGTATTGTATGCCACTATTTTATACTTGCCAAACTCTACTAGTTTGTTTCCAACCACATGTGTTCTTTCCATATGTTCACATATTGGCAAATGTTGCAAGCCACCGCAACGATGACATGTTCCATCCAAGCATAATTTCTTGTAAAATATTTGACCTTCCTCTCTTTCACATAAAATTCTTGATATGAAGTCTTTTGAAGATGTTGGTGGGGCACATATGGCACAACCCTGCAAATCATTGTTAGTATGCATATCTAAACATATAGACCTATAAGCATCAAAATGGTTAGAAAATTCAATATGTAATCTACAAGTAGTGCGTGTGTGATTTATCTTAACATAGAAAGGTTTTAGCATTTGAAAATATCTTTGACAAATTTTAATTTGAGGATACTTCTCTAGAAATTTACCATAAAACTGTATTTGAGTCTCATCCAAAAAATGCTTTAGATGTGGCTCGCGGTTCTGACTACCGATTCTCCTTCTTACCACATCCCTTTGATTCGGAGATACCCTTGTGTAATTCTTCCAAAAGTCTTCAATTAGTGATCTCAATGCTTCAACAATTGGTTTATCTTTTCGTGGTAGTCTCCCCAAGAACACCCATAATTCATTGGCATTAGTGTCCTCAATTCTTTGGCGTCTTCCAACGGCTCTTGATAAAGTTTTCCTATTAATTCTCAATTGTTGACTCATCTTTCTAATGAGATGAGATTTCCTCATTTGACTACTTACTATAGTCGATGTAATCACACGCTGTGTTGCATTACTATCTTTTGTACGTGAGGTGTTACCCATACTCTCATATGCACTCATTAGATTCTTGACAATAGATTTTTCACTTGAAGCCTCTGATGTTCTCAACCCAAGAATCTCCATGATAGACCTATACTTTATACTTCACATCATTTCAACAAATAGTTGACATCTTGCAGTCTCATTTAACTTTTCAAAGAATAATCTCCAAATCTTATTAGCATATCTTCTACAAGTGCGTTTTGGAATCTTACCTTCCATTGGCTACAAAATATTCTCATCAATATCAATCAAATACTTTGGCTTTCTATATAAAATTCTAGGTGGTGTTAAGTTAGGTAAATTCATCTCAACATTAAGAATTTCATCAATATTTAAATAAGATGGGTTAGATGGCATACCTTCGATCGAAGATGGAATAGATGACATACCTTGAGGTTGAGGTGGGAACGATGGCGTACCTCCTTCATCACATGTGAGTGATGATGTACTCTCAACTTGAGATGTGGTAGATGGTGTCCCTACATGTTGACTTGCGATAGAGGATGTGTCTCCAACTATGGTATTCAAATCTCTCGTACCACGAAATTTTTTCATTTGTTCTCTTTGTGCCGCCAATACCACATCTCTTTATGATGGTTGTGGTTCCTCTTCAATTGGTATGTCTTCATTTATCGTGTCCAATTTCCTCTTCTCACGAAGTTCCCTCATAGCCACTGCTTTCTTTGCATTCTTAGCTTCTATCTCTTTCTGTGTTGGTTTAATTCTTGATCGTTTCCTTGGCATGACGGAGAATTTGTCTATAGCATGATAAAGAGACCAATATTAGTTCCTAAGAAATGAATACAAGATAATAGTGGGATTGTATTTTTATTATGTTGTAAGGATTTATTCTTGTATAGTTTGACATCATGGTATGTTAAGGTCTATTTATTACACATAATTATTAAAGAGCCCAAGTGTAGAAAATATACATGGCATCATGTGAGATTGTAGGCTACTTTCTTGATTGGGAATGTGTCTATTTTAAACATGTAGATAAAGCATGATAAAGTAATTCAATCCAAAATAAGGAAATTGTAAAGAACATGCATGTAAAGACTTGACATACCTAAAAAATAAAGATTTGAATGGAGAGAGTACCCAATTATGTAGTGTTTTTTTCTCCTTGCATCAAACTCCTCAATAATTTGACTTTTTCACCACTTGCTTCCTTTTCAATGTTAAATTGAATAACACTCAAATATAATTACTAACAACAATACTATTAACCAATCTATGATGTTAAATTCCTAAAATTGAATCACAATTAACATTGCAACACTACAAAAATTGAAACTTGAATAGATATATATCAAACTTGGTGTGATAACTATGTTATTTCCTCCTTCTCAAGTTGGCAAAGCAGAAAAGGTGGTGGAAAGATCATGCAAAGGTGGTACAATGTGTCAAATGTGCATGTGAACTTCCCAACAGCATGAAAGCACTTCTTTTTTGTCAGAGCACATGCAAAATCAGTATGAAAATAGAGCATGTGGGCTTGGATCACGGGGGTCAACACTTTTTTACTATTTCTATAGCAACACAAAACGTGAGCACATTATAACGCGCTCGTGTTTTGTCCTGCTATAGATTGATCACATCCTTTGCATTGATCACATCTCTTTCCAAACCTTCCCCTTCAGACTTGAATGACCACAAGGTTTTTGAGGGACAACTTTTCCTGTTTCCTACAAGAGCTTGCCAGATGCTCTGCCATATGATAGGCATAACAATGAAGGGGCAAGCCCTCATAATCAAGTTCTTGATAGAAAATGCCCATCGAGGAAGAAAGATAGATATTCTTTAGAAGAAAAAGTTCTAGTTTGTGACAAATCCTTATCCAAGCATAAATAGCAGGGGTTCTATCAAGTGATTTCCAATCCACTTCCACAAAGTCTCCTAAAGACTTCCTGATTGATTCCAAAACATCCACACCCCAAAACTGGAGACGTAATCAATATAATTAAACCCATAAATCTACATTTGATGATAGAAACCCTCAACTTTATACCTTAAACCCTAATCCCTCAACCCTCAACCCTAAACCTTATCCCTAAACCCTAATCCCTCAACCCTCAACCCTAATCCATCATCCCTCAACTCTAATCCCTCATCCCTAAACCCTAAATGCTATCCCTATTCCTAAACCCTCAGTAGACTCGATACTATATCTTAAACCCTAATCCCTTATCCCTAAACCCTCTAACCCTATCCCTAATCCTTACACCCTCCACACTCTACTTTGACCCTAATCCCTCAACCCTCAACCCTATCCCTAAACCCTTGACCCTCAAACCTCAACCCTCAACCCTCAACCTTCAACATCAAACCCTAATCCCTCAACCCTTAACTCTGATCCCTTGACCCTCAACCCTATCCCTGAACCCTAAACCCTAAACCCTCAACCCTCAACATCAAATCCTAATCCCTCAACCCTTCACTCTAATCCCTCAACCCTAAACCCTATCCCTAAACCCTCAACACTATACCTTAAACCCTAATCCCTAAACCCTAACCCTAAACCTTATCCCTAAACCCTAATCCCTCAACCCTAATCCGTCATCCATCATCCCTCAACTCTAATCCCTCATCCCTAAACCTTAAATGCTATCCCTACTCCTAGACCCTCAACGAGCTTGATACTATACCTTAAACCCTAATCCCTTATCCCTAAACCCTCCAATCCTATCCCTTAACCCTAATCCCTTAACCCTTAACCCTATCTAGAAACCCTTAACCCTCAAACCTTAATGTACTCAACCCTCAACATCAAACCCTAATCCCTCAAGCCTTAACTCTGATCCCTCGACCCTTAACCCTTAAAACTTGAACCCTAAAACGTATCCCTACATGCTCGACACTCGACACTATATCTTAAACCCTAATCCCTTAACCCTCATCCCTAAATCCTCAACCCTAAATCATTAAACCTTTAACCCTAAACTCTATACCTAATCCCTCTACCCTTGACACTCTTATTTAACCCTAATCCCTTGACCATTAACCCTATCCCTCAACCTCAACCCTCACCCCTCAACCTCAACTCTCAAAATTAAACCCTAATTCATCAACCCTAAACCCTAATCCCTCAAACCTAAACCCTATCACTAAACCATTAACCCTCAACACTATACCTTAAACCCTAATCCCTATCCCTCAACCCTTAACCCTTAAAACTTAAACCCTATCCCTACACCCTCAACACTTGACACTATATCTTAAGCCTTAAAAACCCTCATCCCTAAAGCCTCAACCCTCAATCCTTAAACCTTCAACCCTAAACCCTATCCCTAATCCCTCTACCCTTGACACTCTAACCCTAACCTTGACATTAAATGCTAATCCTTCAACCCTAAACCCTAATCCTTCAACCCTAAACCCTATCCCTAAACCCTCAAACCTCAACACTATAGCTTAAACCCTAATCCCTTAACCCTCAACCCTAAACCTTATCCCTAAACCCTAATCCCTCAACCCTCAACCCTAATCCATCATCCCTCAACTCTAATCCCTCATCCCTAAACCCTAAATGCTATCCCTATTCCTAAACCCTTAATAGACTCGATACTATACCTTAAACCCTAATCCCTTATCCCTAAACCCTCCAACCCTATCCCTAATCCTTATACCCTCCACACTCTACTTTAACCCTAATCCCTCGACCCTCAACCCTATCCCTAAACCCTTGACCCTTGAACCTCAACCCTCAACCCTCAATGTCAAACCCTAATCCCTCAACCCTTAACTCTAATCCCTCGAGCCTCAACACTATCCCTAAACCCTAAACCCTAAACCCTCAACCATCAACATCAAATCCTAATCCCTAAACCCTTCACTCTAATCCCTCAACCCTAAACCCTATCCCTAAACCCTCAACATTATACCTTAAACCCTAATCCCTCAACCCTAACCCTAAACCTTATCCCTAAACCCTAATCCCTCAACCCTAATCTGTCATCTGTCATCCCTCAACTCTAATCCCTCATCCCTAAATGCTATCCCTATTCCTAGACCCTCAATGGGCTCAATACTATACCTTAAACCCTAATCCCTTATCCTTAAACCCTCCAATCCTATCCCTTAACCGTAATCCCTCGACCCTCAACCCGATCTGAAATCCCTTAACCCTCAATGTCAAACCCTAATCCCTCAACCCTTAACTCTGATCCCTTGACCCTTAACCCTTAAAACTTGAACCCTAAAACCTATCCCTATGTGCTCAACACTCGACACTATCTCTTAAACCCTAATCCCTCAACCCTCATCCCTAAAGCCTCAACCCTAAATCATTAATCCTTCAACCCTAAACCCTATCCCTAATCCCTCTACCCTCAACACTCTTATTTAACCCTAATCGCTTGATCATTAACCCTATCCCTCAACCTCAACCCTCACCCCTCAACCCTCAACTCTTAACATTAAACCCTAATTCATCAACCCTAAACCCTAATCCCTCAAACCTAAACCCTATCCCTAAACCATCAACCCTTAACACTCTACCTTAAACCCTAATCCCTATCCCTCAACCCTTAACCCTTAAAACTTAAACCCTATCCCTAAACCCTCAACACTTGACACTATATCTTAAGCCTTAAACCCTCATCCCTAAAGCCTCAACCCTCAATCCTTAAACCTTCAACCCTAAATCCTATCCCTAATCCCTCTACCCTCGACACTCTAACCCTAACCTCGACATTAAATGCTAATCTGTCAACCCTAAACCCTAATCCATCAACCCTAAACCCTATCCCTAAACCATCAAACCTCAACACTATACCTTAAACCCTAATCCCTCAACCCTCAACCCTCAACCTTATCCCTAAACCCTAATCCCTCAACCCTCAACCCTAATCCATCATCCCTCAACTCTAATCCCTCATCCCTAAACCCTAAATGCTATCCCTATTACTAAACCCTCAATAGACTCGATACTAGACCTTAAACCCTAATCCCTTATCCAAAAACCCTCTAACCCTATCCCTAATCCTTACACCCTCCACACTCTACTTTAACCCTAATCCCTCGACCCTCAACCCTATCCCTAAACCCTTGACCCTTGAACCTCAACCCTCAACCCTCAATGTTAAACCCTAATCCCTCAACCCTTAACTCTGATCCCTCGACCTTCAACACTATCCCTAAACCCTAAACCCTAAACCCTCAACCCTCAACGTCAAATCCTAATCCCTCAACCCTTCACTCTAATCCCTCAACCCTAAACCCTATCCCTAAACCCTCAACACTGTACCTTAAACCCTAATCCCTCAACCCTAACCCTAAACCTTATCCCTAAACCCTAATCCCTCAACCCTAATCTGTCATCCGTCATCCCTCAACTCTAATCCCTCATCCCTAAACCCTAAATGCTATCCCTATTCCTAGACCCTCAACGAGCTCGATACTATACTTTAAACCCTAATCCCTTATCCCTAAACCCTCCAATCCTATCCCTTAACCGTAATCCCTCGACTCTCAAACCTATCCGGAAACCCTTAACCCTCAAACCTCAATGTACTCAACCCTCAATGTCAAACCCTAATCCCTTAACCCTTAACTTTGATCCCTCGACCCTTAACCCTTAAAACTTGAACCCTAAAACCTATCCCTACACGCTCGACACTCGACACTATATCTTAAACCCTAATCCCTTAACCCTCATCCCTAAAGCCTCAACCCTAAATCATTAAACCTTCAACCCTAAACCCTATCCCTAATCCCTCTACCCTCAACACTCTTATTTAACCCTAATCTCTTGACCACTAACCCTATCCCTCAACCTCAACCCTCACCCCTCAACCCTCAACTCTCAACATTAAACCCTAATTCATCAACCCTAAACCCTAATCTCTCAAACCTAAACCCTATCCCTAAACCATCAACCCTCAACACTATACCTTAAACCCTAATCTCTATCCCTCAACCCTTAACCCTTAAAACTTAAACCCTATCCCTACACCCTCAACACTTGACACTATATCTTAAGCCTTAAACCCTCATCCCTAAAGCCTCAACCCTCAATCCTTAAACCTTCAACCCTAAACCCTATCCCTAATCCCTCTACCCTCAACACTCTAACCCTAACTTGAACATTAAATGCTAATCCGTCAACCCTAAACCCTATCCCTAAACCCTCAAACCTCAACACTATACCTTAAACCCTAATCCCTCAACCCTCAACCCTAAACCTTATCCCTAAACCCTAATCCCTCAACCCTCAACCCTAATCCATCATCCCTCAACTCTAATCCCTCATCCCTATACCCTAAATGCTATCCCTATTCCTAAACCCTTAATAGACTTGATACTATACCTTAAACCCTAATCCCTTATCCCTAAACCCTCCAACCCTATCCCTAATCCTTACACCCTCCACACTCTAGTTTAACCCTAATCCCTAATCCCTTGACCCTCAACCCTATCCCTAAACCCTTGACCCTTGAACCTCAACCCTCAACCCTCAATGTCAAACCCTAATCCCTCAACCCTTAACTCTGATCCCTCGACCCTCAACACTATCCCTAAACCCTAAACCCTAAACCCTAAACCCTATCCCTAAACCCTCAACACTATACCTTAAACCCTAATCCCTCAACCCTAACCCTAAACCTTATCTCTAAACTCTAATCCCTCAACCCTAATCTGTCATCTGTCATCCCTCAACTCTAATCCCTCATCCCTAAACCCTAAACGCTATCCCTATTCCTAGACCCTCAACGGGCTCGATACTATACCTTAAACCCTAATTCCTTATCCCTAAACCCTCCAATCCTATCCCTTAACCCTAATCCCTCGACCCTCAACCCTATCCAGAAACCCTTAACCCTCAAACCTCAATGTACTCAACCCTCAACGTCAAACCCTAATCCCTCAACCCTTAACTCTGATCCCTCGACCCTTAACCCTTTAAACTTGAACCCTAAAATCTATCCCTACACGCTCGACACTCGGCACTATATCTTAAACACTAATCCCTTAACCCTCATCCCTAAAACCTCAACCCTAAATCATTAAACCTTCAACCCTAAACCCTATCCCTAATCCCTCTCCCCTCGACACTCTTATTTAACCCTAATCCCTTGACCATTAACCCTATCCCTCAACCCTCAACCCTCAATTCTCAACATTAAACCCTAATTCATTAACCCTAAACCCTAATCCCTCAAACCTAAACCCTATCACTAAACCATCAACCCCCAACACTATACCTTAAACCCTAATCCGTATCCCTCAACCCTTAACCCTTAAAACTTAAACCCTATCCCTACACCCTCAACACTTGACACTATATCTTAAGCCTTAAACCCTCATCCCTAAAGCCTCAACCCTCAATCCTTAAACATTCAACCGTAAACCCTATCCCTAATCCCTCTACCCTCGACACTCTAACCCTAACCTCGACATTAAATGCTAATCCGTCAACCCTAAACCCTAATCCGTCAACCCTAAACTCTATCCCTAAACCCTCAACCCTCAACACTATACCTTAAACCCTAATCCCTCAACCCTCAATCCTAAACCTTATCCCTAAACCCTAATCCCTCAACCCTCAACCCTAATCCATCATCCCTTAACTCTAATCCCTCATCCCTAAACCCTAAATGCTATCCCTATTCCTAAACCCTCAACAGACTCGATACTATACCTTAAACCCTAATCCCTTATCCCTAAACCCTCCAACCCTATCCCTAATCCTTACACCCTCCACACTCTACTTTAACCCTAATCCCTTGACCATCAACCCTATCCCTAAAACCTTGACACTCAAACCTCAACCCTCAACCCTCAACGTCAAACCCTAATCCCTCAACCCTTAACTCTGATCCCTCGACTTGAACCCTAAAACCTATCCCTACACGCTCGACACTATATCTTAAACCCTAATCCATTAACCCTCATCCTTAAAGCCTCAACCCTAAATCATTAAATCTTCAACCCTAAACCCTATCCCTAATCCCTCTACCCTCGACACTCTTATTTAACCCTAATCCCTTGACCATTAACCCTATCCCTCAACCTCAACCCTCAACCCTCAACTCTTAACATTAAATCCTAATTCATCAACCCTAAACCCTAATCCCTCAAACCTAAACCCTATCCCTAAACCATCAACCCTCAACACTATACCTTAAACCCTAATCCCTATCCCTCAACCCTTAACCCTTAAAACTTAAACCCTATCCCTACACCCTCAACACTTGACACTATATCTTAAGCTTTAAACCCTCATCCCTAAAGCCTCAACCCTCAATCCTTAAACCTTCAACCCTAAACCCTATCCCTAATCCCTCTACCCTCGACACTGTAACCCTAACCTTGACATAAAATGCTAATCTGTCAACCCTAAACCCTAACCCTATCCCTAAACCCTTAACCCTCAACACTATACCTTAAACCCTAATCCATCAACCCTAAAACCTAATCCCTCAACCCTCAACCCTAAACACTATCAATAAACCCTCAACCCTTGACACTATACCTTAAACCCTATGAGAAAAGCTTTGCGTATGGTACATCCACAGTGAGTAATTAACAGTTGAAATCAGAAGGATGATCATTATGAGAAAAGATTTGCATTGGGGTACATCTATGTTTCTTGCTGTCCACCCTACACTTATCATGAACCCTAGAAGCGTAAAAAGGTATTTCTGCTCTTGAATATATCTCTCTAAATCTTTTGAAAGATGGCTACTCCAAATGTTGTTAAGATCACTGATAGGTCACGCCCTAAGTTTAAGAAACATCCTTACAAATCCCTAGAAGTTGATCCCCTAGGCGCATTCTCTAGCATTCTGCATGGGGTTCTACACATAGAAGATGTTAGGGTATACATTCACGCCAACATTAAGGAATTTGGGGAATCCAAGCTGATGGATATCTATCACAAGGAATTAATAGATGAAACGTTTGAACTTAAACCCCAATACAAAGCCATCCAGGATAAGCATTTTGGACATTGCATCCATTTCCCCTATTTTGTAGAAGATGAATGGGTTCGGTATGTTCTGAGTAGAATACATGACAACTTCATGTGGTTGATGAGGCCATTTAAAATCACAAAAGATGCCATTAGGGCGGTAACCGGATTGCACTCATCCGGTGGGTTGCCTTCTCTCAAATCACTCAAAAACAAAATTGTAAGCGAGGCTACCAGATCAAAATTTGATAAAAGTGCAATGACAATTGAGGATATTATAGATCCGGATATTAAATTTGCTTCTATAATAATTTGTTATAAAATATATCACTCTAGCAGGGAGAATTCTGTATCCGGAATAGTAATGTACGCTGCATATCAGATGCTAAGGGAAAATGTTGATTATGATCTTTGTGAGCTTCTCCTGAACCAACTGTTAGAGAATTTGTAGAAAATAAAGAAGGATAAGAAGAATTCTTTTAAGTACGGTGGCTTGATACTATGTCCATTCTTCTACTACATGAATGAGCTACCTAGAACTAGTGGCTGGATATGGAAAAATGGTAGACCTGTTGCCATATAGATCAAAGATTATATGCATGGGCTTGGTGATGCCAAGGCTCAAAGCACAGCTCTCTAGGAATATTTCAAGAATTTCCAAGGTATGATGCAGGCTAGAGAAAGAATTCCTCAGACATTAGTTGAAAAATATAAAGATACAGTGTGCTTTATGATAGATACTAATCAATGCCTAATGGAGGCAGTAGAGCCTAGAATAGTCTAGATTATGCCAATGGGCTATGAGGTGGATGAGAAAATTCTGGAACTACATATCCAACACCTACTAAGTCAGCCTAAGGACCCTGAGGCAGAAGGTTTGGAACCTTTGAAGAATTGAGTGTGAAAATTCATGTTGAGCTAAGACAACCGGAGATGAAAAGAAAACTGAGAAGAGAAGTAGAGGAAGTTGTGAAAAGATATGGCATTTCAAAAGAAGCAGTCGATGCAAATAGGGAGAAACTAGAAAGAGCAGAGAAAGAGAGACAAGATGTAGAAAAAGAAAGTGATCCAGTGCAAGCCCCCTCCTAGACTAGATCCTCAAAGAGTTCTGCACCTACCACCTCTAAGAGCTCCAAATCCTCCAAACCAGAAGCAAAGACATCCAGAAAGGGAGAAAAGAGAACAAAAACCAAGGCTACAAGATCCTACATAAGTCAAAAGGATGATGAAGAGACAGAAATAGATGAGGAGGTTAAGAAAATGAAGAAGAAGAAGAAAACATTAGGTGGATCTTCTACCGGTGCAAATAAAGAAGAAGAGGTAGAAGAATTTGTTGAAAGGTCCACTCCTTTTGTTGATAATGTTATCAAGGTAGTCACAGTGGATGGAAATCTGCAACCATTAACTGAATTTTATGATGAGTTTAGTGATACTGATAAGAAAATCCTGGAAGATGCTACAGTCAAGTATCTTAACATTTATAATAAAGCATTCATTGAAATCATCTCTCTAATTCCCAAAAGTTTAGAGAAGGAACTTGAAATGAGAAAGGAGAATGCTAAGACAAAGGACCTAGAGATCCGGGAATAGATTGCTATTCAACTCTATCCTTCCATTACCTCTCAACAAATGAACATGATCTTCAAGGACTGCAAGGATAAGTTTCGAAGTAAAGCAAGAATGAACCAGCTTATGCTTGGAGAGACAGATCAAGTTGCCAAAGAAATAGAGGACATCCTCTAGAATGCATTTAAAAGATTCAATCTTCCTGTTATAGAGGACATAGGTGATGAACCTTCTGACATGGATGACGAAGGACTAAGTACATCAAAAGAAGAATCCACTACGAAAAATACACAAGAGTCAAAGGACACAGGTGAGGAGAGGGCTAAGGACTTGGATTCCTCTAGTTTGGTAGAGGAAGTCCCTGAAGAGGTAAACATCTCTCTTCCAGATTCCCCTGCTGACTCTGGAACTGAAGGAAAAGAAAGAAAAGGAGAGAAAATTAGTCAAGAAGAAGAGGTAAAGGGAAGAGAAGAAGATCAAATAGAGAAGACCCTAGATGACAGTTCTGAAGCTGCAGAAGGAAAGAAGACTCTGTCTCCAGCAAGAGACACTGCAGAAGTTGTTAAAGACTTCCTGACCAAATAAATGATGGAATTAGATAAACTGGAGCTATTTCAAGGACCACTCAATTTTGATTGTCTCTCTCTGCTCCAAACAATGAAGGTAGCATCTTTTACTCAAGACAAAGCAAAATAAAAGCTTCTAAAGTCTCACATGGAAGACTGTGAGCTGATAGAGATTGCATTTGGTGTGTTGGAGAAGATAATGCCATCCTTCTAGAAGGATCTTTCGGCCTCTTCATTCGGTAACTTGAAAACTCTTGTTAGTTCTATTAGAACACATTTTGATTCTTTGGAAAAATCAACAGAAGAGAAAGTGTAGAAAGATTTTTTGGGTAAGAGATTCTCTGAAGTACAGGGGCTTATAGCAAATGATAGGATAAATCTAAATATTGGAATAAAGAGCCTAGAAAATGCTCTTAAAGATGGCAGAGAATTATACAAATTTTGTTTATCCTGGTCCATGGTGACAACAGACATTGCCAAGAAAGTGGAAGAACAAGAGGACAAACTATCAAATTTATCCCAGAGTTTTGATCCTCTCACCTCATCCATAATGAATCAAGAGTGCTAGGCCATTGTCACTATAAATGAGATAAAGAGGCTTGAGAAGGAGAAGAAGAATAGAATAAGCAGAATGAGCAAACTAAGAGGGATAATTATTCCTAAGTTAGAGGCAATGCATAAAGCCCTAACTGATGCTCAGACTACAGCCCGGACCTGTGATTCGACAAACTTAAAGAAGGCAGAAGCTTTTGCATTTTTGTTAAGTGGTCACATCTCAATTTTGGACAGATGAAGCAGAGTTGGGCAACAGAATTTGTTTAGTTGGAAACCACTTTTGTGGATATACTTAAGTATATGTAAGTATAACTTGTATATACACTTTTACGGCTATGTATAGGTTAAATTTTGTAAATTTTGGTATGCGGATTCCACCCTTTGACATTGATTTCAAATGGGGAGTGAGGAGTAGTGAAAAATGTGGAATCCAGCTAAGGGGGAACTCCAGTAAAAGTGTACATAAGACAGAGCATCAGCCAAGGGGGAGTTTTCTACGACACTTAGTCATTTTTCACTAAGTGTTGCCATCAATGCCAAAGGGGGAGATTGTTGGCAAGAGACACTGTGTGGCTTCATGAGTGTTGTCATTGATGGCAACAAAGTCCATCCCACATATCTGCAGAGTATAGTAGGTCTATACCGGAAGTTAGATTGAAGAGTGTTTTGGTCCGGTGAACAAGAACAGAGCATGCAGCAAGGTCTGACAATCAGGTCCATATTTCTCAAAGGATGTATCTTAGCAAAGTATGGACTTGGGGAATTCAAGAGGAGTACCATGACTATCACATTCCAGAGATTGACCCTCCGGTGATGAAAGAGTGAAAAGATATGAGCACCTAAGTGATGGGTTCCTGACAGGCAGAGTAGACTGAGCAAGAACTAACTGACAGAGCATTAGACCTTAATCCAGATGAGGAATTGATGGTGATCAAGCTTATTGAGGGATTATTCATGGTTGGCCAACATGATTGATGACTTCTATAACTATCTCTTTGATACGTATCACTTAATAAGCAAGGATTCAGCTGGCAGACAAGAGTTTGGGAAAATCTTGAGTATTCCAGATGCCGACTAGAAAGATGTTGAAATCCTTGGTACGGATATATATACTAGATGGATTTTGATGTGAAGGTGTGTGTGGTGTGATAAAGTGTGTGAAGAAAAGCAAAGAGCAGTGTGGAAGCAGCTATACAAATCTGGTATGTGACAGAACAACAGCACTAAGCAGAGGAAGAATGAAGTGCAGCAGATCAGTATATTGAGCCTAACCGAAACTGAACCTTAGCATATGTGGATGCCCTTGATCAGTTCAAATACCTAGTTACTTTCTATATACCTTGTAGACAGTGAGTCTCTTGTAGGTAGTGAGCCTCTTGTGAGCAGTGTGCTCGGGTAGTGAGCCCTAATTAACAAGTGCCATTTTGTAGTTCTATTCTTTTAACAGAGAATACAATCTTGGGTTAGTCACCCCGTGGTTTTTCTTTTAATAGGGTTTTCCACATAAACATCCTTGTGTTATGTGTGTTGATTTCATTTCTACTCTCATATTCATTTATGCTTATATGTTTTGATACTACACTAGTGTTAAAGAAGAAAAGAAGGTAAAGAAATTTAAGATAACTGATTCACCCCCCCTCTTAGTTATCTACATTGTTTCCAACACATACACCTTCCACCATCCACTTTGCTTCCACTACTTCCAACTCCTACTATCCCTCCATCCACTTTTCCACCATTGCTTCCAACACCTAATATCCCAATCATCCATAAATTCCCTCACGATCCTAATCATGACCAACAAATGCACACATTGTCTAAACATAAAGCTTCCACTCATTCCATCCACTCCAAGGGATACAAAAATAAACATTTGGATGCCTCCTTTCATAAAGTCAAAAATCCTAAAGGTCCTAATGCCTTACGAAACAAATTCAAGAATTCAAAGCAAGGTACATTCCAAAATTCATCCAAACCCATACCTCCTAAAGCAAAGTCAAAAACTAAAATGGTATGGGTCCCAAAACAAAAAGAAATTACATAAAATGAGGCATCCACCTCTAAAAAATCCCAACCATCCTCTTCCATCCATGCCATTCAAAAATATCAAATTCCTCCATCCCACATGGTAAGCAAAAATCATAAAAATACTAAGTCTATGTGGGTACCTAAAGTCTTACATCGTTCATCTTCTAAGGAAACATCACCATTGCTTCCTACACCTCCATCCACCCAAAAGCTTCCATGTTTAACACGGTGTGTCCAATCGTTGGTCATGATTCCTTTTCACACCTCCATCACCCCATCATTCAACCATTATACTACATATCTAACTTATCATCTCCCTGTGGTCCATGCTTTGGCATAAACATTTCATCCATCCTTGCATAAATCCCACATAATCCACATCATAATCCACTTTCAGCCCTACATAATCCACATCATAATCCACTTTCATTCCCTACATAATCCACTATCGTTCCCTCCATAACCCACTATCAGCCTAATCCATCTCACTTTCATGCCATCACTTACCAACATGTAATGTCCCCTTCTAGACTCATGGTTAGTCCATCATAGAATTCCTGTGGACTAGCTATTTGGTTAAGTGATGAAGAATGAAATATTTAAAAAGTCACTTAAGTCATTTTTTGGTATGCTCACATTGGGAAATATTAAAAAGTGAAATTAAAAGAAATATTTCCCTCCAAAGTAAAACACTCCTCTTGGAGAGTTTTAAAAGAGGGAAAAGTGCCTCATTTGAAATATGCTTGCTTTATGATATCTCTTTATTTTGGAGCTCTGCTTGAGTCTGCTATTGTGGAGGTTTGAGGATTCAAACTAGAGGCTTGTGGAGATGGAAACCTCTATAGGTAACAGCATTCTATAGGTGTGCAATACCACCTAACGATGCTTCTTTGGTGGATACATCTAGTATTCACAACAGTGCTTCATGGGAGTTCATTTTTTAGGGTTTGGTACTGGTATATATAGCATTGCTGACTGTACATAACAGCAGCAGGCCGATCCATCTTGACCAGTTTGCTCACATATATAAGGAGTCTTTCAATAGTGTTTGATGCATTTTCACCTACAACCAGCTGTACATTATATTAGAGGACGTGGGTCTTTAGAGCGGCTTCTCCAACATTGTTAGAAACCATTTTAGTTTCTATTTGAGGCATTTAGTGCCTATATCTATGTTGATAACACTTGTGTAACCAATCTTTATCATTCCTTGGAGTTTTAAACATTTTCGGCCATACCCATTAGCTGGTCTAGTGACATCATAAAACTGAAGTTGTATTTCTGCATATGGGTATGTGATAGAACCTTTTTATTTGTTGATATATGAACTGGGTCTTTCATATTTCTATTGCATTCCTTGTATATTTTCTGGGTTTTAGTTATATGCTTTATATTATATGCTCCGGCAACACATTTGCAGGAAAATAGAAAACCCTTTCTGCATTCTTTTGTCTAGTCTGAAAGAACACAATAAATTAATAAAATAACACATAAAAGATCTTAAAAAAAAATACAAATAGGTATGGCACATTACAATGGTATTAGAGCCATGATCTTCCCATCCTGTGAGGTGAAATAGACATGCAGAAGTGAAAATGAGATATACGACCAGCAAATAGATATTCCTTCAGGAATACTAGAGTAAGGTAAGGAACACAGATTCCACAGCTGTTAGTTCCAGATAATCTAGTACCCATAACAGATCCTTTTGAGTCAGACCCAGAGATAGAGGTAGCAGCTACAGAGGACGATTCTCAGGTTTCACAGACAGACCCCTTTCTTGGAGAGTTACCTCCATTTACAGAGCATATAGGGGAAATGGGAGATACAAAGATTGAAGAACCAAGCACATGAGATATCCTCAACGACTTGGTTAGAGGTTAGCAACAAATCGTGGCTAGCTTGGACAGGTCTTAGCAGGCACTTGGGAGACTTCTTGGTTGATTATTTCCTAAGTTGGAAGAAGATGAGGAGGATATAGGTAGAAACAAATATAGAAATGACAGGAATAGAGACTGAGGAAATGGAGATAGGAATGGTGACTGAAACATTAGTGATAGAAATGGGCACAGAAATCATGATGGAGAGGCTTCAATGAATAATCGAGGTGCTACACAGCTCACAGCCGCAGATAGACCAGGCATCCTGACTTTCATGCTGAGGAATGAAATACCAGATGGGGATGCTACACAGTTGGAGTTTCAAGAAGAGATCTTTAGGGATTGGTAGGTTTCCAGTGAAGGGTTTAGAGCTGAAATGACTTTCAAAGACTACTCAGATCTTCGGATGAGACACAGATCTAGAGGGGGTAATAGACAACAGAACAATGAGCTATAGAAGAAGGTCCGCAAGATGACCTTACCATATTTTGATGGTTCAGAAAAAACTTCAGCAAGAGCGTGGGTACAAAAGTTGGACAGTTACCTTTAGATCAGCCCCATGCCAGAGTGTCCAGATGCCATCACATATGTAGCCTTACACTTGGAGGGTAGTGCGCATAAGTGGTGGAGCAATGAGAAGGTAACTTGGGACATGACCAGATCACATCCTATGTTGAGTTCACAACCAAACTCATAGATAGGTTTGACAAGAAGGATCCTGAATTACAGTTCAAGGAGCTAGCACAGTTGAGATAGAGTGGATCAGTGGACTCGTACATTTCAGAATTCTAGGACCTCTTAGTCATGGTTTTAGATATATCAGAGAGGAGGTTGATCATGCTCTTCGTTGATGGGTTGTATGATCCTTTAAGAGGATGGGTGAAGGGTTTAGACCCTAGGACATTATAGGAGGCCATGAAGAAGGCCCGTGATATGGAATCGTCTGCATGGAGGAGCAAATTTCAGAGTAAGAACTTTCAGCATAGGAGAGATACGGAGAGAGATAGGAGACCTTTCCACAAGGACTTGGGACACCAGCCACATAAGAGTTCTTCCAGGAGTGATAATGATCAGTTGAATGACCTGTTGGGTTTTTCTTCTAAATCAGCATTAGGGTTTGCCAGTTTTAATGCACAGGCAGATTCAACCAACTAAATACAGGAGGTTGTGTGAGCTCCTCCCCTTCACTTCTGGTTCTACTGCACCAAGGGGGGTGTCCCTATTTAATAAAAATATGACCTTGACTAGCTCAATGACAGAAAGATATAACTTGACAGCAACAGGCAGAATACTCTCATGTAAGGACCAAGATTTGTGTAACAAATCACAAGGTTGGCAGCATTCTTGGACATATGTGTTGGTTAGGGATGAGAGCATATAGGGGTTTCCTACTCCTAATCCTACAACTAATAGATGGAAGGATGAAAGGGTTTGAAATGATGTTTGGAGTTATGGGACCTTCCTAGGCCCATTGAACAAATAGATTCCCAAACCAGTGCCTTATCTGGGCAGCAGAGTCATATCTAAGAATGTAAATGTCTCCCCATGACAACACTAATTCATATCCAGAGGACCTAAGAAGAATGCTACTGCCTAACAGCAACATGTCCAAGAAAGAGTATTACTAGTGATCATACTTAACAGATCCTATGATGCAATCTATTTCCCTTTGTATCTGATCAAAAGCCTATTTAACCACTCCTTGAGTAGATGCAATAAATCAAACACACAGTATGCATATACTGAAAAACTTGGAAGCCCTTGACAACCTTGTTTGAAAGGAAAACAAATGACATACATGAGACAATCAGAAACAATACACACACAGGTGTTTTTCATTTAAAATCAATCTGCATAGAAGGCCATCACAGAGAAAATTATCATTTACAAGACAAGATAGATTAGTACACCAGACCAAGGACTGAATCTGTAGCAAAAAATATCTTTCAAAATGTGAACACCTTATGTTCAGAGTCAGAGTAGAAAGCCCAAAAAACATCCAACCTCTAAAATGAGTAACACTTCCAGCTTAAAAACAGCCAGAGGGAAGCGTACTCAACATTAATTACATGGCCAAAATTCAAAAATCTGCCAGATACATCCATCAGAAAGAATGGCGCTCAGAAGTCGTCAATGCAGCAGACAAAGGAGGCCTCGAGCCTTGCGCCGCCATCTGGAAGTCTTCATGCTAAAAATTAGGCAGTCTGATCACTTGTCCCATCATCCATACCCCTGCACTGTCGCCATTGATGGCTCAACCACCCGCGTTTCACCTGGAAACCGTCGCTGCGCTCAAAAGAGAAATTCCTGCCAAAATGCACTTCTCCGCAGGTTCAAATTATACAGGGGAATAATCCCACATGCATGGTGCGGAGACTCCTTCAGTAGTTTAAAAGCATGGCCGCAAGCATGATAGGTGTCGAGCGCTTTTGCCATGCTCAACACATGCCTTTCTCTCCAAAAGCCCATCGCCAAGACCACTACCATCGACCAACTCGAAAAACCTCTCACCGACCTCATCGGTCTCGCCGACCGCTACACTACACTCACTTTCATTAGCCAGAGATTAGTCTATCAGCCAACCATTCCACAGTTCACCCGACAATACCAACTCACGCCGATAGACCCTGGCATCCTCCCCTCCGTTGGTGTGACACACACCATCGGGGCATCCAAAAAGTTTCTTGCCGATCTCAAAGGTCACACCGACGACACCTTCGCCAGCTACATACTGCTCCTCCATCAGCCAGACCCACGCCGATGACACCCCATCAGCCAAACACTCTCCATCGGCGGACCCTCCAACGGCTAACCTGATACACAAACTCACGTCGATGGCACTCCCCATCAGGGTGACTCCCCCCATCGGCAAACCACAAAACGCTGCTCCTGATAGCCAAAGTCACTCCGATGGCCGAATAAAACATACCCTCTTCGGCAAGACCATCACCATCGGCCCAACCAAAAATCTGCCTACCGACATACATACTCCTGCCGATAACACATCGGCCTCCTACTTCTCCTTCCGTCGGGTTGAACCATTGGCTAAGTTCAAAAGAAAGGTTCAACCGCGAGGTTTAACCCGATAGTTCCTCTGTTGGCAGCACAAAATGCAACCCTGCGAACCCATTGAACCGATGAACTGGTTCAACCCGATGGTTCAATGGCGAGGTTCAAACAAGAAGTTTAATACTCCATCAGCAAAACACTTTGGCCGAGACCAAAATCACAAAGCATTGAACCATTGAACCTTGAACTGTTGAGAAAAGGGTTCAAGTGAGAGGTTCAACGATACAATATTTGCGCAAGGTAAATGCATGAAATGATCCCTTAGAAGAAAGAATGAACCTTGAATCGTTGAGAAAATGAACTTTCAAAAAAAGGGGGTCATGTCTAAACCGAAATGTCGAAGACACAAAAACAAACTCATGCCGATGGAGAAAACACGAAGACCACCTCCGTTGAACTAAGATGCAAACGCTGAAAAACACTGAGGGGCCCCAAAACTTAGAACCTTTTGGACTTTTTGGGAAGGTGCCTACATGAAAAATTGCTAAATTAACTGACAGTCAATTCAGGCACCAACATGACCTCAGGGGGAAGAAGCTTTGTTTTCACTGCAGAGAGCCTTGGGATCCTAAGCACAAGTGTGTTGCCCAAGGGAAGGCAAAATAGATTGAGTACTTCTTAGTAGATGAGTCTGTGGAGTCAGACAGACATTGAGAGTAGCATCCAAAAGATGATGATTCAGAGAGAGATGTTGCATCTAAAGTACCAGATAAGGATGATGATACCTTCCTACCCACAACCCACATTTCTACCATTCAGAGAGAAGGGTCATTCAAGATCTGAGGAGTATTGGGACAGAGGTGCATTACCTTGCTAGATACAGGTGCCACTAATAACTTCATAGATGAGGGCTTGGTTGCTAAGAAGGTGTTACAAACAAAGGAGTTTGCAGGATTTAAGGTTAAGGTAGCCGATGGGTTTGTACTCACTTGCACTAGGAGGATCCCCAACTTGACGATCCAGCTAAACCATTATACTTTCCAATCAGAGTTTTATGTGTTAGCATCGGTGACATGGATGTTGTTCTGGGAATGAAATGGCTTCATGAGATAGGGGCGTTCACTATCAATTTAAGGACAATGGAAATGAAGTTTGAAGTGAACGGAGTTAAGCATGTGCTCCGGGGAATTTCAGATGGTGGATTGAGAGTTGTTTCTCTCAAGTGAATGGAAAGATTGATTCGTCATAATTAGGTACAATGGGTAGCAGAGATATTTGTGAAGCAGCAGAAATGTGAGTATCCACCTGACATATAGGCTCTTCTAACTAAACACACCAAAGTGTTTAGTGATATCCCACTAGGTAGACTGCCTGACAGGGGTATCGAGCATGTGATTGAGTTGGAGGAGGGTGCAAAACCAATGATCACCACACCATACCAGCACCCAAAGAGATCCAAAGATGAGATCGAGAAATTTATCAAAGAGCTTCTCGCCATGGGACACATAAGACCGAGCCAGAGCCCATTTGCATCGTCCATTGTGTTAGTAAAGAAAAAGGATGGGACTCTTAGGATGTGTATTGATTATAGGGAACTCAATAAGAAAACAATCAAGAACAAGTATCCCATACCCAGGATAGATGAGCTAATTGATGAGCTACATGGGCCTATTAATTCTCCAAGATAGACTTCAGATCTGGGTACCATCAGATTCATGTCAGAGATGAGGATGTGGAGAAGACAACATTTAGGTGTCACTATGGGCACTTTGATTTCCTAGTCATGCCATTTGGCTTGACTAATGCACTAGCTACTTTCTAGTCTTGCATGAATAGAGTCTTCAAAGAGCAGTTGAGGAGGTTTGTCCTGATATTTTTTGATGGTATCCTGATTTACAACAAGATGTGGGAAGAGCACGTGAAACACATTGACATTGTGTTGAGTATTCTAGAAAGGGAATCTTTATATGCTAAGATGTCAAAGTGTGAGTTTGGGATGACCAAGTTGCTATACTTGGGTCACATCATTAGTGCTGGTAATGTGAAGGTAGACCCAGAGAATATTCAGGCAATAGTAAACTGGCCACCACCAAAGAATCTTACTCAGCTGAAGGGATTCTTGGGCTTATGTGGATATTACTACAGGTTCGTGAAGGGGTTTTCTCAGTCAGTTGCTCCCCACATAGATTTGACTCACAAGGATGCATTTAGTTGGACAGGGGGTACACAGGAGTGCTTTGACAGATTCAAATAGATTATGAGTACATGCCCTATATTGGCCATGCTAGATTTTAGCAAGCCCTTCGAGTTGCAGTGTGATGCTTCAGGGGAAGGCATTGGTGTGGTAATTATGCAGGATAAGCACCCCATAGCATTTGAGAGTAGGAAGTTGAGGGGTGTGGAATGCAACTATAGCATTTACAACAAGGAGATGTTAGCCATAATGCATGCATTGGCTAAGTTCAGACAATACCTTGTGGGAAGTAAGTTCATAGTCAAAATAGATCACAACAGTCTAAAGCATTTCCTTGGCCAGAAAGACTTAAATGAGAGGCAACAGAAGTGGGTCAGCAAGCTACAGGCCTACAACTTTGACATTGTGTATGTCAAAGGAAAGAAAAATGATGTTGCTGATGCAATATCCAGGAGGCCCCATTTATGTGCACTTGGAGCCATTACAGATGATTGGAGGGAGATGATATCAGCTGAGTATGCAAAGGATGCATGGGCTACTAGGATAATTGATGGCACCATCAAGGATGATAGGTATACTATGGTAAATGATTTAATCATTTACAAAAACAAGATCTTCTTGGTGTTAGATTCTCAGATGAAACAGAAGGTTTTGTGGGAATTCCATGACTTGTCGATGGCAGCACACCCAGGGTACTTCAAAACTTATAGGCAAGTTAGAGAGAGGTTCACCTGGAAGAGCCTCAAGACGGAGGTGATATAGTATGTGAGAGAGTGCCTGATATGTCAGCTGAACAAACAAGAGCACTCATTCCCAGGAGGTTTATTGTAGCCCCTACCCATTCCTAGAAGGAAGTGGGATAGCATTTCTATGGACTTTATCACAGGTTTACCAAAAGTCTAAGGTAGGGATTACATTTTCGTGGTAGTGGACAGGTTGACAAAGTATGCACACTTCTTTGCCATCCCTACCACTTTTACTGCAACACAGGTTGCAGAATTATTCTTTCGTGAGGTATTTCAATTCCATGGGTTGCCTCGGAACATTGTTAGTGATAGGGACAGTAGGTTCCTTATTAATTTTTGGCAGGAGCTCTTCAGGTTGACAAGGACAGAGTTCACACCTAGTACGAGTTACCACCCTCAGATGGATGGTCAGACGGAGATAGTTAATAAATGGGTGGAAGGATACCTCTAAAACTATGTTTCAGGGTAGCATAAGGCATGGGTTAAGTGGCTTCACATGGGAGAGTACTGTTACAATTCCACATACCACATGTCTATTAAGATGTCACCATTTATGGCCTTGTATGGGTATGAGGCACCGAGCTTTGTTGATTTGTTGTTTGGTGATAGAAGAGTGCCGAAGGCCAAAGACCTTCTCTAGGAGAGTCAGGACATCATGAGGTCTTTGAAGGAGAACATACAGAAGGCTCAGAATCAGTAGAAGCAGTATGCAGATCAGCATAGGACTGAGTGGTCTTTTGAGGTTGGTCACATGGTGTATCTCATGCTACAACCCTATAGACAGTCCACTCTCAGAAAGAGTGGGGTAGAGAAATTGAAGCCATGGTAATATGGACCTTTTCAGATCTCCAAGAGGATTGGAGAAGTGGCTTATGAGTTGGAGCTTCTAGCAGGTAGCAGGGTGCATAATGTGTTTCATGTATCTTGCCTCAAGAAGGCGTTGGGGAATAAGGTGACACCATCAGCAGAGTTGCCTCCTCTTGATGAAGAGGGGAAGTTGATACTAGTACCCGAGGCTATAATTGATACTAGGGAACGTAATTTGAGGAGGAGGATCATCAGAGAGTACTTGGTTAAATGGAAGAACCTGCCCGTGGAGGACGCTACTTGGGAGAATGAGCAGATATTAGAGCATCCTGACTTGAGATTGCTTGAGGCAAGCAATCTTAGGGAGGGCGGACTGTAATGTCCCCTTCTAGACTCATGGTTAGTCCATCATAGAATTCCTTTGGACTAGCCGTTTGGTTAAGTGATGAAGAATGAAATATTTAAAAAGTCACTTAAGTCATTTTTTGGTGCGCTCACATTGGGAAATATTAAAAAGTGAAATTAAAAGAAATATTCCCTCCAAAGTAAAACGCCCCTCTTGGAGAGTTTTAAAAGAGGGAAAAGTGCCTCATTTGAAATATGCTTGCTTTATGATATCTCTTTCTTTTGGAGCTCTGCTTGAGTATGCTATCGTGGAGGTTTGAGGATTCAAACCAGAGGCTTGTGGAGACAGAAACCTCCATAGGTAACAACATTCTACAAGTGTGCAATACCACCCAATGGTGCTTCATGGGAGTTCATTTTTGAGGGTTTGGTGCTGGTATATATAGCATTGCTGACCATACATAACAGCAGTAGGCCAATCCATCTTGACCAGTTTGCTCACAGATATAAGGAGTCTTTCAATAGCGTTTGATGCATTTTCACCTACAGCCAGCCGTACATTGTATTAGAGGACGTGGGACTTTCGAGTGGCTTCTCCAACATTGTTAGCAACCATTGTAGTTTCTAT
This sequence comes from Cunninghamia lanceolata, assembly GCA_027924645.1. Lineage (NCBI taxonomy): Eukaryota > Viridiplantae > Streptophyta > Pinopsida > Cupressales > Cupressaceae > Cunninghamia > Cunninghamia lanceolata. Next base: position 15,498,532 of record BSBN01000233.1, on the reverse strand, counting down.
TTGAGGCATTTAGTGCCTATATCTATGTTGATAACACATGTGTAACCAATCTTTATCATTCCTTAGAGTTTTAAGCATTTCTGACCATACCCATTAGCTGGTCTGGTGACATCATAAAACTAAAGTCGTATTTCTGCACATGGGTATGCGATAGAGCCTTTTTATTTGTTGATATATGAACTGGGTCTTTCATACTTCTCTTGCATTCCTTGTATATTTTTTGGGTTTTGGTTATATGCTTTATATTGTATGCTCTGGCAACATATTTGTAGGAAAATAGAAAACCCCTTCTATATTCTTCTGTCTAGTCTAAAAGAACACAATAAATTAATAAAATAACACATAAAAAGATCTTTAAAAAAAATACAAATAGGTACGACAATTTACACAACATCGATGAGTACACCAACATTTGACATGGTCCTTGCGATGACATCATTCTCTAATGGGACTATCACCTTTCATGGCACTAGACACTTGAGTCCCTCTCATCCATATTCCCCTTTGCTATTAAAAAAGTCAAAAAAGTTAAAAAAAGTCAAAAAAGTCAAACATCAAAAAAGTAAAGAGAAATCCCTTCGTCCAACGGTGAAAACCTGGTAAACAGGCACCTTGAATAAGTACCATGATGAAAACTTGGCAAACAAGCATCATGTGTAGGTTATCTTCTATGTCACCAACACTTGGGGGGGCACATTGTCTCATCCAACCTATCATTTTCCTTCTTATCATATTCTATTCATATACCCGCATGCCTATCATATTGCATCCATCCATCCTGCCTTCCTCTTTAGATCTTGATAAAGATTGGAGGCAAAATGTTGACACATGTCATGGATGTCTCTTGACATACCTCATTCCTTTCAAATCAATCCTATCACCATCCTATCATCATAAGCTTTGTTATGTCAAAATCCTAAGCATACTACCCACAATGGGGCATGTTATTCCTATGCGACATAGTCTTTGGAGATCACATCCTTGCCCTCTTATGCGTGCATTCCTTCCATCCACTATCACCCCCCCTCTTATCTATTCATCCAATCCCATTCATCCATCCTTGCACCTAGACTTGGTTTCCCCTTGTCATTGGTATCTAGCATAAAGGCTACAAAAGTTGTCATCCAATGCCATTTCCTGAAACACTAAAAAATCCAAAAAAATTAAAATATCAACAAAATCCAAAAAAATCAAAACATCAAAAAATACAAAAAAATCAAAATATTCTTAAAATACAAAAAAAAAACAAATATTTCTCAAAATCACAAAAAAAAAACAAATATTCCCAAAATCCAAAAAAATCACAACATTCAAAAATCCAAAAAAATTACAACATCCCCAAAAAAAATCAAAATATTCCAAAAATCCAAAAAAAAAATCGAAACACGTCAAAAATCAAAAAATATGAAACAATCCAAAAATCCAAAAAAAAAAAATCCTCAAAATAAAAAAAAATTGAATATTTCTCAAAATCACAAAAAAATCAAATATTCCCAAAATCCAAAAAAATCAAAACATGTCAAAATCCCAAAAACATCAAATATCGTCAAAAACCACAAAAAATCAAATATCCTACAAAACATCCAAGCAATAAAATCATTCCATCTGCATCATTCAATCCATTCCTTCCAACCAAATCAATTCTTCAAATCATTCAATTCTTCAATCACTCAATCAAATCCCTCAATCGATCCATCAAATCAATCACATCATCATCTCATTCACATCGATTTCTTCAAAATCGTCCACAACCTGCATGGTCGAACTACGTTGCCTCTGAGCTTTCATGTAGGCAAGGCCATCCTCGATGCGCCCTCGAGGCATTAGGTTAGTCCCTTAGGGTCTGTCTTGTCAACTCTCATAATAAGTTGTCCCTTCACGAGATCGACACTTTGATCAGACAAGCAATCTTTCACAGCAACACACACTTCAAAACCAATCCCAAAATCAACAAAGACAAGCTATCCAATCAGTCAAATTAATCAATCACCTTGTGATAATCATATGTCACTATCTTCATCAAGTATCACATACACTATAGAGAATGGGGCATCATTGAAACCAAGATTCTGTTCCTTATATGACATACGTCATTTATCAAACGTCATCAATCAAACCCTAGTGTTGCTCGTATGACCAACAACACTAGTGTCAATCAATCAATCACTTGCCTTAGATAGGTAGGGGCATTGTCAAAACCAAACCATGCATCTTATACGACATGTTTCTTTCCTGAAACTAGGCTTCTTCTCCATTCTCACTCAATCAATCACTTGCCTTAGATAGGTAGGGCATTGTCGAAACCAGACCAGGCATCTTATACGGCATGCTTCTATCCTGAAACTGGGCCTCCCTCATCCATTCATAATCAATCAATCAAGCACATATCACTTGGCAAAAGTTACAACTGGCTATTCGTCTAGTCTATCTTATCTTTTATTGGATTTTTTTTGCAGTATCGTTCTTATGCTTCTCGAGGAAGTCCCTAAGTGATGAAGAGAAGCGAGGATAGAGCGGGACCCTTTTCTTTGATTGCTGCTTGCGGTTTGTCTTGACAAAATGACTGGGGCAACTTGGTGCCTTGCGTGTGATCAGGATTCCATTAGGTGTGAATCAAAGACATCCTATGCATTGGAAAGAATAACTGCTTCCTTGCATAAGGACTTGCACACCTCACAGTTATCTCATTGCATGTTCCGATGAGGTATCACAATTACTAGTCTGAGTCAGGCAATCCTTGTCTGTCATGTGCCTGTTTCCCAAGGGACTACACTTTCCACTTTGGCCTTGGACATGCCATGGTTATTGTCGTCCTTTGACATAATAAGTTCTATGATGATAAGCAGAAAAATTGCAAGTGAGAAGCTCAAAAATCTATCAAAGCAAGATATCATTCCCATTCTTTTGGCCAATCTTTCATTCCTCCACCATCTCTCTCACATCTTCATCCCTCCACCTTCATTGTAGCTTAACATACCATTTATTTCTTCTATCCATTCCCCTATCTTTTTTCCTTCACCAATCCCTTTCATTTTGAGAGCCTACCCATGTTTGTCCAACTCGCCTATCCTCTCGAGGGGGCATCATCATCCTATCTTTCCATCATCGTCCTTTTCCACCATCTATTTCCTTGGATTCTTTGAAATGATGTTATTTGGTTGCAACATCATCTCAAAGAGGGGCAAAATGTAGACACCTAAAAGTGTCCATCCCTTGCCAAACCCTAATTTCCTCCACAATCCACTAATTCTCCTAATTTGCCTCTATGATTAAATAATTGATTTTAATTAATTAATTATTTATTCATTCACTATCATAATGTCCCCTTTTTGTTAATTTAAACAAATCAAACATTTGTTTAAATACCCTCACTAAATCCCCTTTCACATGCATCCTTTCAATAAATTGTACAAATTTATTTAATTTAAATCCCATCCCACTTCACCAATTTCTTCTAATTTTAAATTCTATTTTGTCTTCTAGTGGAGAGAAAACACTAACTCATCTCCACCCTTGATTTGCCTCTAAAGTCAACAATCAATCTGAGCCATTCATTCAAAATCCCTCTTCTATAAAACACCTTTCTCCAGCTCATTTTGGGGCTCTTAGTTCTCATTTTTTCCTCTCTTGTTTCATTTTACTCTCTCTAGGAGTTCATTTTTCATCCCTTATGCACTTTCTTAGTTTGGTTTTTTCATTTTCAACTCTCCAACATCTTTCCATTCTCATGAGCTTCTCAAGATTATGCAAAAATCTGCAAATTTGAGAACAAATATGGAAGATAGAGGAGGACAATAGAAGTTAGTCAATCGTACCTTAGATTTTTACTAGTTTTATGTTTATTTGACTATTTTCTAAGCTTGTTTGCATTTTATTGTAGTTAGGTTTTGATAGTTTGCTATTTTTGACTGTAAACCTAGTTTTTCCCTAGCACAGATAGAAAGCCCAAGGATGAAATCAAGATGGGGCCGATCTCCAAAGGCTATTAGATAGGAAAGAGAATAGGCCAATAAAAAGAAGATAGGCCGAGAGGAAGGAAATGCGGGGCTGAGTAGAAGGAGAAATTGAGTTCGCTGATTATGAAGGAGGCCGATGTGTAGTGAGTGGCCGTCGATAGGTAAGCCAAAAGTAATGATAGAGAGGGTAGTTGAAGGATTGGAATGAAGGCCAAATAGATTAGAATAGGAAGTCATGAGGAGAGATCAAATGTAAATTGTAAGCATTATTGAGTGCATATATGTAAAAGAAGATTCAAGTTTGATTAATAACTTTGTTAATGTAGTTTCATGAATACTATTTTTTGTATAGTATACTTCCTGTCGATTTGATTGTTAATCTCCTGTCATTGTTGATTTGAGTTCCTATAGCACGATAGAGCTGAGATAGTATTGTTGTAGAATTGTAGTAAACTAAGCTCCTGCCGCATGGTTGGCATAGTTGAGTTTCTTATTGCATGTTTATAACCGAGATTGTTTATATCCTGCCTATAATGAACAATATTTGATGTAGTTGTCCTAGTTCCTATCATTCTAATGGCAGAAGGTATGTGAAATCCTTTTATTTATGCTGAGACATGGTTCTCACTTGATGGTTGAATGGGGTATTTGTGCATGCTTTATGGGAGTGTGCCATCATGTTGGTATCAGAGCATAGAATGATCTAAGTGTGAATGTTTAATGTGTTATTGATGTTTTGAAGTTTGTGCATTGTATTGTTGTTGCTGATTGACAGGGCAGATTGAAAGGAAGAAAACCCTAAGGAGATGTCTGGAAGATGAAAGAAGAAAGAATGACTGGGAGAGTGGATGTGTATGGCAGATCATGGCAATATGGGCATATAATTACTAATCGTGCATAATGCAGAGAAGGGGGAGACTGATAACAAGGAGGTCGTTGGGACTGGAGGCTCATGGAGAAGCAGGTCGTAAGGCCAATAATCGATAACTGGCAAAAATATGAATGTTGATGAAAGGTGGTTGATATAAGGAGGGCATCGATAGACAGAAATCCCAAGGATGAAATCAAGATGAGGCCGATCTACAGATGCCGTTAGACAGGAAAGAGAACAGGCTGATAAAAAGAAGATAGGCTGAGAGGAAGGAAATGAGGGGCTGAGCAGAAGGAGAAATCAAGTTGGCTGATTATGAAGGAGGCCGATGTGTAGTGAGTGGTTGTCGATAGGGAAGCCAAAATCAATGACAGAGAGGGCAGACGAAGGATCGGAATGAAGGCCAAAAAGATTAGAATAGGAAGTCATGAGGAGAGATCAAACATAAATTGTAAGCATTATTGAGTTTAGATATGTAATAGAAGATTCAAGTTTGATTAATAATTTTGTTAATGTGGTTTCATGAATACTATTTTTTGTATAGTATATTTCCTGTTAATCTGATTGTTAATATCTTGTCACTGTTGATTTGAGTTCTTGTAGCAAGATAGAGCTGAGATAGTATTGTTGTAGAATTGTAGTAAACTAAGCTCTTGCCACATGGTTGGCATAGTTGAGAGTCTTATTGCATGTTCATAACCAAGATTGTTTATATCTTTCCTATAATGAATAATCTTTGATGTAGCTGTCCTAGTTCCTATCATTCTAATGGCAGAAGGTATGTGAAAGCCTTTTTATTTATGCTAAGATGGTTCTCACTTGATGGTTGAATGGGGAATTTCTACATGCTTTATGGGAGAGTACCATTAGATTGGTATCAGAGTACATAACGATCTGAGTGTGAATGTTTAATGTGTTATTGACCTTTTGAAGGTTGTGCATTGTATTTTTGTTGTTGATTGATAGGGTAGATTGAAAGGAAGAAAACCCTAAGGAGATGTATGGAAGATGAAAGAAGAAAGAATGACGTAGAAGCAAAGGGAGAAAGAGAGCCTCATGAAGAGAGATAAAAGGAAAGAAGACAAAAAGATGAAAGCTACAGATTTTGAAAGAGAGTTGGTAGCACTGAGAAGAGATTTGGTGCAATATCTGATTGCAAGGAAGCTAAGGTTGGAAGAACAAGACCAAGGATATTATTGGGTTTGGCCAATGAGTAAGAAAGCAAAATGGCCAGTAAAAGAGATTGTTATGAAAAGAAAAAGGCAGAATATCAAAGCCTTAAGAGGAGAAGATAAGAAGATGAGAAGGTTCCTGAAAAGATGGACAACAGAGAGTTGCCATTTGAGCAACATAGACCAGAAGAGGTCAAGAGAGTTCTTAGTAAAGAGAACAAAAGAATAGAGGAAAAGGTGCAGCAAGTAGCACTTGAGAAAAAGAGAATTGAAGAAGGAAGAATGTCCATGAAGAGGGCATTAATGGAGACACTATGGTCTCTCATTTTATTTGCTAATGTTATGTTTGTAGATTTGTGTGCAGGTATGAAGAATGTGTGGAGGAAGGTCGAGGATGAGACCTTGAAGATAATGAAAGTTGGGGCAAGAATAGCTCCTGAAGAAAGAATTAAAAATGAGAAGAGATTGATGGTAGCAGCATGTCAAGAAGAGTTTGAGAAGGTTGCAACAGAGGAATGTTGTAGAGAACCTAAAAATGAAGAAGAGATTGATGCTGAAATTTTTTTAGTTTGATGATAGAGATGAAGAGGAAACCATAGAGTTTTATGATGCATGTGAAGATGTTACAACACCACCACAAGATGTTTATGAAGAAGAAAGGTTAGTAAGCTAGGAAATCAAGGTGAAAAACAATTTGGGACAGTAGGTCCTTGCACAAGCAAATGAAGGTAAAATTGTTATTTTTAATCATGAATGTAGAAATAAGAATATGGATAGGCAAGCTGCTAAGAAAAATAAATTGGAAAATGTAAATGTGATTGAGGATCATGGATATATAGTGCCATGTTGGCAAAAGAAAAAGATTGATGAAAGGCAACAGTTGAGTTGTAAAGAAGTGAATCCTTTTGATTGTTTTTATGCTAACAACCAAGTACATAGAAAAAGAGATGTGCATATGAATAAGTGGCAATTGAGTTGGCCAGCAAAGAGGCCTATAGAAAATGATTTGAGGATAAAAACAAAGCAAGTGAAGAGAAGTACAAGTGCAACAAGGAAAGGATAGTAGTCCAATGATAGAGTGTGGGCGGTAAAGCAAGTAGCAACAAACAAATGTGTTGCAGGAAAGACAATGAGTTAGAAACATGAAGAAAAGAACCACCCCCAAGAAAGGGGAAGCATGATGAATCTAGTAGAGGATGGTAAGAAAGAGAGGGAGCATATAGTATAATTGTAGCAAGAGAAACAAAGTGTATGTAAGGTAAGAAGGTAAGAGAAAAGAAATCTGATTTTTATGTTGATGAAGCTTTGTATGAAATTCATAATAATGAGAAAAATATGAGGAGATTATTAGATGAAAAAGAGATAAGGAGGAATAGATATTTGATGAAGCAAGAATGCAGACACATGCAAATTGAAAGTTGCAGATATAACAGAAAAGAGGAAAAGTGGAATAGAAGAGTTGCATGGAAAAACGAAGACAACAGAGGTATATGTTGCAAAACATGAAGATGTAGATTTGGCTTGGCAAGCAGCTACAGATGAAGATGATGATGATGGAGCAGCTATAGTTCTAGAAGAAGAAGGCAAACTGAAGAAGAATGAAAGAAAAGAAGAGATAAGATTAGAAGATGGAGCAACAATAGAAAATGCTGAAGAAGATTTGTGGAAGCAATTGGCAGCCATTGAACAAGAATGGAATGAAGAGATTAAAGGTTTGAGCATAAGTAGGACAACAGAGGGGATTGAAGACAATGGTGTAGAAGTGGTTGCAGAAATAAAATTGAAAATGTTGTAGATTTAAAGAGGAAGATGATAAAGGATGAGTCTGAAAATACTTTGTTGCAGCAAATGGCCATGGGTAAATAATGGCTAAAAGATATGACAGATGAACAAATTGAGGATGATATAGGAATGGTAAGTATTGACAATGCAAGGGGTGATGTTATAATTTTTCTATTTAATTATGATTTGTTTAGGGTGAACCAAAGAAGAATTTGAGAATGGAGGAGGACCATAAGTGATGCAGATAGTCATGTGAGAGAAGCTCACAGTGTTACACAAAAATGTTCAAAGAACAAAGCATGTGAGATAGAGAAATTATGGAAGAAGCGGAAGAAATGGTTTGATTAAGTTTGTAGAGGACCACATGTGTAGGAGCACATGATCTTTGTCACTTGGGGATTTTGATGTAGGGGCATCTTATTAACTTTCAAAAATTATTGTTGGCATTTGATTTTTGGTTTAAATGTATGGGTCGAATGACATGAAGCATGAAGGAAGCTCCTGTCGCCAAAGCAACATGAACAATAATGATTGATTATTAATTTCTAGAAAGTTGAATAAATGGAGAAGGTGGTGATTATTGCTAAAATCAGTTACATTGAGCAAGAGTGGGAAGACTAGTAGTAAGGAGCTTCCATTGCTATTTTTGAGAAATGCCCGTTTGAATAGGTAATTCAATTGTTTTTAAGATTCTTTGTAACAGTTGGTTAAAATTAGAAAGTACAACAACATGCAGTAGAAGAGTGAGTGGTGTCATAAAGAAAGATTCTTTATCTAAACAAGGAGTAATAGTTAGTGGCTCACGGTGGTTAGTGGAATAAGGCAAAGAGGTTGAAAATAGACTGGGAGAGTGGATGTGTGTGGTAGATCATGGCAATACGAGCATATAATTACTAATTGTGCATAATGCAAAGAAGGGGGAGACCAATAACAAGGAGGTCATTGGGACTGGAGGTTGATGGCGAAGTAGGCCGTAAGGCCAATAATCGATAACTGGTAAAAATATGAATGTTGATGAAAGGTGGCCGATATAAGGAGGGCATTCATAGACAGAAAGCCCAAGGACACAATCAAGATGGGGTTGATCTATAGAGACCGTTAGATAGGAAAGAGAATAGGTTGATAAAAAGAAGATAGGCCAAGAGGAAGGAAATGTGGGACTGAGTAGAAGGAGAAATCGAGTTGGTCGATTATGAAGGAGGCCGATGTGTAGTGAGTGGCCGTTGATAGAGAAGCCAAAAGTAATGACAGAGAGGGTAGTCAAACGATCAGAATAAAGGTCAAATGGATTAGAATAGGAAGTCATGAGGAGAGATTAAACATAAATTATATTCATTATTGAGTGTAGATATGTAATAGAAGATTCAAGTCTAATTAATAACTTTGTTAATGTGGTTTCATGAATACTAAGTTTTGTATAGTATACTTCCTATTGATCTGATTATTAATCTACTGCCACTGTTGATTTGAGCTCTTGTAGCATGATAGAGCTAAGACAGTATTATTGCAGAATTGTAGTAAACTAATCTCCTACCGCATGGTTGGCATAGTTGAGAGTCTTATTGCATGTTCATAACCGAGATTGTTTATATCTTGCCTATAATGAATAATCTTTGATGTAGCTATCCTAGTTCCTGTCACTCTAATGGCAGAAGGTATGTGAAAGCCTTTTATTTATGCTGAGACATGGTTCTCACTTAATGGTTGAATGGGGTATTTGTGCATACTTTATGGGAGCATGCCATCAAATTTGAATGATTTGTTTCTTAGTGAGCTCAAGAATCACATCTAACATGAGGTGCACATGTTTAAACCAAGCCATTTATCTAAGTCTTTTATCATGGCACGGGGGTAGAGGAAAAAATTTTAGCTCCTAGAAGGGAGGAATTCACTAGTAACAAAGATGGAAATGTAGGGTGTTAAGCTGGTCATTTCTCCCAAAAGGTGCACCTATCAGGAAATTGCTACCATCCCAGATAAGGACCAGCTGGAGGTGGGTACGCCATGTCATGAATCCTGAAGGGGGACATTGGCTTTTTTGCCAACAATCCCCCCTCAGCGTTACCTGAGGGGATTCGAACTCGTGACCCAACTCTAATACCACTTGTAGGGTGTTGAGCTAGTCATTTCTCCCAAAAGGTGCACCTATCAGGAAACCGCTACCATCCTAGATAAGGACCAGTGGGAGGTCGTTAAGCCATGTCAGAAATCCCAAAGGGGGCCGCTAACTTTTTTACCAACAGGGAAGACTCCTACACTATCATCCCTTCAACCTACAAGGTTGAGTCCTCAAAAAATTAAAGAAAAAAGGGCCAAAGGGTCATGTTTGAACTACGATGCTAAAAATAGAAGAGGGCATAAGTGTGCTTAGAAGAATTTATTCTACATTGAGAGAACCAATGATGAAGAAAAGGATGAAGAAGACGTAGAAGTGGTTGTTGAAGATTCAGAAGATGTCCAACTGACTATCTATTTTCATGCACTGTCAAGTATTAGCACCCCACAAATGCTCAAGGAAAGGGGTTTCCTTAAAAAACACAAGGCAATAGTATTTATTGACTCATGGAATACTCATAACTTCATCAATAATAAGTTGGAAACAAAATTGAACTGTTTAATTTACCTAAACCTAGAATTTTATGTTATGATTGTAGATGGAGGTATAGTCAGTTGTTCAAGGAAATTCCATAGTATTAAACTCATCATGGAAGACTACATGCTTGATTGTCCTATGCTTTCTATCCCCATGGCTAGAGTAGATATTATTTTGGGAGTCTAATGGCTCACTACCTTAGGAACAATTAAGATGAACTTCTAACAACTATTCATGCAGTTTCACTCAAAGGGTAAAACAATTGAACTAAGGGGGTTACATGCAAAGTATCCACATATAGTAAGCTCTCACAAAATGTAAAATATGTTTAACAAGAGGTTCGATAGAGGAGTGGTCCAATTATTGTCATTGGAAGTGCAATAGTCAAAAATTTCAACATCACTAAATTTACAGGCTATTTTGAAGGATATGCCAAAAGGACTTTCTACTAAAGAGATCCTAAGAACACAATTCAATCAATGCAAAGGTACCATCTACCATCCTGCACCTCTTTTTTTAAGGGAAACAAAAAGGTTAGAGAAATGAGGGAACACATTCAACACTAGCAAGAGTTAATCTCTAGTTGTAAGGAGAACAAGGCAAAGGCACATAACAAAATGTCAAAGCCTAAACTAATTTTCTAGACATGCATTAAAGGAGTTGAGGACTAGGACACTCACAAAATGGAAGAATTTGTTAGTCAAAGATGCCACAAGGGACGATGAACATTTTATGTAGAAGCTTCCACAATTGTTCAAAGTTGAGGAAAATGCTTGTGTGAAGGGAGGTCATGCTATTCCCTTAATCCTATAGTGTGCATAGGGTTATGAGTAGTTGGTTTGTGGCTACCTTAACGCTTAATCAATATAGTCTTATATATGTAGTTAATTCAATTTGTGTGGCATCTAAGGCATAAGCATGGTATATATAGGAGCTATTGGTTTAGTTTATGATCATCATATTGGGAATTGTGTTTTTCATGGAGACTTTTGGAGGTTTCCCCCCTTAAAGTGGCTTATTATTCTCAAGAATTATAAGTATTTGCAATATATTTCCTATTAGGTTTATCTTTCCCCTATCAATCCTAATTCCCCCCAAAATTTCATATTACACATGTGTGATTATAACATGGTTGACCAAATTAGGAAGCGTGTCTAAGGAGGTAGGGTACACCATTTATACCTCTTAGAAAAGTATAGTGAATAGTGATGAGTACAAAATTAAATTGGATAGAGCCTATCATGTGGGTCACATATTCTATAAGTACTTAAACATGAGCAAGAAGGCTATAACCATACAATTAACATGGAAAAGCAACCAATGCAATGTTAGCATGTCAAATGGAAACATGAAAAGATGTTGCAACTTGCTAATGGCATTCCAACAATCACTCCCAAGATTTATAAATTTTTAATTTAATTTCTCATCTTTCAATTAATAATCATAGTATTTTGTTTGTGTTTAGAATTGATTTAAAAGCTTGTTTTGAAACAAAAGGCACACATTTCTCTAGAGATTTTCTAGAAAGTTATAGGTGTATTCAAAGCATATTGTCGACATTTGAATCAACTTATGTAATTCTTATAGTATAGATGTACCTCTCCTACCACCTTGCACTTCCTACAATTAAACCCTATTCTTCACACTATTTTTTTTGGTTCTTTGTAGAGAGGAATGTATGAATATTTTAGGAAAGAAAATACTTTATCATTTGATTTTTGTAATGATCTAGTGATGAAGTTCTAATTTCTTACTACTCTCCACTTCTAGTCTTCCCTAATACTATAAAGGGTAGTATAGAGTGAGATTATTGTACAGTTGATAGAATTGAGGATAATAATTAGTATTACATTTTTTCTTTACATAAAATGATAACCATCCAATGGTGACCCCAAATTATTGCTTCCAACCATGTATAATATTTGTAATAGGAATAATGTTGAAAAATAATTTTGTAGCACAACTTTATATTGAATGCCAAAATGGGTGGTAGGAGCATATTCATTGTTGCAATTATCCATAGCATCTAAAGCCTTTAACATGTCAAAAAAATTGATGGAGGTATATGCTAATGCTATTATCAGGGGCTAAAAATTTGAAGCTTTTGAGATCATGTCAAATTGTTATTCACTATCACCATATATTGTTTATGATAGCTTTGGCAATGATTATGTCAAAATTAAATAGAATAGTGCCAATTACTATCATTATGGATTGTTGAAGAAAGCATCATCAACAATTCTATTAGATAGTACCATTGGCCACCATCAAGAAATTTCAAAGATAACTTTGGCAATGATTATGTCAAATACTATCATTTGATTGTTGAATCTAAGTTTGGTAATAAAAGAAGCGTACTTTTTTGTTTCTCGACTCCAATATATTACATCTCTAGTCCCATTGATTTCTTTCTTGATTCCTTACTAATGAGATGAGTTATTATTGAAGTATGGTATGTCTTGTGATATTGTAGTGTGTGGCATGAAGTCAAGACATTAGAAAATAAAATTTACTATACTTGATCTTATGAATTTTTTAATTGTTGAGAATTGAAAGTTCGCATTTAGCAATGGTCATATAGTCCAAGGGGTAGTTGTATGCATTATCTTTATTTATCCTAGAGTTTTATCATAATATTTCTAACTAGAAAAAAAAATCTAAAGAATTTGTTATAATGTTTAGAATAAGGAATGGAAGGATTATAAGAGTTTTCATAAATCTAACAATCTAGAACATAAATTTTAAGTTTTGAAGTAAAAATTCTTTTGTTAAATGATAAGACATTCAAAAAAATGTAATTATGGTCAAAATTTCTTTGAGTTTTGTGGATAGGGGTTAGTGATGTGATATGGTTTGGGGGATAGAAAAAAAAAGATTTTGAAGATGGAAAAATAAAGTATAATATAAAAATTAATATTTTAAGTTTTAAAATACAAATAAATTAAATTACCTTAAATTAACCTAAGAAAAACTATTTAGAAGCTAAATTATAAAATAATGTGAATATTAAAATATATTTACTAAAAATAGAAACATGAGCCCTTCCAAAATGTATAACTTTGGAAAACTTCTCCGCAATCAAAAGGAAGAAACCATATGGGTGTGAAACTCAATGTTAGTCTAAAATAAATACAATTAGTGATTTGTTCTCTTGGGTGGCTCTTACTTGGCATTCAAATAAACTTATAAGTAGCACCAATAAGATGAGATCATGAGTTTGCTTTCCATTCAATAGTTCCTTGACTTTGTTACATCAAATAGAAAAAATAAAAGTGCTTCAAACTAGAACTGTTATCTTAACAATTTTAAAGCTACTATGAAGAGGTGTACATTTTTAATAGATTGGTTACTCAATTTCATCAAAACATTATAATAGAAGTATCATATAATCTAAAAGAGAAATAACCAAATAAACTATGACCATGCAACAATAAACATAATCTTCGAAATATACATCTATTTTCTTCTTTTTCCTACTATTTTTTATATTTTCTTTAAAAGAATATCAAATACGTTGTATTTAACTTTTGTACGAAACAAATTATTCTTGGTAAACAAAACATATAACTTAACTGGAGTACTAGCACATACGATTACCAAATAAACTAATTTTCAAACCTTTACAACAACAGAAACTAGTAGATTTAATTCTTGTAAACATTTAAAATACTGCGATGAATAATACAGACTCAGAAGCTAACACAAACACTGTACAGCAGTCACCATCACATGAACAGCCAGCCTAAAAAAACATTACACTGTTGCTAAACATAATGGGGACCCAGAGGTCTGGAACAGGCGTGGAAAAACCAGAAGCAACCCTGTATAAGAAGCCATAAAGAAAACAAGATTACAAAAACCCACTTACAGCACTGTTGCAAAACAAAAAAAGATACCCAGAGGCCTTGAACAGTGGCACAAATAAAGCCTAAAAGGCCAGAAAAGGATGGCCCCTGAACAAAAGCCAAAACTGCAACCATATTCACCACTGAAGCGAGAAAGAGCAGAACCACCAGACCCCTCTAGCAATCACTTTAACCGCTGTATGGCCAAGGATCACCACAGTCACAAAGGCATGGCAACCAGTGAGAAACCCCTGTCAGTAACAATCTGACCCAAACAGTAGGCCAACTGAAAAGGAGGAGAACACAGATCAATCTATATCCATCCGACTCAGAACCATTACTTTTTTGTACTATAATACAACACTTGTTTCTACATTACTACCTACACAGTATAGCGCTCCTCCACTTCAAACCGCCCAGCGAACGGTAATTGGGCTACGAACGACGTACGTTCCACCTTGGATGCATTTCCATGATATCTCCCCGTACTCACCATCGTTACCCTCCTTCACTTTGCTTTCCAATGTCACATTAAAACTTGCTTTCTCATGTTGTTTCTTGAACACTAATGTCTTTGGCTCCACGCTTACCTTTACGTTCGGACTGCTCTTCACCCACACTTTGTATACGCCATTGTCACCGTTCTTCTCTTCACCTGAACGCGCTCTCCATTCTTAAACACAACAGAGAAAGACGGGTAATTCAGATCAGCATCTGTAGTCTCTAGGGCTAATATCGTACACCAGCCCTGGCTCCAGGGCCGCCCTTGGATTTACGTGACCCGCACCAGTAACAAATGGGTCCGCGGCTCGCAAGTTTAGAGCATTTTTTTGGGTTGCTTTCTATTGTCCAGCGTGGAGGCCGTTGTCATGAGAGCTGATCTAAAATGCTCATGCAAACTAAAATGCTGGGGTTTCATAGACTTCATCATGTGAACAATGTATGGCTTTCTTACAGTCTTTGCAATTGCTAAGAAGAAGAGCAGTGTTACTTGGATACTGGCGAGAGAATTGCTCTTCTTCATTATAACCCCAAATTGCTCTGGAAGAAACAACAAATCCACACAGATGAAGATGGAAATGAATATGGGTTCTTTAATAAAGCCTGAAAGTTCACATATGGTTATTCATAAACATTTTGATTTAATTGTTTACCATTTATTATTGTACATAAATTTTTGGATAAATTTAAAAAGTAACATATAAGTACATATAATATTTATTATACTTTTCAAATTGTAATTAGAAATTGATTAAGAACAAGATTCAAAGATGATGATGGTGAGATAACAGCTATGATGGAATTGTGATCAAAGAGGAGATGAATGTCCTCAGTGTGTCTACTAAATCTACAACATGGGACTCACAAAACAAACCTAATATATCAAGTACTTATCTCAATGAGCTAAATCTAGAAGACTGCTATGAAGATCTTATTATACCAAATCACTAGAAACCATGGTTGTAGTAACACTAAACTTTGAAGAAGCAGGAGATGTAGGAAATGGAAAACATATGTCATCCAACTATAGTTACCATCTCATGATGATGTGTCCACACAAGATGCCTGAGTATGAACATCTAGAGATTTGAAGGGGTGGTAGATTTGAATCTCTAATACCATGTAAGAGAAACCACAAGGGTTCATAGGAGCCCATGATTCCCTACAACACCTATTACCTTCCACATAAGAAAGAGAAGCAATGATTATGTTATATTTTCCAAAGAATAATGTGCAATGCAACCTTGATTATGAGCATATGATACTACATGTACAATGAGGGAACACTTGTATATATAGACAAGGGTGAGACTTAGAACAAATTAAGATAATGATATGTGTCTTAATCCTATTATTTGAAGCACAAATATTAAATGACCTAAGTAAACTTAACTAGAATAGTGTGAAAAAGTCCTAGAAGGAAACCAGATAGGTAGAAAACTCTATTCACACCAACATTTTCATGTCGACATGCATTGTAAGTCTTTGAGAAGAAATGGATTATCTAAATTTTCCTTGTAATATGGGTGTTGCCTTGAATATAATATTTGTTTTAGGAAACCTAATTATTTCTAATACCATAATTACAAGCATTGTATTGTAGTCAATTAATGTACTTTTACAGAAGTTGTAATTGCCTCTGAGCTTTCTCAAGGCTTCTTTTTGTAGTAATACATGTAGCTTGTGTTTTGATTCATGAATATTTAAAGTATGCCTTGTTTCATTTGGTTTATAATATTTTTGGATTATATTTTACAAGCATACAACAAAGCTTATGTGAGTCTTACGCATTCCTTATTCTCAACCCTATCATTTGAATTAGATTTAGTTTCTAGGCCCAATATTATGTATGTTTTCATGTCATGAGATTAAACATTTGACTTTTCCACTCAATTTGAATAAAGGCATTGATCTTCTTATAGCCACATTTCCCATCACACCACTCTTAAAACTCAAAGTACATATCTCACTCCTTTTACTTATTTTTCTTATATCATCAGCATGCATAATCCATTATATTTGACATATAAAACATCATATGAGAGCTAATGTCTAATAAACCTTTAGAGGATTATGCATTGCTACCTATCTTAACTAACATATGCAAAGTATGTTGATTGAAGTGCATATATCATTAGAGATATAGCTTGTTTATAAATCAATTACATGTATGATGTCTCTCTCATGTTTGAGAAAGATTTTGTACCTTAAAATTATTAGCTTGTACAATAAAATGTAATGATAAACCTATAAGAATTTCATGTACTTAGGGTAAATTTGCTCTCAAAAGTATTTATTTGTATTCTATTTCTTTTAATTATCTAAAGATAATACTAAACAAATCAATCAAGAAAAAAAATTGTGATGTATAAGCACTAGCAAACTTTCACTCCCTCAATATCCAAATATATTTCCCTTGTAAAGAAAGACATTCCCACAACTACAAATCTCAATTTAATACCAACTTGCTCATTTATTAGCTCTTTACAATTGTATGGAACTATAGCCGTGGTGTGTTTTTTAAACTATGAATAATCAGTTCTTATCTACCTAATCAAATTGCATTATTTGTTTCCCATTGTTTATATTATAGTGTTTAGCAATGAAAGATGCACATTATTTAACAAATAATTGAAAAGAAATTATTTATAAATTTTAAAAAAATTGAAAAGAAACTATTTACAAGTATGTTCTCATTGGCTAAAAAACTTTGAGCCTTATTGTTGGCTTCACATGAATCTATACAAAATAGAGTTGGAGACTTTAGGAAACATAAGGAAAATTATTAATTTACGTTGTGATTGGTTAGGTAAAAAAATCAAGTTGAAAACCCTAAGGAAACATGGAGGAAATTAGTTGCAGATGTGTATTTAGATATGTCATTCGAATCAGATAGACACATGCTTGCATAGGTGCATGACATTTTTGCTCTACTATTTCGTCTTTGTTATAGGGAGCAAAAAATTCACATATTTTAGTTTCTCTAAGCACCATCTCTATCATTTCTTGATTCTCTCATAAATTGCAGTTTCAAGTTATTTTCTTTTATTTTTCCTCCCTTTATAAATGTGTTATCTATAAATGCTTCGGCTTGCAATGTAGGTGGACTTGATGGTAGGGTACTATGACATAGGAGACGATGTTAAGGTTTGGATTTCAAATGTCCTCCAATAAAAAAAAGCTATGATGGAGCATTTTGGAGCTTGACCAATTCATGGGCAACAATATCTCCAATGAAAAGATGGCCACAGTATGGGCCACGTGTTTCCTTCTCAGGGCTACTTCTCATCCAAGAATCATATATGTTGAGGTAAATTATGTATATAAAACTTGAACAAGTAATATAGATCCTGGACCAATTCAATTCACAAGAAAGTAGTTGGGGAGCAAAAGTTCCAGGTAATTCTATTTGTCTTTTCTTTTCTCTTTCATTTTGATTTTTTAATTTAATGCAAACAATTGCCAAGCATCAATTGTTTTTATTTTATTTTTACAATTCATTGCAAGCATGAACTCTATTTAATTACATTAAACTAAATTTATACAAGCACTCGTACACATACTTTAGCTTTTGAATTGAATTTTTATTTTTCTAATCAAAAAGAATAGTTGTGTGGCCATGCTTAAGATCTCAATATTAATAAGAAAAAAATAACTTCACTCCTTAAACAAATTACCAAGAAAACCAACAAGCTTATATAAATAACAAATTGAATTATTAAAAATTTTACCAAAGTTGCAAAGTCACCTTTACCATACCCACTATATATATATATACTCTCTCTTCTATATTTCTAGAACTTTCTTAAGTGAAACTACATTCATGGGTTGCCTAACATACATGATATTGTTAAAGGTGTAAGAACGAACAATCAATTTAATTGTGTATATATTCCAATATTATCTCCATCCACCCAAACACCTTTGAATACAATATCTATAAGAAACAATAAATGTCATTCTCCCTTGAAGTCCTGCTTTATACGAATCATTCTAACTATGGACATTACCTTCAAACTGTCTGTACGTGTGTTCAAAGCAAAAAGCGAAGAATGCCATGCCGCTTAACGCCATGAGAGCGGGCCCACCTTGATAGTACGACCCAGCACCCCACAGGTCATGGATGATCGAGCTTATGTCACGGGCCAGCTGCCACGTAGGACACCCAGAAGGGACAAAATTGTCCTGACTGCTATATGATTCGTTGCGTGAAGAGACGATGAAGTGAATTTGTTTGCAACCGTGCCAGTCAAACTCCATCCAAAAGCAATCCGTCCGTAAAATTTGTTTTCTTCTTTTTCAGCAAATTTTTCCCTGTATGAAGCTTTGACGTGCACATCCAAATTTGCAAAGGAAACAAATGGTTTAAGCTGAAAAATGATGTTATAAGCTGGATTCTTGCCAGTTGGATGTTAATCCTTGCCAGCTTCATTGTTTTGGCAGACTGGTGGTTTCCTGAGCAGCTTTCTGTTATGTTCTAATGGATTCAATCTAATTATATCTTTAATAACCTAAATCCCAAACATCAAATTTAAAAACTTAAATTAAAAGATCAAATAGTATACCGATTTGGAAACCATTCTACTTGCCAAATAAAAATTTAAATGCTGTAAAGTTAACCTCATAGTTACTGGTACTCTTCCCTGCCAGTGGCCTACGGAGGAGCTTCCATAATGAAGATGTAAACCATGTTTAAATGCTGCAGGTTAAAATGACAGGGAATCGATTTGTTCCAGGTTTTGCTGAAGACTTCAGATGTTTGCTACCCCCAGCATACAACCATCTGTATTTTACATCACCTAGGTATGTAAAATAAGAAAAAACAAAGCTCCCTGGATGCAAAAGTACTAATGTAGTGAATGGATACTTTGGCATATACGAAGTTTAGTGGGAAAAGCGTACAGATTTTATGCTAAAAGTTTGATATGGTGTCTACAACAATTAATTTCTGATTGCCTGCGGGATGTCTCGGTGTCTGCAGCAGCCCACGATCATTTTCTTTTATAATAATAAAGATATTTTGCCTTGTACCGTGGGCCAAGCAAGGAAATCAAAATGTGTAAGATAAGGTTCTATGCTATAAATTGAAATGTGTAAGCTTTTGTTTATGGCTGTTTCACTGTGCTGGGTCCTACTGTCTGATTTTTTTTGTATTGAACAAAGCAATTATATAAAAGGATTAGGCAGTCTTTAAGAGAGAGACTGCAGAGGAGAATAACTAGAGCCCAAACAAACACAAGGTTGGACAAACAGAACCATGAACAGGGCTGGTAAGAACATAATCAACCAATCCAAACAGCAGAGCAAAGGAATAAAAACCCTCATTTGCCAACCCCATCAAATTGAGCCTTCAACAACAAAGCACCACTAAATGTTCACATGTATATATGTACTCAAATTGTTTTAGATGAATAAATAAATGATACCAAAGCACCCGTACATGTATATATATATACTTACACCATTTAAGGTGAACAAAAATAAATGATACTATAATTGCAATAAAAGGTAACTTGGTCAAATTCTATTTTTTGAATCACAATTCTTAATTGATTATTAGGTTGAATTTGATAAGAAAGCAACTAGGAGCTCCTTATATTGATTATCAGGGTACAATGAAGAGTAGAAATCATCATTAAATAATATCCTGCTAATTAATGCCTCGTCGCAATATTAAATATTTATCATGAACACATTATTTAAAATCATATAATGATTGATAAATTAATTAATCAATCAATTAACATTTGAGTGTGTTGAGAACGTACAAGATGGGTTTCGGTGAAGCATTGGCCTTCCTATTGAGTGGGATATTTTCAAAACAATTAAATACATATTAAATGGAGATCTAATAGCCATTTGTTTGGGCGATCAAAGTATCCCCAAAGATCAAACTGACATCTTCAGAGTCAAAGACTAATCGCATTAGGAGATATCTGTTGGAGGGTTTTTTTGGAGTGAACAAAGGAGTGATTGTAGATTAAATCATGTTCCTAAAAGATAGAGCATCCTTCTTGAATGGACAAATTGATCTTATGGTTTTTCGTTAGAATTAGAAAAACTTATGTGCAAGCAAGATACCAAAAATAGTTCACCATAATATTAAACATACCTACATGCTCGAATGAGATTAGACATCAATGCTCACACACTTTGATGTTATGAGAAATTGGAAATTAATTTATTTTGTACGACCTTTAACTTGCTAATATTATTTACAATTCTTCATATTCCGTAGTTTAGATTACTCTATTACCTAACTAGATTTTGCATATTAAGTATATCCATCATCCATTAACTACTATCCATAAGAGCTTATAATTTTTGTTGTCTTTTGTTAGAACCCAGTTCCTTTGGGAATGTAACCCTCTTTTGGAATAATATTTTTATAAATACATGGTATGATCAAGCTTACACGTTAAAGCTTACAATGGCTATCACAATCATACAAGGGTACCAGAATAAAAATATATTTGAAGAAGATATTGTTATTTTATTATTTGAATCCTAATATTCTACTATTTGTAATGGCTAATATTTAAATAAATTTTGGGTGAGACTATTATTTTATAGATATATAATTTACTCTACAAAAATTAGGAATTTGAATTACATACTATGTTATAAGGTAATCTAAATTACCAACATATAAGCCATATATTGAGACAATTGATTGTAAGATATTTTGGGTGAGAGACTATTATTTTATAGATATATAATTTAATTTACAAAAATTAGGAATTTGAATTACATACTATGTTATAAGGTAATCTAAATTACCAAAATGTTGTCAAAAGTTTTGTGGATTACTAAAAGTCTTTGCTCAATGGGCACTTCGAAGATGTTTTAAATGTAAGATATTAAGTCTTATAGTCTTAAAAATTTATGTGCAGGCAAGATACCCAAAATAAAACCATAATATTAAACATACCTACATAAGAATGAGATTAGACATCAATGCCCACACACTTTGGTGTCATGAGAAATTGGAAATAAATTTATTTTGAACGACCTTTCTATAGTGTACCAGTATTTAGAAGAATATGTTTTCAATGACCATAACTAGGTGCCTGTATTTTGCTTGTTTTGCAACAATTATTTATCACCTACAATCATATTTAAGACATACATTTAAAAAATGTATTGCATGCTTTTTGGATGAGTGGTCTATTTTATAATAACTTTTGGTTGTTTTCCCAAGGTCTATAGAACTCCACTGATTCTCTGTAGAATAAAAATGGTTACCTTATTCTAATGTGACTATTGCAATCATGTTTAAAAATCAAAATTGACTTTAATTGTATTACACATTCATCATTGCTCTATTAAAAGTGATAACATTGACATCTATCAAATATTTGACAATTAATAATCTTTTATTAATTAATCTTTACATGTAATCTACTATGATACAAAATGTCAGACAAACATAGCCAAATTTATCAAATCTGGATAACATGCACAAGTGGATTGATTAGGCCAATGAAAATTTACAATTGCTACAATTTTGTAGGTGTGGTGTTTACATACGCAGATCTACAATGAACATAGCCAAATTTATCAACCTTGGATAACATGCACGATGGACTAATTAGGCCAACATAAATGTACAATCGTTACAATATTGTAGGTGTGGTGTTACGCAGATCTACATATCTTCTTGAGCTTTAGCTATAAGTGATATGCCCATATACAAGATAGTACATATTTCTCCCTTGAGAGGAAAGGGGAGGATTGTCTAAACACAATATCAATCTCAGATTATTAGACAATTTAATTAACAATATATTCCCCCTCACACTACACACTATGTTCAATGGCTCCTATTGCCACAAAAAAATTGTTTAAATTTCATTGTGATTTTCCAATCAATTAATAACTACACTAATTCCATCTAGCTATCAACATACCCATTACACATTAAGTGTGATTGCCAATTTATATTTTCCCCCCAAAAAAAAAATATCAAATACATTGTATGAAACAAATTATTCTAGGTACTCAAAATGTATTAACTCTGGACTACTAACACATTGGATTACCAAATAAACTACTTCAAATACCAAAGTTCAATCACCATACAACATTTTCTACATTACTACCTACATAGTATAGCGCTCCTCCACTTCAAACCACCCAGACAACGATAATTGGGCTATGAACGACGTATGTTCCACCTTGGATGCATTTCCACGATATCTCCCCGTACTCACCATTGTCACCCTCCTTCACTTTGCTTTCCAATGTCACATTAAAACTTGCTTTCTCATGTTGCTTCTTGAACACTAATGTCTTTGGCTCCACGCTTACCTTTACGTTCGGACTGCTCTTCACCCACACATTGTATACGCCATTGTCACCGCCCACGTTGGTCACCGTTCTTCTCTTCACCTGAACGCGCTGTCCATTCTTAAACACAACAGAGAAAGATGGGTAATTCAGATCTGCATCTGATTTCGATTTGGGGCAGGGAGGCCACTTGTGGCTGAGGAGTGCGATTTGCTTTTTGGTGTACAAGTTGAGACCACACAGATAGTTGATGTAGTCTTGAGGACTCATATCGTACACCAGACCTGGTTCCATGGCAGCCCTTGGATTTACGTGGCCTGCACCCATCACGAACGGGTCCGCGGCTCGCAAGTTTAGAGCATCTTTGATGGGTTGCTTTCTATTGTCCAGCGTGTAGGCCGTTGTCATGAGAGCCGATCTGATTGCTGCAGGACTCCACGTCGGATGGGCGGCTCGAATGAGTGCTGCAATGCCGCTGACGTGGGGACACGACATTGACGTCCCGGACGCTATCTCGAAGCCTCCCTCCTTCCACGCTGCCAAGATGTTGACACCTGGTGCGATTAGATCCGGCTTAAGAACGTCCAGATATGAAATGCTTGGACCTCTGGAAGAAAAAGAGGCTACGATAGGAGCAATTATTTTTCCTACCAAGGTCACCCCTGTTGGGTTGATGGTGGCCGTGGGCGCCGCAGTGCTGTTAGCGTAGGCTTTTATCTTTTCCCCCGTCGAAAAACTCACGCTGGTAGCCGGCAGATATGGTTGATCGATAGGTAAATTGTCTTCATCGCTGACAAATATCAATCCTGCTGCGCCGGCTTCCTTCACAAGCCTTGCCGTTTCCGTCGAGTTACCCTGGGAATCGCACAGCACAACTTTACTATTGAAAAGGTGTGGGTCGAGACCGCGATTGCTGCAATAATCGTAGACCAGAGGCAGATTTTGAATCCCCGCTCCTCTGTAGAGCGACGAGCCTTTGAAGACCTCACCATTGCCGAGCTTCACAGGAGAGAGAAATTCTCTGTCTATACTGCTGGCACCCACGGTAGTTATCCACGGTGCTGTGTTTGTAACGGAATCGTAGGAAGGCCCGTCGTTACCAGCAGAGGCCGAAACAAATACACTCCTCTCTATGGCCCCAAATGCTGCCAGAGCTTTGTGATCCATGTAGAATGGATAGTCAGAATCACTGCCAATTGACAAAGAGATAATGTCCACGCCGTCTTGGATGGCCTTTTCCATGGCAGCAGCTATGTCGCTGTCATCGCACTTGCCTTCCAGTCCCCAGCAGGCCTTATACATGGCCAGTCTGGCCGCAGGCGCCATGCCCATTGCCGTTCCCTTGCCAAAGCCATTGAAACTCGCTCCCCTTACAGCAGATCCCGCAGCAGTAGAAGCAGTATGTGTGCCGTGGCCGTTGTTGTCTCTTGCTGATCTGAAATCCTCACCCACACGTGATTTGTAGCCAGCGAAGAAAAATCGAGCTCCGATGAGTTTTCTATTGCAGTTAGAGGAATTGAATTGCTCTCCGCTTTCACATTCGCCCTTCCATCTTGAGGGAACAGGCCCTAACCCGTTGTCATGAAAGCTTTCGCTCTCAGGCCATATTCCCGAATCCACCACGCCCACTATCACATCTTCTCCGCGATTCAAATGCTGCGACCACAGGCCTACGCCGTCGGTGAGGCCAAGAAACTGAGGTGAGTGTGTGGTATGGAGTCTATTCAGAGCTGATGGAATTACAGCCAGACAACCATTCATGCTCTTTAAAGCTTCAGCTTCCGCACTGGTCAGCTTGGCTGCAAAGCCATGGAGGACTACATCATAAGTATATAACAAGGCACTCGGATCTGAGGTGGAGGCAGCAGAAGTGGCCTGGTTCAGAATTGAAGCATACCATTGCTCATGCGAACTAAAATGCTGGGGTTTCATAGACTTCATCATGTGAACAATGTATGGCTTTCTTGCACTCTTTGCATAACTTACTTTAGTAATTGCTAAGAAGAAGAGCAGTGTTACTTGGATACTGGCGAGAGATTTTCTCTTCTTCATTATAACCAAAGGAAAAAACAACAATCCACACATATCAAGATGGAAGTGAACATAGGTTCTTTAATAAAGCCTGAAAGTTCACATATGGTTATTCATAAACATTATTCAATTTAATAGTTAAAAATAAATTTTGATTTAACTATTTATTGTTTATTTTTGTTTATTTACTATTTATTATTATTATTATTGTAATAATTTTATTGGATAAGTTTACAAAGTAACATATTAATATTTTTTATATTTTTCAAAATAAAAATAAAATAAAAGAATTATCAAAATAATGAATATTTTTTTCAAAAGTAGAATTAAAATTTACATACAAAAGTAAAATAACTCTTGAAATTGTGGGTGGTTGGGTAGGAGTCCTTCCACACGTAAGGGTGTGGAAGGACTAGGGACATCGGCGCAACATGAGCAAAGGTGGCTAGACAACACGTAATTGCAACCTGGGCAATAGGATTCTGCCAAGTGGGCATTGGCACTCTTGACACGGGGGCTTCATGTGGATTCGGTGGCAAGTGTAGGGCAATATCATTTAAGTGAGGTGTTCATATCCTCAAGGGGCCGATAAAGTAATCAATTATGATTCATTAATTTCCAAGTTCCTTCTTCAGTGAGATTCAATGGATGGGTTGGTTCTCACGCATGAGTGGATTTTTAGAGGAATGTGACATGCTAGAACCGTCAAGGATTTGATCTCAGTTATCATTAGGAAGCATGTCTTCAGTTCAGAGACAGTTTCTTGAGTTCTTTTATAGCTTTGATTTTCTATTGTTTCTGATACGACCGATGATGTCTGCAAAACCAAAGGTGCTTATGTTACGGCGGATTGGATTAGGTGTGGCGGTATGGATACCCCCATTTGTTTGGTGAGCTCCAAGTGGTAGATGGCCTTCTTGGGTGGCATTACAGACCTACGAATTAAACGCATCCTAAAGTGCCAAGATGAGTTGGTTCTGGGGGTAGTTAAAATGATTCTAGGGAAGGATTTTGCGGAGGGAAGCGAGCGTTACCAGGTCAATTATGATATCAGCTCCCAGTTCATTGCAGCAATGTTGGATTTGAACGTGGTGAAGACCTGGGTAGAGTCAGTAATGCTACGGCTCTTTATCCCCAGTGTGTTGGGAGGGTTGGAGGAAACCTTGGAGATTGCAACTTTTGGCGCAAGCCTGCCTTGTCTGAGAGATATTCACCTTCTGCAGCTGCCAGGTAGCGTGGTTAAGTATTTTCATTTTATCTTGCATTTGAAGGGCGAGGATTCAGTGTGGTACAGGAAGCATGCTCGGATCGTGGTAAACTATCTACTTAGGTTCTTTCAGATTCTGGAGCCATAGGGCTTGGACTGGGTTGAAGATTTCAATCCAAAATTGCATAACTATGAAATGGAGGCGTGAGGATCTGGGGTTTGTGTTTATACTAGGTCCATGTCTTTACTATTATGTGGTTGTGTGTCTGTAGTTTCCTATGTATCTTTTCAGTTCTGAGTCCTAGTATATTTCTGTTTGCATAAGCATGGCCCTGCGTGGCTATAAATAATAGATACAGGCAAGTTATAGGGAAGGTTATGGGGAAGTTTGGGTTTAGCCAATAGGCTATTTTTTTGAAAAAAAACTAAACTGTAATTCCTTTTTTGATATCAATATATAAATAAGTATTATTACGCAGCAAAAAAAATAACTCTTCAAATAAAACTAAAGTAACATTAAGCCTCCAAAATCAAAGGGAAAACAACAATAATCCCATGTACGGTTGTTAAATTCATATAGAGATGTTTGAGTATGAACACCTGGAGATGAATCTACCAATGTTGGAATGCAAGAGTCCTCAACCTAAGGATATTGACTTGTAGATAAAGAAAATGAAGCCTTTGAATTTGGATTAGAGAGTCATAAAAGTTGAAGAACTAATGGATGTCTCTATGGGAGGAAAAGGAGCATCAGAAGAAGCATCAACTCCATCACAAGGTTCAAGACTTTCCAAATAAGAAATTTCTTTGTCATATCATCATCATATGATAGGTTATTAGAATCATTAAGGGGTATTAAACTATCAATAACAGATATACTAAGAATGGAGATTGATTTGCATCTCCATGTATCTCGCAAATTCTAGTCCAAAGAGTGTGAGGGAACTCAATATGTGAGATGGAACACATAGTGTCAAGATCAACACTACAAGCAATCAATCCTAGGACATGATGATTCTTGTTAGCCCATGCTTGCTTATGCCAATGAGTACATGGTTTAGAGACAAGTCCATAGAGATGGGGCAAGAGATGAAGTCACTTGAGATGTTTCATGATGTTATTTTTCCAAGACTTCGAGTTCCCTTTATCCAAGGTTAATATGGAATGATGAATTAAAAAACTTATTATTGACTAAGATATACTACTCATGAATCAAGTAAAGATTAAATTCAATGAAATTGGAATCCTTACAACAAACAATAATGGTCCCATATTTGTAATTTTCTAAAACTTACAAGTCAAAGTACAAAATAGACTTCAAACTAAAAATAACAATACTTGCTGCAAAATCTAGAGTAGTCATGTGAAGGGCTACGAAGTTCTTGAAAATATCTTTCCAATGCCTATAAGAAGTCAAAAAATACTCTTTGTGGGAAAAAAAATATGCTTCCCAAAAAAATTTCCCCTTTATGTGCAAGAAAAATGGACCCCAACACTGCTGGGGTGGTACTTGGGTGATTCCACTCAGAGGAGCAAATATCTAATAATGAAGGGAGCAACACTTTTAGTAGATCCACTCGGGTGGAGCAACAGTGGTAAATAGGTGTCAGGCAAAGATCTGAGTGCAAACACCCAATGGAGGTGGCAATTTTGGATGAAGGGATGGTGAAGACCACCAATAGAGGTGCCCATTTAGAGTGTCTAAGCATGGCTAGGGGTTGGCCTCCTGTGACCAAGGGATTCAACCAAATTTGACCCCTACATAAACCCTACCTACAATTGATGTCTCTAAGGCTTGCACTTGCATTTGACACTCATACGAACCAATAGCCAATTAGAATTCGTAAAATTCTACCATTGACACAAAGATTGTACCCTTCATAGAGATGATGCTAGCCAACATTGTGTCCATACCTAGTGACTAATCAAATCTCACCAAATATAAAAAAAAATACTATGATGATGTTAGCCCAGAATGTGTTGATTGTGCAGATCTAACACCTACAACAACTTATGGACTACACAACCATATAGTACAGATCCATACAAACTATGTAGATTTGTATGACCAAGATTTTTGGTGATGGGGATAATTTCTTTTTGAAATTTAAACTACTCTAAACTTTATTGAGTTTACTATTGGTTCATATGTTTTTAGGCCTTCTAGACTCACCAATGAAGTTTAATTTGATCCAAGATGCACTGTGTGAAAATTCTTAGGGAAGATATCCTAGAAATAAGAAGGGGGTGGTAGATTTGAAGCTCTAATACCATGTTAGAGAAACCACAAGAGTTTATAGGAGCCTAGGATTCTGTGCAACATCTATTACCTTCCACATAAGAGAGAAGCACTGATTATGTTATATTTTCCAAATAATGATGTGTAATGCAACCTTGATTATGAGCATATGTTACTACATGTACAATGAGGGAACCCTTGTATATATAGACAAGGGTGAGACTGAGAACAAACTAAGATGATGACATGTATCTTAATCCTATGACTTGAGGCACAATTATTAAATGACCTAAGTAAACTTGACTAGTGTGAAAAGGTCCTAAAAGGAAACCAGATAGGTAGAAAACTCTATTCACACCAAGATATTCATGTCTACATGTATTATAAGTTTTTGAGAAGAAATAGAATTGTCTTAATTTTCTATGTAATATAGGTGTTGCCTTCAATCTAATATTTGTTTTAGAAACCTAATTATTTCCAATACCACAATTATAGGCATTGTATTGTAATCAATTAATGTAATTTTATAGAAGTTGTAATTTCCTTTGAGCTTTATCAAAGGCTTCTTTTTGTAGCAATACATGTAGCGTGTGTTTTGATTCATGAATATTTAAAGTATGCCTTCATTTGGTTTATAATATTTTTCGATTGTATTTTACAAGCATACAACAAATCTTATGTGAATCTTATGTATTCATCGTTCGTAACCATATTGTTTAAATTAGATTTATCTTTTAGAACCAAGATTACATGTTTGCATGTCACGAGATTAAAAATTTGACTCCATCACCCAATTTGAATAAAGGCATTGATCTTATTATAGCCACATTTCCCATCGCACCACTTCTGAATATATCTCACTCCTTTTATTTATTTTTCTTATATCATCAGCATGCATAATCAACTATATTTGACATATATATAACAGTCCTTGCAGTCTTGGCAGGAACTTGCGTGCTCTGCAGGTCTTGTTAAAAGGTCCGCCAAGCTTAGCTGTGGCCTTAATATCACATAGCAGGCATAGAATTATAGAGATTCCTTGAGACTGTCTGTACGTGTGTTAAAAACAAAAAGCGAAGAATGCCATGCCACTAAACGCAATGAGAGCGGGCCTACCTTGATAGTACGACCAAGCACCCCAAGGTCATGGATCATCGAGCTTATGTCACGGGCCAGCTTCCACGTAGGACTCCAAGAAGGGACAAAAGTGTCCTGACTGCTATATTATTCGTTGCGTGAAGAGGTGATGAAGTGAATTCGTCTGCAACCGTGCCATTCAAACTCGAACCAAAAGCAATCCGTCCGTAAAGTTTGTTTTCTTCTTTTTCAGCAAATTTTTCCCTGTTATGAAGCTTTGACGTGCACATCCAAATTTGCAAAGGAAACAAATGGTTTAAACTGAAAAATGATGTTATAAGCTGGATTCTTGCCAGTTGGCTGTTAATCCTTGACAGCTTCATTGTTTTGGTAGACTGGTGGTCTCCTGAGCAGCTTTCTGTTATGTTCTAATGGATTCAATCTAATTATATCTTTAATAACCTAAGCCACAAACAACAAATTTAAAAACTTAAATTAAAAGATTAAATAGTATACTGATTTGAAAATCATTCTACTTGCCAAATAAAAATTTAAATGCTGTAAAGTTAACCTCATAGTTACTGGTACTCTACCCTGCCAGTGGCCTACCGGAGGAGCTTCCATAATGAATATTTAAATGCTGCACGTTAAAATGACAGGGAATCGATTTGTTCCAGGTTTTGCTGAAGACTTCAGATGTTTGCTACCCCCAGCATACAACCTTCTGTATTTTACATCACCTAGGTATGTAAAATAAGAAAAAATAAAGCTTCCTGGATGCAAAAGTACTAATGCAGTGAATGGATACTTTGGCATATACAAAGTTTAGTGGGAAAAACGTACAGATTTTATGCTAAAAGTTTGATATGGTGTCTGCAAGAAGTAATTTCTGATTGCCTGCGGGATGTCTCGGTGTCTGCAGCAGCCCACGACCATTTTCTTTTATCATAATAAAGATATTTTGCCTTGTACCGTGGGCCAAGCAAGGAAATCAAAATGTGTAAGATAAGGTTCTATGCTATAAATTGAAATGTGTTAGCTCTTGTTTATGGCTGTTTCACTGTGCTGGGAAGTATTGTCTGTAAATTTAATTTTGTATTGAACAAAGTAATCATAAATAAAATTATGCAGTCCTCAAGAGAGAGACTGGAGAGGAAAATAACTAGGGTCCAAACAAACACAAGGCTGTACAAACAGAACCACGAACAGGACTGGTAAGAACACAGCCAGCCAATCCAAGCAGTAGAGCAAAGGAACAAAGACCCTCATTTGCCAACCCCATCAAATTGAGCCCTCAACAACAAAGCGCTAGTACATGTTCACATGTACTTACACTGCTTAAGGTGAACAAAATGAATGATACCAAAGCATTAGTACATGTTCACATGTATATATGTACTTACACCATTTAAGGTGAACAAAATAAATGATACTATACTTACGATAAAAGATAATTTGGTCAAATTAGGCTACTTTTTGAAACTAAAATACATATTAGTTAGATTAATTACATGTCCAAATGTTTACAATAACCACCCTTTTTGAGAAAGACAAAAGTCATATAGGTTTTAATGAGACATCCCATGATCACTTTCCATATCCTCTATATAGGCTTGAAGCGCACATGTTGCCCTACTTGGTCTCACTCCCACTAGTCATTATCCAATTTTAATAAAGGTCCCTACACAAACATTTAATGGTGTAAGGCTTCCCTACCAAGCTAGAAAACAAATCAACTTCACAATTCAAAAAAAACATCCATTATTTCATATTAAAATTTCTCTGTTTCTTAACTATTTTTATTTTGTAATGTGGAAAACTACAAGTTCTAAAATTTACACTAACTATTTATAGATTGTATATTTACATAGATTTGTCCTACTGTATATATTTTTACACATATTTTTCTACAAATATACAAAGATGTAAGTGTTATTTACAATGTTTATGTTTATAAATTGTATAGTCACTTTTGTTAAATTTTTTGAAAGGGAAAGAGAACCTAGTATGCACCTTCTAGTATCCTATAGTATTCTTAATCAAATACTGTAACAACCCAAAACCCACTTGCAAGAAACTACAATATAAATCCTAATTTTTTTTTTGTCTCCTATAAAGTTCATCCCAAATATTTATCTAGCCAAGGTAGCCTTTATGTTTTTTTTGACACATTTCTTTTATATACTTAATATAGTGCCCATTGTATAATTCCCATTCACTCACACACACAAGACATAATGTTATGCCCACAATTAAGTCTTATGAACATAACAAAACAATAACAATTTACTTTTTTGTTTTTTTTAACAAACACCACACATACAGAATACTTGTAAAATAAAATGAAATTATTCTTAAGTAAATAAAATAGCTCTTAGCTAAATGAAATAATTCTTTAAGTAAATAAAATCATTTTTAAAGTGAAAAGGAAATTACTCTTAAGTAATTAAATTAACTTTTAGGTAACTGAAATAGCTCTTGAGTAAATAAAATCATTTGTAAGGTAAAATGAAATTACTTTTAAATAAATAAATAAAATAATTCTTAGGTAATAAAAAAATAAAACAAATTGCTGCACAAATTTTACTCTTGTAAGATAAGAATAATGTAGGCATTATATTATTATTCTCCATCACTCTTCTATAGAATGAAAATTCTTACTTCTTACAAGACTTAATTAATAAATAGTATACCTATCAAATACACATATAATTATGATCTTTAATATGAAATTCTAAAATTTTTCAAGCGAAAGATAAAAGAAAGGCCACCATAAATCTTCCTATATTCTATCTCAAAACCAGGCTAGACATCACTAAGTAAAATAAACATGTACAAAAAAAAGAAAAGAAAATACTAAGCTATGGCGTTTTTTAAAAATATTTAATTAGGATTAGAGAGAACCATCATAACGAAGGACAATAAATAATTAAGAAATATTATAATGATCAATCTTAGGCGGCTAATATGGTCATGCTTTTAGGGATTGAAATTGATAGGGTAAGGAGAAGATAAAATAGAAAAATCTACTTTTAACTTAGGCAGGAGGAGATTTTAATTTTAGTTCCTACGTGAGGCAAAAAGACATAAAACAAAATATAAGTGGCTATAAGCTACTTTTACAATCTAAATTAAAAAAAAAGGTAAGTTTTCTTTACACAAGAATCATGATAAACGCCCTTCACTAATATAATATCTGTGCTGCACCATAATAAATAAATAAAAATTTGTGAATAACTAGGGCTAGCAAGAATTTTGATTATTTTTTTAAATGAGTATCTCTTGGGCTTTCTAGAAGTTTCCAGTATGTCGTCATGACTTAGGGAAAATCTCTTCGTATGAACCATAAATTTAATTCATAGAAGGATAAAAGAACCACAATCTGAAAATTTAGCGTGAGAGATTTTTTTTTTTAACCTAAACCCTAAAAGGCGCATACCCTAAACATGCCCTTAAAAAAAGAAGTGATACTTTTTTTTTTTTAGCCCACAGGGAAGAAGACTCCAGCGGTGGCCATGGCTAAAGGAGTGATTGGAAAAGGTTCCACTTTGGGTGCTTCAAGTTTCCATTGACTCCCTCATGGTATCTTTGTCTTCTGGTGTTTGCTTGATTTTTTTTTAAAATCTCCTGGGTATTTCTCTTGTAGCAACATGCCTCCTCAAGAGGCGGCGGTAGACATGTAGCACAGCACCCTCCATTACTGCTTAAAGGAGGGTCAGGGAATTTAAACGTATTGTATTGTCTGTATTTTGAAGGGCTAAATATTATTTCCTTTGTTTCAGAACTTGACTCCAAGCTTGCTATAATAATATATTTTGTTCACCGTCTTAATTTTCTTTTTGTGTTTCCAGCCCTAGACTCCTTTGTGCAAACTAGTTGACAAGCAACCTCAAGTGTATGACTAGTTTTGAAGTCCTTGTTCCCTACGTATGTGGGGACTCAAAATTATTTTACAGCATTTGTCAACAGCTCGCATCTGGGCTAAAGTTTGTTTTGTTTGCAGCAGACCCGAGATTTATATACATCAAAAATCCTAAAGCATGCTTGCATTCAAATATTTATTATTTATATACACTATTTTGTGGATTAGAGATATTTTTTTTTTTGTCTCTTTTGCTTCCTTCAATGGATTAATTTGTAGGGTGAGTAGGTTCTTTTGATCTAAAGGGGAAAAGCCCTAGAGAGACAGAGTAGATTTGGTTCATTATCACCAAATGTAGCCATGTATTGATTTGAAAATATAACAACAAACAATAATTGTTGCAATACTTGTTTTATTAGCTATTACATATATAGGTCTTATTGGCATTCTTCAATCATATTAGGAAGCAAGATATTTATTTTCTATGAAGTCAACTTTTTTTAACCTAGACAGAAATTTATTGTGATTTACTTGTAAAGACATGAAAATAATTCAATCCCTTTTTTTTTTGGTTTCTCTCTTCTTTTTTTGTATACATATATGATAATCCAAATGATCCATTTTTATACTTCAACTACTACTTTTGTGAAATTATAGAGATCATATTTTCAACATAATTCCTAACTAACTTAAGGTTCAACAATTTTGTAGATGCTACAATTAATGCAATAAAAATGACTTCCTTGTTGATTTCTATGCTACCAACCATAGGACTGAAACACCAATATTCACATTAATTAGGGAGTAAATAAGGTATATCTTAATTACATCATAGAATAACTTGAGACAGATATTGTGTTGACAAGTTCTTACTCAGGTATCCAACATTACAGAAATGCCTCCCCCTATTTTCACTTATGATATTCAATAGTTCTTCCTTCTTCTAGTATAGGAGATCTCTTGAACAGTTCAACAACCTGTAGGAACTTGCACAAGGCTTAAATTTCTCACATAACTAGTGGAGGCTCTGTTAGGGTTAGCCGGCAGAAGATATCAATTAAATGCAAATAAAAATTAAATAGAGAAATGGAAATACACAGAATTAATAACAGCGAGAGACAAGATTTAACATGGTTCACCCAAACTCGGGCTACATCCACCAAACAGAGAGTTATTATCCAGTAAATCAAAATAATTACAATCAGCAATCCCTGCAACTCAATACCGCTGCAAATGCTACAATACAATGCCCAAACCCTAACCCTTGGCCGCCTTTTATCAAGCCTTTTTGTCGGTTACAAAAATTAGGGTTTTCTTATGTCGGTCATAAAAAAAAAGGATTTTTTTAAGTCATCCCTAAAAAAAAATTTCTCGGGGGCTGCCGCCCCCAAACCCTTGCTTGGGGCCCGACCCGGCCCCGAACCCCGGTGAGGATACATGGCTAGTGTATAGTACTTTCCTGATCAGTCGCCACCTACCAACAATCTCCCACTTGGAGACTGATCAGGCTCCACACCAACACAATCTCCCACTTGGAGACTGATCCTGGACGACACCGCTGCGCATGCAGCTCCTACTGGAAATAAGCACCCTGGACTCTATTGTTCTATTTTTGTTATTTTCAGTCTAGAAGACCAACTGAAGCTGAAGAGGAGCTCAGCTTCTCCCTTGTTACTGCCTTTGTAAACATATCCGCTGGATTTTCATCTGTATGTATCTTTTCCAGCCTTAACTATCCATTATCCAACACTGACCGAATGAAGTGATACCTCAACTGTATGTGTTTGGTCTTTGAATGCAAGGCAGAATTCTTTGCAAGATGTATGGCACTCTGACTGTCTATATACAAAGAACTGTTAACCTGTTGTTTACCTAATTCTTCCATGAAAGATTGCAACCATATCATCTCCTTGCTTGCCTCTGTTGCAGCTACATATTCTGCCTCTGTGGTGGATAGAGCAACCACCTTTTGCAACCTAGAAATCTAACTCACCGATGTTCCACCTACAGTAAAGACATAACCTGTAGTACTCCGCCTTGTATCAATATCCCCTACCAAATCTGAGTCTACATAACCTGCTAAATTAGTATTAGAGCCCCCAAAACATAAGTGTTTATTAGATGTACCTCTTAAATATCTGAGAATCCATTTGACCGCATTCCAATGCTCAAATCTGGGATGACTCATATACCTGCTAACGACTCCGACAGCATGTGCAATATCCGGTCTCGTGCATACCATGGCATACATTAAACTTCCTATAGCTGAAGCATATGGAACCTTGGACATTTTTTCTTCCTCCTCTTGTGTCTTTGGACACATCTCCTTAGTCAATTTCAAATGACTAGGCAAAGGTGTGCTGACAGCTTTGGCATTCTCCATATGGAATCTCTGCAACACCTTTTCAACATAAGCAGCTTGTGATAGAGTCAATTTTCTGTTCTTCCTATCTCTGCAAATTTTCATACCAAGGATTTGTTTTGCTGCCCCCAAATCCTTCATATCAAATGACTGTGCTAACTGATGTTTTAACTCTCTGATGTGATCCATGTTAGACCCAGCTACAAGCATGTCATCAACATATAAACATAAAATAATGTAGCTGGCATTATCTAACCTCTTAAAATAAACACAATGGTCAGAATTACACCTGTTGTAGCCTTGCTCAGCCATAAAACTATCAAATTTCAAATACCATTATCGAGGTGCTTGTTTCAGGCCATACAAACTCTTCTTCAATCTGCACACTTGTTTCTCCTTACCTTTGACCTCAAATTCCTGTGGTTGTGCCATGTATATCTCCTCCTCCAAATCACCATGGAGAAAGGCAGTTTTCACATCTAGCTGTTCCAAATGCAAATCTTCATCAGCCACAATACTTAAAATAGTACGAATAGAAGTCATCTTGACAACCAGAGAAAAGATCTCATCAAAATCAATGCTCTGTTTCTATGCAAATCTTTTTACAACTAACCTGGCCTTAAATCTTTTCTTACCTCTATCTTCCTCTTTCAACCTGTAAACCCATTTGTTTGGTAAAGCCTTTTTACCTGCAGGTAACTTACATAATTTCTAAGTCTGATTTTTCAGCAAGGAGTCCATTTCTTCTTTCATGGCAAGCTCCCACTAAACTTGTGTATTCACCTGCATAGCTTCATCATACCCTTCTGGTTCACCAGCATCTGTTAACAAAATAGAATACAAAGTGGGAGAAAACCTTTCAGGAGGTCTACTTATCCTTGTTGACCGTCTAACATTCACTAGAGTTTGTGGTATTTCTGGTTGCTGTTGCGGAGCATGAGGAGCCACTAGAACATCACTATTTGGAGTATCATCCAGCACCACATAATCTTTTTCTTTCTTCTCATGCTGCTGCAATTGATCTTTGTACAACACCTTCTCATTGAATATAACATCCCTGCTTCTCACAATTTTTTGATTTTCAAAATCCCAAAGCCTATAACCAAATTCATCAATGCCATATCCAATGAAGGTACATTTTTTTGATTTCGCATCCAGCTTGGTTCTATTTTCAGAATCTATATGTGCAAATGCTTCACAGCCGAAGGTTTTCAGAAAAGAATAACTCACCTTCTTATCAGTCCATACTTCCTCTGGAATACCACAGCCCAAAGGAACTGAAGGACCTCTGTTAATTAAATATACAATAGTGTTGACAGCCTCTGCCCACATGTTTAAAGGCAGTCTAGCATGCAATCTCATGGTCCTTGCACACTCCATTATTGTCCTATTCATGTGTTCAGCCACTCCATTTTCCTGTGGAGTCCCTGGAACCGTTTTCTGCCTACGAATTCCATTAAAGGAACAATAATCTTCAAATTCTTTGCTGCAATACTCACCGCCATTATTAGATCTGAGACATTTTAATCTTTTACTTGTCTCATTTTCAACCAAGCTTTTCCATTTCTTAAATGTTTCAAATACATCAGATTTCTGTCTAAGGAAATAAATCCAGACCTTCCTAGTTGCATCATCTATGAATGTAACATAATACCGAGAGCCACTGAAAGAAGATACCTGAGCTGGTCCCCATACATCTATATGCACAAGCTCCAACTTTTTATTTTTCTTTTCCTTCCCATCTCTGAGAAAACTGACTCTCTTTTGTTTTCCATACACACAACTTTCATAGAAATCCATATTAATACATTTCAGACCTAGTAAAACTTTCTTAGAATGAAGTACCTTCATACCTTTTTCACTCATATGCCCAAGTCTGTTATGCCACAGTGTTGTTTCAGAACCTGCAGCAACTTTTCCAGTCTCTTCCTGTAAACCTGTAGCAACTGTTCCTAAACCTGTTTGTTTTTCCTCTATAACATCTAAAGTAGAAGGAACAGTATGACCTGTACAAAGATATAAGGTGCTTACTTTTACACCTTTTGCTACTACTAAGGCACCTTTTGAAACCTTCCATTTTTTATCAGTAAATGTAATAGTGCAACCTTGTTCAGTTAGCTGGCCTGCTGAAATTAAATTCCTATTGAGCCTTGGAACATGCCTCACCTCTTGTAGTAGCCAATGATTCCCATTCTGCAACTTAATCTTGATTCTTCCCTTTCCAACAATCTGACAAGGTTCGTTATCTCCCAAATAAACCAGCCCAAAATCCCCTTAGACATAATCAAGAAAATAACTTCTATGGGGCGTAGCATGAAATGAGGCCCCTGAATCTAAAACCCATGAATCATCAGCATTATCTAGGGAAAGAATCAAAGCATCATCTTCAGATTTATTACTTACCATATTTGCTTCCTTATTGCCTTCTTGTTTGTCTCCTTCTTTATTTTTTCGAGACCAGCAATCTTTCTTCAGATGACCTGGTTTTCCATAGTACCAGTAATCCTTCTGTCCTCTGGTTTGGGATCTTTTGTCCTTTGATTTTTCTCGTGACTTCCCATGACCTCCAGAACCTTTTTCTCTCTCTTTTGATCTGCCCCTGCTTTCTGCATTCAAAACACTCCCTGATTTGGATCCACCTGAGCTTTTCTTACGAATTTTCTCACTCAGAATAACACCAACAACATCATCAAATTTTAGGGTATTTGAACCAGAAACAGAGTTACTAACCACCATTACCAAACTATCCCAGCTTTCAGCCAATGAACATAATATCAAGAGAGTTCTAACTTCTTCATCAAATTTTACATTTACAAAAGTTAATTGACTGACAATCGTATTAAATTCATTTAAATGACCTGTCACAGATCCACCTTCAACCATTTTCAAATTAAACAACTGCTTCATGAGAAATACCTTATTTGAGGCTGAGGGTTTTTCATACAATTTAGCCAAAGCTTTCATCAGACCATCTGTTGTCTTCGCTTCCGTTATATTGAATGCCACCGACAGTGCCAGGCACATCTGAATAGTTCCCAGTGCCTTTTTGTCAAGAAGATTCCAATCCTCATTAGAAATTATTGCCGGTTTCTTGGCTACTCCTTCCAACGGCATCCATAAATCCTTTTGATAGAGGTAATCCTCCATCTGCATCTTCCATAACTGATAGTTTTGCCCATTGAATTTATCGACTTTCAATCTTCCCTCGTCTGCCATTGCTCCCACTCAACTGTGAGACTTTCCTGCAGATGATAATCGAACACAACCTGCTCTGATACCACTTGTTAGGGTTAGCCGGCAGAAGATATCAATTAAATGCAAATAAAGATTAAATAGAGAAATGGAAATACACAGAATTAATAACAGCGAGAGACAAGATTTAACGTGGTTCACCCAAACTCGGGCTACATCCACCAAACAGAGAGTCCAATATTATTATCCAGTAAATCAAAACGATTAGAATCAGCAATCCCTGCATCTCAATACCGCTGCAAATGCTACAATACAATGCCCAAACCCTAACCCTTGGCCGCCTTTTATCAAGCCTTTTTGTCGGTTACAAAAATTAGGGTTTTCTTATGTCGGTCATAAAAAATAAGATTTTTTTAAGTCAGCCCTAAAAAAAATTTTCTCGAGGGCTGCCGCCCCCAAACCCCCGCTTGGGGCCCAGCCCAGCCCCGAACCCCAGCGAGGATACATGGCTAGTGTACAGTACTTTCCTGATCAGTCGCCACCTACCAACAGGCTCACCTCCCAGCCTAGGGCAGTAACTACCCAGCCCTAAGCTAGGGGAGAACATAGGAGACTAGGTAAACATACACACCCACTTTCATAACCATAGAACCCACACAAGTACAATTGCACATACAATTTCAACATTTACTGGTTTTGCACATAAACTTAGTCCACATGAAGGCTTGATGTAAAACCTTCTCTAAGGGGGTAGAGAAAGAATGAAAAACTATAGGGCAGACTTATCCTTCCTTCTATAGTATTTCTTTTGACATGGGTACTCATACCCTTTTATTTATTCAGAGATAGCTTGCTTGGCTGGGTATTCTTACCCTTTCAAAGGAATTTCAGATCTTAAACTTAGGGCACTCATACCCATTTTATATTTATTTCTTTTTTTTTCTTTTTTTTTTTTGTTCAGAATTTCACAGAGGTACTCTTACCCTAGTTCAACCACACTTTAGGCATAGTAGGGTACTCTTACCCCTTGTAGGCTCCTACAGAATTTCTCTTTTCTACCCCACACAAGTTTAATAATAAGACCATTTCATTTCTGACTATTTCACATAAAATTCCAACAACACATACACACAACAAGACATTATGTTACAGTATGGCACATCTTAATGATGTTCTTTCTAGTTATTCAAGTTAGTTAAATTCAATCCTGACACATCTTAATGATGTTCTTTCTATTTATTCAAGTTAATTAAATTCAATCCCCCTACCTGGAGTTTCCTGTAGGACTGTTAAGCTCCATGTAGATTTCTTGTTCCTCCAGTTTGGGCTTCCCTTCTACTATCTCCACTCCACTATTTGAGAAAATTTTCTCCCCTCTCCTTTTTTCTCTTTTTTACAGTGCTGGTCTAAAAATAAATAAAAAAGAGAAAAAAGAACCACCCCCCAATCTCCTTTTTTTACCTCTCTTTTACCCTCAAATCCATCTGTCCCTGTAGACAACATGTGTCCATCCAAGTGGACAACATGTGTCCTAAGATGGACATCATGTTGTCACCTTGGGTGGGCAACAAGTGTCTTCTCTGCAGCCTTGATTTAACAACTAAAAATGAATTCCCGTCCAAAATGGAAATGTAATTAAAAAGTGCCTAAAATTATTATTTTTTAATCTCATTGCATTTATTTCAGAGGTCCACCAAGGTCTAGGATAAGGTTTAATTTTTCCTCCCAAAAGGGGACACTTTTGGTCATTAACACAAATAAAATAGACTACGTAGACTCCCCCTCATTACAAGACATCATACAACACTTATACATAAAGACATCAACATAAAATGATTCACATGACATAACCACAATTCGGAACAACACTATCACATTCCACATCACGAGATACTTTTTGACAAAATGCATCCACACAACACACAAGCATGACTAACAATGGACCTAAGCCTTTCCTTATAGGCTAGGTCAGCTTACTAGGGATACTACAATAGGTCTCTGGTGTTCTCCCTCGTTTCCACTAGCTCAACTTGCACACTCATTGTTACATCGTCAATACAAAACTAATAGCCAAAGCAAAAGATGAAATTAACTATTACTACATCAGATACATGTATTCTAATCATCCTTGTAACATAACTAAATCAATTCAAGATCACATTAGAGAATACACATATATGTATATCAATGAAGTCTAAATCATAAAACTATATGGCAACAGTAATCACAACTCTAATTGCAAACTATATATAACATTGAGTTGCATCATTCATAAAAGGTATATGAAATTCTCACCATGAAATCTAAGAACCATGTATAACTATATTTCGATGAACAACATAATCTACTAAAAGAAAATACAAGGTAGGATCCAACAACATCACATAACGTCAATGAGAGTATGTAATATTAAAATAAGTATCATCCATAGATGTAAAACACAATCCAATAACTGAATTTGCTAACCAAATAATGTATCATCATAGATCTACAACAACATAATGCATAATCACTTCCTGCCATAGTGGTGGAACCGAGGAGGGGCCCTACATCCTCCCCCCTAAAGTTGGACTTCCTCTCAGAAGTCCTCAAAAAGGTGAGGATAAAGAGTCCTCATAGAAGACATGTCCTCCCAAGTGGTGTGGTCTCGTCATATCTATCCCATTGGACTCTAACTTGGTCCAACTCTTGACCTCGAAGGCTCAATGTCCGATGAGCCAAGATACGAGTGGGCTCCAATCTCAGCTATCTGTCCTTCTCTACCTATTGAGCAGCCCATTCCAAAACATGAGAAGGATCATGGATATAATGTCTCAAAACAGAAATATGAAATACATCGTTGATGCATGACAGGCTACGTGGCAAGGCTAAACAATAGGGTACATGTCCTATGCTATAGGTCCTATCCGCTCCAAAATATCAAAGGGGCCCACAAAATGAGGTGCTAGCTTAGAGCTCTTTCCATAATAGATTAGACTCTTATGCGGCCACACTCTCAAGAAGACTGTAACCCACTGAAAAAGATCAATCTATCCTCTTATTGTCTACATACATCTTCTGTCGATCCTGGGCCTCCTGTAATCTTTGACATATCATTGATACATGTCACTCCATATCTTGTAACAACTCTGGCCCAATAGCAACTTTGTCCTCCAAGCAGTCCCAACTCAACAGAGTCCTACATGATCTGCCATACAATGCCTGATAAGGTGCCATACCCAATGAACTGTGAAAATTGTTATTGTAGGTGAATTCCACTAGGTAAAAGTACTCCTCCCACCTAGATTGATGATCCATAATGTACATCCTCAACATGTCCTCAAGCACCTGATTAACCCTCTCTGTCTATCCATCTATCTCAGGATGGTAAGCTGTACTAAAATTGAGCTAGGTGCCCAAGGCTCATTGAAGTGTTGTCTAGAAGGTAGAAGTAAACACTGGATCCCTGTCTGAAATGATCCTGCGAGGTACTCCATGTAATCTAACAATCTCATCCATGAATGCTTGTGCCACAACTGATGCTGTAAAAGTGGTGCAAATGGGTGAGAAGTGGGCTACCTTGGTCAACTTATCAACCATTACCATGATGGCATCATGGCATTAGGCGGACATGGGTAGACCAACTATAAAATCCATGGAAATAGTGTCCCACTTCCACTCTAGAATATCATGGGGATATAACAATCCTGTAGGGTGCTGGGGCTCGGCCTTGACCCTCTGGCACTCAAGGCATCGAGCCACAAACTCTACAATATCTCTGCGCATGTCTGGCTAGAAATATAGCTGTCAAAGATCAGAATGCATCTTCCTAACCCTTGGGTGTGTTGTGTATGGTGCTCTATAAGCCTCTGAAAGAATCAACCTCTATACATCCCCACTCTGTGACACATAGATATGTCCCCTGAATCGTAACAAACCATTTGCCTCAAGAATGAATCCTAAATACTTTCCCTCAAGGGCCCTATGAGACTGTATCACACACTAAATCTCCTAATACCAATCGTCCTCTGGTAACTGCTAAAGAATATGTGACCTCAATTCGGTACCCACTGTAATGGCCATGATCTCATGGCATCATCTGCTCAAGGCATCTGCTACCACATTCTCCTTCCCTCTGATATAGTGTACCTCAAAATCATACTCCAGTAAGAACTCCATCCATCGTCTCTGTCGTGCATTCATATTTGGCTGAGTGAATATATACTGCAGACTGCAGTGATCGGAATGAATCTGAAAGTGATGCCCAAGGAGAAAATGTCTCCATCTAGTGAGAGCATGTACTACTGCTACAAGCTCTAAGTCATGTGTAGGGTAATTATGCTCATGAGACTTGAGTTTCTGTGACTGATACGAGATAACTCGACCCTCCTGCATAAGCACTGTGCCTATACCATCCAATGAAGCATCTATACACACCACAAAATCTTGAGTTAGGTCTAGTACTGCTAAAATGGGAGCACCAGTAAGATGCTCCTTGAGGGTTTGAAATACCCTCTCACACTACTCTATCCACTCAAATCTCTTCCCTTTGTACTGAAGGGAAGTAATGGGGTGTGCTATCTTGGAGAAACCCTTCAAAAATCTGTGATAATATCCCACCAAACCCATAAAACTCCTAACCTCTATAACACTGGTGGGTGCCAGCCACTCTATAATCGTCCTAACTTTCGATGGATCTACTGATATACCATCACTAGATATAATGTGCCCTAGATACTATACCTCAGACTAGAAGAATGCACACTTTGCCAAATTGGCATAAAGTTGATGCTTCCTCAAACACTACAGACCCTGCCTCAAATGATCCTCATGCTCCTCCTCTGAGTGGGAATAAATCAATGTCATCCAAAAAGATTAGTACGAAACGATCCAAAAAGGTATGACATACCCCATTCATTAGACTCACGAATACTACAGGGGCATTCATCAATATGAAAGGTACTACTGTAAAGTCATAATGACCATACCGAGTCTTGAAAGCTGTCTTATGAATGTTGGCCTCAACAATCCTCAGCTGGTGGTAACCAAACCTCAGATCAACCTTAGAGAACACTCTAGATCCCCTCATCTACTCAAATAGATCATCAATCCTTAGCAAAGGGTAATGATTCTTGATCATTAAATTATTTAGCTGCCTGTAGTTGATACACAAGCGAAGGGACCCATCCTTCTTGATGAAAATGACTGGTGCGCTCTAAGGTGAGACACTAGGACGAATGTGGCCCTTTTCTAACAACTCCTCCAACTAAATCTTGAGCTCACTAAACTCTTGAGTGGTCATCCTGTAAAGTGCACGTGAAACTGGTTGTGCCCCTGGAACTAAATCAATATGGAAGTCCACCTCATGGTGGGGTGGCATCCCTATCAACTTTGATAGAAAACCATCTACAAACTCCCTGAGAATAGGGT
Source organism: Cunninghamia lanceolata (assembly GCA_027924645.1). Classification (NCBI taxonomy): domain Eukaryota; kingdom Viridiplantae; phylum Streptophyta; class Pinopsida; order Cupressales; family Cupressaceae; genus Cunninghamia; species Cunninghamia lanceolata. The sequence goes on along the minus strand of BSBN01000233.1, from coordinate 15,454,144 downwards.
GATCATCTAAGGATATCTTTGTTAGTCTCTCTGACCTATCGCTAATGGTAATGGCGAACATCTAGCACCCCTTACGCATGCTCTACTTAAGCTGCATAGTGGATATCATATGAAGGGATACGGGTCTCCAAACTCCTGCTAACTCCACTGGCATACCATGACCATCGAAACACTCAATCATCTTATGCCTATAGTCTATCCTAGCTTGGTGCACGTCAAGCCAATCCATGCCCAATACTATGTCATAGGATCCCAATGGGGTAGTCTGAAGATCCATTGATGTAGTGAAGGTCCCAAAAGAAATTAGACAGTCTCTAACCACATAGTACAACCACTCTAGCCCTTGACACTAACTCAACCTCCCACCTATTGTCTTGCCTACATGCCACTAGCCTACAACACTCCACAATAGTGTTGAGATTAGGGTAGACAACTGAGAGGGGGGTGAATCAGTTGTCTCAAAACTTTATCTTTTTCTATATTTAATCTTCTTTAAAACTTATTAACAGATTAATGATATAACCATGAAAGCATGAATCAACCACATATGAGAAGAAACATAATCAACACACATAACACCAATATTTTTACGTGAATACCCGGTTAAGGGAAAAACCATGCTGGGGGTTAACCCAGAAGATTTTATACTCTGTTAAAAATATTACAAATTGAGAAGGCACCTACCTTCGAGCACACTGCCCAAAGCTCACTGCCTACAAGATTTATTATAAGAGTTCATTGAAGTACTTGAACTGAAGAATAACATCTAACAATGCAAGATTACAACTCAAGTTAGGCTCAATATATCGACTTCACACACTTCATCTCTCACTACCCTGTTTCACTATTCTGCCATAATCTGAGGATTAGATCTCTACTTCACACTTGATACTGCCACCCTTCACACTTCTCACTTCATATTCACACTTCCATTTTGGCCTAGAGTTTGATCTTGCATGTTGGAGGGTTTCTTCATCTAAACCCTAAGTCTTCTTGTCCATCGGCAGGAGCTTGGCGTATCGGCGAATGTCCTTTTTGAGTGCTCCGATTGTGTCTTTGAACTTGAACCCTTTTCTTCAAGGTTCAAAGGTTCAATGGTTCGTGGTTCAACGGTTCAGGGGCTTTGGTTCCTTATTTTCTGTAAATGAATCCTTTGCTCATCTATGTGATCCAATCGGTATAGTTGAACCACCGCGTTGAACCACCCGCTTGAACCCTTTTCTTCAAGGTTCAACGGTTCAAGGTTCAATGGTTCAAAGCTTTATGATTTTGGTCTTATCGGAGTGATCGGCATCATCGGCGAAGGATTTTTGAGTTGGGCCGACAGTGGATGTTTGGCCGATGAGATATCATCGACATATGTCTTGCCAAAGAGGGTGGGGTTGATGAAGTGCCATCGGTAAGACTATTGTGGTCGGCGAAGGAGTGTTCAGTTGCTCCGATAGTGTTGATCTCGCCGATGGAGGAATGCGGAGGTGAGCGTCAGGGAGACTCTGTGTTTGGTTTGGCCGATGGAACTGCCATCGATGTGATCTATGCTATCAGCAGAGGAGGTTTTTGTTAGGCTGATAGATGTTTGTCTGGCTGACAGTGGAGCTGGTTTCAGAGATTTATGGGCTATCGGGCTAACCGTTGGAGGGTTCACTGATATGCAATGTTTGGCCAATGAATGTCTATCAGCGTGAGTTGTATTGTCAGCCTAGTCGATGGAAGGTAACCCGATGGTCTATCTCTGGTCGATGATGGGGAATGTATAGTTTGCATCAGCCAGACCTTTCAGATCGGTGGGAGTTTTGTGGGGTTGGCTGATGGTTTGGGTCTTGGCGATGGGCTTTGGGCTGAGAGGCATGTGTCGAGCGTAGCAAAAGCGCTCGACACCTTTTGTCTTTGCGACCACACTAATAAAGTGCTAGAAGGGTCTCTATGGCATGCATGTGGGATTAATCTCCCTGCATAATTTGAACCTTCAGTGAAAAACATGTTTTGGCGGGAAATTCTTTTTTGAACGCAGCAACTGTTTTCTCGGTGGCCGCGGGTAGTTGAGCCATCAATGGTGACTGTGCTGAGGCATGGGCGAGTTGTTGAACAGTCATGTACCCAATTTTTGGCATGAAGACTCTCGGATGGTGGCGTAGGGCTCGAGGCCACCCTTGTCTACTCTCTTGTCTGTTGCAGCAATAAATTTTGAGCGCCATTCCTTTGTGGGATATGTATCTGGCAGATTTTTATCATAAAGCATGTAATTAATTGCTAGAGGTACACTTTCTGGCTGATATAAGCAGGAAGTGTTACTCATTTTTGTTGTTGTTGAAAGTTGAACATTTGGCTCTGTAATGCAATACAGCTGATTTGGTTGCTCTATGCAGCAAAACTTGTGAGTTTATGTATCTCCTGTGGTATGTTTTTGCATGAATCCACTGATTTCATGGTTTATCCTATATGAGTAATGTTATGTTTGCATGTGTTGTGCTAATTCTGTCTCCAGTGTTGCATGTATCTTTCTTCTAAGTCCAGATATTTAAGGAATATCTAAGATTCTAGAACATAGAATTCCTGTGTTGAATGTTGATCTCTTAACTTCTGATCAAGGGGTAGATTAAATTGTTCTCAGATTGAATATTGGGAAGGATATACTGCAATAGGGATGCCATAAGTATAGATAGCCTAACACTTTGTATTGGGAGATATCTGTAAGGCAGGTATCATATGTGTCCCCCTAAAATCTAGTTTTAGTTGTTCATGCTGATCATTCAAAGGTGTATGTCTACTGACTCCAAGCCCTAGATAGGCACCGATCTAGCTTTGTGTTTGTGTTATATACCATGTCCATCCTTGCATCCAAATATAAAATCAAAATCAAAACTCCAAAACAACCATTAGGACAGTAGAATTAGTTTTAGGATCCAAGTCCTCTGTCTACAACTGCAAATAGGCCCAAAGCTAGCCCCTTTGCTCTTATCTTATAGTTTTGGTCTACTTATAGGAGGACTTATCTGCTTTCTGTTAGCATCCCAGCCTTTATATGCATATCCTCACGGATGTTGAGTTGGGAATACCCCCCTAGGTTTTGTAGAGCCTGAAGAAGAAGAGGAGATAAAATATAGAGTCTATCTCCTACACTGTTGGCCCCTGGCCCAGAGATCCTGTTGATCATTGATGGCTACCTTGTAGGGAAATCTAGGAGTAAGCATCCAGTCTGGGAAAAAACCAACAGAAATTGGCGACTCCGCTGGGGAAGATCAATGTCATATCCATGAAAGTTTGAGTCTACAAGATTGAAGAATTAGGCTTGGATGTGTTTGTTGCAGCAGAGAAAAAGGTTGTATATGTGACTCTGTTGGTGGATGGCCCAGAAAGAAAGAAATCAATTTGTAGCTTCAGCTTGTTTGAAGCTCATTCCTCTTCAAGGAGGTGGCAACTCTGCATCAAAGAACCTGATAAAAGAACAAAATCAGTCAGAGAAGAATTTGCAGCTCCTGCAACATATCCAGGTATTTCATATTGTTTGACAGACTCCCTATTGGGTGAGATAGCACTAGTTAAAAGGGAAACATTGGTGAAAGCAGAGCTTGCATGCTTCTATTAGAACTTACTCTGTATTTCAAAGGGCATGCAATGTTGTTCAAAAGACTCATTTAAAGGACTTTAGGAAAGTTTGAAAAAACAGTCTAAATTTTGAGTGCCTAAAGTCATTGTTTGTAGAAAATCTGAGTAGAGAGAAGGGTTGCAAAAACATAAAGGATGTATTATCAGCCCATGCACCCTTGTGAGGTGTCAAGTGCAAAAATGTATAATAGTCAATCCCAACCATGTAATAAAAGAAGTTTCAACATAGATAGATATAAGCCCATAAATTTTAATGGCATTTGTGGCTATCCAAATACTCTTCCACCTAAAATCAGAAAGTGTTTGCCTAAATTCAATGGTACAAAGGATGAATCAGCTGAGAGACACTTGCAGCAGTTTATAAATGTGATAGATGACTTTGAGATTGACCATGAGGATGTGGTTATGAGATTATTTGTTCAATCTCTAGATGAAGATGCAAGGAACTGGTTTTCCTACCTTCCAGCTCACTATGTCAGCTCTTGGCATGGTTTTAAATCTACATTTCTAGTACAATATGGTGAAAGAATCTCTGAATATGTAGTTATTAGTGACTTCATGTACATCCATATTGAAGAAGATGAGTTGATCCCAGCCTTTAACCTTAGATTTATGAGGGCATTGAATAGAATTCCAGAATGCATGAGACCTAATGATGCACTGTGCTTAGTCGTCTATTTGGGAGCATTTGACAAAAAAATGAGTTATAGATTGAGAGACAAGGAGCCCACCACATTGCATCAGGCACATCAGTTTGCAATAGATATTGAAAACAATTGGAGGTATGGATTACAAAAGGGTTATTTTTCTAAAATTTTTTGTTGTCCTGCAGCCCCCAATGTTAATGAAAGTTTTAATTCAGATGTTGACAATGAATGTCAAAGTGCTCACACCCCTGTTGTCCTAGTTTTTGCATCATTCCAAGTTGATGATGTTACTGTTATAGAGGAGGATGTCCTGATTTGCCCAGCAAATGACGTTGAGAACAATGGTTTTTCAAGTAGTATTTGCATGCCAGTCCTCATCAAAGAGCCTTCATGTTTAAATGATCCAGTTGTGCAAAGTTGTGATCATGTGGATCAATAGTCAGTATCAGTTTCATCAGGAAGTATTAGAGGGCTGGAAAATGATGCAGATAGCTCAACTTCAGAATGCATTGAAGTAGCAGAAATCTTGTATGTGGGGCAATCGGATAATAAAAATGATATCCATGACCAGTGCATAGATCAGGTTTGTTCTTCTTATGACTCTGGATCTGATAGTAATGAAGAAGAATTGGACTGTCATGAAAAAGAAGCAGAGAACTTTGCAGTGAATATAAATCCCCTTTATGATGAGTCTACAGATGTCTTTGATACTGTGAGTCCTGATTTTCAGTGGTGCAGGATTAATCCTCTTTTTGAGGATGATGATGAATATAAAGAGACTGTTGACCTTGATGTTACGTCAGTTTGTGAGTGGGGGGCATATGAATCAGATATCTTTAGTTCTTGTGAAGATACTATGGATTTGCAAACTGTGAATAATGGATGTTCATCATCACCTGGTTTAGATATGTGCAACATTGGGTGTGTGGATCAGGATTTGTTTTCAATATCAATAAATATTGGGGGTCATATTTTCTGAATGTCTTCAATTTTTGGATCAGCTGGATGAGTGCTTGATGGTGTGCAGTAGCCAGATAAATGATGAAGACTGCCAAGAGCAGTATGATGTACCATCTGAAGAGTATAACATGCATATGTTGCTTAATGCTGAAAGATTTTTTAGCATGTATGGCTGCATGTTTGATTTTGAAGTACAGAGTGACAGAGGTAGTACTACAAGTGGCAAGTTGTCAAAAATGGTGGAATATCTAATTGAGAAGATGACCTTATGGGCAAACTATGCAAATCTTTTCAGTTGGGATTGGGATCTTTCAATTTGGAATCAGGCATTTGGTAGGAAAAAATTTTGGTTCTTCCTTTTTGGCTACCCGGGGCCACCCAAGTGATGACTAAAATATAGTTTTTATGCAGGTTGGTGCAATGATTGACTCTGTTGCCCAATAGATATGGCCCAATCTGCGAAACCAGAGATTCTGAGGTCCTCGCTACAGTTTTGCACCTGCACGTCCCCAGACAGAGCCAGTGTTGGTACCCATTTTGGCCTGGAGTTTGATCTTGCATGTTGGAGGGTTTCTTCATCTAAACCCTAAGTCTTCTTGTCCATCGACAGGAGCTTGGCGTATCGGTGAATGTTCTTTTTGAGTGCTCCGATTGTGTCTTTGAACTTGAACGCTTTTCTTCAAGGTTCAAAGGTTCAATGGTTCGTGGTTCAACGGTTCAGGGGCTTTGGTTCCTTATTTTCTATAAATGAATCCTTTGCTCATCTATGTGATCCAATCGGTATGGTTGAACCACCACGTTGAACCACCTGCTTGAACCCTTTTCTTCAAGGTTCAACGGTTCAAGGTTCAATGGTTCAAAGCTTTATGATTTTGGTCTTATCGGAGTGATCGGCATCATCGGCGAAGGATTTTTGAGTTGGGCCGACAGTGGATGTTTGGCCGATGAGATATCATCGGCGTATGTCTTGCCGAAGAGGGTGGGGTTGACGAAGTGCCATCAGTAAGACTATTGTGGTCGGCGAAGGAGTGTTTAGTTGCTCCGATAGTGTTGATCTCACCGATAAGAGGAATGCGGAGGTGAGCGTCGGGGAGACTCTGTGTTTGGTTTGGCCGATGGAACTGCCATCGATGTGATCTATGCTATCGGCAGAGGAGTTTTTTGTTAGGCCGATAGCTATTTGTCTGGCTGACAGTGGAGCTAGTTTCAGAGATTTATGGGCTATCGAGCTAACCGTTGGAGGGTTCACCGATATGCAATGTTTGGCCGATGAATGTCTATCGGCGTGAGTTGTATTGTCGGCCTAGTCGATGGAAGGTAGCCTGATGGTCTATCTCTGGCCGATGATGGGGAATGTATAGTTTGCATCGGCCAGACCTTTGAGATCAGTGGGAGTTTTGTGGGGTTGGCCGATGGTTTGGGTCTTGGCGATGGGCTTTGGGCTGAGAAGCGTGTGTCGAGCGTAGCAAAAGCACTCGACACCTTTTGTCTTTGCGACCATGCTAATAAAGTGCTAGAAGGGTCTCTGTGGCATGCATGTGGGATTAATCTCCCTGCATAATTTGAACCTTCAGTGAAAAACGTGTTTTGGCGGGAAATTCTTTTTTGAACATAGTGACTGTTTTATCGATGGCCGCGGGTAGTTGAGCCATCAATGGCGACTGTGCTGAGGCGTGGGCGAGTTGTCAAATAGTCATGTACCCGATTTTTGGCATGAAGACTCCTGGATGGTGGCGCAGGGCTCAAGGCCACCCTTGTCTACTCTCTTGTCTGTTGCAGTAATAAATTTTGAGCACCATTCCTTTGTGGGATCTGTATCTGGCAGATTTTTGTCATAAAGCATGTAATTAATTGCTAGAGGTACACTTTCTGGCCAATATAAGCAGGAAGTGTTACTCATTTTTGTTGTTGTTGAAAGTTGAACATTTGGCTCTGTAATGCAATACAGCTGATTTGGTTTCTCTGTACAGCAAAACTTGTGAGTTTATGTATCTCCTGTGGTATGTTTTTGCATGAATCCACTAATTTCATGGTTTATCCTATATGAGTAATGCTATGTTTGCATGTGTTGTGCTAATTCTGTCTCCAGTGTTGCATGTATCTTTCTTCTGATTCTAGATATTTAAGGAATATCTAAGATTCTAGAACATAGAATTCCTGTGTTGAATGTTTGATCTCTTAACTTCTACTCAAGGGGTAGATTAAATTGTTCTCAGATTGAATATTGGGAAGGATATACTGCAATAGGGATGCCATAAGTATAGATAACCTAGCACTTTGTATTGGGAGATATCTGTAAGGCAGGTATCATATGTGTCCCCCTAAAATCCAGTTTTAGTTGTTCATGCTGATCATTCAAAAGTGTATGTCTACTGACTCCAAGCCCTAGATAGGCACCGATCTAGCTTTGTGTTTGTGTTATATACCATGTCCAGCTTTGCATCCAAATATAAAATCAAAATCAAAACTCCAAAACAACCATTAGGACAGTAGAATTAGTTTTAGGATCTAAGTCCTCTGTCTACAACTGCAAATAGGCCCAAAGCTAGCCCCTTTGCTCTTATCTTACAGTTTTGGTCTACTTATAGGAGGACTTATCTACTTTCTATCAGCATCCTAGCCTTTATATGCATATCCTCACGGATGTTGAGTAGGGAATACCCCCCTAGGTTTTGCAGAGCCTGAAGAAGAAGAGGAGATAAAATATAGAGTCTATCTCCTACACTGTTGGCCCCTGGCCCAGAGATCCTGTTGATCATTGATGGCTACCTTGTAGGGAAATCTGGGAGTAAGCATCTAGTCTGGGAGAAAACCAACACCATTGAATCTCATACATTACTCAACTAATCACTTCTCTCAATCTGCACAAGGATCAAGCACCAAGTTGTCTTGTTCTTCACTGGACTAAACTATATAACCAAAACCTGATACTCAGATGCTTGTAACTTTCAATCTCTTCATGACCAGAGGCTAAATATTTGGATTTAGGTCATCCTGACATCCCTTAACATCCCCTCAGATTCACATCACAATATGGTTGCCTATACCAAAAAGCTAGATCTTGTCATATGCTCTATTTCTATCTATCTAGACTTAAACAAATCTGTAATCTGACTTCTGGTATGATCAAATGATACAAAGTGAATGTGTAAGATAAATTTAGTTGCCATCAATGACAACACCTGACATGCCTAGTAGTGTCTCTTGCCAACAAATAGTGGGGGATAGAAAAGAGTTAGATGCTCCGGAGTCAAATAAAACACTAATAGATAGATCACCTATCATACCTGGAGCCTCAATAATAGTGGCCTGACGATTGGCCTGGTAGTTCTCGACCACAAGAAAAACCCTGTGGGTCCTCCCCACATCACCCATTGTCTGCTCTGAACCTGTCATATGGGGTCCACCTACTCCAAACCCTCGTGGCACTCTCTAGCCAGGTGCCAAAACTCTCCACAAATGAAACTCCCCTAGAATATCCCTATGTAGACTAAGCCTTGCCAACCTGAGATGGTTCACCTCTAGATACACTGCTAGATACTCCCCTTTAAGTCTGCTGACCCTTAGATGGTCCCGGCTACTACCCCTGTGACCTTTGATCACTAGGGGTCCCTAAGACTGCCAAGGCCTAGTCTGACTGCTCTGTGTACCCTGATGTGGTCTAGGCCTCTATCTCTACTACAACTGATATTGCTATCATTAAGGTACCTTTGGGGGTCCTAAAGAAGACCTAAATTCCCCTTTAGAGAGGTGTGAAACTCTTGGAGTAGATGAGACCTGGTGTCCCTAATTGTTGTTTCTAAACTGCTCTCATGCCTCCTGGGACCTATCGTAAATATGTGCCTATGATGTGTTGTCATTGCTGTCAACATATCTGTTTGTCAAAAATAGTGAAGACAGTGCAGTTTAGTAAAGTAGATTGCTCCACATTCCTAGTGAGACAAAGATTAGAGTCTATAGATTAAAGGGTTTTGTAGAGGATTGTCTAAATTTTCTCTAGTTAAGATTTGAGAAGTCTACATAGAGGATTGGTGAAGTTATGGCCATCTGAGTAGAATTGGGTTTTACAGTTGTTCAGAGGTAATAGAGTGATAGGAATTTGGTTCGGATTACTTCACATTGGAATATTATGGTCTGTGGTTCTAGAGGTATGTTTGGGATGTTGGTGTGTATCCTCAACTCAAGTGGTTTGTGGTTTGGAGGTTTGTAAGCAATCTTTCTAGTGTGACAGTCATGACAGTTAGTGTTCTTAAGTTTGCGTGTGAAGATGCAAGTGATTCTGGTGATTTGAGGTGGTGCAATTGTTCTTGTTGATTTTATTTTGCTTGTGGAGGTCTCTGGATCATGTGCCTATTGTGTTGGTGGTCTGCATTGAGAATTAAGCTTGTAGTTGAAGATTTCTCCTTGGGTGTTGTTGTTCTTTCCAGTCTTGGCCGATCAGATGCTTCATGCATGTTGCGGATGATCTAAGAGAAGTTCTATGAAGTGTGGCGTGTTATTTGAGGAAGATTTGAGTCCCAGCTATGTTTGGTCGATAATGTAGTGGTCCGCATGTAGAATTTTGTATTAAGTCAAGTCTTGTGATTGTAATTGCTTATAATGCCTATCTTGGAGAATGTTCCAGATAGATGATTGTAAGGTCGACTTTGATGTTCATTCCAAAGTCAATGTCATGTATAAATAAGTGTAATGAAGTCGTGTAAATGTGTCCATGTGTGTGAAGATGCACAGGTAGCGAAGAAGTGTTTGGGGGAAGAGCAGAGGTGTTGTAAGCTTCAATGGAACTGAACCTTGGCATGGAGAAGATGTTGTTTCTTAGTTCAACCTTTTAGTGTTAACCATGTGAATGTTTTTGTAGACAGTGAGTCTCTTGGAGCAGTGAGCTCTGGGCAGTGTGCCTGAAGGCAAGCGCCTTCCCATTTTTCTATTCTTTTAACAAAGAATAAATCTTGTGGGTTAACCCCCACCGTGGTTTTTCCCTTAACTGGGTTTCCACATAAAAATCCTGGTGTTATGTGTGTTGATTGTGTTTCTGTTCATGTGTTGTTGATTCATGCTTTCATGGTTATATCATTAATCTGTTAATAAGTGGCAAAAAAGATTAAATGCAACAAAAGATAAAGTTCTGTGACAACTAATTCACCCCTCCTCAGTTGTCTACCCTAATTTCAACAATTGGTATTAGAGTTGGTTCCTCTAAAAGAAGATTGACCACTTGAGGAGATCCAGGATGTCAACATACAAGAAGGACAATCTGAGATTTGATGGGATAAATTACTCTCTTTGGAAGAATCGCATGGAGTGTCATTTGCAATGCATGGGTGATCCTTATTGGTTGATGACTAAGAATAAGTATACTCCTCCGAAGAATGGTTCTACAACTCCAGATGAAATCAAAGAAGTTGAATACAACATTCAGGCTAAAGAAGCATTGTTGAGTGCCCTGACTGATACAGAAATGACAAATTTCTTGAAATTGCAAACTGCTCATGAAATCTAGAAGAAGTTGGAAATTCTATATGAAGGTGATGCACATGTCAAATGTGCTAAGTTACAAAGCTTGAAGGGTAGATACAAATGTTTGAGGATGAGTGAAGATAAAAACATCACTTCCTAAATGCAGAAGGTGAATGAACTTGTGTGCAGTATCAGGTGTGCTGGTGGAAAACTAGAAGAATCAGATATTGTTGACAAGGTGCTCAGATCCTTACCTACTTCATACAAGCATAGAGTTGCCGCTATTGAGGAGATCAGGATTGTGACAAATGTTACAAGGGATCAATTGGTTGGCAAGATTTCAACATTTGAAATGAGTGAGTTTGGTGATTCTCTTCCTAAATTAGAATTTGCATTTAAGGCCAGTGTTTTCAGAAAGCAAAGATTTGATCTAGGTGAAAGCTCTTCAAGAAGACTAACCAGATATGAGAAGGCAAGGAAGGAACTTGAAGAAAATGAATCTGAGCTTGAAGAACTTGAAGCCCTTGTTGCCAAAAGATTACCAAGAGGATCCAGTAAGTATGAAGGAAAGTTGGCTTTCAAATGTTTTGCTTGCATTAAGATTGGTCATTTTTCTTCAAGATGTCTGGAGATGGTTTCAAAGCTAAACCCTAACAGACCTAGGGTTTAGAAGAAATGCTACTATGTCCAAGAAGCTTTTGATGAAGGAGTCACAGATGATGAATCTGATATGGGAAGTACCTTTGGAAATGAATGGGTGTTCATTTCTATCAAAGAAGAAGATCTGGTGCCTACTAAATTTGTTAGCTGTGTGAATGTGGAAAGTACCTTGGCTACCTATGTTGAAGAAAAGGATGAATGGGTGATTGATAGTGGATGTTCTCATCATATGACTGGTGATAAAAGTAAGTTTGTAAGTTTGGAAAGATATGAAGGTGGAATTGTGAAGTTTGGAGACAATTTAGCTGGTAGAATCCATGGCAGAGGATCCATCTCTCTTGATGGTAAAAATAACACTAATGATGTTTTGTATGTAGAAGGGTTGAAGCATAATCTTCTTAATGTTGGATAGTTGGTTGACAAAAGGGTATAATCTCTGATTCAAGGATGGGAAATGTAGAATTTTGGGAAGCTCTAGAACTGAGATTGCATATGGTATACAGACTAGAGGTAATATCTTTCATTTAAGTGCTACTAGTAAAAGTTGTTTGATTACTCAGATTGATCAGAGTTGGTTATGGTATAGGAGAATGTGTCATGTAAACTTTGATCACATTGTCAAGATAAGTACTACTTAGGCTATGAGAGATCTTCCAAAGCTTGTGAAACCTACTAATAGCATGTGTAAGGAATGTTAGTTGGGCAAACAGAATAGAGATACATTCAAAAGTAAAGAATAATTTTTAAATGGATTGTTGGAACTTGTGCACACTGATTTGTGTGGTCCTACCAGAGTTAGGAGTTTGAAAGGAGACATATACTTTATGTTGTTGATTGATGATTACTCTCAGATGATGTGGGTCACTTTCTTGAGAGAGAAATCAGAGGCTCTCGACAGATTCAAGGCGTTCAAGGTTATGGTGGAGAATGAGATTGGTGTGAAGATAAAGTGACTGAGATTTGACAGAGGTGGAGAGTTTACCTCCTATGAGGTTTAATGCATTTTGTGAAAAGCATGGAATAAGAAGACAATTATCTGCTCATAGGACTCCTCAGTAGAATGGAGTTGCGGAAAGGAAGAACCAGACTATTCAAGAGGCTTTTAGAACCATGATGATGGAGGCAAATGTTCCACATCTCTATTGGAGAGAGGTTGTGAGTACTGTTGTCTACACTCCTAATTGGGTGTAGATCAAACATAATACTGGTAAAACACCTTATAATGAACTGTGGTTTGGTAATGCTCCTACTATGAAATACTTCAAATTTTTCAGTAGTAAATGCTATATCAAGAGAGATGAAGATTTAGGCAAGTTTGATGTAAGATGTGATGAAGGAATATTTCTAGATTATTCTAACCAAAGCAAGGCATACCGGTGCTTTAACAAGAGATTGAAAAAGATTGTTGAAAATGCTAATGTCAAGGTTGATGAAAGCAAGGAGAGACCTTCCATGTCTTGTGGATATGAATCAGATGATCAAAATGAAATTCTAAATAAAGGAAAGCGAGTTCAAACTCAAACTTAGATTTAGATTGCTCTGGAGAATCCAGTGACTCAAGAAGCTAGTGCAAATGTTGAGGAACAACTTCAAGAATTAGATGTTCAAGAAAATCCTAAAACTCCCAGGTATGTAAGGTTGAATCATTCTAAAGATCAGATCATAGGAGATAAAAATAAAGGTGTTCAAACTAGAAGAAAAATTGCTGAAGAACAAGTGGAGTATTGTTTGATTTCAAAGATTGAACCAAAATCAATGAATGAAGATTGTAATGATGAAAGTTGGGTAAAAGCAATGGAAGAAGAATTAATGCAAATTGAAAAGAATCATACTTGGGATCTTGTTCCTAGACCTGGAAATAAAAATGTAATTGGAACTAAATGGGTTTTCCAGAATAAAGTGAATGAAGATGGTGAAGTGAGAAACAAAGCAAGATTGGTGTGCAAAGGATATTCTCAGGTAGAGGGAATTAATTTTGAAGAAACTTTTGCTCTGGTGGAAAGAATTGAAGTAGTCAGATTATTTCTTGCCTTTGTTGCTTACAAAGATTTCAAATTTTACCAGATGGATGTCAAGTCAGCATTCCTGAATGGAGAGTTGGAAGAAGTCTACACTGAGCAATCAGAAGGATTCCAGTTGTCTGATCAAGGAGATATGGTCTGCAGATTGCAAGGAAAGCATTGTATGGACTTAAACAAACCCCAAGAGCTTGGTATGCAAGATAAGTATATGCTAAAGTTAGGTTTTAGCAAAGGCACAACTGACAGTAATCTTTATTTCAAAATTGATCATGAACACATCTTGATTGTTGAGGTATTTGTTGATTATATCAACTTTGGTGGAAATGAGAGCATGTGTAAAAAATTTGTTGGTTAGATGCAAAGTGAATTTGAGATGTCCATGTTTGGTGAAATAAATTTCTTATTAGGTCTGCAAATCATTTAGTCAGATAAGAGCATCTTCATATTTCGGTCTAGGTATGTGAAAGAGTTGTTGAAAAAGTTTGGAATGGAGGATTCAAAACTAGTGAGTACTCCTATGATAACCAGATGCAAGTTGAGTAAAGATGATGATTCCCCTAAGGTGGATCAGAAAAAGTATAGATCAATGATTGGAGGACTGCTTTATCTGACTGAAACCATACCTGATATTATGAATGCAGTTGGCCTTGTTGCTAGATTTCAAGCTAATCCTAGAGAATCTCATGTTGTAGCAGTCAAAAGAATTTTTAGATATCTAAAGGGGACAACTGATTATGACTTATGGTATCCTAAGGATGATGATTTCACTCTTCATGCATATATAGATGTTGATTGGGTAGGAGATGTGGATGACATGAAGAGTACTAGTGGTGGTGCATTTTTCTTGGGAAAGAGGTTGGTTTCTTGGTTGAGAAAAAAGTAGGAGGCAATATCTCTGTCTATTGCAGAGGCAAAGTATATAGCAGCAACAAGTAATTGTACTCAAGTTTTGTGGATGAAAAAAATGTTGAAGGCTATCAGAATTGTGTTTGAAGAGCCTGTTACAATCTTCTATGATAATTCAAGTGCAATAAACATCTCAAAGAATCTGGTGTTGCATTCAAAGACAAAGCACATATCCATTAAGTTTCACTTTTTGAGAGAGAAGGTAAATGAGAATGAAGTGAGATTGGAGTTTGTCTCTTAAAAGGATCAGATTGCAGTTATCTTCACTAAGCCTCTACCTAAGGACACTTTTGTGTATCTCAAAGTGAAGCTAGGGGTTATTACCCCTCCTATTTAGAACTAAGGTGCACTAGTGTGCATCAGTCCGGTGGAACTCATAGTCATATCTTGTGATCCAGATTGGTGTTAAGGGGATGCTACTCAGGGGGAGTAGTCAATATGTTAATTCTTGACTTCAGTTTGATTTTATCTAAGAAACAAAAAGGGGGAGAGATGATTGCAAATATGTGCCCTTTGCCATTGTTGTCAAAGGGGGAGAGAAGTCATGTGAAAAACTTGGAAGTAAGTAGTTGCTGGTGAAAGGGGGAGCATTAAAGAAAGTGGTTGCAGGTGTGATAAGAGAAAGGGGGAGAAGTCCTTGTCTTGATGGTTGAATCAGTTTTTCACATCATATGTTTCCATCAATGACAAAGGGGGAGATTGTTGCAAATATGTGCCTATGATGTGTTGTCATTGATGTCAACATATCTCTTTGTCAGAAACAGTGAAGACAGTGTAGTTCAGTAAAGTAGATTGCTCCACATTCCCAGTGAGACAAAGATTAGAGTCTGTAGATTAAAGGGTTTGTAGAGGATTGTTTGAATTTTCTCCAGTTAAGATTTGAGAGGTCCACATGGAGGATTGGTGAAATTATGGCCATTTGAGTAGAACTGGGTTTTGCAGTTGTTCAGAAGTAACAGAGTGACAGAAATTTGGTCCGGATTGCTCCACATTGGAATATTATGGTCTAGGGTTCTAGAGGTATGTTTGGGATGTTGGTGTGTATCCTCAACTCAAGTGGTTCATGGTTTGGAGGTCCGCAAGCAATCTTTATAGTGTGACAGTCATGATAGTTAGTGTTCTTAGGTTCCCGCATGAAGATGCAACTGATTCTGGTGATTTGAGGTGGTGCGGTTGTTCTTGTTGATTTCATTTTGCTTGTGGAGTTTTCTGGATCATGTGCCTATTGTTTTGGTGGTCTACATTAAGAATTGAGCTCATAGTTGAAGATTTCTCCTTGGGTGTTGTTGTTCTTTCTAGTCTTGGCCGATCAGATGCTTCGTATGTGTTGCAGATGATCTAAGAGAAGTTCTATGGAGTGTGGCATGTTGTTTAAGGAAGATTTGAGTCCCAGCTATGTTTGGTCAATAGTGTAGTGGTTTGCATGTAGCATTTTGTATTAAGTCAAGTCTTGTGATTGTAATTGCTTGTAATGCCTATCTTGGAGAATGTTCCAGATAGATGATTGTAAGGTTGACTTTGATGTTCATTCCAAAGTCTATGTCATGTATAAATAAGTGTAATGAAGTCATGTAAATGTGCCCATGCATGTGAAGATACAGAGGGAGTGAAGAAGTGTTTGGGGGCAGAGCAGAGGTGTTGTGAGCTTCAATGGAATTGAACTTTGGCATGGAGAAGATGTTGTTTCTCAGTTCAACCTTTCAATGTTAACCATGTGAATGTTTTTGTAGACAGTGAGTCTCTTGGAGTAGTGAGCTCTGGGCAGTGTGCCCAAAGGCAGGTGCCTTCTCATTTTTCTGTTCTTTTAATAGAGAATAAATCTTGTCGGTTAACCCCCACCGTGGTTTTTCCCTTAATCGGGTTTCCACATAAAAATCTTGGTGTTATGTGTGTTGATTATGTTTCTAGTCATGTGTTGTTGATTCATGCTTTCATGATTTTATCATTAATCTATTAATAAGTGATAAAGAAGATTAAATGTAGCAAAAGATAAAGTTTTGTGACAACTGATTCATCCCCCCTCTCAGTTATCTGCCCTAATTTCAATAGGACCTCCCCTATATCTCCTCAGCTATAAGGGCCTTCTCCACAACATCACAAAAATCCACTAGGTCATCCATATGAACTAATCCCATATTGTCGAGATTCAAACCCTTGATGAAATCATGGACAAGCAACTTCTCGTCCTGAATATAGTCCATGTACTACTAAAGCTCAAAGAACATGTTCTCATATTGGGCTATGGTAAGGCCTCTCTACTGCAAATCATGAAACTCATCAATAAGCCTCTATCTAAAATGCTCAAAAATATAGCATGCTCTAAAGTGCTCCAAAAAAGTCTCCCAAGTCAGTGTGTCTATAGACAAATGAAATTTCTGCTCCTCTTGTCGCCACCAAGTAGAAGCAGGTCACCTCAACTGATGAATGGAAAACCTAGCCCTCATGTTGCTAGTGACAGGTTGTAACCTAAAACACCCCTCTAGGCTAAGTAACCAAGACTCCACCTCCTCACCATCAGTGGCTCCTGAAAAATTAGGAGGTTGTAATCGAAGAAACTCCTGAATCTAGTCTCCTGTGGCTCGAGAACTTCCCGGTACTATGTCTGGTGCAATCTGAGTCTGAGTGTGTTGAGGTGATAGAATGTGAGGCGATTCATCCTCCCACATGTGTGACCTATGCAAGGGACTCCTACTCTACTCATGGGACCCCGGTCTGTGCTCACTGCCCCTAGGCTGATCCCCTTGTGGTCTCTCCACAACTGGTGGCAGTCTAATCTCAAGTACCCCCACTAGGCCTTGCAAGGCTTGAAGAATCTGGGGGCCATAGTCCTATCCCCTAATCTAATCAATACTTTCAGAGTGATGAGATTGTGCTGGTCTCTCTAGTGGTCGTACTCCACCTGAATCTCTGGTGGGAGAATTGACTCTCCCCTCTCTACATGACATCCTATAGTCAAGGTGAAATTGCATTAAAACAAAGTTCAACTTTTGTTCCTAGAGCTCCTACAGTTGGAAACTTGACTCTGATACCTATGTAACACCCTAAAACCCATTTGCAAGAAACTACAATATAAAACCTAAATTTTTTTTGTCTCCTATAAAGTTCATCCCAAATATTTATCTAGCCAAGAGTGCCTTTATGTTTTTTTAACATGTTTCTTTTATATACCTAATATAGTGCCCATTGTATAATGCTTATTCACTCACACACACAAGACATAATGTCATGCCCATAATTAAGTCTTTTGAACATTAGAAAAAAACAACAATTTACTTTTATTTTTGTTACAAACATGACACATACAAAACACTTGTAAAATAAAATGAAATTATTCTTAAGTAAACAAAATAACTCTTAGGTAAATGAAATAATTCTTAAATAAATAAAACCATTTGTAAAGTAAAAAGGAAATTACTCTTAAGTAATTCAATTAACTCTTAGGTAAATGAAATAGTTCTTAAGTAAATAAAATCATTTGTAATGTAAAATGAAATCTTTTAAATAAACAAATAAAATAATTCTTAGGTAATAAAAAATAAAACAAATTGTTGTACAAAGATATTTCTACTCTTGTAAAATAAGAATAATGTGGGCATTACATTATTATTCTCCATCACTCTTCTATAGAATGAAAATTCTTACTTCTTCCAAGACTTAATTAATAAATAGTATACCTATCAAATACACATATAATTATGATCATTAATATGAAATTCTAAAATTTTCCAAGCGAAGGATAAAAGAAAGGCCACCATAAAACTTCCTATATTCTATCTCAAAACCAGTCTAGACATCACTAAGCAAAATAAACATGTATAAAAAAAAGAATAGAAAGTACAAGGCTATAGTGTTTTTTTTAAAATATTTAATTAGGATTAGAGAGAACTGTCATAACGATAGGACAATAAATAATTAAGAAATATTATAATGATCAATCTTAGGCAGCTAATATGGTCATGATTTTAGGGATTAAAATTGATAGCGTAAGGAGAAAATAAAATAGGAAAATCTACTATTAACTTAGGCAGGAGGAGATTTTAATTTTAGTTCCTACGTGAGGTAAAAGGACAAAAAAAAATATAAGTGGCTATAAGCTACTTTTTAAATATAAATTAAAAAAAGGTAAGTTTTCTTTATGTAACGAATCATGATAAACATCCTTCACTAATATAATATTTCTACTACACCATAATTAATAAATTAAAAAAATTGTGAATAACTAGTGCTGGCAAGAATTTTGATTGTTATTTTTTTAAATTAGTATCTCTTGGGCTTTCTAGAAGTTCCTACTCTATTTATTTCTTCTTTTTTTTTTCAGAATTTCACAGAGGTACTCTTACCCTAGTTCAACCACACTTTAGGCATAGTAGGGTACTCTTACCCCTTGTAGGTTCCTACATAATTTCTCCTTTCTACCACCACACAAGTTTAGTAATAAGACCATTTCATTTCTGACTATTTCACATAAAATTTCAACAACACATACACACAACAAGATTTAATTGACCTCACATTTCAACTACACAACACATACACACAACAAGACAATATGTTATAGTATGGCACATGTTAATGCATTCTTTCTATTTATTCAAGTTAATTAAATTCAATCCCTGTACCTAGTGTTTCCTGTATGACTGTTAAGCTCCACATAGATTTCTTGTTCCTCCAGTTTGGGATTCCCTTCTACTATCTCCACTCCACTATTTCAGAAAATTTTCTCCTCTCTTCTTTTCTCTTTTTTACAATGCTAGTTTAAAAATAGAAAAAAAAATAGAGAAAAAAGAAGCACCCCCCAAATCTCCTTTTTTTTAACCTCTCTTTTACCCTCAAATCCATCTGCCCAAGTGGACAACATGTGTCCTAAGATGGACATCATGTTGTCACCTTGAGTGGGCAACAAGTGTCTTCTCAACAGCCTTGATTTAACAACTAAAAATGAATTCCCATCCAAAATGGAAATGTAATTAAAAAGGTGCATAATTTTTTTTTAAAATCTCATTGCATTTATTTCTGGGGCCCACCTAGGTCTAGGATAAGGTTTAATTTTTCCTCCCAAAAGGGGACACTTTTGGTCATTACCACAAGTAAAATAGACTACATAGACTCCCCCTCACCACAAGACATCATACAACACATATACATAAAGACATCAACATAAAATGATTCACATGACATAACCACAATTCAGAACAACACTATCACATTCCACATCACAAGATACTTTTTGACAAAATGCATCCACACGACACACAAGCATGACTAACAATAGGCCTAATCCTTTCCTTATAGGCTAGGTTGGCTTACTAGGGATACTACAATAGGTCTCCGGTGTTCTCTCTCGTTTCCATTGGCTCAACCTGCACACTCATTGTTACATCGTTAGTACAATACTAATAGCTGAAGCAAAAGATTAAATTAACCATTACTACATCAGATACATGTATTCTAATCATCCTTGTAACATAACTTAATCAATTCAAGATCACATTAGAGAATACGCATATATGTATATCAATGAAGTCTAAATCATAAAACTATATGGCAAAAGTAATCACAACTCTAATTGCAAACTATATATAACATTGAGTTGCAACATTCATAAAAGGTATATGAAATTCTCACCATGAAATCTAAGAACCATGTATAACTATATCTCGATGAACAACATAATCTACTCAAAGAAAATACAAGACAGGATCCAACAACATCACATAAAGTCAATGAGAGTATGTAATATCAAAATAAATATCATCCATGGATGCAAAACACAATTCAATAACTGAGTTTGCTAACCAAATAATGTCTCAACATAGATCTACAACAACATAATGCATAATCACTTCTCGCCATAGTGGCAATACCGAGGAGGGGCCCTACAGATACAAGCACATAATACTATGCCCTTAAAGTGGAAACAAACATAGTTGATTTCCCATCACATTAACCATTACAGGAAAGATAATGTAGCTTATAGGTCTAAGTAAATTTTAGTAGCATAATGACATGTAGATTAACACTTTATGAACATGAAAGAACAACAAAAGAAAGATAGAAAGAAGAGAAGAAACACTAATATACGTGGGGAAGACCCTTTTGAGTAAAAACCCCACACTCTAAAACATCAAACCAATGTATTAATCTACAAAAACAAACATGTTACAATACACCTGCAGGCTCAAATCCTTAACATGGAGATTTATTTCTTGCTTCTCTGGAGGAAAACTGATAGCATAACCTTGCATAAAACTCTCATCACAAATGATTCCTGAAGCATTCAATTCATAGGAGTTTTAATACAAGAAACTACCAAAATGAAACCCAAAACCATGAGGGGAGAATGTTAGAATTAAGGTGACATTAACCTTGTAAAATCTATGTAATTAATTACTCCTAATATTGTTTGTAAATCATTCATAAGGGATGAAGTATTCACCAAGTAACGATCTTGTTTCAGCTACATGTTTGATCTTGGTACCCGACGAATGTAGGTTATTTGGGGGGTTTGTAGGGGGGTACCCCCTGCGAGTTCCAAGGGGATGGCTTCCCTAGTGTGAGGTCTGGGGGCCACATGCCCTAGTGGGGGTCTGGGGGCAACGCCCCCAAAAGACAAATTTTATATATAAATTACCATTGTAAATATGGACCGTTCATCATTAGGTCATAGATCTGACAGTAGAGATTTTGTTGGCTTGTTTTTCCCTAGAAGGAAACCCCTTTTATAAGGATATTGTATTATGATTGTGTATGAGAGTATTACAGGCGCTGTGTATGAGAGAGTATTACAAGTGCCATTGGATTGAAGATTGGAGAGGAGATTGATAGTGTTGTATTGTAAACTCTTTTTAAAGTTAATATCTACATTGGTGCATCTCTTTTTGTGTGGAGTTTATTCCTGAAAGGGTTTCTCCACATAAACACTATGTTGTATTTGATATTTTGTTCTATTATTTCTTTGTGTTGATTTCATACTATCTCCATTTTGATTCT
This sequence comes from Cunninghamia lanceolata, assembly GCA_027924645.1. Classification (NCBI taxonomy): domain Eukaryota; kingdom Viridiplantae; phylum Streptophyta; class Pinopsida; order Cupressales; family Cupressaceae; genus Cunninghamia; species Cunninghamia lanceolata. The sequence continues at coordinate 15,432,897 of BSBN01000233.1, read as the reverse complement.
GCACTATATTAATAGTTATAGTTGTAATCATATTTTCATTCTATGGTTGTTCACCTTTATTTCTAACATTTGGTATTAGAGTCTGGCCAGTTCTGTGTCTTGGGTGGAAGTGTGAGGGTTTTTTAAGTTGTAGTGGGAGTTTTGGTGAGTATTTATGCTTTCCATTGGTATTTTATTTTTATAAGTAGTTTGGGGTAAGTGCAGGAAGATGGGGGGCCAAAAAGGGGTCTTAAGTGGCCACTTTTTTTCTAAAATCAGGAAATACTGGCCTTGGATGAGAAATTGAGCATAGTTACACTCAAAATTTGGAGATACAACCAAAACAATGTTCATAGTGCTCTGAGTCTACTTTCTAAACTACTATTTTTTTTTAAATGGCATAGATTAAGGGGTTCAAAGAGGGAGCCACAGAAATTGATGTTGTTTCTGTCAAAAAACATAACATAGCATGTTTTGTGGCTCCCTCAAAAGGTCAACTTTTTTTTGGTATTTTAAAAATTGCTTTGGTGAGAAATTAGCTAATAGCATGTAGTTTATGCCCATTTTTTCTAATAATTGTTTGATGAATATTTGATTTTTTACTAATTTTCAAAGTGGACACATCCTAAAAAATAGAATTTTGGCCGTGCTACCCCTATAAATTTTGAAAACTAATCAAAAATCATTTTTTTCTTTTTTTAATATTTTTAGAATGGAGTCTAGTTTCTAAATATGTAATTTTTTTGAAATTTCAATGACTAGTTAATTTACAATGAAAAAAAGACCAAACAGTGGTTTTTGCCCAAAAACGGACACACAAACAAAAGAAATTAAAGATGAAAGGCTTAACATTGTTAAAATGTGAAAAAAATTACATCGTCAGATAGCTGAGAGAAAGCCTAACATTACCTAGGTGTTTGATTTGTTTGACCTTGAAACACGTGCAAATCTGAGGGTTAACATGAACGAAATTATGTAAAATCTTGAAGAATATGGAAAAACACATCTGTTACTGTTCAAAAGGCACTCCAAGCCTTTGGGTTGGAAATCCAAAGAAAATCCCAAGCCCAAGGCTTGGGATTCCCAAAGCAAGACATAACGCGAGCGCATTATAACACGCTCTCGTTATAACGCACTCGCATTATTCTTTTCTTTGCATTTTTTCTTTTCCACAAAATTTTGTACTATTTTTCATGTTTTAAATAACATGAGCGCGTTATGTTCAACTTAAATTTTTTTATGTCTAAGGCTATTAATCATGTTTGTATGTATGCCTATATGTATGTATGTATCTATGTATGCCTATATGTATGCATGTATCTATGTATGCCTATATGTATGTATGTATAGTGTCAAGGGTAGAGGAGGGTAGAGATGGGAGTGAGCCAGATAGGGGAGGAGAGGGGTGGATAAGGATTGAGTGATTAAGGTTTAAGGTTAAGGGTTGAGCATTTAGGGATAGGATTTAGAGTTTAGGGATAAGGGATTAGAGTTTAGGACCTTGAGGGATTAGGGTTTAGGCTTGAGGCTTTAGGGATAGCGTTTAGGGTTAAGGGTCAAGGGATTAGGGTTAAGGTAGAGTGTTGAGGGTAGAGGGATTAGGGATAGGGTTTAGGGTTGAAAGTTTAGGGTTGAGGGATTAGGGTTTAAGGTATAGTTTAGTAGTTCTTGTGGATAGAGCTAGTAAACAATGGGAGATTATTTGCCTGTTTCATAATAATATACCTCCCCTAAGTGCGGGGTGGACAGCAAGAAACATAGATGTACCCCAATGCAAAGCTTTTCTCATAATGATCATCCTTCTAATTTCAACTATTAATTACTCACTATGGATGTACCATACGTAAAGCTTTTCTCATAATGTGTACACCTATTGGCATAATGAACCCCAGATGGGCTAGAAAAACATGCCATATAACATTACTAACATTAAAAAAGTTCATAGCCATTTTTCTGACATATTCTTGCAACTCAAATATCTTTAAGAGAAGAGTGTCAAAAATGATGGGTTTAAGAACCTAACATAAGGCAAAGTAGTTTTGTTGGGTTTAGGGATAGGGTTTAGGGTTTAGGGTTGAGGGATTAGGGTTTAGGGTTGAGGGATTATGGTTTAAGGTATAGTGTTGAGGGTTGAGGGTTTAGGGATAGGGTTTAGGGTTGAGGGATTAGGGTTTAGGGTTGACGGATTAGGGTTTAATGTTGAGAGTTGAGGGTTGAGGGTTTAGGGATAGGGTTGATGGTCAAGGGATTAGGGTTAAAGTAGAGTGTTGAGGGTAGAGGGATTAGGGATAGGGTTTAGGGTTGAAGGTTTAACGATTGAGGGTTGAGGTTTAGAGCTGAGGGTTAAGGGATTGGGGTTTAAAATATAGTGTTGAGCGTCGAGGGTTTATGGATAGGTTTTAGGGTTTAATTTTTAAGGGTTAAGGGTTGAGGGATAGTGTTTAGGGTTTAGGGATAAGGGATTAGGGTTTAAGGTATAGTGTTGAGGGTTGAGGGTTTAGGAATAGGGATAGAGTTTAGGGTTTAGGGATGAGGGATTAGGGTTGAGGGTTGAGGGATTAGGGTTTAAGGTATAGTGTCAAGGGTTGAGGGTTTATTAATAGTGTTTAGGGTTGAGGGTTGATGGATCAGGTTTTAGGGTTGATGGATTAGGGTTTAAGGTATAGTGTTGAGGGTTAAGGGTTTAGGGTTGACAGATTAGGGTTTAGGGTTGATGGATTAGTGTTTAATGTCAAGGTTAGGGTTAGAGTGTCGAGGGTAGAGGGATTAGGGATAGGGTTTAAGGTTGAAGGTTTAAGGATTGAGGGTTGAGGCTTTAGGGATGAGGGTTTAAGGCTTAAGATATAGTGTCAAGTGTTGAGGGTATAGGGATAGGGTTTAAGTTTTAAGGGTTAAGGGATAGGGATTAGGGTTTAAGGTATAGTGTTGAGGGTTGATGGTTTAGGGATAGGGTTTAGGTTTGAGGGATTAGGGTTTAGGGTTGATGAATTAGGGTTTAATGTTTAGAGTTGAGGGTTGAGGGTTGAGGGTTGAGGTTGAGGGATAGGGTTAATGGTCAAGGGATTAGGGTTAAATAAGAGTGTCAAGGGTAAAGGGATTAGGGTTTAAGGTATAGTATCGAGCCTGTTGAGGGTCTAGGAATAGGGATAGCGTTTAGGGTTTAGGGATGAGGGATTAGAGTTGAGGGATGACGGATGACAGATTAGGGTTGAGAGTTGAGGGATTAGGGTTTAGGGACAAGGTTTAGGGTTAGGGTTTAAGGTATAGTGTTGAGGGTTTAGGGTTGAGGGATTAGACTGAAGGGTTGAGGGTTTAGGATTAGGGTTGAGAGTTGAGGGATTAGAGTTAAGGGTTGAGGGATTAGGGTTTGACGTCGAGGGTTGAGGGTTGAGGTTTGAGGGTCAAGGGTTTAGGGATAGGGTTGAGGTTCAAGGGATTAGGGTTAAAGTAGAGTGTGGAGGGTGTAAGGATTAGGGATAGGGTTGGAAGGTTCAGGGATAAGGGATTAGGGTTTAAGGTATAGTATCGAGTTTGTTGAGGGTTTAGGAATAGGGATAGCATTTAGGGTTTAGGGATGAGGGATTAAAGTTGAGGGATGATGGATTAGGGTTGAGGGTTGAGGGATTAGGGTTTAAGGATAAGGTTTAGGGTTGAGGGTTGAGGGATTAGGGTTTAAGGTATAGTGTTGAGGGTTGAGGGTTTAGGATTAGGGTTGAGGGTTGACGGATTAGCATTTAATGTCGAGGTTAGGGTTAGAGTGTCGAGGGTAGAGGGATTAGGGATAGGGTTTAGGGTTAAAGGTTTAAGGATTGAGGGTTGAGGCTTTAGGGATGAGGGTTTAAGGCTTAAGATATAGTGTCAAGTGTTGAGGGTATAGGGATAGGGTTTAAGTTTTAAGGGTTAAGGGATAGGGATTAGGGTTTAAGGTATAGTGTTGAGGGTTGATGGTTTAGGGATAGGGTTTAGGTTTGAGGGATTAGGGTTTAGGGTTGATGAATTAGGGTTTAATGTTGAGAGTTGAGGGTTGAGGGTTGAGGTTGAGGGATAGGGTTAATGGTCAAGGGATTAGGGTTAAATAAGAGTGTCGAGGGTAGAGGGATTAGGGTTTAAGGTATAGTATCGAGCCTGTTGAGGGTCTAGGAATAGGGATATCATTTAGGGTTTAGGGATGATGGATTAGAGTTGAGGGATGACGGATGATAGATTAGGGTTGAGGGTTGAGGGATTAGGGTTTAGGGACAAGGTTTAGGGTTAGGGTTGAGGGATTAGGGTTTAAGGTATAGTGTTGAGGGTTTAGGGATAGGGTTTAGGGTTGAGGGATTAGAGTGAAGGGTTGAGGGATTAGGATTTGATGTTGAGGGTTGAGGGTTTAGGGTTTAGGGTTTAGGGTTAGGGTTGATAGTTAAGGGATCAGAGTTAAGGGTTGAGGGATTAGGGTTTGACGTCGAGGGTTGAGGTTCAAGGGATTAGGGTTAAAGTAGAGTGTGGAGGGTGTAAGGATTAGGGATAGGGTTGGAGGGTTTAGGGATAAGGGATTAGGGTTTAAGGTATAGTATCGAGTCTGTTGAGGGTTTAGGAATAGGGATAGCATTTAGGGTTTAGGGATGAGGGATTAGAGTTGAGGGATGATGGATTAGGGTTGAGGGTTGAGGGATTAGGGTTGAGGGATAAGGTTTAGGGTTAGGGTTGAGGGATTAGGGTTTAAGGTATAGTGTTGAGGGTTGAGGGTTTAGGATTAGAGTTTAGGGTTGACAGATTAGCATTTAATGTCGAGGTTAGGGTTAGAGTGTTGAGGGTAGAGGGATTAGGGATAGGGTTTAGGGTTGAAGGTTTAAGGATTGAGGGTTGAGGCTTTAGGGATGAGGGTTTAAGGCTTAAGATATCGTGTCAAGTGTTGAGGGCGTAGGGATAGGGTTTAAGTTTTAAGGGTTAAGGGTTGAGGGATAGGGATTAGGGTTTAAGGTACAGTGTTGAGGGTTGATGGTTTAGGGATAGGGTTTAGGTTTGAGGGATTAGGGTTTAGGGTTGATGAATTAGGGTTTAATGTTGAGAGTTGAGGGTTGAGGGTTGAGGTTGAGGGATAGGGTTAATGGTCAAGGGATTAGGGTTAAATAAGAGTGTCGAGGGTAGAGGGATTAGGGTTTAAGGTATAGTATCGAGCCTGTTGAGGGTCTAGGAATAGGGATAGCATTTAGGGTTTAGGGATGAGGGATTAGAATTGAGGGATGACAAATTAGGGTTGAGGGTTGAGGGATTAGGGTTTAGGGACAAGGTTTAGGGTTAGGGTTGAGGGATTAGGGTTTAAGGTATAGTGTTGAGGGTTTAAGGATAGGGTTTAGGGTTGAGGGATTAGAGTGAAGGGTTGAGGGATTAGGATTTGACATTGAGGGTTGAGGGTTTAGGGTTTAGGGTTTAGGGATAGGGTTGAGGGTTGAGGGATCAGAGTTAAGGGTTGAAGGATTAGGGTTTGACGTTGAGGGTTGAAGGCATTTTCTATCAAGAACTTGATTATGAGGGCTTGCCCCTTCATTGTTATGCCTATCATATGGCAGAGCATCTGGCAAGCTCTTGCAGGAAAGAGATGTGATCAATGCAAAGGATGTGATCAATGTATAGCAGGACAAAATGCAAGTGCGCTATAGCGCGAGCACGTTATAATGCACTCGTGTTTTGTCTTGCTATTGAAACAGTAAAAAAAATGGTTACCCCATGATCCAGGCCCACATGCTTTGTTTTCTTACTGATTCTGCGCATGCTCTGACAAAAAAGAAGTGTTTTCATGCTGTTGGGAAGTTCACATGCACATTTGACACATTGTACCACATTTGCATGATCTTTTTGTTGCAAGTATGAGGTGAACTAGTGTTGTCATTGATGTCAACATACTCATATTGCATTGACAAGAAGGATTGGATGAGCTGTGTGCTGAGGATATTGAGAAAATTAGCTTCAGTCAGGAACAGTGAAGAACAGTGATGAGAAGAAGGCAAATGTATTGTATAGGTTGAGAACCGGAGGATACGGATTAAAGGGTTTGTAGATATGAGTCTTGAGATGCTTCAGTTAAGATTTCAGAGGTCCACATGAAGATCTGAAGAAGTTGTGGCTGTCAGTGTGGAACCAGTTCCAGCAAGTGTTCAGAGGTGACAGAGGATCACAGAAAGGTCCGGTGAGGTCCAAAATTGTATAATCCTAATCTGTGGATTGGAAGGAGTGTTTTGGATGTCCTTGTGATATGTCATCTCAAGTTGTGTATGATTTTGAGGTTTAGAAGTACTATTTGCATTATGACAGTGGCAACAGACTGTGTTCTTGAAGTTTCAGATGAGGAAGAGAAGAGATTCCAGTAAGTAGAGGAAGTGCGGATGTACCTGGTCATTTAGGTAGGCTTGTGAAGGTTCTTGGATCATGTTGAGGTTGTGTTGTTGGTCCGCATTGATGGTAGAGCCCAGAATTGAAGATATTCTTCCGGATGAAGTTCTTGTTCCGACTAGCCGACCGGATGAGTTGTTCATCCTGCGAATGTTCTTGTGGTGGCCGACCGGATGTGTTATTCATCTTGTGGATATTGTTATGGTTGATTTTTGACTTAGATGATTGTTCCTAAGTCGATGTCTTGTATAAATAAAGGTTTGTGAGTTCATTTCGAAGTGTGGATTGTGTGGACGAGAGTGGTGTAGCGAAGAAAAGTACGAAAGGCAGAGTAGGGGTTTTGGGCTTAAATGGAACTGATCCAGACATGGTAGAGATGTCATTCTCTAGTTCAAGACTGTGATTCTTATCACTTTGTAGATAGTGTGTCTCCTTGTAGGCAGTGGGCCTCTTTGTGAGCAGTATGCTTGGGTAGTGAGCCCTAATTGGCAAGTGCCATTCTTTTTCTTATTCTTCTAATAGAGAATAATCCTTGGGTTAATCACCCCGTGGTTTTTTCCTTAACCGGGTTTTCCATGTCAAAATCTTGGTGTTCAATGTGTTGATGTTTATCTGCTCTTGTGTTTGTGCATTATGCTTTCATGGATGATTAATTGATATGCTGTTAACTAACAAAGAAGAATCAAGTGTTTGAAGTAAAAAGCAAGTTTTTATACAACTGATTCACCCCCCCTCTCAGTTGTATGCCCTAGATCCAACAATTGGTATCAGAGCCAAGTTCCTCTTAAAGGAGCTTAACCGCTTGAGGAGATCCAGGATGTCGTCATACAAGAAGGATAGTCTGAAGTTCGATGGAACCAACTTTACTCTCTGGAAAGGTCGCATGAAATGTCACTTGGAATGTATGGGAAAAGCATACTTGGCTATGGTCTCAAAACCATATGTACCTCCACAAGGTGGTCCGACAACTTTGAATGAAATCACAGATGCTGAAAACAATCTATGGACCAAAGAAGCTCTTCTAAGCGCATTGAATGACTCAGATCTCTCAAATGTTATTGACCTACCAACTGCATATGAGATCTTGACTAAACTGAAACTTCTGTATGAAGGAGATGAGTTTGTCAAGAGTGCAAGGTTACAAAGTCTGAAAGGGAAATTTGAAAGATTGAATATGAGAGATGATGAAAACATCACTACCTTTATGCCAAGAGTGAATGAGCTCGTATGTGGAATTAGAAATGCTGGTGGAACTTTGGATGAAAATGAGATTGTTTCCAAAATCCTCAGATCCCTTCCTGCTGCCTACAAAATCAAGGTTGCTACCATTGATGAATTCAGAGCCCACACAACTGTCACAAGAGAACAATTGGCTGGCAAACTAGCTGCATTTGAAATGACCAAGTTTGGAGATGATCCTCCCAAGACTGAATCTGATTTCAAAGCCAGTGCCTATGTGAAAGGCAAACAGAGATTTGATCCAGGAGAAAACTCTTCAAGGAAGATGTCATGGTATGATCAAGCAAGAAGAGACATGGAAGAAGAAGAAGCAGAAACAGCTCAACTTGAAGCCCTCATTGCAAAGAGATTGCCAAGAGGATCCTGTAAGTATGACGGAAAACTACCCTTTAAGTGCTTCAACTGCAATAAGATTGGTTATTTTGCTTCAAGATGTCTGGAAAGATCTACAAGGTCTAATACTAATAGACAAAGGTTTCAAAAGAACTGCTATTATGTTCATGAAGAAGATGATAATGAAGGAGTAACAGATGATGAATCAGAACTAGGAAGCAAATCCAGAAATGAATGGGTGTTTATTGCCATCAAGGAAGAAGATTCAATATCCTCTGAATCTGTCAATCACAAGGTTGTGGAAAGAGCTTCAGCTGCTCAAGTGGAAGAAAATGATGATTGGGTTATTGATAGTGGATGTTCTCAACATATGACTAGTGACAAGAATAAGTTCTTGGATTTGGAAAGGTATGAAGGAGGAATGGTAAAGTTTGGTGACAATTCTGCTGGCAGAATCAGAGGTAGGGGAACTATTTCCTTTGATGGAAAGAGCAAAATAGGTAATGTACTATATGTTGAAGGATTGAAGCACAATCTTCTCAGTGTTGGTCAGTTAGTGGACAAAGGCTATGATCTCCAGTTCAAGAATGGAAAATGCAGAATCTTTACAAGCTTCGGAACTGAAATTGCATCCGGTACTCAAACAAAAGGTAATATCTTTCATCTAGTTGGTTCAAATAAAAGTTATCTATTTGTTCAAGTTGATTAGAGTTGGTTATGGCATAGAAGAATGTGTCATGTAGATTTTGATAACATCATCAAGATAAGCAATATTCAGGCTGTAAGAGATCTTCCAAAATTGATGAAACATACAAATAGTTTGTGCAAAGAATGTCATCTAGGTAAACAGAGCAGAGTCTCTTTCAAAAGCAAAGATCAGTCCTCTACCGGATTGTTGGAATTAGTACATACTGATCTATGTGGTCTGACAAGAATCAAGAGTCTGCAAGGTGATAGATATTTCATGTTGCTAATTGATGACCATTCCCAGATGATGTGGGTTACCTTCCTAAAAGAGAAATTAGAAGCCCTTGAGAAGTTCAAAATCTTCAAAGCTATGGTAGAGAATCAAACTGGATTGAAACTGAAGTGTCTAAGGTCTGATAGAGGTGGTGAATTTACATCTGGTGAGTTCATTGACTTTTGTGAGAAGCAGGGTATAAGGAGACAGTTGTTTGCTCCTAGGACTCCATAGCAGAATGGAGTAGTTGAGAGAAAGAACCCGACCATCCAGGAAGCTGCCAGGACAATGATGTTGGAAGCAAATGTTCCTCAGATGTTTTGGAAAGAACCTATCAGCACTACAGTCTACACTCTCAGTCGAGTTCAAATCAGAAACAATACCGGTAAGACCCCTTATGAACTCTGGTTTGGCATCACTCCTACTATGAAATATTTCAGAGTATTTGGTAGCAAGTGTTATATTAAAAGAGATGAAGATCTAGGAAAGTTTGATGCTAGAAGTGATGAAGGAATTTTCTTGGGTTACTCCACTCAAAGCAAAGCATACCAGTGTTACAATAAGAGACTGAGGAAGATGATAGAAAGCACTAATGTAAAAGTTGATGAGGGAATTGAGAAGCCCTCAAGGTTTTATGAGTTTGATGAAGATGACCAAGATGGTGTTCAGGTTCAAGGAACTCAATCCTCTTCGGTAAGTCAAAGTCAGCCTGATCCGGTAAATCAGGAAGAAGAGATAGGTCCGAAGGAGCCTGATCAAGAAGCAGCAGTGTAGGATACTCCCAAAATTCCAAGGTATGTAAGACTGAACCACTCTGAAGATCAGATCATAGGTGACAGAAGCAAAGGTGTGCAAACTAGAAGGAATGTTGCTCAAAATTAGGATGAATGTTGTCTGATTTCAAAGATTGAACCTAAAACAATAAATGAAGCCTGCAATGATGAAAACTAGACCAAAGCAATGGAAGATGAATTGATGCAAATTGAGAAAAATCATACTTGGGATCTTGTTCCCAGACCTAGAGACAGGAATGTGATTGGAACCAAATGGGTCTTCCAGAACAAACTGAATGAAGCTGGTGAAGTAATCAGAAACAAAGCTAGATTGGTCTGCAAAGGCTACTCTCAAATAGAAGGAATTGATTTTGAAGAGACCTTTGCTCCGGTGGCAAGAATTGAAGTAGTCAGATTATTTCTTGCATTTGCTGCCTTTAAAGACTTCAAGGTATATCAGATGGATGTCAAGTCTGCCTTCCTAAATGGTGATCTGGAAGAAGAAGTTTACATTGAACAACCAGATGGATTTCAATTGTCTGATAATGATGATATGGTCTGCAAGTTGAAGAAATCATTGTATGGATTAAAGCAAGCCCCAAGAGCATGGTATGAAAGGTTGGATAAGCATCTTGTGCAGATTGGATTCAACAAAGGTACTGCTGACAGTAACTTATATTTCAAAATTGATCATGAAAATATTTTGATTGTTGAAGTGTTTGTGGATGATATCATTTTTGGAGGAAGAGATAGTATGTGCAAAACTTTTGCAAATCAGATGCAAAGTGAGTTTGAAATGTCTATGCTTGGTGAAATGAATTTCTTCTTGGGTCTGCAAATTACTCAAACAAAGAAAGGGATCTTCATTTCTCAGACCAAATATGTGAAAGAATTGTTGAGGAAATTTGGTATGGAAGATTCAAAGCCAAACACTCCCATGGCAACCAGATGCAAGTTGAGAAAAGATGATGACTCCCCAAAGGCAGATCAGACAAAGTATAGATCAATGATTGGTGGATTATTGTATCTCACTCAGACTAGACCAGATATAATGTAGGTTGTTGGTCTTGTAGCAAGATTCCAGGCTGATCCTAAAGAATCTCATGTTATGGCAATCAAAATAATTTTTAGGTACTTGAAAGGAACAGCTGAGTATGGTCTATGGTACCCTAGAGATCTGGATTTCTCTCTTCATGCTTACACAGATGTAGATTGGGCAGGAGATGTGGATGACCGGAAGAGCACCAGTGGTGGAGCATTCTTTTTGGGGAAGAGATTGGTTTCTTGGCTAAGCAAGAAACAAGATGCAATATCTCTGTCTACAACTGAAGCAGAATACATTGCAGTAGCAGGTAGTTGCACTCAAATCTTATGGATGAAGCAGATGCTAAGAGACATTAAAGTTGAATATGAGGAGCCTATCACAATTTTCTATGATAATTCAATTGCAATCAATATTTCTAAGAATCCGGTATTGCATTCTAAGACTAAGCACATATCTATCAAGTTTCACTTTTTGAGAGAACAAGTAAACAAGGAAGAAGTCAGATTGGAGTATGTTCCTTCCAAGGATCAGATTGCAGATATCTTTACTAAACCTCTTCTCAAGGACTCTTTTGAATATCTCTGGGAGAAGTTAGGGGTCATGGCCCCTCCAGTGATGAACTAGGATGCACTGATTGCATCAGTCCGGTGGATATCACAGTCATATCTTGTGATCCGGATTAATGATGGGGGCTGCTACTAAGGGGGAGCAGCTGGTGTGATTCTGATGTGTTAGAATTGCAAGTATGAGCCCTTTGCCATTGATGTCAAAGGGGGAGAGAAGACATGTGAAAAACAAGTGGTTGATGATCAAAGGGGGAGCAGTAAATGAGGAGAAGACATGTTGCTGATAGGGGGAGCTGTGACAGAAAGGAGAAGTTCTTGTCTTGATGGTTTTTCACATCATATGTTGCCATCAATGACAAAGGGGGAGATTGTTGCAAGTATGAGGTGAACTAGCGTTGTCATTGATGTCAACATACTCATATTGCATTGACAAGAAGGATTGGATGAGCTGTGTGCTGAGGATATTGAGAAAATTAGCTTCAGTCAAGAACAGTGAAGAACAATGATGAAAAGAAGGCAAATGTATTGTATAGGTTGAGAATCGGAGAATGCGGATTAAAGGGTTTGTAGATATGAGTCTTGAGATGCTTTAGTTAAGATTTCAGAGGTCCGCATGAAGATCTGAAGAAGTTGTGGCTGTCGGTGTGGAACTGGTTCTGGTAAGTGTTCAGAGGTGACAGAGGATCACAGAAAGGTCCGGTGAGGTCCAGAATTATATAATCCTAATCTGCAGATTGGAAGGAGTGTTTTGGATGTCCTTGTGATATGTCATCTCGAGTTGTGTATGATTTTGAGGTCTGGAAGAACCATTTGCATTGTGACAGTGGCGACAGACTGTGTTCTTGAAGTTCCAGATGACGAAGAGAAGAGATTCCAGTAAGTAGAGGAAGTGCGGATGTACCTGGTCATTCAGGCAGGCTTGCGAAGGTTCTTGGATCATGTTGAGGTTGTGTTGTTGGTCCACATTGATGGTAGAGCCTGGAATTGAAGATATTCTTTCGGATGAAGTTCTTGTTCCGACTAGCCGACCGGATGAGTTGTTCATCCTGCGAATGTTCTTGTGGTGGCCGACCGGATGTGTTATTCATCTTGCGGATATTCTTATGGTTGATTACCAACTTAGATGATTGTTCCTAAGTTAATCTCTTGTATAAATAAAGGTTTGTGAGTTCATTTCGAAGTGTGGATTGTGTGGATGAGAGTGGTGTAGCGAAGAAAAGTGTGAAAGGTAGAGCAGGGGTTTTGGGCTTAAATGGAACTGATCCAGACATGGTAGAGATGTCATTCTCCAGTTCAAGACTGTGATTCTTATCACTTTGTAGACAGTGTGTCTCCTTGTAGGCAGTGGGCCTCTTTGTGAGCAGTATGCTCGGGCAATGAGCCCTAATTAGCAAGTGCCATTCTTTTTCTTATTCTTTTAACAGAGAATAATCCTTGGGTTAATCACCTCGTGGTTTTTCCCTTAACCGGGTTTTCCACATCAAAATCTTGGTGTTCAATGTGTTGATGTTTATCTACTCTTGTGTTTGTGCATTATGCTTTCATGGATGATTAATTGATATGCTGTTAACTAACAAAGAAGAATCAAGTGTTTGAAGTAAAAAGCAAGTTTTTATACAACTGATTCACCCCCCCCTCTCAGTTGTATGCCCTAGATCCAACACTTCCCACTACCTTTTTTGCTTTGCCAACTTGAGAAGGAGAAAATAACATAGTTTTCACACCAAGTTTGATATATATCTATTCAAGTTTCAATTTTTGTAGTGTTGCAATGTTAATTGTGATTCAATTTTAGGAATTTAACATTTTAGATTGGTTACTAGTATTGTTGTTAGTAATGATATTTGAGTGTTATTCAATTTAACATTGAAAAGGAAGCAAGTGGTGAAAAACTCAAATTGTTGAGGAGTTTGATGCAAGAAGATAAAAACACTATATAATTGGGTACTCTCTCCATTCAAATCTTCATTTTTTAGGTATGTCAAGTCTTTACATGCATGTTCTTTACATTTTCCTTATTTTGGATTGAATTACTTTATCATGCTTTATCATACATGTTTAAAATAGACACATTCCCAATCAAGAAAGCATCCTACAATCTCACATGATGCCATGTATATTTTCTACACTTGGGCTCTTTAATAATTATGTGTAATAAACAAACCTTAACATACCATGATGTCAAACTATACAAGAATAAATCCTTACAACATAAAAAAATACAATCCCACTATTATCTTGTATTCATTTCTTAGGAACTAATATTGGTCTCTTTGTCATGCTACAGACAAATTCTCCATCATGCCGAGGAAATGATCAAGAATTAAACCAACACAAGAAGAGATAGAAGCTAAGAATGCAAAGAAAGTAGTGGCTATGAGGGAACTTCGTGAGAAGAAGAAATTGGACACGATAAATGAAGACATACCAATTGAAGAGGAACCACAACCATCACAAAGAGATATGGTATTGGTGGCACAAAGAGAATGAATGCAAAAACTTCATGGTACGAGAGATTTGAATACCATAGTTGGAGACACGTCCTCTACCGCAAGTCAACATGTAGGGACACCATATACCACATCTCAAGTTGAGAGTACATCATCACTCACATGTGATGAAGGAGGTACGCCATCATTCCCACCTCAACCTCAAGGTATGTCATCTATTCCATCTTCAATCGAAGGTATGCCATCTAACCCATCTCATTTAAATATTGATAAAATTCCTAATGTTGAGATGAATTTACCTAACTTGACACCACTTAGAATTTTGCATAGAAAACCAAAGTATTTGATTGATATTGATGAGAATATTTTGCAGTCAATGGAAGGTAAGATTCCAAAACGCACTTGTAGAAGATATGCTAATAAGATTTGGAGATTGTTCTTTGAAAAGTTAAATGAGACTGCACGATGTCAACTATTCATTGAAATGATGCGAAGTATAAAGTATAGGTATATCATGAAGATTCTTGGGTTGAGAACATCAGAGGCTTCAAGTGAAAAATCTATTGTCAAGAATCTAATGAGTGCGTATGAGAGTGTGGGTAACACCTCACGCACAAAAGATAGTAATGCAACACGGCGTGTGATTACATCGACTATAGTAAGTAGTCAAATGAGGAAAGCTCATCTCATTAGAAAGACAAGTCAAGAATTGAGAATTAATAGGAAAACTTTATCAAGAGTCATTGGAAGACACCAAAGAATTAAGGACACTAATGCCAATGAATTATGGGCGTTCTCGAGGAGACTACCACAAAAAGATAAACCAATTGTTGAAGCATTGAGATCACTAATTGAAGACTTTTGGAAGAATTACACAAGGGTATCTTCGAATCAAAGGGATGTGGTAAGAAGGAGAATCGGTAGTCAGAACTGCGAGCCACATCCAAAGCATTTTTTGGATGAGACTCAAACACAGTTTTATGGTAAATTTCTAGAGAAGTATCCTCAAATTAAAATTTTTCAAAGATATTTTGAATTGCTAAAACCTTTCTATGTTAAGATAAATCACACACGCACTACTTGTTGCTGTAGATTACATATTGAATTTTCAACCATTTTGATGTTTATAGGTCTATATGTTTAGATATGCATACTAACAATGATTTGTAGGGTTGTGCCATATGTGCCCCACCAACATCTTCAAGAGACTTCATATCAAGAATTTTATGTGAAAGAGAGGAAGGTCAAATATTCTACAAGAAATTATGCTTGGATGGCACATGTCATTATTGCGGTGGCTTGCAACATTTGCCAATATGTGAACATATGAAAATAACACATGCGGTTGGAAATGAACTAGTAGAGTTTGGTAAGTATAAAATAGTGGCATACAATACAAAAGATAGTAAAGAAGCAAAGAGGTGTGAATTAGTTATTGAAAAGATTCCAGTGTATCAGTTTATGCCTATATTTCATGATAGCATAGTGTATGAGTATGCAAGACATGCCCATAGAGCTCGATGGTTGGACTTGCAATTCAAGTTATGCAAGGACACATTTCTGGTTGGTAGCATTGTTTCAGTCGTCGACTTTGCAGAGAACTATAATCTACAACCACAGCGTGAGGTGCAATCACAATATTACAACTCCACACAGGTTTCTATATTTGTGCACATCGCATTCATTCATATGAATGATAGTACAGAGGATGATAGAAAGATCATAAGGGAGTATAATTTCTATATTAGTGATGATCGCACACATTCTACGGAGTTCGTGCAAGGTTGCTTTCAGGTGTTCTACAATGATTTGGATAGAAGGGGCATATCGTTCAGTCAGCATATCATATGGTCGGATAACTATGCATCACAATTCAAGAACTCGTGGAATTTCTATTGGCTAAGTAGGAGGCATAATTTTACAGGTATTCAACATATGTGGAACTTTTGTGAGGCCGGGCATGGAAAGGGGGAGCATGATAGTGCAGGAGCATGTATCAGAAGAGCCATAGCACGAGAAGAGTTAAAGTATAAAGACAATGTAAAGTTGACAGATGCAAAATTGATTGTCGAGTGGTGTAATGCTTCCATGGGTCCAGGTAATGAAGGTAAGTCTTCAGTTCATAGATTTTTTTGGTTGATAGATGATACTAACATTACACCATATGAGGATTGTTGTACACTGTCAGGATCAAATGAGATGCACTCTTTCAGAAGCTCAATTGCTGGTTCATGGAGTATCCATACATGAAAGATGTCATGCTTTTGTTCTTCCTGTACAATTCAAGTCTGGGATGAGTGCGAGTCAAAGGAGTGGGTTGATGAATGGCAGTTAAGTTATCTTAGCCCACTTGACACGTATCGACCCTCGACGACACTGGAACTAACACAGATGGAATCATCAGTTGACTTTGACCACATATCAGATTTAGTTCAACCAGGTAATATAGGGCACGTATATGCATCTAATTTCATCTAGTTCAACCAAGTAATGTCATCTTACTTTGTAGTGTTTTTGTAATGTTGACTAATTTCATCTAATTTGCTACATATCAATGTAGGGCACATATATGCAGTTATTGTAGATGAAGATAATGAAGAGGGAACAGATTATTACTTATATTGTTGTGTTGAGGCCAAAAAGAAATTAGAGGCCCCTGTTACAGATGGAGAAAACATCGAATACCCTACAGGCTCAGTGGTTATTACTGGAACATGGCTTAGAAGGTACCCACATAAGTGTTAATATTTGGCTATTTCAGGACTTTGACATGCATTGAAAGATTCTTCATTACTCGAACCTTGTTGTGGCATCCAATGTTCATTTGATAAAGTATCAGGGTAGACCTTTGAGAAAAATATTGTGGAAGGTGCGTGAGTCTGACCATGAAGCAATACTTGACACAATAAAGAGTAGAGGAAACCTGGATGGTTTATTGGATTAATTTGTAAGTATACACATTGATTTTGTAAAGTCATGTTACATTGAGTTGTAAGTATGCACATTAATTTGTAAGGTTTGTCTTTTTTTTATTTCCTCCTGCATTTTTACACATATGTACACATTTTTACATCATCATGTTATGTATTTTTGGTGTCCTGCTCCTGATGCGACCAAACTCATAACTCACCCTACTTCCTCTAGACACCATTTGATGATCTCTCCAACACTCTAGATCCAGGGCACCCAATCATGATGATGACCTATATACCATTCTCCCAAGGCACTCATAATGAATGAAAAGAAGACCAAGGGCACCCAAGCTTAATAGACTTATTTCTTTCAATTTTGATGATCCAAACTCTTGTAATACAACATCCACTTTCATGCCTTTAGATCTTCCTTCACATACAGGGTGCCAAATCAAGTTGAAAAATCTACATAAGGGCGCCAAAATGGATGAAAGGACACATGAAATGCACCTTAGGACTCCATGCTAAGGTTTGAGCCATTAAAGTCTCTTGATATTAGGCGCTCATGATGATGAAACTTAGAGATTTTTCCTTTCCTATGCCTTGACCTCTATAATGTACATTGGTCTCCAAAATCAAGGTGATTTTAAGTCACTTTGAGTCATTTGGGGTTAGTTTGAGTCTTTGAGTCATGTTGCAAAAGAGTATCAATGTTGTCAAGTTGCACAAAGCAACTTTTACATTTTTGGTGTCCTGCTCATGATGTGATCAAACTGACTATTCCAATACATCTGGATGGGTACATTTACGCTAGGAATGGTCTTGTTTTTCACCCAAACATGTCGAAACAGTTCGAGCTACATTGTACTGACGATATCCCTGAAGACTCCAAATTGCAAAAAGGTAGCAATCTTTGATGAGATGTTACTCAAAAATTGTATCACTTAGAAACATTCCATCTAAGGCAACGCGATCATATAAAGTGCTTCTACAATAACCTCTCTCAGTTTTTTATATCTCTGAGGCATTTGCCCGTGGTGAAAGGTTTTCTACTGCCCCAAAAATCATCAGAAGGAGGCAGTGTAAAGTTGCAAAGGGGTGTAACTTTTGTCCTGCTCCTGATGCAACCAAATTGACTATTCCAATGCGTCTGGATGGGTATATTTATGCTAGGCATGGTCCTGTTTTACACCCAAACATGTCGAAACAGTCTGAGTTACATTGTACCAACGATATCCCTAAAGAGTCCAAAGTGCAAAAAGGCAACAATCTTTGATGAGATGTTACTCAAAAACTGTGTCACTTAGAAACATTCTGTTTGAGGCAACATGATCATGTAGAGTGCCTCTACAATAACCTCTCTCAATTTTTTATATCTCTGATGTATTTACTTATGGTGAAAGGTTTTCTGCTGCCCCAAAAATTGTCAGAAGGAGGCAGTGTAAAGTTGCAAAGGGGTGTAACTTTTGTCCTACTCTTGATGCGACCAAACTAACTATTCCAATGCATCTGGATGGGTACATTTACACTAGGTATGGTCTTTTTTTTCACCCAAACATGTCGAAACAGTCTGAGCTACATTGTACCCATGATATCCCTAAAGAGTCCAAAGTGCAAAAAGGCAGCAATCTTTGACAAGATGTTACTCAAAAACTGTGTCACTTAGAAACATTTTGTCTAAGGCAACACGATCACGTAGAGTGCCTCTATAGTAACCTCTCTCAGTTTTTTATATCTTTGAGGCATTTGCTTGTGGTGAAAGGTTTTCTGCTGCCCCAAAAATTGTCAGAAGGAGGCAGTGTAAAGTTGCAAAGGGGTGTAACTTTTGTCCTGCTCCTGATGTGACCAAACTGACTGTTCCAACGCATCTGAATGGGTACATTTACGCTAGGAATGGTCCTATTTTTCACCCAAACATGTTGAAACAGTCTGAGTTACATTGTACCGACGATATCCCTGAAGAGTCCAAAGTGCAAAAAGGTAGCAATCTTTGATGAGATGTTACTTGAAAATCGTGTCACTTAGAAACATTCCGTCTGAGGCAACGCGATCATGTAGAGTGCCTCTACAATAACCTCTCTCAATTTTTTATATCTCTGAGACATTTGCCCATGGTGAAAGGTTTTCTGCTGCCCCAAAAATCATTAGAAGGAGGTAGTGTATTAAGTCAGGATGAAAACTTATTCACTCTAGGCGCCTGTTGTGACCAAATCACACATCGCCCCATTGTAAATGGGGACCCCCTACTTTTTTTGAACTCCAGTGTGTTTGACTAAGCTTAGATGATGTCTTGGGGTTATTGCATGATGAGGTCAGTGGTGTTTGAGTTTTAGAGCTCCTTGATGACCTGATCCTGATAGTGGGCGCTTAGAGGAAGGAATGATTAAGGTGCACTTTGATAATCATTTCACCCTAGGTGAGTGCCTAGGTAGAATTTGGAGTGGAAGCCTCAAATAATACCTTAGATTTTTAGATGCTTATTTTAGCTCAAATCATCATTATCTTGCGCCTAGAGTTGGAGTCTAACTGCCTAGGGAGTCAAGGAGCATTTCATCATCTGAAGAATCCCAAACATGCGCCTTGAACAAGTGATGCTACAAGTGGTGAAAAAAATGGGCGCCTTGAAGAATTGAGCCCTCCAAGACATCTTGCAATTGCCTAAAAGTCCAAAATTTACACAAGTGAGTTAAGGCACCATTTTCCATCTCCAGAGCCTCCTTTGAGCGCCTTAACATGGAGTGAATGTTTTAGTCTATGAAAGATTACACCTAAAGAATATAACAACCCCTTGAGTCACTAGGATGAACTAAGTTAACAAAATGAACTTCATTGAGGGAGGCGCACTTGTGCATCTAGATAACTACAAACTTAGCGCCTGAGAAAAAGTATGTTTAGATCCATAAGTTTGGGGAGTATTGAGTGAGGTAAGTCTTCATGAGCATATACAATGACTTAAATCCATCAATGATGAAGTAAATGCTTATTTGAACTAAGGCACAATTTCACTCCTCTACAATCATCTTCTGGCGCCTTAAAAGCTAAGTGTTTGAAACTATCATGATTTGCGCCTAGATGAGGAAGTCTCTATAATGAGTTAAAGCCACTTGAACGGCAAGCATGAAGGGAGCATCCAAACTTACCCAAGGAAGTGCCTAGAGGAATGGAAGTTGAGTTTGAAGATAGATGACCTTTCGAGTGCACTTGCCCTTGAGTGACAATTTAATTTGGCACCCTTATGTAAATTTAGATATGATCTAGTGCTTTGAGGTTGAGTGGAGTAATCTTGGTGCCTTTGTGTGTTGTTTTATACCTTGATGAGCACCTTGGAAGAATGGACGTTTACTCACCCTTGAGCGCCTTAGTTCCAGAGATTGAGTTTGAAGAGTAATAGTTCTCAAAACACCTTTATGAGAACGATGAAACTAAGTAGCATAAGAGATGATAAGTGTAAGAGCTTAGGGACTCAAGGTGCATTGTAGGGTCAAGAACATCAATTTTGTGCACCTAAGGGGAAAATCAAGCTTCAAACACCTCATCAAATGGTGCCTTGGTAGAGGAGTTGCCAAAAGACCTTATAATTAAAAATTTGATAAAATAACTCACATTTTGAGTTTAGGTGCCTTTCCAAGATCAAGCTTTCATATAGCGCCTTGAGTTGTTACTTTCATATTAGCACCCTAGCATAAAGAAGAAGTCCTCAAATGTGCTTTAAGGAGGAAGATTGGTGATGGGAGTAATTATGAGTGCCCTAGAGTGTTTGAAGTGGGAAGTAGTAAAGGATAGCGCCTTGAATGAGTTTGAGCACCTCGAAGAGGATTGAGCGCCTTGATAAATTAGAGGATTGAGTGCCTTGATAAATCAGAGGATTGAGCACTTAAGGGATAATAGGATCTTTTGAGACTATTGGTAAGTGTTTGGAATCATTAGAATTTTTAAAATAAGATAAAGACCCTAGGCGCTATCTCCTACTTGGAACATCACACATGGGAACATGGAAACTAGATTGATTGAAGGAATGATACTTTAGTGCCTTGAGGGTGAATGAGTCAAAATAACACTAAATTGGTGCCTAGTCCAATTGATTGAAATCATCTTGGGCGCATTTTCTTTCTTTAGTTGGGTTAAACTTATTTTGGCACCTTGGTGAGAAGTTCTCTAGATATGAGTTAGAACCATCAAAATAATAAAACTTGCCAAGAAAGAGATAGGCATTTTTATGAAGTTTTTCCTCAATGTTGAGTGCCTAGGAGGTAGATTTCTCAAGAGAGGGTTAGATACTCTATATTTCACTCTATTGTTGACTTGTCTAAAAATAATGGAAGCATATAATTATCAACTTTTGAACCTTCGAACTCACTATTGGCGAGAAAACATACCATTGGCGAGCTTAAAATTTCATCAGCCGATAGGCCGATGCCACCATGACTCCGTTTGATTTCACTTCTGACAAACATCCCATCATTGACTCTTATTGGTCAGACAAACCGCTATCGATGACTTTATATCCTTTCACATCGATGTCTTTGTCACTCCGATACGAGACTCTAAGTCCCTCGCCTATCGGTAGGACTTAATACCATCGGCACACTCAAAAACTCTTCTGTCGACACACCGATCTCACAAATGACGACCTTCGAACCACACCCGTCGGTAAGACTCCAAACATCGTTGAACTCTAATGGCCAATACACTGATGGATTTTGACTGTCAGTGTGACCCCCTTCATCAACAAATCTCTCAACTGCTCTTCCGATGTGCAAATGGGATTATCTTTCGATACACCGATGTCTTCGACTTCGAACCACACTCGTTGGCAAGACAGACCACTATTGGCGAAGCCTAACCAAGGTTTGCCGATACACCGATACGACCAACTCTTGATGTCAATACAAGGTTCTTTTGCAGGCAAAGGGCGCCTAGGCTTATGGGGCTCAATTTGATGTATTTATTGAAAGCTCAAGGTGAATTGATGCTTATTGAAAATGCCACTTAGTCCTTCATTTGCATTATAGGCACCATTTCCTATTGACTTATATACTCCTCATGCTAGGGTGCCATAATGAAGTGGTTTAGACAATAGGTGTGCTTCACTTACCAGAGGCTTGTTCTCCTTCCACCTTAGGCGCACTTTTATGGTGGAATAGGTGTCAATGGGTGCCTTGTCTTAAATGAATGCTCTCTCTAAGTTGGGTGCCCTTTTGAAGCTTTATGAGTTGCAAATTGCAGCTTAACCCTTCATGCTTGTTGCTCAATGTTTGAATGTTTAAGAAAGTCTCCTTTAGGCGCTCATCTTAATAACTTTTTCTCAAGGCGCAATCATCCTAATGACTTGGATATTCATCCTAGTGTTTCAGGATATCAGGCTACCAGACTTAGTCATTTTCAGGATCTCAAACATAAAGAATAACATGATGATTCATTTTTTTGTATTGCATATAGTTGACATTCTATGCTACTCATAAAGAATTTAATATTTTTTGTTCAACATGATGATTCATTTTTTTTTTAAATACAACTTTTATCTTTTAGTTCTAAAATGAGGTTTAGGTGATACTTGAATAATAATAGCTAGCTTATTGGATCAACAAACATCCTATGTAATACAATCGGACTTTAAATATTTGGAGTAGCCATCTACAAATATCCATTCAAACATGGATTTATAATGCAAGTATGGACGCCATCAATAAAAAAGATTTGTATTAACCAAATATCCATATAGGCATAAATCAATGTCTGTCGATATAAGTATAACATATATACAAAATAGCCATATAGGCTTACAAGAATGCCATATAGGCATACAATGTCAACTATGTACAATACAAAATAAATGTCCACAAATGCCATATAGGCATACAACAAAGGAACACAATAAAAAGTCATTCCCCTCTGGCTGGTGAAGAGAATAAATCACGAGTAGCCTTTGATCTTCTAGGGGATGGAGACGCGCATGTGGGTGGTCTACTACAAACCTGAGGGCTACTCCTCCTATTTAGGTCTTCTTGCATCTTTACCTGTTACAATAAAAAGTATAGACATTAATATATAGAAATTACATGTTATAAAAAATGAAACATTTAACAAAATAATCACTTACCACTCTGTCTCCTCACTTGCCTCAGTAGCACTAATAGGCCCTGGTGATGTCATGTCCTATAGAAACCATCTAGATAGAAATTAAACTTCAAATCAATAATCTTTTGATTTTTCAAAAATAGACAACTATAACAATGAATGTAAATTAAAATTTACTAATCTGCCTCATACCCCTGTCAATGCCATGGAGCTATGAATCGCAGAGGCCACACCCTACTCCATTGCCCTATGAACATGGGGAGGTGTCTCCGCAGCCTGCATCATCTGGAAATAAAACAACATTATTCAATTGCGAAAACTATAATAGTGATGCAAATCATGGCTCCTAACATACACACACATTCATCTAAACATGGAAGTACACACAATAAAGCACACAAATCACATACACAAATTTAGTAAGTACAATTCATTCATTAAACTATTTATTTTATTACCTCTGTAAAGCTTTGAAGTCCACCACCGCTGGCAGGTATTGCCATGAAATCTACAGTATTAACCTATTCAACATCCAAAATCAGATATTAGAATACCATTCATATAACGATGCTATTCACATGTAATATTTATAATTGTTTACTAGTTACATACATCGACAGCAGATGATCTAGTGAAAAATGCAGGTGGAGAACCACTAAAAACTGCATCGACACTATGACCCTGAAATTTTATTAAAATCATCAATTTAAATTAGTTAATCTTGTATTTCAAAAATAAAATTTATTAAATTAAATTCAATAAACTTGCTAATATTTACCTGAGTATCAAGGTTGAAAGTCTCACTCAGGAGGGTATCTGTCAACACCATCTGCTCAGCTGCAGATGTAGCCTGTGCACCTACGTCCTAACTATCCATGGGGTCATAACCACAGGCTGACCCGCAAGCCTGACAAGTATGGGGTGGGACCCTACTCCTCGTACTATCTCCCAACCCACTCTGTGTTGCAAGATCGGCATGCTCTATGATGCTCTAGGTCAAGGCACTAATCGACTTAAGTGTATCGACCTCAACACTCTCCTTCACAATGGAAGGGATAGAAACATGCTTGTGGGCTGGTCTGCTAATTACTTGTCTCACTACCCACTGTGGGTCAAGACGTGCCCCTGGTCTATCTTGTGCTGATCCCCCACCTCTACCCTGGAAGTCCCGCATATCAAAATAGTTTGGCACTTTATTGAGGACAAACTCGTAGTAGAGTTTCCTCAAAAAGTATTGCGGGACCTCATTATTATTGCATGGAGGATGGTCAAAAACCATCCACCACCTCTACCCAAAATTGTCCCTTATAGCTTGGTTGTTGCACCAATGGATAGGGAACCTCTTGCATGTAATGGGTGGAGGTTGATTTGTTTGTGGGTTCGTGAAAATTGAACACAAGTCTAATTTTGTAATTTGTAATTTTTTCACATCTTGGTATGACAACTTGTCTGTATAGTAATCTCTAAACTCTCTCTTCTTATCCATCCAACTAGCTATTTGCTTGCTAATTGAATCTACATTTGATAACATAGACTCAAGAGATTCAGCAAGTGTGGACCTATGCAAGGTTGAAGTGGAAGGATTTTTCAACCTTGCAATTATATCGTCAATTTCCTTTTTGTTGTTTTCAATTTGCCCCATTATATTTTCTTGTGTTCTAGGGGCATGTCGAAGAATGGATGGAGGAGGTTGTTGTTCCGTAGGTATTTCCTCCTCAGGATTTTGTGGATTTTGAGGAGGAGGAGGAGGTGCATTAACATTTCCTGACAATTAACAAAATAACAATCAAAAATCAACTAAAACCTACCTATTTAGAAACAAATTCAAACAAAAAAACAAATATAACTCACTCCTTTGGCGTGCTCGACGTCATGGTGGCATTTTGGTGACGAATTGATAAGGTTTTTGTGTTGAATGGAGTTTTGTATAACGTGAGCGTGCTTTCTAGGGTCTGCAGGACGCGGGCATAGAGGAGAAGAAGAAATGAAATGAGATTAGAAACCCTTTTTTTTAATTTATAGATAGTCATAACGCGGGCGCGTTATAACGCACTCGCGTTATGACTTAATTTTTTTTGAAATTAATTTGGCCACTTTTTGGCCCCCCATCTTCTTGCACTTACCCTTTGATGTATTTTGAATATGAAATTTAGGAAAATTATATCTTTTGTGGTTAAAATTTATGAAATTTATATAGTTCATGGCTTCTAAGTCATTGTATATTTTCTGTGGTTAGGGAAATTGTAGAAAACAAATTATTAGTTTTTATGCTATAAAAATAAAGAACTGATGCAAATACCTTTAAAAAACATAAAAATCCCCCACGTCCTTGAATCAATTCCTTAGATGGAAGGGGATTCTTTTGTTTTCTATTCACCCTTAGGAAGCCCCTACCAATCCTCTCTTGGAAAAGGATTCCAAGGCACTTACTCCTACAATTAGTGTTATCACAAGGTTACTGGGATTGCTTGGCCTTCAACAACCACTGCATATCTTCACTGAAAAAATTCCAGGGTGATTCCTCCCATAAATAAGTAGAATTCTAGGGTCACCCTATATATTTAATACAATCCTTTGTGACTGTCTGCCCAAAATTTAAGCTTCCAACTAATGTACACTTAAAATTTAGGCCAGAAGTGGTACAAATTCCCATGGATGGAATGGTGTAGTTTACTTTTCTTAATTTTAACTTAGAACAATTTAATAAAATGAATAGGTATAAGCATAAAATACATTAAGATTAAATGATTATGGATCAAATTAATGATTTTGACAATTGTATTTAGTATTATAATTTAAAAATGTAAATTCTCAATAAAGATTAGTTTTAATAATATAAATAATAACTATATAGTTAAGCAATTTGATATGCTTGCCTGAGTTATTTTCTTTTAATTGTTTTCCCTTTCCTTCTCCTTTGAAAAAAAATAGAAATCCTATAGTATCCATGGGGACAGTGCTACTAAATGGTTGATAGATGTTCTGCTAGAGGATATTCTAGCTAGCTCAAATAATTGTTATATGTTATGTGTAGATTCATTCTAACATGTAAATAGAATGTACACCTTCTGCACTAAATTAGTACAAATGTGTAGTTTTTGGAACTGAGCTTGGAAGAGAGCATGAGAACAATTTCCTTATTATAGGGATTTGTTTTGTGCAATATAACGAAAAGTAGTACAATGTGCTCCAAGACAATTTTATCATCATGAAATCAAAATACCTGACCTTAACTTTCATAGGCATTAGAAACTGATTAAGAATTCAATGGCATTACCTACAAGGGCTCATGCCAAGTGTTGAACAAATCAAGGCACCTAAGATAGATTTGTGTGATACAACCAGGAAATCTTGGCCCTGCCAACAAAAACAGTAAAGATAGGATTTTAGTCATAGACCATCCAACAACTTTAAAATTAGAATCCTTCTACTATTTAAATAGAATTAATTATACTTAATTCAATCTGGCAAAGAAAATGTTGAGCTTTACCAAAAAATTCAATCCCACCAAAAACAAAGATTAATTTCCATAAGATTTAAACAGAGTTAGGGCTTTTTAAATTCATGGTTTCTAGTCAATCAGATCATAAAAAAGTCTCTTAGATTTTATCAAAATGAAACATTAATACCCACAAACAATCAAGACTCTATTCATGTTCAAAAGTAAAGCAATGGCATATTTTTGCAGGTAATACACAAATTATATCAAGAAATTAAGATTTTTTTGAGTATGATCTTAATTTATTTTATTAGAAAAAGTTGATGGCTTGCCTATAAGTAACATCTACCTATGACATAGTGTAGGTGTATCATGAATCCATCCAAAACAAGATGATGTTAACCTTCAACACAGATCCACCTTTTCTTCTTAGAATTGCCTCTTATTTACACATGCCCACATTATTTGTTGGTCGTGTATCTACCCACCCACAAATATCAATAATCAATTATATAATAATAAGTGTAGGCCTGTAGAAAGACAAGCTCGCAATTCTCATTCAACTCAAAACACTTTGCACATCAAGCTATGTTGTAATGACCCTGTTTCTGTGTTGCCTAGAGGCAACCCACCTGTGTATATATGTTTGTGTCTACATAACATATATTCCTTCATGCCCCTAAAGATAACTAGTAGATATCAGGCCAGGCATGTGGCCATTTGTTTGCCTAAAAAATAACTGGTATAGGGGTGATCTATTTTCTTTTGTTTTGATAGGGATCCTTGGCTTTTCTTTTGTTTTGATAGGGATATATAAATATCCCTATCAAAACAAAAGAAAAGCCAAGGGGGTAGCATGTCCCTTCAATGAATGAAGAGAAAAGCCAAAGGCTTTGAGGGCAAGAAGGATAATTCAATGATCAGCTCCAAAAGTTGATCTCTAACCTAAAATCTAAAAGGGAGTCACTTGCATCTATTTAGACTGGGTTCCCTTCTTTAGTTGCAAGCTTTGTGACCAACACATGGATGCCCTCTATGCATGGTGGTGATAATAAGAAGAAGCAATGGTATTCCATGAAGAAGGGGTCATTCAACACCGAGTGTCCTTCAGATGAGGTACTGAAAGCCAAAAATGAAAATTAAGCATTATTTCTTATATAATTATAAGCAGAATAATATCCCTACCAAATTATTTTTTATTCTGATTGCAACTAAAAGAGTAATTGGTAGTAGGAGGTCACCTTGACTACCACTGTAACAAGTGCCTTGTGCATGTTTGAATGGCATGCACCACCTTAGCCAAGAGAATAGATTCCTTTTTCAAGGGTTTTTAGAAGTAATTGTGGAGCTATACAGGAACTGGCAATTGGCAGCTACTAAACATTTTCATGTTTTTCTTCCTTAAATTTACTTCATAATGCAAGTTTTTTGGGGGTTTTTAAGTCATTTCATGTAATGAAAAGATTGCACATTCATTAATTTTGAACTTGGGTCATGTGGGAATATATAATGCCAACTCTTTCTAAAATTCTGACATTATCATCTCACCACATTATAGTGTCATTGCATGGTACGATTAGTTTCTAGGAAGTTATGTGGATATTAGATGATGCTATTGTTTTGGGCTTCTTTTTTAATGCTTGTGTGTTTTAGGCGAGGTCATGAATTGCCTTATCTGTCACTCTGGCATAATTCCTTGGACAACTTTTTTTTTTGTAGTATGAAAGAAAATTGAATAAGGATTTACTTTTCTTCTATGACAATAAAGTTACTAATAAAAATGGTTCTTTTACACACTATTTACCAAAAAAAATCAGGAAAAAAGTGAAAATCCGAAAAAAAGTAGGCAATCAATGACAAAGAATAGATTTTAAGTTTGCAAGGAATGAAACTAAACAAGATCACCCTGGTAGCTTTTTACAGGGGAAGGAGAAGGTGATCTACGGGGGCGGGGCTCCCCCTCTGCATCATCCTGACGAATAGGGATGGCAAATGGTGAAGAGTAGAAGGCAACAAAGGGGAGTTAGGGCAAAGGCAACATCAAGAGTTATAGCTCAAGCTAGAGTGCCAGGAATTTGGGCTATCCCAATTACTGCAATTACCCCAGCATTTGCAACGGGAGCAAATCACATCACTCTAGGCTGGGAAAGAAGATGCATTGCTCAACAACCCCCTGTTGTCTCCTACCCTTCCAATCCAAGACAAGGATTTACAGAGGGTTTTTCAAAACTGGCCCCCAGAATCACCAGCACGAAGGCAAATCCCCATACAGGCAGTAGGGCAAACCTCAAGGCTCCCTACCAAGGGCAAATCCCTAAAAAACCTAAATTCAATAATTTGGCCCCTAACACTCTTGGGAAGGGCAAGGTTCAGGTAACAATTTGAGAATAGGCAAACCCTAGAACCCCATGGTTGAGGCCACAAACAAGCTCAAAATATTATTAGACATCGGTGGCAAAGGAAAAGAAAGTCGCAATAAATATCAGAAATATCTACATTGATGGTTTGGGGATGCACTGTAAAACCCACAGCCTCTATATTCGATGGTGTGGGATAGGGCAACCAGTGAAGGATATAGCGGAGTGGTTCCAAGGCCTCTACAAAGATCAAGTAAGTATCACTATCACTTCTGAAGATTTCATATTCATTGCTTGCAAAAGTCCAAACCTAAAAAAAAGAAATCTTAAACAACAGAAGTTTGTTTTATAAGGGTCATAGTTTCGAGTACCTAGACTGGCTACCTAATTTTGATCCCAGTAAACTAAAACTTAAAATAGCTAGGTGGATCAAGTTACCAAATTTACCAGTTGAGCTCATCCATAGTAAAATCTTAAGGGATATTGGGAACCAGTTGGGAGGATTCATGGGTTTGGAGGAGGATTTCGTGTCTCACTCAGATGTGCTCCTATTAGTCAAAATGGATATAGGCACTAAAGACCTAGAACCCCTGGAAATAAGTACCAATCTGGTCAATTACTGCATCAAGCCAGCCTTCCACCATGGCCCTTCCTATATAAACGCTAACAATAGAGCTCCAAAAATGCTCGCTAAGATGAAATCCACTCGCCAGTCTGGGGGGGTAAACATCAGATTTAATGAGAATAAAGGCAGTTTTATTGTGGATTCTTAGAGGACTAACTTCCCTCCCCTCAAGAAGCACCCCAACACTAATAAGGATTTGTTTGGACAAGATCGGGCCTTGAGTTTGGTATTATCTCAGCCTAAGAAATGCCCTAAACCCAAAGGGGACACCCAGAACCATAATGTTAAGGTAACTACACAAAATATGAACCTTGCATAGGTTAGATCAGGCAAAGAAATTATCACTGTGGTCAGGCCTCTACACCAGATTGATGCAACACATTTAGACAAAGAGAAAATGGAATTGGAAGAAGGGGAAGTGCCTTCAAAAGATGGTAGAGGTAATAACCCCATAGTTGTGAAAGAAAGTGTAAACCCAGAGGCTTTAGAGACACCAAAGTGGGTTCCAAACACTTTTAAACTAGAAGAAGACCATAAAGATGCTGAGAATCAAAAGAAACCCACAGATAAGCTCAGCCATATGGATCTAGAAGAGATTTGCAATGAGATCCTAGATAAGGCAATAGAGGAAGTGGTAACTGAGGAAGCTAACAAAGAAAAATAAAAGCTCATTTCCAAGATTCTAGAAATTGAAGAATGGGAGAAAAGGTAGGACAAAAAGAAAGAGGACCCAAAAGATTAGAAAGAGAGAGTGGTGGATGAAGCAAATATGTGGTTGGGAATTACCATAACTGACTTCAGTAGGGATACCCCAGACTGTGCCAAAAGCAACAAGAAAAGGGGGAGGAAATCACTATTGGAGCTAAGAGAGAAAGCAAGTGAGGCTACTGATCAGATCAAGATCACCACAATTCTCTATGTTGGGAAGGGGAAGTGCCTTCCCAAGTCACCATGAGAGTATATACTTGGAATGTTAGGGGTCTCAATGCCCCTAACAAACAACGTATCATAAAACGCTGTATAACCAACACATAACCAGATATACTAATGCTCCAAGAAACCAAACTAAATAAAGATGAGATAGACACTCTAAATAGGAAGCTAGGAATATGGGAAGTAGTAGGAGTCCCAACAGAGGGTGCCTCGGGGGGCCTTGGGGTAATTTGGGATCCTAGAATGGTTTCATTTTCAGTAACTAGTTGTGAAAAGAACTGGATGGTGGGGATTGTTAGAAGCATCAGAAGCAATCTATGCTTTTTTCTTATTAACATGTATGTTCCTTCCTAGAACTAGGACAAGAGACTAGTCTAGATAGAAATAGAACAATTCTTGGGTACCTTACAAGATCAGGTTTGTATTCTGGGTAGAGATTTCAATGTGATCCTAGACCCTAAAGAAAAGTTGGGAGGATCTACCAGGTTATCCATAGCAGCAATTGACTTCAAGGATTGGGTTCTTAAGAATAACTTACTAGAAATCAAAACTGTACAAGAAGGTTTTACATGAAACAATAGAAGGAAGGCTTCAGCAATATTGCAAAAAAATTGGATAGATTCCTAATCAGGGGCAACTGGACACAACTCCCATCTATTTTGAAGGTTGAGATCTTACCATACTCAGGCTCTGATCACTACCCAATCTAGCTAAGTTTATTAGAAGATTGCCAACCCAAATGATGCCCCTTCAAATTTGAACAGATGTGGGTCAAAGATAATAACCTTTTAAACTTAATTGAGCAATGGTGGAAAGAAACTAGAGTTTCTAGATCTAAGCTTTTCTATTTAGTATCCAAATTAAAAACTATTAAATGCAAGCTTCTTAGTTGGAATAAGACTAACTTTGGTAATATATTTGAAATCAAATCTAAGTTAGAAGATGAACTTCAAAACCTTAATAGAAGTGTGATAACTAAAGGCATGGATGCAAAATCATATGCAAAAGAAAAACAACTAAAAATAGAATATGAAGATATCCTAGCCAAAGAGGAAATGTTTTGGTGACAAAAGTCCAGAAATTCGTGGCTAGAAGCAGTGATAAGAACACCAAGTTCTTCCACAACAGCACGAGAGCACGTAGAAATGAAAATAGGATCTTTAAAATTAAAGATGCGAATAATGCCTGGATCGAAGATCCTCAACAAATTGCATATGAAATGGTTAGGTACTTTGAGGATATTCTTAACAATCAGGAAGGATCTAATTGGCTGCACCAACAAGCCATATTGAAAGACATTCCAAGGATTATCTCAGAGGATCAAAACAAAGACCTCAATGACAAATGTACTAAAACTAAGGTTAAATTGGTGGTCTCTCTAATGCAGCCGGACAAAGCTCCGGGACCAAATGGCTTCCCAACATTCTTCTTCCAGAAATGCTGGCACTTCATAGGAGATGAAATAGTCGATGGTTTAGAAGGGGTAAGAAATTCGAGCAGCCTTCTAAAAGAAGTAAATAATACTTTTCTCTCTCTCATACCAAAAAAAGAGATGCCAAAAAATTTGGGGGATCTGTGGCCTATTTCTCTTTGTAATACTATATATAAGATACTCACCAAAACATTAGCTAACAGGATTCAGACAGTTCTACCAGACATCATAAGTGATGAGCAAATAGGTTTTGTCCCTGAAAGATCCATATTTGATAGAATTATTATAGCGTAAGAAGCCATTCACTCCATATAGCAAAATAAAAAGCCTAGTATGTTAATTAAATTAGATATCAGTAAAGCCTACGACAAGGTTGACTGGCATTTCCTTTGCAAAACTTTAGAAGCCTTTGGATTTTCTAAACAATGGATAAACCTCATTTATGCATGCATTTCTAACCCCAAGTTTTTAGTTTTAGTCAATGGAACACCTGAAGGTTTTTTTAGTATTTCAAGAGGATTGAGACAAGGGGACCCTATCTCCCCTTTTCTCTTTATTATAATGGCAGAAGTTCTAGGGAGAATGATCACCAAGGCAAGGGTAGAAGGGAAGGTTCAAGGCATCAAAATCACTTTAGGTGTAGATCCTACAACTCATCAACAGTTTGTTGATGATACAATGCTCTTTGGTATGGGAAGCATCGAAGAAGCTAAGGTGTTCAAAGATATCTTGGACTCTTATTGTAGGGCCTCTGGACAAGAGGTTAATGCTGATAAATCAACAATTTAATTTTTCAATATAGAGTCAGAAATTGAAAGGGAAATCTGCAGAATTCTATCTTTTAAAAGAGGGGAGATGCTATGTAAATATTTAGGTATTCCTTTGAGTAAAAGCAACAAGACTATTTCTCCTTGGGACCATATCACTTCTAAGATTAGGAAACAAGTAGAATCTTGGAAAGGCAAGTGGCTATCTTCAGCAGGCAAAGTTACAAAGCTAAATTTGGTTCTCTCAGCTATCCCAGTATACCAATTATCCTATATGAATCTACCAGTAGAAAAACGTGAAGAAATCAACAAAAATTTAAGAACTTTCCTATGGCAGGGTTTGGAGGATAAGAAGAAAATGGCACTTGTTGCTTGGGATAAAGTCTGTAGACCAAAAGAGGAAGGTAGCCTAGGTTTGAAGAACTTCAAGGAGTAGAACAAGGCATTAGGTGCTAAACTCATATGGAAAATGTATTAGCAACCTAACTTAAAGTGGGTTAAAATCCTTAGATACAAATACCTTAGAGGTTAGGAACCGGCCTTCCTATTCAAAATGGCCAATCCCCCTAAAGGCTCTCACCTTTGAAATTTCATGATGGATTACAGACAGCTCATTATGGACAAACTGGCTTGGAGTCTTGGTGATGGTGATCAAGCACTTTTTTGGGATGACTCTTGGGGAGGGTTTGAGATGATAAGTAGTATGGGTAACCTAGAAAATGCCAAAAGAATCCTAGAAGCCTATTGGGGAAAGCTAGTAAAAGATTACATAGATTTTCCCAATAATGAGGAGAGCCAGGATTGGAATTGGAAATCTCTAGAAAATATGAACCTACCAAATAATGAAAAAGAGAGATTGATAAACATCCTTAACAATAGGAAGGTATCCCTCAAAGGAAGCTCAGATAGACTGGTTTGGGATGGGGCCAAATCAGGAAACTATAAAACTAAGGATGGTTATAAAATTTTAGTCAAACAACAGCTCAGACCAAAATTAGAGATCCCACTAAGATTGTTTTGGGATAAGAACTATCTTCCAAAAGCTGGGATGTTTGCATGGTTGACCTTACAGAAGAAAATATTAATAGCAGATAGGTTCACGAAGATGGGTTTTGAAGGGCCTAGCAGATGTCCCCTTTGTGAGAATGAGAAAGAAATAGTAGATCATATTCTTTTTGACTGTCAATTTTCTAATAAATGCTGGTACTAGCTAAGCAATAAGATGGGATGGATTACAGCCCTTCCCAATAAGATATTAAACCTATTCCAGTGTTGGCCTGATACGCACAAATAAAGCATTTACCATATGTTATGGACAATTTCCCCGTCAATTATGATATGGGAAATTTGGAAAGAAAGGAATAGAAGGATATTCAAAGAAAGAAAACTATCTTTTGAACAACTTATTAGTAAAATTGAAGCCATTATCATAGAAATTGTCAATAGCAGGGTGCTGAGTAACCCTAAAAAAGATACCTCAATGTCTCATTGGGATGAAAAGATGCATGGGAAGTGGATAGGATTAAAATTTCCCTCCTTTGTGGGACTAGGCAGCCTTAGCACCACCAATAAGAGACAAGAATGTAAGTGGCAACCTCCTAAAGAAGGTTGGTTCAAGCTTAATTTTGACAGGGCTTCTAGGGGCAACCCGGGAGCAACAGGTATAGGCTGTATAATTCATGACTCTGAGGAGAGAGTAATCACAACCTTAGCCAAACCTCTAGGAGAAGCATCAAACAATATAGCAGGACTAACTGCTTTGATTAAAGGTCTAAAAATCTGCAAAGACCTAAAAATTGAAAAAGTTGAAGTTGAAGGAGACTCAACAATTATCATTAACGCCTTACGTAAAGGGAGCATGCCTAATTGGAGACTAAATTCCCTTCTGACTATTGCCCTAGACCTCACTACTTCTTTTAGAAGGTGCACATTTAACCATATATACAGGGAAGGTAATAGTGAAGCTGACTCCTTGGCCAATAAAGGGGCTGATGGCATGTCTTTCTACTAAAGGCTAGCCACAAAGAAGGATTTTTTAAGCTCCTTCTAAAAATCTGTAGGAGGGATGTTCACTTGGCTATTTAATACTGCTTACAGTCTCATTAGACGCGTATACCTTTATGTAACCATTAAGTTTTCCACTAGTTTAAACACATATTCGTACTGATTCTGAGTCCCCATAGAGTTTGAGTCTTAGGATAGCATTGGAGAAGGTAAGAATGACAGAAATGTAATTAGATTCCTTTTACCAAATGTAGATCACCTCAAATTAAAGAGATGAACACATAGCATGTTACACAAACCCTCTCTTTATACTTGTTCTTCGGCTTGTATATTGAAATATACAAAGCATCTTGTATATCAGCTTGTAAATTGAAATATACGAAGCATCTTGTCTACTGGTTTGCACTTCGAAGATATACATTGTTTTTTTCACAAGCATTTATTTTAGCTTGTTCATCAAAGATTTATTGATTATGCAAGTGGTGGAGCCTGCATTGCTATTTATACAAGCCTGATATATCATCTTGTTTATTAGCTTGTATATCAAAGAGATACATTGTACAAGCATCTTGTATTATCGGCATGTATAATGAAGACATACATTGTTTGTAACACTTGTCAATATACAAAGTTTCCTGTTTATCAGCTTGTATACCGCAAACATTGTATATTGTAAAGATACAGTGCTATGTATACAAGCTTGATATGCATGGTATGTTTATAGAAATGTATATACAATGCATGAATCAAACAACAATAAATCCTCATTTCTTAGTATCTTTGGCTTTGCGATGTGCATATCAACTTGTATATCGTTTTAGGCATTCGATGGAACCCACATCTTTTCTATCAGCAAGATACATACTATCGGTAAGTTTAAACTCTATTATACTGATATGTCATTATGCATCAACTGTTGCATATGCAAGACATGACTTGCTATCGTCGGTTCCCCTTACCACTTCTACCAGTCACTCCTTGTATCCGGCGCTTGTATATTCTCAATGTACATTCATAATATACATTCTCAATGCGCATTCCAAAGATGCATTCTCAACATGCATTCAGGATATGCATTTGGTGGGACCGACCACTAACCTTCTTGGTATGCCGATACACTATCGGCCAAACATCCAATATCAAAAGCTTTCAACCTTCTCTCTCCAACACCTCCAGTCTTCCTGATGTATCTTCTCAATGTATATCCACAACATACAACCGCGACATACGATGGTGAGATACACATGAAATATACTCAGATACAACTATGATAGACACACACAATGTTCACGACATACAATTGAAGTATACTCATAAAATGCATATTCTAATCTGACGCTGATAACCTCCTTTGCAACTCTTGTACTGAACAAATGACACAAAAACCCCCAAAATCCACAGTACAGAAAGATAATCTACTCCTAAAGAAGCATCTTGTACATCGGCTTGTATATACACTATTTTGGGCCAGTATATGAAAGATGTTCATTGTTATGTTGTACTTTTCAACATACAAAGCATCTTGTATATCGAAGTTGTATATCGTTATGTTATACATTTCAACATACAAATCATCTTGTATATCGGCTTGTATATCAAAATTGTATATGGTTGTGATACATTTCAACATACAAAGCTTCTTGTATATCGGCTTGTATGTAGAAGTTGTACATTTCAATATATAAAGCATCATGGTACATTCCCTTCGATATACATTCTTATGTTATACTTTTCAAACATACAACGTATCTTATATCGGATTGTATATCGATATTGTATTTGGTTAGGTTATACATTTCAACATACAAAGCATCTTGTATATCAGCTTGTATATAGAAGTTGTACTTTTCAATATACAAAGTGTCATGTTACATCCTGATGTATTTGCATCTTCATTAACCAAAATTCAGCCTTGTTCCATGGTATGTATATTGAAATGTATAAATCATATATACAATGCATGATATATACAACAATAAAACCTCTTTTCATATTCCCTTCGGCTCCACTAGATGCTCGATGAGAGTTCGACTACCTTCTCCTTCGGCTGGACTTTCTTCTTCATTGTGTGATTAAAATTTTTTCACTGATAGTCTTCAATTACACCGATCGGCGTGACTGGTAGATCTCTCACTGACGAAAGGCCATTGGTCTCATTTTTTCTGATCATACAAGCACCCTGATTATACAAAGACTTTTAGGATTTAACTTTCTTTTCGAATCCAGTTTGTATCTCTTATTTGCTTATTGGCTTGGATATCATTTTTTATATGAGCTAGGTAGCCATTCGATGGAGCCCACATCATTTTAACATACAAGCACCCCGATCATACAAAGACTTTTCAGGATGTAATTTCTTTTTCGAATTCGGTCTATTTCTCTTATTTGCATATCGGCTTGTATATCGTTATAGGCATTTGGTGGAACCCACATCTTTTCTATTGGCAAGATACATACTATTGGCAAGTTCAAACTCTATTATACCGATATGCCATTATGCATCAACTGTTGTATATGCAAGACATGACTTGCTATCACCGGTTCCCCTTACCACTTCTACCAGTCACTCCTTGTATCTAGCGCTTGTATATTCTCAATGTACATTCATAATACACATTCTCAATGTGCATTCCAAAGATGCATTCTCAACATGCATTTAGGATATGTATTTGGTGGGACCGACCACTGACCTTCTTGGTATGTCAATACACTATTGGCTAGACTTCCAATATCAGAAGCTTTCAACCTTCTCTCTCTAACACCTCCAGTCTTCCCGATGTATCTTCTCAATGTATATCCACAACATACAACCGTGACATACGATGGTGAGATACACATGAAATATGCTCAGATACAACTATGATATACACACATAATGTTCACGACATACAATTGTAGTATACTCATAAAATGCATATTTGAATCTGACGGTAATAACCTCCTCTGCGACTCTTGTATCGAACAAATGACACAAAAAACCTCCAAAATCTATAGTACAGAAAAATAATCTACTCCTAAAGAAGTCATTCCACTAATTTAGAAGAAATCTCCATTAGTGGAATGCTTCCAATCTACATTCCCGTGATTACACCCAAACATAAATTCTTTATTTCTTCTACTCAAGAATATACATACAATCTTCTGTCTCTCTATTCCTCTCTGTCTGTTTTCAATGAACACAGACCCAACTATTCAAAGACTCTTGCTGGTAGTTACATACCGTGGAAGGCGAACCACCTCTGCCGTTTAGTTACAATTCTTTATCAGTTCGGTTACAATTCTTAATGACATGTATGCCATTACTTGGCCAACTAAGATTCAACATGGCGCTAAGGTCTTTACAATATGACATTTGGACAAAACTGAAATACCTAGAATCCTCTAGATTCTCAATGTCTTGAGGTGCTCCTGCACCACTTGTGTAGTGGATCAAGCAACCAAAATGGGATGTCCCTCATAATCCAGATTTTAGTTAACACTAAAACAAGTATGTTTGTTTAATTTTGATAAGCTTGGCAACAATCAAGTATTTTTCTCTTCTCAAGCAATGATTTTTTAAGAACTAATAGATGTTGCAGAAGAATGAATGTTATGATTTTGTACAGCTAACATGCGAAAATAAGTGGTAGCTTTTTGTGGTTTCAGGTTAGATAGGAGCAAGATAGAAGATGCCCCTTTAATCTTATAAGCCATGGAGGTCTACCCAGGAGTCGAAGTGCCTAAAGACATACAGAAAGAGGATATCAAAAGAAAGGCCATGTATAAGGGCGATATCTGTATTTGTATCTCAGCAATTGTATAAGAAAATATGTTTCGTTGAAGGACTTGACCCCGTATAAATAAATAGTATGTACTGGACTGCTAAAGTCCCGGGCTTGACTGGTGGTTTTCTTCGCTCTGTTCTTTCCTACCGGTGCCCACATTGAACAGAGTTGTATTTTTTTAACTGATTTTATATATTAATGGCTATGGCCTTTTATCAATAAAAAAAAAAAAGTTACCAATAAAAATAACAAGGGTGAGAATGAAATTCCAAAAAAATCCCTTACAATTCATAAGGCAAAGATTTGTTGGTTAATATGTTATTGTTCGTATTTTATTTAGAGATAGTGTTAAAAATAATTCCTACACATGATATGCTATTTTTATTATATGACTATTTAAATAAATCATAATTTATGTTAAATAGATACGGTCCCATCATTTCTATACTCATATTAAATAATCAAAATTTTAAAGTTCACAAGTTGTGGTCTGATCATTTTTATATTCCTTTTAAATAATCATAATATTAATGTTCACATATAACGTCTTTTTCAATTAAAACTTATAGTTTTTTTAATTTATAAATGTGTTTCTTAATTTATTATTTACATTTTAAATGTTTATTTAGTAATTACAATACATTCATTGCTCATGCATTGATACCATTTCAGCCATCATTGCATATATAATATAGCATATATTTATTTATTTATATATCATATAAACTATAATGTCAAAATTAAACTATTTAACTTTTTTTTATCTATTTTGGGTAATGTCTTAGTACATATATAATATCTTTTTTTCTACTACAAAAATTAAAATCTATCTACTGCAATTTCACCTCAAATTTTAGATTTGTAATCAGGCGCATTCCCTTGGTTTTTTTACTAGAAAATAATCTTGTTTATGTTTCTCCAAATTTAATATATAGCATTATTCCATTTGATTATGAGATTCTAAATATGTATTTATTAGTCTCAATTACTCTTACTTAATTTCAATGAGTTATATATACTTATAGAACAAATAAAAATATAGTCAAAAAGTATATTTAATGTATGTTTAAGATTTGTAATTTATATGAAAAAAAATAAAATGAAACTTAGTTATGAGAACCATGATAAAGCATAATGAATGCACCTACAATTTTTATGTTGGTGGTGTACTAAAAAATAGTATGTATACTTAACAATTATTTCATCCATGAAATTGATATTTCTATGGATGCATTTTTTGTTTAGGTTATGGAAAATCATCTGCAACCAACTTAGATAATTGAAATTTTAAGTAGTGTTCATGAAGTCACTATAACAAACCCATTAGTTACAATGAATGTCCCAACATCATCAACTGGGTCAAAGACATCTGTGAATTGGAATGGCTTTTCTAAAACTGAAATCCAAAATTTTGCAAGGTGTCTTACACTTAGTTGTAATTAGATTGTTCAAAAAGTAAAGGCAACTAGCATACATGCACACACTATGCAAGAGTTTGATGTCATAGCAATTTAGGAAACCACAAATGAATTCCATGCAACATGTGAGAAATTGGTTGGTTTTTGCACTTTCCTAAGAGAAATGTACTATGATGGATATTTTGGACAAGGCGATGCTCCTTGTCTTCTTCATGCATTTAAAGACTACATGACCTATATGTAGTATGATAGTAATCCTATTGTGCCCTATATAATCTTCCAATAGTTGAATATGTACTACCCCTTTCACGTAAATCATGTATTTAAAGACTATATAAACTAATGTAGTATTGTAGTACTATTTTGCCCTACATTGTTTACCAACAATTGAAGTTGTACTACCTCTTTTATATAAATAAAAAATGTTGAAAGTTGTTTTAGTGTTTTTTTTCACTATTTTCTCATCTTACATCAACAAATAATAATTTATCCTATGTGTTTAGCCTCTACACATAAATTAAATGTTTTATATTCTTAATATACTTTTAATGTTTTCTTTGATTTGCCATAACTTATGTGCTTATTATTTTACATGTATACAATGTACATTAGAAAAATCAAAGACTTTTGTTATGTAATATGCAATGTACCAATAGTTGAAATTTTGATAGCCATTTTCCATAAATAAAATGTTCCACTTCGTCATTTTTGTGCTTGGTTTTAATTAGACAATCTTTAGCCCTTTTACATAAATAAAATGTGACAATTTATTTTTATAAAATATTCATTTTTTATGTACTTAACTTTTATTCATTTTTATGCTACTTTTCAAAAATTCTTATAAAATTATATGCCAAATTCTTTGACTCAATTTTATATATGCACGTAGAAGATACATTAAAAAGATCTCTATTGAACTATATAATTTAAAGTTTTTTTCTCTAATACTCTAAACGCTATTTCCCCCCCAATAGTATGTAGTCACATATAAGCTATTTATCTAATTTACAAGGCCCTTCTTTATTCTACATTGGAAAGTCCACTAAAACATTAACAATGACTATTAAAATAATGTATATCATTACCTTCATCTTTTATGTAGTCCCATGTAAGCTATTTCTCTAATTTACAAGGCCCTTCTTTATTCTACATTGGAAAGTGCACTGATACGTTAACAATGACTATTAAAAAAAAATGTATCTCATTACCTTACTTTTTTTAGTTGTTTTTAAAGTTAGTTCTTTCATATTAACTTTTACGAAATGCTTTGGATAAACAAAAAATGTAGCATTTTTGTAGTCATGACTACCCCCTACTCAACATTTACCATAACATTAGGTCTCACAAGATGTAAAATAATGTATGTCATTACCTTCTTCTTTTATGTGGTCCCATGTAAGCTATTTCTCTAGTTTACAAGGCCCTTCTTTATTTTACATTGGAAAGTCCACTGAAACATTAACAATGACTGTTAAAAAAATGTACCTCATTACCTTCTTTTTATAGTTGTTTGTAGAGTTAACTTTCATATTAACTTTTACGTAATGCTTTGGATAAACAAAAATTGTAGCATTTTTGTAGTCAGGACTACCCTCTACTCGATGTTTACCATAAGATTAGGTCTCATGAGATGCTTTGGATAAATAAAAATTGTAGTATTTATAGGCATACTTAAGTATCAAGTCCAAATTTCATGGAATTGAATGTTTGTTTTAATATGCTCTACTTCTCACTACCTTCTTAACTCTTTCTTAATCCATAGGATCAAATTTATTTCAAGCAAATATTTCCTTGTGAGCACTCCAAAGAAATTGCTGGCTCTAGGTATGTTCTTGTACCTTGACAAGTTACTTATTTTCTATTCTCTAGGATAACTGTAATTGTACAAGTTTATTTTATGCTACATATATTTAGTAATCTTGTTGGAATTATATCTAAAGAGTATTTCCATTCTATAGAAAAAAAATGCATGCTAGCTTTTATTTCATGTTTTTACATAATTGTACCATTGGTAATTCAACTAAAATATTTTTATTGTTAAACCGCATTTTATAGGAATAACTCATCTCCCTTAAGTTATGTCTTCGTCTTTGACACTAAATGCAATCATATTGATGAA
The DNA here is from genome assembly GCA_027924645.1 of Cunninghamia lanceolata. Lineage (NCBI taxonomy): Eukaryota > Viridiplantae > Streptophyta > Pinopsida > Cupressales > Cupressaceae > Cunninghamia > Cunninghamia lanceolata. The sequence continues at coordinate 15,391,331 of BSBN01000233.1, read as the reverse complement.
CAACAAGACACTGGATGTGCATCCACGTCTCCAAATCTTGAGCATTGCAACATTTGGTCATGGCATTGAATCAACAAGTAGATACAAAATAGATCTTTCTAATGGAATACATCGACAAAAAGCTACATTGCCATAAAAATATAATCATAGTATAACTTCAAAGACAATCTAGAAGGGTTCAATAATTCAACTCACAGGATATACTTGTCCCACTATTTGTAACTCAAGGTGAGCCATTTTAATACAGTGGTTGTGTTGATATATAACATTCTCATTTATACCTTCTCTGATTCATTACTAATATCAACCCTTACTTTAATTACATAGGTGGATTGCAATCTCTGAACTAGAGGTTGTATGCACAGATCATGATGTCATTGGTGATCCCACCTTCTTCTTTCAATAACAAGAGAAACGTGTACAACAAGATGCTAGGAATTCATCTGGACCATCTACAAATCCAAATCATAATGATGTATCCACACAATAAACTCCTAAGAGATTTATGTTTGGAATACATGCATCTCCACATAGGAAGGATTTTACCTCAACTATCACTCCTATTAAAAGTTTGAATCCATTTCAAACAAGGTGGATGATCAAAGGTCGTGTAACTATGAAGAAAGAAATCCACCAATTCAACACAAAGAAAGGACATGGGTAGGTGTTTATCTTTGATATTATTGATAATGAACACATTGAAGTATATATCACTTGCTTCAATGAAGTTGCAGACCTCCATTTTAGAAATATCCAAGTTGGGGCTATATATATACATTATTTGGTGGGACCATCAAGTAAGCCAATAAGTTTTACAGCAAGTTGAATAGTCTAATGGAAATTTTACTTTAATGGATGACTCAAGGATTAGTCTTTGTGAAGATGACCTCCTAATTCCAAAACATCAATTCGCTTTCACACCCATTAATGAGATTGTGAATAAGAACAATAATTCTTTTATTGATGTGATTGGAATCGTTGTATGTGTAGATCCTAGCTCTACAATAAGAAGAGATGGGACAGAGGCTCTTAGAAGGAGCCTAAATTTTCTATATATGTCTACCTCCACCATAAATGTGACATTATGGGGATAAACAACTCAAAAGGAAGGTGCATAGCTCCAAGAAATACACCATCTACAAAAGTCAACGACGCTTGCAATTAAAAATGAACATGTTATTGATTACAATGGTAAGGTGGTAAGCACACTAGTCACTACCCAACTGTTTATAAACCCTGATATCCTAGAAATAGAACAACTAAAATCATGGTTTACAGAAAGTGGGAATGATGTTCTCACATTAGCAACAAACAAGGTGGATGTACCTCTACTACTTACATGAAAGACAAGTACCAAAATCTAGGATGAGTCTTTAGACATATCACAAAATCTCCAATGCATTGTAAAATCAACAGTAATATTCATCAAGTCTAATTCATTTTGTTATCCAATTTGTCCTATTGAGTTAGAAGGAAAACAATGTAAGAAAAGAGCTATGCAAAATAATGATGGAACATGGTATAGCTCAAAGTGTGAACCTACATTTAAAGATTGCAATTACATAGATGTACTTAAGATAAAGCTTCAAGATCACACAGGTACTATATGGGCAGTTGCTTTTGAGAGGTAGAAATGAAACTCATTAGTATGCCTGCAAAAGAATTGTATTTGCTATAGTTCAACTAAGAAGCGAAGACAAATAGTTAAGAGGTTATAAACAATGTATTATTCAAACAATTTCTCTTCACCCTTTCAAGTAGAAAGGAAATATACAATAATGAAGCATGGTTGAAGTCAACAATCTTAGAAGTCGAGAGAATTGATTTCACTAATGAAAGCAACTTTATGTTAAAAGAAATTAGTGATTTGTGAAATGTTAACAAAAGGTAGATGTACATCCAATTCTTACAATTGGAACATGGGTAAGTGCACAAAGATGAGGGACCAAAATGGGATCTTAAGATGCCACTTTTTTTTGAAATCAAGAAACATTGATGTTGGATGAGAAATTGAAGACAGCTACACTCAAAATTTGAAGATGGAACAAAAACAAGAGTTGTAGTACTCTGAATCTAGTTTCTAAACTATAATTCTTTTCCAAAAGTGGTTGAGATTAAGGGGTTCAAAAAGGGGGTGCACACAAATTGGTCACATTTTTCTCAAAAAAACATAAGATAGCATCTGGTGTGCTCCCCCTAAAATGTTAACTTTGTTTTATTATTTCAATAATTGCTCTAGTGAGAAATTAGCTAACACCATGTAGTTTATCCCTAATTTTTCTAGTAATTTTTTAATGAATAATTTATTTTTTAGTAATTTTTAAAGTTATTTGAGTTTGTACACATCTCGAAAAACATATTGAAAAATAGAAATTTTCTTTTACAATTTTTTTTACAAAAAGTTGTAGTTTGGACACATCTTGAAAATAGAAATTTGAGCATGCTCCCCCCTAAAATGTTTTAAAACTAATCCAAAATCAATTTTTTTTAATATGTGTAGTTCATGGAGTCTAAATGTAACTTATTTCAAATTTTGATGAATGGTTAAAAAAAAGTAAAAAATACTAGACACTTGTTTTTGACAAAAAATGGACACTCTAACAAAAGAAATTCAAGATGAAACCCTTAACTTACTCAAAATGTGAGAAAAATTATATGGTTAGATAGCTAACATATAGATTAAGATTATGGTTGTATTTTTTTGAGTTTTCATCAAAATAAGTGCAAACCTAATGTGGAGCACGCTCCATATTATGTAGTTTTTGCTACAATCTAGAAAAACACATCTTTGGATGTCCTAAGCACAGTCCAAGACTTTGGGTTGGAAGCCCAAGAAAAATCCAAGCCTTAGACTTGAAAATAACCAAGGCAAAGCATAACATGAGCGCATTATAATGCACTCACGTTATGGTGAACTAAAACAACTCTCTCTCTCTCTCTCTCTCTCTCTCTTCCTTGCTCTCTCCCTCTCCCTCTCCCTCTCCCTCTCCCTCTCCCTCTCCCTCTCCCTTGCTCTCCCTCTCTCTCTCTTTGAGAGATAGAGAGAGATAGGGAGATAGCAAGAAAGTAATACATAGGGAGAGAGATAGAAAGAGAGTCATAGTTTTCTTTTTTCCATTTCCTTGATTGATAAGGGAGAGGGAGAGATAGGGAAATAGAGGAATGATAGAGGAGAAGGAGGTAAGAGATATGGAGATAGTGAGAGATAGATAGGTAGAGAGAGAGAGGAGACAAATAGGGAGAGGTAGAGGAGAAAGAGGGGAGAGATAGGGTGATAGAGAGTGAGTGAGATGTCTAGAGAGCTATGGAGATATAGGGAGATAGAGGTTTAGGGTTGCTTGGGTTTGGGGTTTAGGGGTTAGTGGTTATGATTTAGGGGCATTATTTAGGGTTTAGGGAGAGAGAGAGAGAGAGAGAGAGAGAGAGAGAGAGAGAGAGAGAGAGAGAGAGAGAGAGAGAGAGCTTTTGACATGCAACCCTAAACCTTTAACCCAAGCAATCCTAAACTCCTAAACCCTAAATAATGCCCCTAAACCCTAAAATTGAGAAACCCTAAGCCTCTGAATCCTAACCCCTAAATCCTAAACCCAAGAAACCCTAAATATCTATCTCTCTATCTTTATCATCCCTCTACCTCTCAATCTCTCTCCCTAAACTTGAGCAACCCTAAACTTATAAACCCTAAATAATTCCCAAAACCCTCAACCTAACAAACCCTAAACACCTCTCTCTTTCTAGATAGAGAGTGAGGGACATGTCCAGAGACATAGAGAGAGAGACTAAGAGGTAGAGGGATGATAGAGATAGGGAGAGAGGGAGAGATAGGGAGATAGAGGTTTAGGGTTTCTTGGGTTTAGGGTTTAGGTGTTTGGAGTTTGGTGTTTTGGGGGTTTAGGGTTGCTCAAGTTTAGGGCTTAGTGTTTAGAGATTAGGGGCATTATTTAGGTGTTAAGGTTAGGAGGTTTAGGTTTAGGGAGAGAGGACTAGTAGGGAGATATAGAGTACACCGAGAGGAGAGAAGGAGATAGAGAGTGATGGACATGGCTAGAGACATAGGTAGAGAGATTGAGAGGTAATGGGATGATAGAGATAGGGAGATCAAGGAGAGATAGAGAGATAAAGGTTTAGGGTTGCTTGGGTTTAGGGGTTGAGAGAGAGAGAGAGAGGTGTTTAAGGTTTCTCAAGTTTAGGATTTAGGGGCATTATTGAGAGATTGATAGGTAGAGGGATGATAAAGATAGAGATAGAGATTCCTCTCTCTCCCTCTCTCTCTCCCTCTCCCTCACTCTTGCTAGATCCCTCTCTCTCTCTTTGAGAGGTAGAAAGAGATAGGGAGATGAGAGAAAGTGATATATAGGGAGGGAGAGAGAGATAGAAAGAGAGTCATAGTTTTCTTTTTTCCATTTCCTTCATTGATAAGGGAAAGAGAGAGATAAGGAAATAGAGGAATGATAGGGGAGATAGAGGTAAGAGATATGGAGATAGTGAGTTATAGATAGGTAGAGAGAGAGGAGACAGATAGGGAGAGGTAGAGGAGAAAGAGGGGAGAGATAGGGTGATAGAGAGTGAGATGTCTAGAGAGATAGGGAGATAAGGGATATATAGGGAGATAGAGGTTTAGGGTTGCTCTAGTTTAGGGTCTAGGGGCATTATTTAGGGTTTAGGGGTTTAGAGAGAGAGACTACTTTTGACATGCAACCCTAAACCCTTAACCCAAGAAACTGTAAACTCCTAAACCCTAAATAATGCTCTTAAACCCTAAACCCAAGAAAACCTAAGCCTCTAAACCCTAAACCCAAGAAAACCTAAGCCTCTAAACCCTAAACCCAAGAAACCCTGAATCTCCATCTCTCTATCTTTATCATCCCTCTACCTCTCAATCTCTCTCCCTAAACTTGAGCAACCCTAAACTTATAAACCCTAAATAATGCCCCAAAATCCTAAACCTAAGAAACCCTAAACACCTCTCTCTCTCTAGATAGAGAGTGAGGGACGTGTCCAGAGATAGGGAGAGAGACCAAGAGGTAGAGGGCTGATAGAGATAGAGGAGAGATAAGGAGATAGAGGTTTAGGGTCTCTTGGGTTTCTGGTTTAGTTATTTGGGGTTTGGTGTTTGGGGGTTTAGGGTTGCTCAAGTTTAGGGATTAGTGTTTAGAGCTTAGGGGCATTATTTAGGTGTTAAGGTTCGGAGGTTTTGGGTTTAGGGAGAGAGGATTGATAGGGAGATATAGAGGACACTGAGAGAAGAGATAGGGAGATAGAGAGTGATGTACATGGCCAGAGACATAGGTAGAGAGATTGAGAGGTAGTGAGACAATAGAGATAGGGAAATCAGGGAGAGATAGGGAGATAAAGGTTTAGGGTTGCTTGGGATTAGGGGTTGAGAGAGAGAGAGGTGTTTAGGGTTTCTCAGGTTTAGGGTTTAGGGGCATTATTGATAGATTGAGAGGTAGAGGGATGATAAAGATAGAGAGATAGAGATTTAGGGTTTCTTAGGTTTAGGGGTTAGGGATTAGGGGAATTTTTTAGGGTTTAGAGGCTTAGGGTTGCTTACGTTTAGGGTTTACCAGCATTATTTAGGATTTAGGGGTTTAAGGTTGCTTGGTTTTAGGGTTTAGGGTTGCATGTCAAAAGTAATCTCCCTCTCTAAACCCTTAAACCTTAAATAATGCCCCTAAATCATAACCCCTATCCCCTAAACCTTAATCCTGAGAAACCCCAAACCTCTATCTCCATATCTCTCCCTTATCTCCCTATTTCTTTGGACATCTCACTCACTCTCTATCACCCTATCTCTCCCCTCTTTCTCCTTTATCTCTTCCTATTTGTCTCCTCTCTCTTTCTACCTATCTATCTCTCGCTATCTCCATATCTCTTAGCTCCTTCTCCCCTATCATTCCTCTATTTCCCTATCTCTCCCTATCCCTTATTGATGAAGGAAATGGGAAAAAGAAAACTATGACTCTCTCTCTATCTATATATATATCACTTTCTTCCTATCTCTCTATCTCTCTCTTTAACTTAGAGAGGGGGAGAGAGAGATGTGTTTATGGTCTCTCTCTCTCTCTCCTATCTACCTCCTTGTTTTCCTTTTCCTTTCTAATTTCCGTTTAGATCCCACCAATTTCTGCTATTTTACTATTTTCCACCTCTCCTCTCATCATTCTTCCCATCTAATTAACTTTCATTTTATCTTGTTTCCATTTCATCCTCCCAATTTATATCCTCATCCCTCTTTACATGTCCTAGTTTTCTTGTTTCCATTTTCTTTGTCGATAAGGGAGATGGAAAGGGAGGAAGAGGGAGAAAGGGGGAGATGGAGGGGAGAGAGAGGGGAGAGATAGGGAGATAGGGAGAGAGAGAGTCCTAGTTTTCAAGTGTTTCCATTTCCTTCGTCAAGAAGGGAGAGGAAGAGATAGAGGGGAGAGATAGGGAGATAGAGGAATGATAAGGGAGAGAGATGCAAGAGATAGGGTGATATAGAGAGATAGATAGGTAGAGAGAGAGAAGATAGACAGGGAGAGATAGAGGAGATAGAGAGGAGAAATAGGGAGATAGAAAGTGAGTGAGATATCCAGAGTGATAGGGAGAGAGATTGAGAGGTAGAGGGATGATAGAGATAGGGAGATAAGGAGAGATAGGGAGATAAGGGAGAGATAGGGAGATAGAAGTTTAGCATTCTTCAGGTTTAGGGTTTAGGGGTTATTATTTAAGGGCATTATTTAGGGTTTAGGAGAGAGAGAGACTACTTTTGAAATGCAACCCTAAACCCCTAAACCCTAAATAATGCCCCTAACCCCTAAACCCTAAGCCCAAGTAACCCTATACCTCTATCTCTTTATCTCTATTGTCCCTCTAACTCTCAATCTCTCTTCCTATGTCTTTGGCCATGTCCACTGTCTATCTCCCCATCTCTCCCCTCAGTCTCCTCTATATCTCCCAATCGGTCCTCTCTCTCCAAACCCTATACCCTATACCTCTAAACCTTAACCACTAAAACCATAAAATCTAGACCCTAAATAATGCCCCTAAACCTTAGGAACCCCTAACCATTAAAACCTGAACTCAAGCAACCCTAAACTGTTAAACCCTAAACTCTAAACCCAAGCAACCCTAAACCTCTATATCCCTATCTCTCCCCTATCTCCCTATCTCTATCATCCCTCTACCTCTCAATCTCTCTCCCTATGTCTAGGCATGTCCCTCACTCTATATCTCCCTATCTCTCCCCTTGGTCTCCTCTATATCTCTATATTGGTCATATCTCTCTCTAAACCCTAAACCCTAAACCTCTAAACCTTAACCCCTAACCTCTAAACCCTAAACCCTAAACCCTAACCCCTAAACCCTAAACCTAAGAAACCCTAGGAGAGAGAGATATAAAGAAGATGAGCTAAAGAGGGGAGGGAGAGAGATAAAGATAGAGATTTTTTTTGACATGCAACCCTAAACCCTAAATAATTGGACCCTAAACCCCAACCCCTAACCCATAAACCCTAAACCCTAAACTTGAGTAACCCTAAACTCATAAACCCTAAATAATTCCTCTAAACTCGACCCTAACCCCTAAACCCCCCACTCTCTACCCCTAAACCCCTAAACCCTAAATAATGCCTCTAAACCCTAACTCCTAAACCCTAAACCTCTATCTCCCTATCTCTCCCTAATCTCCCTATCTGTATCATCCCTCTACTTCTTAATCTCTTTCCATATGTCTCTGTCCATGTCCCTCACTCTCAATCTCTATATCTCTCCCCTTGGTCTCCTATATATCTTCCTATCGATCCTCTCTCTATCCCCTAAACCCTAAACCCTAAACCTCTAAACCTTAACACCTAACCCCTAAACCATAAACCCTAAATAATGCCACTAAACCCTAACCTCTAACCCTAAACCTTAAACCCATAAACCCCCAAACCCCTAAACCCTAAGCCCTAAACCCAAGAAACCCTAAACCTCTATCTCCATATCTCTCCCCTATCTTCCTATCTCCATCGTGCCTCTACCTCTCAATCTCTCTCCCTATGTCTCTGGACATGTCCCTCACTCTCTATCTCCTTATCTTTCTTCTCTGTCTCCTCTATCTCTCCCAATTTCTATTGGTCTCCTCTCTCTATCTCTTTCTAAACCCTAACCCCTAACCCCTAACCCCTAAATCCTAAACCTGAGAAACCCTAAACCCCTAAATCCTAACCCTTAAACCCTAAACCTATAAACCCTAAATAATTCCCGTAAACCCTAAACTTGAGCAACCCTAAACTCATAAACCCTAATTAATGCCCCTAAACCCTAACCCCTAACCCCTAAACACATACACACACACACTCTCTCTCAGAAATGACATGGGTGATTCAAACTCCAATGAGAGAGAGAGAGTTTTCTTTTACAAAACGTGATTGCATTATAGGCTTGGTAATACCAAGATGTGAGCACCTTATAACGCACTTGCATTATGACTTGTATGGGACCAAAAAGTCATGTGGTGACTTTTTGGTCCCTCATATTTGTACATATACCCACATCTAGAATTATAATTTTCTATAATACTTCTATGGAGATGCATGTTGAATAATATATCCTTTTCATGTAACATATACTTAAAAAATTATCAACATTTCTAAATTTTAATCCTTTATGGTTTTTCAATGTACAACATATAAAAAACTATATATCTTTTATTATTCTGCATGTTATTTCATTTACACAAATGTAATAAAAATGTAGTATGCAATTTTTTCTAGATGATGAGCTCAAATCTACAAGAATCTCAAAGACAACCATCCCAAACTAAACCCATAGATGTAGAATCTCGTAAAAGAATTCGCTTGTATTATGCTCGCCATCAAGAAGAAATAAGTGTGTGCCATATGATTCAACACACATAACACCTAGAACATGAATTAGATCAAACACAAGCTTCTACAAGTTCCAAAAATCAACAAAATTATTTTCCCTCTAAAATAGTGACTTTGAACCTAACACTTGGAACTAGTAAACAATATCAAACACATTTACCTTCACGATTGACACAAAACACAAATTCAATTAACATCATGGATATGAACTGGTCCACTAACTTTATGGATGCATCTAGAAAATTTAGAAATTGAATAGATGCACTATCAAACTTACAAACATGTACTATATGTAAGGAAAGATACCCTGGAATGAATGTGCATTCATCAAAAAACAATCCTATTTGTAGAAGATGCTTTAGTGAGAAAGGCATACATTGATTCTCTACATCTAAGAATATGGACCCAAGTGAGCAACCAAATGTGTTGAGAATTCTCACTCAAGTAGAAGAGATGCTCATTGCAGGTACAAATATAATAATATAAGTTACACACGCTCATGGCGGACAATAAAAATATAGTGGACACACAATTAGCTTCCCACAAGATGTCAAAACAATAACGAAATCTCTTCCGCATAGAATTCAATACTTGGATGTACTAATCATCCAAAGAAATAATACACACGGGAAGAATTATGATTGCTATGTAATTAGAAGTCATGTTAGGAATGCACTAGAATACAAAATAAAAATGACCTAGACTATAAAGATGTTGAAATCGATGACAATGCATTAGCGTGCTGCTACCTGATTCTACTACAGACATTACTGAAATGCTTCATACAATTGAAAGTGAAATTGAAGAACCAACATCAACAAACATTGAAGTGGACAACAATCACGATGATCAAGAAAATGAAACAAAATATTCAACATCATTCATGGTAGGACTACCAACTAAACATCTTAATCTACACATCATTAAAGAAGCATTACAAATAGAAAGTGAAAATAATAACATCATTGATTGGCCCCACATTGGGTCAACACCCATAAATGAGTACACTACTGAGGGCCTATTAGACATGGCATTTCCTACTTTATTTCTAAATGGAAATGCACTACACATGCAACACTGAGCTAGGGAGGTGCAACTTCATGAATATGCCTTGCACCTTATCTGATTTCATGACAATATATTTGAATGCCATACAAGATTTATATACTTTCCTTTTAAATATTATGATGTGTCATCGTAGCCAAGAAACTACCTCAATATTTATCAAAAGAAAAGAAGAAGACAATATACCAACCACTATTGAAGACCTTCATGCCCACTTAAATATCCTACCATACAATCAATTGGCTAAAGAACTAATGCATTTTGGGTCAAATTTATGGGGGACAAGATCATATACAAGTTTCACGGTGATCTAACAAATATGATCAACCAAATAGGTTTTCCAACTTTGTTCTTCACATTGAGTGCAGCTAATATAAAATGGCCTGATTTAGACAAGTTTTTGCAACCAATAATACATCTACATTGAACACCAAAAAACATCGCATAGGTGACGTGATTAAAAATCCACACACAACCTCCCTATATCTACATCAAAGATTCACATTTTTCCATGAAGAGGTCATCGATAAGCTCATGTGTGCACAAAAGTACTGGTATAGATATGAATGGAAACATTGAGGTTCTATACATATACATGGATTCTTTTGGCTTCAAAATATACCAATCATGGATACATTAGATTGGGAAAATAATGTAGAAGTGGATAGAGCAAAACAATTCTTTGACAACTATGTCACTGCTTGGAACCCTCATTCTAAGTCTGAAATAAACAACATGATACATAGAACTTCAATGGATGATCCATGCCTATTAAACACATCTGAAATATTCTCTACCAACCCCTACAATGATTACAAAGAGTTAATTAATTGTGTACAAAGACACTAAATATAGAGAGAGGACTTTCCTACGTAAGAGGGAAACATGTAAAATGTAGATACAAGGCTCCATGCAAAGAACAAGAAGAATCCACCTTGTAATGTGATGAATCAGGGAAGAAATCTTATGAACCATCAAGAAATGATGATAGGTTAAACATTCATAACATTGAGATGCTCTCAAAATAGAGAGTTGATATAGACTACCAGCTTGTTATCTCACGATTACTTGTTCTCAAATACATTGCCAAGTATGCATCTAAAGCTGAAAGAAAATTAGAGAGTTGTGTAAATATGTTAGAAAGAATATGTGCAAATCAAAGATTAGAAGACTAAGCTTTAAGAACATATCAATTTATGGTAGAAATTGTTGCAGAATGAGATATAGGAGCACAAGAAATGTGTCATATGTTACAAAAATTACCACTTGTGATTTGTAATCAAAAGTTTATATCATTGAATGTAGACAAGAAAGTTTTCTATCACCTAAAAAAACACTAGTATGTAATGAGATACAATCAAACTACATACAACCATTTATTCAACATCCATCTCACATAGAAATGGTAACACTACTTGAATTAGCAAGATCCTTTAGATACATTTCTCGTCGCAAAGGATCCAAATGGTGAGATAGAAAAGAAAAGGCAATAGTACAATTATTTCCCTAGTTTTATAGCATTCCAAAAGAAGACTCTAAAAATTTTGAAACTTTATGTTGGAGTGAATTACTTCTATATAAACATTTTTGTCAAATTGATAGAGATATAGGCCTCAACAAAGAAGAAATCATCAATAATTGGAAGCACATGAATACAGGAAAATACAATGCATGGCATATTGATCGTACATATGAAATTGAGCATGTGACTAAAGAGGAAGGCAATTCTGATAAAGAGATGAATTTACAAGATAATATAGAAATGAATGAATGGGAGTTATTGTGTCAAATGGGGCTTGCTAATAGTCTCAATTTAAATGAACTTGAAATGCTAGGTCGACGTGATTTTGACAACAATACCAAATGGGAAAAACATAATGTTCAACCACTTTTGCACGATGCCACAATTCAATTTGTAAACACAAACAAGATGTCCCAAAAATATGTTTGTCCCACCTTAGCTTTGCACAACCGAAACTATGCATTGTCATCAGAACAATAACTATCACTTAGTATCATTACAACCCACTAAATAGATAACGCCTCAAAACAACCACTACATATGCTCATACAAGGAACTGTAGGCATAGGAAAATCCCATCTAATTAGTTGCATAAGAAATACACTTCAAAATCAAGTACCAGAAAGAGAAAACCCACTCCTTGTTCTTGCCCCAATAGGCATTGCAACATTTAACATACAAGCCTCAACTATAAATGCAACCCTTAGGATTCCAATCAAAGAAATGCAACCATTGCAAGGAAAAACATTGAAAACATTTCAAGAAGATATGAAATGCATACGATACATTCTTATTGATGAGATGAGCTTCATTGGCCCAAAACTCCTATTAAAAATTGATGGTAGGTTATGAGAAGAAATCCCCAAACAAGCACATCTCTGCTTTGGTGGCATTTCTATAATTCCTATAGGAGACCTTACCCAACTGCCACCTATGATGGACAAACCTATCTTTGCATCACACACAACTACAATAAATCTTTGGCAAAAATTTAATACAATTGTTACATTGCAAACAATATTTAGACAGCAGAGTGACAATCCAATTCAAATGCAATTTCAGCATACATTACAAAACATGCGCAATGTAGAACCAACACTACATGATTGGGAAGTATTAATGAACTGCACAAACAAGAAACTAACAACAAGTAAACAAGAAGATTTTGACCAATCAATACACTTGTTTACAACAAATGAGCTAGTAATCTTACACAAAAAAATGCTTAAACTACTAAATATTCTTGTTGCACGTTGTCTTGCGGAAAATACACAATGTAAATTAGGCATAGCTAGTAATGATGAGAAACTTCCTCAAGAGGTTTTAATAAGTAAATGTCAATGTGTCATGGTTATAAAAAAATTATGAATCCAAGCTGGACTTGTAAATGGATCTCTTGGAGAGGTCAAAGATATTGTATATCCAATTGGATCAAAACCACTGGAATTGCTAGCATATGTTACGGTAACATTTGAAAACTATAGCAATCCACCATGGGATGAAACAAACCCAAAAACTATACCAATACAACCTATATTACGATCACTATACACAAATCACAAGGCCTTACACTAAGGAAATCCACAATCGATATTGGTAAAAATGAAAGACAAGGCCTCACATTTATGGTAATTTCTAGAGTCAAGTCTATGAAAGGCCTTTGTATAGATCCTACATTCTCTTTCGACTGCTACTCCAGAATGAAAAAAATCCCTACAACATTATCAGAAAGAAAGAAGAAGCTCACCTACAACTACTCTCACAACAATAAATCTAGGTATGTACAATTACTTGCAAGATTCCTCAAATAAGAAATAATGAATTTTTTTCTAATCTTTGATTATCCTCTTTTTAAAAAACATACAAATAAAAAAACTAATCAATTACATTGTTTATCTTACACAAGTCAACAATTGATGACCAAAAAAAGTAAAACCTCAAGAATTGTCCACCTTCTGAAGAATTTATTTTTTATTGCTTGGTTTTCATTCATAAGAAAATGATTACAAATTATGATTTTGGACTGACAACATTATGTTTTTGTGCATAGAAATCACAACAATTGCAAAAGAGAATTTTATTACAAAGATGAAAAGAAACTCTTATGGAATCTCTCTTTATGCAACATCGATACTAATCTTTGATCATGCAATGACACATGGGGCTGTTTATGTTCATAGAACTATTGTACCTATTACAAATGAATCTAAAAACTTGTTGAATAACATATTTATTTGTACTTAAAGCTATTGGAAAGAGACACTATATGGCTTCATAAGTGTTGTCATTGATGGCAACAAAGTCTATCCCACACATCCGCAGCACATAATATGACTATACTAGAAGTCAGATTGAAGATTGTTTTGGTCCGGTGAATAAGAACAGAGTATGTGACAAGGTCTGACAATCAGGTTTGGATCTCTCAAATGGTGTAACTCAGTAAGTTATGGACTTGGACAAGTTAAGAGTGGTATCATGAATATTATATCCTTAAGATTTAGCCTCCGGTAATAAAGCATGGAAAAGATATGAGCATTTGAGTGTTGGGTTCTAGTCAGACAGAGGAAGAACTGACCGATAAAGTATCAGACTTCAATCCAGATGTGTAAAAGGTGTTTATCAAGCAATTTGTGGTGTCTTACATTGTTGGCTAACATGATTAATGACTTCTATGCTTAAGTTTGTGATACACATCACAAATCAAGCATGGATTCAAACGAAAAATTAATAACTTGCAAATATCTTGAGTGTTCTTGTTGCCGACTAGAAAGTTGATGAAAATCCTTGATACAGATATATATAGCCAATGGATTCCAACTTGTAAGTGTGTGTGTGGAAGATATGATGAACAAGGTGTGAAGAAAAGTAGGGATAAGTGTGTGAATAGCAATTCAAGTTTGGTATGTGACAGAATAACAACATTGAACAAAGGAAGAATGAAGTGTGTCATATTAGTCTATTGTGCCTAACCAGAATTGAACTTCTACATTTGTAGATGCTTCTCATCAGTTCAAACACTTGGTTATCTTCTGTAAGTTCTATAGACAGTGAGTCTCTTGTAGGCAGTGTGCCTCTTGTGAGCAGTGTGCTCGGGCAATGAGCCCTAATTGGCAAGTGCCATTTTGTACTCCTCTATTCTTTTAACAAAGAATACAATCTTGGGTTAGTCACCCATGGTTTTTCCCTTAACAGGGTTTCTACGTAAAAATCCTTGTGTTATGTGTGTTGATTTTATTTCTATTCTTATGATTACATATGCTTTCATGTTTTGATATAACACTAATTATTGAGATAACAAAAGAAAAGAAAATTAAGGAAATTTTGAGATAACTGATTCACCCCCCTCTTAGTTATCTGCCTTGTTTTCAACAATTGGTATTAGAACCAAGTTCCTCTGAAAAGTCTAATAGCTTAAGGAAGATCCAAGAATCTCAATGGATGAATATGATATGAAAGAACAACTACAGTCTGCCCTAGATGATCTTGAGAAATCTCACTCTGAGCTTAATAATTTGAGAGAGCAACTCAGGGAAGCTAATGATTTCATCAATGAGCTAAAAGAGAAACTTAGTATTTCTATAGAAAAGAGAATGGAATTACTTCAGAAACTAGCAAATCATAATGAAGCCAATAATACTAATGAGGATCTGAATGAAAAAAATAAGCTATGTGAAAAACTTTCAAAAGAAGTCATTATGATGAGACATGAAATGGAATCAGGAGCTATGAAATTCACCCTAGAAATTGAAGAGAAAATAAAGATTGAAGATAACCTGAAACAATCTCTTAAGGAGAAAACAAAGGACTACCACAAAATGGACAGAATAATCAGACATCTTGAATCTGATCTTGAGGAAGTCAAATACAATGAAGAACAACTTGAGAACCAAATTGATTCTCTCAAACAAGATCTTCAATCTGCAAATGGATATAAAGAAAAATTCAAGATAAGCTCAGCCCAACTTGAAGTTCTTCTTGAAAGCCAAAAGAGGGTAGATGATAAGTGTGGCTTAGGATATGAAAAGGTGAAAGCTCTGGATTTGGTCAGAAGAACTTTGTATCAGGAAATCAAAGAAACAGGCCTAGAAGACCTCCAGTAAGGCAACCAAATGCCCAAAGATATCCATCTTTCAATGGATACTACTTCAATTGCAACAATTTTAGTCATAAGGCAACTCAGTGCAAGAGGAGAACAAATTAGAATAATCCATCCTTCTCTAGACAATGTTTTAATTGCAAAAGGTATGGTCACAAAACTCATGAATGCAAAAATATGCAAATAAACAATTCATTCAATGGTAGATGCTTTGCATGCAATAGAATGGGACATAAGGCTAATCAATGCAGATCAAGAGGATATCAATCAAATAGGAAAATAAATGTTGTATGTTACAATTACAATAGATTTGATCATATTGCCAAATTCTACAGAAGCAGAAATCAGGATAGAAAAGGTCTAATGGAACATGATCAGAAACAAGATAAGGGCAAAGGTAAATTGAATGCGGATGAAGTTCAAAAGGAGATGATCAAGATTTGGGTAAAGAAGAGTACAGTAAATACTGGGGATGGATCCACACTAGAATCCAGTGCTGATATTTCTTCCAGAAACTAAAAGGTAAGCTCTAGCTTAGGGGAGCTACAGAGAAGATCCTTTTCCCCCAGCCAGCTAGTGAGTGCCTAAATTTGGCACATTGAGTCAGAATAAGAGGTTACAGTTTAAAGGGTTTGAGGAGATTCATTTGAAAGTCATCCAGTTAAAATTTGGCAAATCCGCATGTAGATTTGAGCAAGTAATGAGGAGATCCTGTATCGATAGCTTTCCAGTAAAGCAAAATTTCACAGATAGATCTGGTATGATCCAAAATTGAAATAATTTAATCTGTGGACTTATGAGATGTTTGAAAAAGGGTGAAGTTATGTTGTCAACCCTCATAGGAAATGATTTTAAGATCCACACAATGATTCAAGAAAATCTCTCTCAAAATACAGGCTAACCAGATGACTTAAGTTGTGCATTTATTACAAAAGGAAATTAGGGTTTACGAAAGAATAAAAGGGATTTTTCACTCATTACTTACACACTTGGACTCACGAAGAAGAAGAAATAAGAGATCTGCAAAGAAGACTCCAATTCTCCTAAGTTCAACTGAAGATCAAATTCAACTAGAGAATCACTCTGGTCTCTACTCCAAACCCTAAAACATGAAAAGGTACTTCCATTCTAATAACCCTCTCTCTGATCTCTTGAAAGAATGGCTACTCCAATGGTTGTCAATATTTCTGATAGGTTGAGACCTAAATTCAAGAAACACCCTTATAGATCTCCAGAAGTTGATCCCTTGGGTGCATTTTCTGGTATTCTGCATGGAGTCTTGCATGTAGAAGATATTAGGGTTTATATCCATGCAAACATTGAGATTTTGGGGACTCAAAACTAATTGACATTTATCAAAATCAGTTAATAGATGAAAATTTTGAACTCAAACCTGAATTCAAGACTCTCCAGGACAAACACTTTGAACATTGCATACACTTTCCATCTTTTGTAGAAGACGACTGGGTCTAATATGTTCTAAGTAGGATGCATGATAATTTTATGTGGTTGATGAGGCCATTCAAGATAACTAAAGATGCCATCATGGCAGTAACCGGACTACATTCATTGGGTGGGTTATCCACACTTAAATCTGTGAAGAACCAAACGATAACTGATGCCACTAGATCAAAATTTGACAAAAGGGCAATGACGATAGATGACATCATGGATCCAGATGTCAAGTTTGCTTCAATGATAATTAGCTACAAAATCTATCACTCAAGCAGGGAGAATTTTGTGTCTGGTACAACAATCTATGCTGCAGATCAAATGTTAAGGGAAAATATAGATTATGATCTGTGTGAGCTTCTTCTAAATTAGTTGATGGAGAACTTGCAGAAGATCAAAAGGGATAAGAAAAATTCCTTTAAATATGGTAGTCTAATTTTGTGTCTATTTTTCTATTATATGAATGAGCTGCCTAGATCAAATGGTTGGGTATGGAAAAATGATAAACCTGTTGCAATTTAGATCAGAGATCACATATATGGACTTGGTGATGCTCAAGCACAAAACATAGCCCTCTGGGGTTACTTTAAGAATTTCCAAAGCATGATGCACACCAAAGAAAGAATACCACAAACAATAGTTGATAAATACAAAGATACATTCCGTTTCATGGTTGATATAGATCAATGCCTAATGGAGGCAGTTGAGCTAAGAACTGTATGGATAATGCCTATGGGCTATGAGGTTGATGAAAAAATCCTGGAGATACACATTCAACATCTGCTGAGTCAACCTAAGGATACTAAAGAAGAAAGGTTTGGCACCTTTGAAGAGCTAAGCATAAAGATACATGTGGAGTTAAGACAACCTAAGATGAAGAGAAAAGTAAGAAAGGAAGTTGACGAAATTGCCAAAAGATTTGGCCTATCAAAGGAGGCTGTAGATGCTAATAGAAAGAAAATGGAGAAGGCAGAAAAAGAAAAGCAAGAAGCAAAGAAAGAAAGTACTCCTGTACAAACTACCTCTCGGACTAGATCTTCCAAGAGCTCTACACCTGTCACTCCTATAATATAAAAGGCTTCCAAACCAAAAGTCAAGCCATCTGGAAAAGGAGAAAAGAGGATGAAGACCAAAGCCACAAGGATATATACAAGCCATAAGGATGATGAAGAAACAGATTTAGATGAAGAAATCAAGAAAATGAAGAAGAAGAAAACATATGAAAAGTTTAGAAATGAGGAAGAGAAGGTAGAGGAATTTGTTGATAAGCCCACTCTTTCCATTGATGACATCATCAAGGTAGTAACTATGGATGGGAACCTGCAGCCGATGACAGAATTCTATGATGAATATAATGATGCTGACAAGAGAATTCTGGAGGAAGCTACTATAAGGTCTTTGAATATCTATAACAAAGCATTCATTGAAATAATCTCATTTATTCCAAAAATACTAGAAGAAGTATTGGAACAAAGAAAAATGAATGCAAAGGTTAAAGACTTAGAAATCTAGGAGAAAATAATGATATAGCTTTACCCTTCTATCACTCCAAAACAAATGGACATGATTTTCAAGGATTGTAAGGATGAATTCTGGAGCAAGGCAAGAATGAATAAACTCATGCTTGGAGAAACAAACCAAGTAGCAAATGAAATAAAAGATATACTCCAGAATGCTTTGAAGAGATTCAATCTTCCTAATGCAGAGGAATTAGATGAAGAACCTTCTACCATGGATGTTGAAGGATTAAATAAAGAACCTTCTGACAAGGATATCGAAGGATTAAAGAAAATAAATGAAGAAATCTTTGAGGACTTAGACTCCTCTGTTCCGACAGAAGAAGCTCATAAAGTAGCAAACATAGATGATATCTCTCTGGATCCCACTGTAGCCATGACAAATGTTACAGATACTAAAGCTAAAGGGGAAGATAGAAAAGAAGAAAAGAAGAATAAAAAAGAAGAGGATAAGGGAAAAGAAGAAGAACAAGTAGAAAAGATTAATGTTAATTTGTCAAAACCAGTTAGTCTAGATGACTCCAAAAAGAAGGAAGTTGAATCAGCAAGAGACACCGTAGAGATAGTACATAACTTCTTGGACAAATAAATAATGGAGTTGGATCAACTTAATTTATTTCAAGGGCCGCTGAATTTTGGCTCTCTGGTTCAGACAATGAAAATAGCATCTTTTGCTCAAGCCAAAGCAAAAGAGAAACTTCTAAAATTTCATATGGAGGATTCTAAGCTGTTAGAGATTACATATGGGATAATGGAGAAGATTATGTTGAACTGTCAGAAGGATCCTTCTGCATCTCCATCTGGTAATCTAAAAAACTTAGTCAATTTAGTTAACACTCATTTTGAATCCTTAGAGAAATCTGTAGAAACCAAGGTCTGGAAGGAGTTCTTAGGGAAGGGGTTCATTGAAGTACAAGGACTAATTACTAATGATAGAAGAACCTTGGGCATTGGCATAAAGAGCCTTGAAAATGCTCTTAAAGATTGTGGGGACATTTACAAAAAAAATTTAACTTGGCCCAAAGTGACAGAGGACGTTGAAAAGAAAGTGAAAGAACAAGAAAGAAAACTGTCAAGCTTATCTCAGAATTTTGATCCCCTTACTACCTCTCTTGTGAATCATGAATCTCAAGCTATTGCTTTAATAAATGAAATTAAAGAACTGGTTAAGGAGAAAAAGAACATAATGGATAGAATGGGTGAGCTCAGAGGGATAATCATCCCTAAGTTATGTTGGGAATTAAGGTGTCTCAACCTTTGCAAATTCCTAATGTTGTATTTATTTATCCCATGTTGAGTTGGCATAGTTAGCACCTTGTGTACATGCAGCAAGATAAATTATGGTGACTTTGGCAGCCGTGGTTTCCCCCTTGAATAATTAATGAGGGTTTAATGACAAGTGTCGGTGAGTATCTTTGCATGAGAGAAAGGCATCTTTGGGCGGTCATGGGAGGTTATGACATGTAAGAGGAATATGATATTTTTAGTTAGTGTATGATAGTTTCTCTTACAGTTGTAAGTGCTGTCAGTTATGATAGATTCTATGACAGCTATAAGGTGCATAAGAGCATCTGTCATAACCTATCTTGGGACCAGGCGCCCATGTTGGGATGGGATGTTGGACAAGTGTCCTTAGGCATGGGTTTTGGGGCATGAATCCAAGATGGATGCCCATTTTTAGAAGGTTCCATATTTTCCTTGTAAACTTTATATAAATAGGTGCTTGGATGGGAGATAGATAACTTTTGTACAAGTACTGTTATGCTGCTGAAATATCTCTAGATTCAACATTCAAAGACTCCTGAAAGAGCATTGGCTCTAAAACTATATTGTAATCTGTTATTGTTTACTATAATACATTTGAGCTATGTTTTGGAGTGTGGGGTTTTTAACCCGTAAGGGTTTTCCCCACATATATCTTGTCTCTCTCTCTTCTATCTACTTTCTGTGTGTATGTGTATTGCTACAATATCTCTATTATTGTGTAAATAATGCTATAACTAGAAAGGTTAATTTGAATTTGCACTATACTTCCCTCATTAGATTAGCGTAGGAAGTGTGTTCTGCGTACCTTGCTTCCTTTCAAGTTAGAGGCAATGCATGATGCCTTGACACAGGCACAAAATACAATCTAGACTAGTGATCCAATAGACTTAAGGAGAGCATAAGCATATGAATTTTTGTTAAGTGGACATATTTCCATTTTGGACAAAATGAAGAGGAGTTGGGCCACATAATTCCTCCATTTGAAGACAACCTTTGCGGATATACTTTAGTATATGTAAGTATGACATAAGATCTGTACATACTAATATGGCCATGTATAAGAACATTTATTTTTGCAAAATTTTGGCATGCAGATTCCACTCTTTGCCATTGATGTCAAATCAGGACTGAAGAATAGTGAAAAATGAGGAATCTAGCAAAGGGGGAGCTCTGGTAAAGTAGTAAAGAGATAGAGCATCAACAAAGGGAGAGTTACTGCGACACTTAGCCATTTTTTAGTAAGTGTTACCATTAATGCCAAAGGGGGAGATTGTTGGCAAGAGACACTGTGTGGCTTCATAAGTGTTATCATTGATGGCAACAGAGTCTATCCCACACATCTACAACACATAATATGACTATACCGGAAGTCAGATTGAAGATTTTTTTGGTCTGGTGAACAAGAACAAAGTATGTGACAAAGTCTGACAATCAGGTTTGAATCTCTCAAATGGTGTAACTCAGCAAGTTGTGGACTTGGACAAGTCAAGAGGGGTATCATGAATATTATATCCTAAAGATTTAGCCTTCGGTAATAAAGCATGGAAAAGATATGAGCATCTGAGTGTTGGGTTCCAATCAGATAGAGGAAGAACTGACCGACAAAGTATCAGACTTCAATCTAGATGTGCAAAAGGTGTTGATCAAGCAATTTGTGGTGTCTTACATTGTTGGCCGACATGATTAATGAATTCTATGCTTAAGTTTGTGATACACATCATAAATCAAGCATGGATTCAGCTGACAAATCAATAACTTGCAAATATCTTGAGTATTCTTGTTGCCGACTAGAAAGTTGATGAAAATCCTTGATGTGGATATATATACCTAATGGATTCCAGCTTGTAAGTGTGTGTGTGGAAGATATGAAGAACAAGGTGCAAAGAAAAGTAGGGATAAGTGTGTGAACAACAATTCAAGTCTAGTATGTGACAGAATAACAACATTAAACAAAGGAAGAATGAAGTGTGTCAGATCAGTATATTGTGCCTAACCGGAACTAAACTTCTGCATTTGTAGATGCTTCTCATCAGTTCAAACACTTGGTTATCTTCTGTAAGTTTTGTAGATAGTGATTCTCTTGTAGGTAGTGTGCCTCTTGTGAGCAGTGTGCTTGGGTAGTGAGCCCTAATTGGCAAGTGCCATTTTGTACTCCTTTATTCTTTTAACAGAGAATACAATCTTGGGTTAGTCACCCCATGGTTTTTCCCTTAATAGGGTTGCCACGTAAAAATCCTTGTGTTATGTGTTGATTTTATTTTTGTTCTTATGATTACATATGCTTTCATGTTTTGATATAACAATGAATATTGAGATAACAAAAGAAAAGAAAATTAAGGAAATTTTGAGATAACTGATTCACCCCCCCTCTTAGTTATCTACCTTGTTTTCAACAAAAGCATGCATAAATTTATTGTTATATGTCTATTTATGTATTGTTAAATTCATTGACTCTTCCCATAAATATCCTTTTAGTGTATCCCTTGAATTTCTAAAGGGTGCAAGTGCTAGTAGTTAGAGTAGAATGGAACGAAGCATAATGAGATAACCCAATGCAAATTGATGGGAGGTCCTCCTTAGATTTCCTTGTGAAACTCACATGAATCTTAGAAGTTTGGTATTGAGGGACTTGAAATTAAGTGGCGAATTGACTTTGGATTATAGCAGAAAGTCCACTACTCTTGCAAGTCCAGTTGTTAGCCTTGAAAGGATAGATATTAGTGAGGTGAAGCTTTTATCTAAAGTCATAATTAGTGCATAGTATCTTTGAAGCCTTAAATCTCTCCACCTTGAGTCCATGGAACATCTAATTGAAGTAGGTGTTTGTATTGGAAGGCACACAAAATTGTCTTGATTTGTCAACTAATGCAAAATCAACCACAGATGAGTATTCTAAGGCAGAAGAGTTGTTAAGTTCTGCATGCTAGAATTGCTTAGAGAGGATCATCATTGAGGGATGTTGGAGGCTGCAGAAGATCGATGGTATTGATAAGTTGGAAGGATTGAAATATCTCAATATATCAACTAGCATTGTAGCTACAGGTAGATACATAGACACATGGCAGGTATTGCAATTGCCTTGTAGAATTATGTTAGTTTTTAATTTGGAGGGTCTAAACAACTTGAATATAGAGCAAGTATAATATTTCAATGTACCACTTGTTTAAATGTGATAATTCTAAAACATGAATTATTTAAATGTGATACTTTCAGTCCAACTTAAATAGTCAGTGCATTGAGTATAACTAGCAGGTGTATAGCTTTTGTGTGTAACGGATTTGCTGATAAGTTATATATGGAGGAAGAAAGAAGAGATATGAAACAAAGCACATGTTATAAAGTAAATTATATAAAAAAATAATTCCCTGTTAAAGGCAATATTTCTTGTGAAAAAATCTTCCTTTCAATAATTCTGATATAATGGGTTTTTTTTCATGGACAAGATTTCAAAAAATGTTGTGTATAAAGATTCTATTATTATTTATCTTTTATTCCTAAATAGCTTATTATATAAATATGATTTTTATTTTTTAATAATAATTTTTTTAAAGCTTGTATTAAGGGTTGAACTCCAAGAAAGCTAACATATAACTACTAACTTCCTTTTAATCTACGACTCAAAATTATCTAAGGGGACACATGATTTTTGTAGACCCAGAGGATTGCCTAGTATTTTGAGTTGTGCAATGCCATTACGTATTCTCTGAAAGATTTTTGAAGTGACTCAAAGTTACTCTATGGCCCACCACAGCTTCTTCACAAGGCACATTTTTTTATTGGATAAAGCTAAAGAAACCAATTACATATAGCAGATAACATTTGATGATACTACTTTAAATACTATTGTGGCAATCCTCTGATATTTTATTGCAGGTCTTATTATACATATCTATTAATACTTGTGGGTATGCATTTCTTCGTTGCTACATTGAAATGATATGAAATCACTTTTCTGTAATTCAATTGCAATGGAGAGAAAGATTGATAGGTTAAGTGACCTGCCTGACAATTTATTGTGCTATAATATTCTTTCTCATCTCTCTCCAAAAGATGCCATCCACACTTCTATTCTATCTCACAAATGGAAAGCCCTTTGGAGAAACATTCCCCACATCATTTTTTCTTAGTCCTTTTTTGATTCAATCATGGTAGTTATTTTTCACCTTGTAGAAATGGAAGAAATCAAACATCCAGTCAAGTATATAGAAAATGTGATAAAAAGTATCATTTTGCTTCATGCTAACCCTCTTAAGAATCTACTATTTGATTTTTCCTTCCAAGGAGGTCAAAATCGTTTTGGGGAAAAAATATTGAAGAATTTGTAAGGATGTAGACAGAGCGACAGACATCAATAATAGTGCATTAACCACCGTTTGCCTCACATGCAATAAAACAACAAAGAAAAAGAAAGTCCATTTGTAACTCAAAACTGATAGTTTTTACAAAAAATATTTAATTGGAGTTGTCCATTTATTCATTAAATATTATTAATTTATTTTTATAAATAATGTATGTATTTGTCAAAATTATGTGGCGAAGATAACACAAAATAGGGTCTAACACAACTTTCTCAATTAACCATGGCACTGTTTTAGAAAAAACTTACAATCAATGGTGAACTAAGAGAAATTCAAGTAAAAAAAAGTGGATCACTGTTTAGAATTAGCCTCCACCTTTCCTTTGCATACAATTCAATGGCTACTTTAACCATGTCCAAAACTATTTCTTCTGTAGAGATTAATACATGTAGGGGCCCAAGGCTCTGTCAGGCCATTACATTCACTAACAACTTAGCACGACTTTTTTTGTTAATGAGATCAACCGGGGACACTTTTCAGCTAAAAATGTAGGCATCTCCAAATTTAGCTAGGGAGTCTACTGCAACATAGATTTTACAGGATTAAGGAGTTGAGGATGCTTGTTATGCCTTGTCATGGGGATGGGGATGGCCTCCTTCAAATTTAGGAGTGGTTCTCTGCAAGACCGAGACGACCACCCATTAAAGTTGGTGAATGTGTTGACATGGTCACGGCCATGGACCTACCTATGCAGTGCTCCTGTATCCATATTATTATCACCAAATAATTTCCTTTTCTTGTCCATACTATGAATAATTGTTACCAATTTTCACCTATAGCTCAAATTGGTAGAGCTGAAACAATTTGTTTCCATTTTAAGGTGAAAAGTTCTTAACATATTTATGCTATGTTTGACCTTTGCACAGTTTAAAGTGTTTAGAAAAGAAAGAGTTCAATTTTATGATGCCATGTATTATAATAAAAAAAGGAATCTTTCATCTTGTCACTAAATGCTTTTCAACATAAAGGAGAGTACATGAATTGTAAGGAATTGCTTTCATTCATATTATAGTGTTTCATTCATTTTACAAAGGAAATATACATAAGATTGCATAAGTGTTGTGTTTATGTTCATTGGAAAGAAAGGAATGATCAAGTGTCCCACACAAGCTATGGGAATAGTTGAACCAGTACAATATAAGAAATATACTATGCATCTGAAGATAAAGAATGTAAAAGAAGCATATAAGAGGAGGCATATCCAATCATTGCCTATTTAAATCTTGAGTTCATCTTCATTGCAGCTAGCTCCTCCTTGCTCCCGATCTTTGAATGAACCTGTATCATGATAGAAAGTATTGTTAGAGCTCCGGATATGAGTCTTCTTATGTGCCTATCAACAAAAGTATAATACATTGCCTATGATGAACTGAATCAGTTGACAAACATCAGATATATACAAGAAGGCCTAAAAAATAAACATCACAGGAGCATTGAGCTTCACTATTTTATCTAACATGTTTGTCCACTATGCAGGTATAGGAGAAATTATGTTGTTGATCCATTTCTGAAGACATCATAGCATGTGGTGCAAAAATGGGCTCCCACAAGGGTTGACCCCAACATGCTACCCATAAATCTTAAGAGGGGATAAGATAAGAGCTCATATTCATAATTCTCAAATAAAAACATTTTCATCTGAAGGAGTAACTCATAAAATAATTACAAGAGCCTCAATCTCATTGCTCATTCATGACAATCAATTCAAGTGCAAAGAAGTGAGAATAATAAATGAGGAATGAACTCATTTGAATACTAAATAAGTATGCAAAACTGAATAAAGATACACCATCTGTTCATTGAAGGAGTTCTATTTGCAAACAAAATTCATGCTGTCATTTTTTTATCTCATTGAATGATACTTATTGTTTCTTTATATCATCAATATTTCTTGCTAAATTTGAAGTGCTCACAAGAGGGGACATCAAAGAATGTGTTTCCATTTTGATGTTTGTAATGTTTAATGCCAAACTAGAGAATTTATCAAAACATGTTCATCAAAGTACCTAC
This sequence comes from Cunninghamia lanceolata, assembly GCA_027924645.1. Taxonomy (NCBI): domain Eukaryota; kingdom Viridiplantae; phylum Streptophyta; class Pinopsida; order Cupressales; family Cupressaceae; genus Cunninghamia; species Cunninghamia lanceolata. Next base: position 15,365,190 of record BSBN01000233.1, on the reverse strand, counting down.
AAGTAGTGGTTGCATATAAGAGACAAGAGGAGTGCATTGTTCACAAGTGCTAAGGTGGAATGGTTACCAATCTTTCATTACAAAGCCAATAATGATGGGGCAACAATGAAACAACTATCATATGCATAGTTATCAAACAACTTGTCTCGACTATCACCAATAAAAGGACAACATTCATGTATTGCCTCAAAAATAGGAGACAAAATTGGAGCAAAGGAAAAGATTATGCCAAGATACTCTCTGAACCTTCCTTTTTTGTCTTAACATGCTTTACACCACTTTATTTTTTTTCCTTTGAATATGCATTCAATGATAGTGAAGCATTTGTTATCATGCCATTAAGAGATAGATCTAATCATGATAGTCACTGAAAGGCAATGATGGAAGAGAAGATGTAATAAACAAGTACTTGATTCTATGCCTACAGAATGAGTGGGAAGAAGGCAACATTATAGTAAATATGCATATAGGATAGTCAACTTGCAATGACATGGAAGGTGACAATCCTATATGTAAAAGTATAGATGAAGGCAATAGAAATGAATGCAGCTTTTAGTATTGGTGGTGCTTACAGTTATAATCAACATCCTATGTTCTTTCATATGATGATTACAAATGGAGAAGCAATTTCAAAACTTCTATACGTAAACCATGCTTAGAGGGTACGAAATACACTTGTCATTGTTAGAAATGAAAGCAACACTACTTTAATGGAAATCTGATTCGAGATAAATTTCAGCAATCTTTAACTGTGTGCTATTAACAATGGAGATTGTAACAAAACATAAACCAACAATATAGAAATATACCAGAAGCATAATGAAGCACATAACACAAGTGTTTAACATGGAGAAAACCCTTTCAGGTAAAAAACTCCACCAAGAAAAGAGGCCAAGTTCTATTATCTTCACAAAAGGAGATTACAAATACATTCACTTCCTCTGTCCTTCAAACTTCACTCCGGTAGAACTTGGGAACCTGTAAATTGTTGTACATCTCATCTACTATGCTATGGTTTTTATAGAATTTACACACCTCAAGACATTAAATGACTTCTTACAAGTCCATAACACTTGTCAAGAGTCAACAATACAATCTTGGGCATCCATGGCCAAGAATAGGCTCTTACGAGGTCATAAATGTTGTCATACATGTATCCTACACTTGGAAAAATGTGCCCATGCAAGATTGAATACCTTGGGGCCAACAATAGCCACTTACAACATCTTATGACATGTCATATGCTATTATAAGTGTCATAGATTCTTATGACAACTTACAGTTGTCATAGAATCTCTTACACCTTACAACATCTATGACGTGCGTCATAACACTAACAATAGATTATTCCTCCACATGTGCACCCCACTTTGACCAATTACCATTTACCATAGTAAATGAAATCTCGTAACTACCACCAATAACTTCAAGACTTATCGTGTAGTAACTCCGTAATTACCGTAGATAGTAAATAACTTTTACTTCTACCAGTGAAAATTGTACATCCCTTATGGGTAATTACAAATAATAAATGGAATAATACAATAATGGGATTTACAAGGTTAATGGCACCTTATCCCAACATTCTCCCACTTGACATTATACATTGTAAATCAACCCATATGAAATCAAATGAAAAATAATTAGGCACTAGAAACAAGGCTTATGGCCTCTCTGCAACACACGAACTTCTTTGTGCTCACAGGCTTGGTCAATGAATCTATAACATTCTCCTGAGTGTCTATCTTCTTCAACTTAATCTCTCCATTTGCAATCAACTCTCGAACAAACTGATACTGAACATCAACATGCTTAGTTCGACCATGATACATGGGATTCTTAGCCAAACAAATAGCACTCTAGCTATCACAACCAATCTGAATGTTCCTGCAATCAAAACCAATACCTGTACACAGTCTCCTCAACTAAACTGCCTCCTTCGAGACATGAGTTGCAGCCATATACTCTACTTCTGTGGTGGGTAAAGCAACTGTGGCCTACCTCTTACTCATCCAACTCACTGCACCTCCAAACATAGTAAACACAGCGACTAGTGGACCTTTGACTATCTAAGTCACCTACCCAATCTGCATCAACAAAACCCTATATGTCGAAAGATTTATCAACACTATCAGTATCAGAATAAACCAAACAATGATCAGGAGTACCTACAAGATATTTAAACACCCTCTTCGCATAGTTCTAATGTTGTCTACCAAGGTTAGACATAAATCTACTTAGAACTCCCACTGCTTGGGCAATATCTGGTCTAGTGCAAATCATTGCATACATGAAACTCCTTACAACACTAGCATATGGAACATTAGACATATCCTCAAGATCACACTCAGTCTTTGGACACATATCTAATGAAAGCTTAGTACCAATAGGTAAAGGAACTCTAATTGGGTTACAGTCTTGCATACTAAATCTCTGCAAAATAGTATTCACATACTTACTTTGTGACAACCAAAGCTTTCTGTTAACTCTATCCCTCCTAATCTCCATTCCCAAAATATACCTTGTAGCACCAAGATCCTTGATCTCAAATGCACCTGAAAGTTGGGCTTTAAGCTCACTGATCATACCCTTAGTATTGCTGAAAAACATGTCATCAACATACAAAGCAATAACCAATATAGAATCATCAACGCAATAAATGTAAACATAATGATCCTCCTCACTTCTAACAAAATCCAATTTCATAACAAATGAATCAAACTTTTGATACCACATTTTGGGGGATTGTTTTAGACCATAAAGGGACCTCTTTAACCTGCAAACCCAATGTTCTTTTCCTTTTACCTCATAACTTGTAGGTTGTTGCATATAAATTTCTTCTTCAAGATCTCCATGCAAGAATGCAGTCTTAACATCCATTTGCTTAATCTCCCAATCATAAGCTGTAACAATGGATAAGAGAAATATAATAGAAGTTAATTTAGCAATAGGAGAGAATATCTCACCAAAATCAACTCCCTCTCTCTGGGAGTAGCCCTTGGCTACCAGTTTAGCCTTGTACTTTTCCAATGACCTGTCCGCTCCAAACTTCTTCTTGAAGACCCACTTACAACCTATGGCCTTTCTTCCTTTGAGCAAATGGACAAGATCCCAGATGTTACAAGAGTCTAAAGCCATCATCTCCTCTTGCATGGCTAGCTGCCAAGACTCACTATCATCTATAGAAATAGCTTCCCTATAGGATCTAGGTTCATCATTAGTACTCAATAAAGCATATACACAACAAAAATCTGGTGGGATATACCTGTCAATTGGATTCCATTGTATTTTGGATCTCCTCAAGGGTGGAGTAAGAGATTCTACTCATTCTTCTGCATGATCATCTGCACCAATTTCTTCTATAAAAACAAATTCATCTTCATCAGAACTACTTGAATCTTCTTCTTCTTCTTCACCCCCCAATCCATCATTCTGTTCTTCCTGAGGTGCATCTTGCTTCTCTAAATCAAAGTGCACCATCTTTACCTTTTCTTCTTTTTCTTTTGGCTGTTCAGGTTCAAACATAGCTCTAAGTTCCCTAAAAAATAACATCTCTAGAAAAGATAATCTTGTGGGTTAGTAGATTCCAAAGCTTATAACCTTTGAGATTATCACCATATCCAATGAATGTACACTTTTCAGCCTTTGGATCTAACTTAGACTGCTTTTCCTTAGGCACATGAAGAAAAGCCTCACAGCCAAAAACCCTTAAATGTGAAACAAAAGGTTTCTTACCTATCCACACTTCATAAGGTGTCAAATCAAGAGCCTTACAAGGAGATCTATTTATCAAGTAGCAAGCAGTACACATAGCCTCTGCCCAATAGCATTTATCCAACTATGCATCACTAAGCATACTTTTGGTTCTTTCCATGATTGTTTAGTTCATCCTTTCTACAACACCATTTTGTTGTGGTGTATATGAAGTTGTCTTTTGTCTGATTATACCTGCATGCTTGCAAAACTCATCAAATTCCTTAGAGTAATATTCCCCTCCATTGTCAAATCTTAATATTTTTATCTTTAAACCTGATTAGTTCTCTACTAAGACTTTGAATTCCTTAAACTTAGTCAAAACTTTAGATTTATGTTTCATAAAATAAATCCATGTATATCTAGATACATCATCAATGAAGGTAACAAAATAATGAGATTTTCCAATAGATTCATTATCCATATGTCCAAACACATCCGTATGAATAATTTCTAATTTCTCTTTTATTCTATTGCTTTCTGAAGGAAATAATTTTTTGTTTTGTTTACCAAACACACAATGCTCACAGAAATCAAAGTGCTCATCACAATAAGAGAAACCATCCAACAATTCTTTATTCTTAATAGTTTTTAGTACATTATTACTTGTGTGGCCCAACATGTGGTGCCACAACATACAAGTGCTTTCAAAAGCCTTAGAAATAGAAGAGGCATTACAAATTGTAGTGGCTTCAAGATTAAACAAGTTCCCGAATCTCTTCCCTTTTGCTACCACCAAGTTCCCTCTCACCAATCTGCAGCCATGCTTGTCAAATGTCACATGCATTCCCAAATTATTCAACTTTGAAACTGAAATCATATTTTTAGCTAATCCAGGAACATGCAAAACACTAGGGAGGGTTTTAATCCTCTCATCACTGAAACACAACAATACCTTTCCTTTCCTGACAATTGAATATGAAGAGTTGTCACCAAGGTAGATATTACCTCCATCATATTCTTCATTTATGGAGAACCATTCCTTATGCGGGGTCATATGAAATGAGCATCCCGAGTCAACCAACTAGTGATCATTAGAAACAAGATTATATGTAGAAAGTAAACTTCTTCACCTGCATTCGAGGACTTATCCGAAGCACTCTCCCACTGTTTCTTGGGATTTTTGCACTCCTTCACATGTCCCCTTTTACTACAGTTCCAACACTTAACTTTGTTCTTTTTACCAAGAGTCTTAGACCAGCTCTTGGAATTGTCTTTAGCCCCTTTCTGATCTCCTTTAGGTCCCCTTTCCTTAGACCTTCCCCTGATATTGAGAGCATCCCCTGAACTATCCGAACTCTTCTTCCTCAATTCCTATTACAGTAGCACTGAAACAAGAGCATCCAACTTTGGATCTGCAAGGTTAGCAGTGCTAGCAAGTATAACATTCTCCAAATATTTAGGTAAAGAACAAAGAAGTAAGATACATTTATCTTCCTCACTAACCTCAACATCTACTAAATCAAGCTAACTTAACAATAAATTAAAAGAATTTAAATGCTCTGCAACCGAATCACCCTCTTTCCTTTTTAAAGAAAACAACTTCATTTTTAAATAAAGTTTATTTACCATACTCTTGGCTTGGTAGTGTTTAGTGGAAAATTGAATTTGTTAATGTTTTAGTGTTTTGATGTTTAAACCCTCCTTTCCACTTTAGATTCAAGGATCTAGGGTCAAGTGGCAATTCACTATCATACCCTAGATCACTATGAGATGCAGGGAAACTTGGATTAGGGAATTTAATTATCAATTTCTCTTCTCTTATGCTCAGTTGACCATTAAAAACCTAATTATGCAAATGCGGCAATAAATTGACAAATAATAGAAAATGCTCTTGCAGAGGGAAGTAAAATGTCGAATCACAGAGTACCTATTTTTGAGGTTCTGGGGTAGAAAAGTCAGGGACATTGGAGCGGGTGCCCAAGTCCAAGGTACCAGTTTCTTTGCAGGATTCTGACCTCCTTCTAACACTGATTAGCACTGTAACTTCTATTTCTAGAAATTCAACTACAGAGGACACAAGAGCGAGCGCCCAGGTCTTGAAAATGCTCCAGTGTCCTGTTTCTCTTGAGATTTTGAATCCTTGATGTCTATTGATCCCTCCTACAACTCAAATTTTTCTAGATGCAACACTTGTAACCTGTAATCAAAAAACTTTGCGAGGGGGTTGTGGTATTTAGAGGCTTGCCTCAGTCAAGCCCTGGAAGACACTTAAGTCTCTAAACACCTTTTTCAAATAGAGAGTGCGTGCCTAGGGAGGTAGAGGCAAAAACCAAAGGAAATAATGATGAAAACACAATATGATGTCACCTTGCAGTGAATATATCATGGGAGGAAGATGCTTTTCATTCCATGATGAAATGGATGCTCCAATCTACAAACACAAAGACATAGACCACGCAAATATGCTCTTGCAACACAATGAAAGCCTTGAATCACCTTTAGGATGCCAGAATCACATGAACATAATCTCTAGTTTCTAAATGAATGCCTAAACATGCTTTTATATGCAACTACAAACACTCCCACCAAGATTTTCATTATTCAAACTTACCATGTCGGCAAAGGACCCAAATAATGGTCATAAACTGACACCCAAAAATTGGGGCTACCCCAAAATAGGGCAGGACTAGGGCGCGGGCGCCCAAGTCGTCCCCCCCTATTTTGGGTAGGGTAATGTTCAAGGGGTCCTCCTAGGTCCCATTTGTCATGTTACCTAGGGCTCATTCCATTAGGAAGCCAAATTATGAACTAAGATGTCCTAAATGCATGCAAAAGACCTAAGAGCTAAACCTTAAGAGGGAAAAGCCTCCAAGGGGACATTTTTTGACATTACATTTAGCCCCCACTTTAATGTATGTATAAACGTGAGGCCAGTACATGCATTCAAGTAAGGTCACAAACACAACAAACACACCAAGCATGAACAAGACACGCCAATCACATAGAAAACAATAATAGACATGCAAAACATGGAGAAGACAGTTACAGTCACGTAGAACATGGGGAAGATAGTCAATGCATAGAAGACACATAATGCATCGAAGACAGACATGATATCTTTTCTTTTGTTTTCTTTTTCTCATATCTATGAAATGTAGATGCAAGTACTGGAAAGTAAACAAACCTCCCATAATACATGATGCACTCATCGTGCAGGTCTTTATATATATGGGGCAACACACACGAAAGACACGCAAAACCTCCCAAAATGCATACTGCATATGGGGCAAAAAACAAGCCAAACAAAGCAAGCATGCCAAAACACACACACATGAAGACACGGAGAAAACATGAGAGACAAGCGATGGAGTGTACCTATTTCTAGCTCCAACACCATCTCAGGCACATTATAGGCACACACCGATGATTGGGCTTTGCCACTACAATCACCGAAGACACGCTTAAGGGTTGAGTTAGTCATAGAACCGCTCCCCGCCTCTGTAGAGGACTTTTGAAAATGTAACCCCACCCGCATCACAGAGACACCTTACAGTGAAAAGGAAGCATGACATATGACCCCACCCACATCACAGAGATGCCTTACTGGGAAAAGGAGGTATGAGCTCAAAAGTATACAACCCCACTCGCATCATGGAGATGCCTTACAATGAAAAGGAGGTATACGCAATAGATTTCAAGATAGATTGATTGATTGCAAACAAACTAAAGATGTAGGAAGTACTCATCGCACTAGTCTACACCTGAGGACAAACACATTGCTAACATCTACAACAGACAGCTTACCTTATATATGCCCCCACCTCAAGGTGGTTGATATCAGGCATCGATATCAAGCACATTAAGGTAGGAAGAAAACACACAAGGGAACACCGACTTTCGCAAAGCCCATGCCCCCCAGAGGTGACATGTACTTCACAATTTTGAAATGTTCCCACAAACACATCCCTGTAAGAAACATGTTAGTGTCTACAACATCATGATAAACAACAAGATCAATGCATATGATTAATCACAGAAAGAGCCAAGGTTATACAATGAATTTGGAGTTCAAGGATAACCGCGGGGCTATATCATGAAGCTCTCTAAATCAAGTACTACCAAGGCTAGATTCAAAGAAAAACAAAGGTGCATAGAGTAGCAGTATTGTTAAGGTTTGTAAATGAGATAGAACATCATCAAATTCACTTTGTGGAAAGCACGAGTGCTTCCACTAGCCAAGCGTCGGATAAAATATACAACTCCATTATCATATTAGGAACTAAGTCCATTTTTTGATTGCTCTTGAAAGGGACACTAGGTCTTCATCTGTATAAATGTTTTTTGTCATCCACCTGCTAGATGGAAACACTAGAGGAAGGGAAACAATAAATAAGAGAGGAGAAACAAGTGTCTTAGGGACAGTCATGTAGGAGGGTGCCCCTATTGGCAAGAGACACTATGTGGCTTCATGAGTGTTGTCATTGATGGCAACAAAGTCTATCCCACACATTTGCAATACATAATAGGCCTATACTGGAAGTCAGATTGAAGATTGTATTGGTCTGGTGAACAAGAACAGAGTATGTAACAAGGTCTGACAATTAGGCTAGATCTCTCAGATGATTTATCTTAGGAAGTTGTGAACTTAGGGAAAGTCAAGAAGGGTATCATGACTACTATATTCTAGAGATTTAGCCTCCGGTGATAAAGCATGAAGAAGATATGCGCATTTGAGTGTTGGTTTCTAGACAGGTAGAACAGACTAAGAAAGAACTGACCGACAGGATATCAGACTTCAATTTGGATGAGTAATTGATGTTGATCAAGCAATTTAAAGGATCATACAATGTTGGCTGACATGATTGATGACTTCTATATCTATATTTTTGATACACATCACAAATCAAGTATGGATTCATCCGATAGATCAGTATCTTGTAAATATCTTGAGTATTCTGGTTGTCGACTAGAAAGTTGTTGAAATCCTTGGTACAAATATATATCCAGATGGACTCCAGTATAAAGACATAGAACAATATAGATAAGATGATATAAGGTGCAAAAAAAGGTAGAAATAAGTGTGGTAGCAGCAATACAAATCTGGTATGTGACAGAGCAGCACCACTAGAGTAGCAGAAGAATGAAGTGCATTAGATCAGTATATTGAGCCTAACCGAAACTAAACTTCAGCATGTGTGGATGCCTCTCATCAGTTCAAACATCTAGTTACCTTTTATAAACTCTGTAGAAAATAAGTCTCTTGTAGGCAGTGTACCTCTTGTGAACAGTGTGCTCGGGCAGTGAGTCCTAATTGGCAAGTGCCATTTTGTTCCTCTTATTCTTTTAACAGAGAATACAATCTTGGGTTAGTCACCCTATGGTTTTTCCCTTAACAAGGTTTCCATGTTAAAATCTTTGTGTTATGTGTATTGATTTATTTCTGCTTCCATGATTATATATGCTTATATGTTTTGATGCTACACAAATTATAAAAAGAAAAGGAAAGTAAAAATATAAGAGATAACGGATTCACCCCCCCTCTTAGTTATCTACCTTGTTTCCAACAATTGGTATCAGATCCAAGTTCCTCTAAACAGAGCGTAACAACTTGAGGAAGATCTGGGAATCTTAATGGATATGTATGGTATGAAGGAACAACTTCAGTCTGTCTTAGATGATCTTGAGAAATCTCACTTTGAAGTCAATAACTTGAGAGAAAGACTCAAACAAGTTGATGATTTCATAGATGAGCTAAAAGAAAAACTGAGCATCTCTGTGAAAAAGAGAAAGGAACTACTTCAAAAATTAGTAAGTCAGAGTGAAGCCAATGATACTAATGAAGATCTGAATGAGAAAAACAAGATATGTGAGAAGCTATCAAAAGAGGTCATTATGGTAAAGCATGAGATGGAATCAGGGGTTATGAGATTCACTCAAGAAATTGAAGAGAAAATGAAAACTGAAGATAATCTAAAACAATCCCTCAAGGAGAAAACAGAGGACTGCCACAAAATGGACAGAATAATCAGGCATCTTGAATCTAATCTTGAAGAAGCTAGAGATAATGAAGAACAACTTGAGAATTAGATAGACACTCTTAAACAAGATCTTCAAACAACAAATGAATACAAAGAGAAATTCAATATAAGCTTTGCTCAACTTGAAGTTCTTCTTGAAAGCCAAAAGAGGGTAGACGACAAGCATGGCTTGGGATATGAGAAAAGTGAAAGTTCTGGATCTGGTTAGAAGAATTTTAGATCAAAAAATCAAAGAAATAGGCCTAGAAGACCTCCGGTAAGGCAACCAAATGCTCAAAGATATCCATCCTTCAATGGATACTGCTTCAATTGCAACAACTTCAGTCATAAAGCAACTCAATGCAGAAGGAGAATGAATCAGACCAATCCATCCTTCTCTGAAAAATGTTTCAACTATAAAAGGTATGGTCACAAATCTCATGAATGCAAAAATATGCAAATAAACAATTCATTCAATGGTAGATGATTTGCATACAATAGAATGGGACATATGGCTAATCAATGCAGATCAAAAGGATATCAGTCAAATATGCAAAGAAATGTTGTTTGTTACAATTGCAATAGATCCAGTCATATTGCCAAATTCTGCAAAAGCAAAAATCAGGATAAAAGGGGTCCGGTGCATCTTAATCAAAATCAAGACAAAGGAAAAGGCAAAGTGAATGCAGATGAAGTTCAAAAGGAGATGAGCAAGATTTGGGTGAAGAAGAATAAAGAAGATATTGGAGATGGATCCGCACCGGAATCTAGTGCTAATATTCCTTCCAGAATCTAAACAGATGAGCTCTGGCTTAGGGGGAGTCACAAAGAAAAATAAATTCCCCCAGCCAGTCAATTGGTGCCTAAATTTGGCACATGGGATGTTGTGGATTAAAGGGTTCTCAAAAAAATATCTAAATAACCTTCAGTAAAAATATGAAAGATCTGCATGGAGTCTTGCAAGAGTTTAACCATTCAAGATTGTTCTGGTTCGACAGACATCTGGTAAAGCAAGATTCTCTCAGATAGATCCAGTATGATTCAAATTGAAACACTCTAATCTATGGATCCAAGGCATGATTAAAGAAAAGCAGATACATTAGCAATCCTCACTGAAAAAGATTCTAAGGACAACACAGTGATTCGAGGTGATCTCTCTTAGAACAGGGCAACTGGATAACTTAAGCTGTGCATTTATTGCAAGAAGAAATTAGGGTTTGTGCAAGGTTAAAAGGGTCCATTCATTCATCATTTGCACATTTGCATTTGAGAAGAAGAAAAGAAGAGCTATGCATCAAAGCTTCTACAAATCACTCAAAGATCAACTGCAAAATCAAATTCAACCAATGAATTGTTTCGGCTCCCATTTTTGAACTCCATAGCGAAAAAAGATACTTCCATCCTGAAAATCTCTCTCTGAATCTCTTGCAAAGATGGCTACTCCAATGGTTGTTAAGATCACTGATAGGCTGAGACCTACATTCAAGAAACATCCCTATAAATCTCTAGAAGTTGATTCTTTAGGTGCATTTTTCTAGCATTCTGCATGGGGTATTACACGTTGAAGATGTTAGGGTTTATATTCATGCCAAAATGGAGGAATTCAGTGACTCTAAATTAATGGACCTCTACCACAACCAACTAATGGATGAAAGTTTTAAACTCAAACCCCAATACAAGGCCCTCCGAGATAAACACTTCGAACATTGCATCCACTTCCCTTGTTTTGCAGAAGATGATTGGGTCCAGTATGTCCTGAGTAGGATGCATGATAACTTCATGTGGTTAATGAGGCCCTTCAAGATAACAAAAGATGCTATTAGGGCAGTAACTAGATTTTTCTCATCCGGTGGGCTACTTGAACTCAAAGCTGTCAAAAATCAAACTGTAATACAAGCTACCGGATCCAAGTTTGATAAGAGGGCAATGACCATTGATGATATCATAGATCCAGATGCCAAATTTGCCTCAATGATAATTGGGTATAAGATCTATCATTCAAGTAGGGAGAACTCTGTGTCTGGAACTGCAATATATGCAACATATCAAATGTTAAGGGAAAATGTTGATTACGACCTATGTGATCTCTTAAAACAACTATTAGAAAGCCTACAGAGGATCAAGAAGGATAAGAAGAAGTCCTTTAAGTTTGGTTGTTTGATACTGTGTCTATTCTTCTACTACATGAATGAGCTGCCCGGATCAAGTGGTTGGGTATGGAAAAATGACAAACCTATTACCATACAGATTAGAGACTATATGCATGGACTTGGTGATGCTCAAGCCCAAAACACAGCTCTCTGGGGTTACTTCAAGAACTTTCAGAGCATAATGCAAGCCAGAGAAAGAATTCCCCAATCTATAGTTGAGAAATATAAGGATATAGTGTGCTTCATGGTTGACATTGATCAATGCCTAATGGAGACAATTGAGCCTAGAACAATGTGGATAATGCCTATGGGATATGAGGTTGATGAGAAAATCTTGGAGTTGCATATACAACACTTGCTAAGTCAGCCTAAGGACCCTGAGGTAGAAAGGTTTGGAACCTTTCAAGAATTAAGTGTAAAGATACATGTTGAGCTAAGATAATCAGAGACAAAAAAGAAAGTTAGAAGGGAAGTAGAGGAAATTGCCAAAGATATGGCATATCAAAAGAGGCAGTTGATGCAAGCAGAGATAAGATAGAAAGAGTTGAGAAAGAGAAACAAGAAGCAGAAAAAGGAAGCGTTTCGGTACAAGCCTCCTCCAGGACTAGATCCACCAAGAGCTCTACACCTTCCACTCCTAAGAGCTCAAGAGCCTCTAAAACAGAAGCCAAAACATCCAAAAAGGGAAAAAAGAGAACGAAAACAAAAGCCACAAGGTCTTACATAAGTCAAAAAGATGATGAAGAAACAAAGTCAGATGAGGAAGTTAAGAAAATGAAGAAGAAGAAGAAAACATCTAGGGAATCCTCTGCCGGTGAAAAAAAGGAAGAAAAGGCAGAAGAATTTGTTGAAAAGCCCACTCTTTTTATTGATGATATCATCAAGGCAGTCACTATAGATGGAAATCTACAACCGGTAATAGAATTTTATGATGACTATAGTGATACTGACAAGAGGATCTTGGAAGATGCTACAATCAGGTACCTGGATATTTATAATAAAGCATTTATTGAAATCATTTCATTAATTCCCAAAAGTCTAGAGAAGGTACTTGATGTGAGAAAAGACAATGCGAAGGCAAATGACTTAGAGATCCAAGAACAGATTGCAATTCATCTCTATCCTTCCATTACTCCAAAGAAAATGAACATGATCTTTAAGGACTGCAAGGATGAATTCTGGAGCAAAGCAAGAATGAACAGACTTATGCTTGGAGAAACTAATCAGGTAGTAAAAGAAATAGAAGACATCCTCTAGAATGCCTTCAAAAGGTTTAATCTTCCTATTGTAGAGGAAATAGATGAAGAACCCTCTACCATGGATGTCAAAGGATTAAATGCATTAAATGAAGAATCTACTGACAAAAATGTAGAAGGGTCAAAAGAGGTAGATGAAGAGAAGTCTAAGGACTTGGATTCCTCTGTTCCGAAAAAGGAAGTTCATGAAGAAGTTAACATCTCTCCTCCAGATCCCACTACAGACATTCCAGATTCAGGAACTGAAGGAGAAGGAAGAAAGGAGGAAGAAGTGAGTCAAGAAGAGGAGATAAAGGGTAAACAAGAAGAACAAACAGAGAAGAGATCTGATGACAACTCTGAGATTCCAAAAGAAAAGAAGACTCAATCTCTAGTAAGAGACATTGTAGAGGTAGTGAAGAATTTCTTGAACAAAGAGCTGATGGAAATAGATGAACCAAAATTATTCCAAGGACCACTAAATTTTGATTCCCTCTCTCCAGTCCAGACAATGAAAATAGCATCCTTTGCCCAAGCTAAAGCAAAAGAAAAGCTTCTGAAGTCTCACATGGAAGACTGTGAACTATTAGAGATTGCATCCAATATGCTGGAGAAGATCATGCCATCTTTTCAAAAAGATCCTTCAACCTCTCCATCTGGTAATTTGAAATCTCTGGTAAACTCTGTTAGCACTCATTTTGATTCTTTAGAGAAATCAGCAGAAGAAAAGGTCCAGAAAGAGTTTTTGGGAAAAAGGTTCATTGAAGTATAGGGACTCATTACTAATGATAGGAGGACCCTAGCTATTGGGATAAAGAGCCTTGAAAATTCTTTTAAGGATGGTGGGGATATGTACAAATTTTGTCTATCTTGGTCTAAAGTGACAAAGGATATTAAAAAGAAGGTGGAAGAACAAGAAGGTAAACTATCAAGTTTATCTCAGAATTTTGATCCCCTCACTACATCCTTAATGAGTCAAGAATGCCAGGCTATTGTCATTATAAATGAAATAAAGAGGCTGGAGAAAGAAAGGAAGAATATAATAAATAGAATGAGTGAACTTAGAGGGATAATCATCCCTAAGTTAGAGGCAATGCATGAGGCCCTAATAGATGCTTAGACCACAGCCCAGACCAGTGATCTGATAGACTTAAGAAGAGCAGAAGCATATGCATTTTTGTTGAGTGCTCACATCTCCATTTTGGACAGGATGAAGCAGAGTTGGGCCACAAAGTATGTACAGTTAAAGGCTACTTTTATGGATATACTCATCTATATGTAAGTATAATATGTATATACATACTTATGCAGCTATGTATAGGTCAATTTTTGCAAATTTTGGTGTGTGGATCCCACCCTTTGCCATTGATGTCAAAGGAGGAGTGAGGAGTAGTGAAAAATGTGGAATCTAGCTAAGGGGGACCTCCGGTAAAATAGTGCATAAGATAGAGTATCAGCCAAGGGTGAGTTTGCTGCGACACTTAGTCATTTTTCACTAAGTGTTGCCATCAATGCCAAAGGGGGAGATTGTTGGCAAGAGATACTATGTGGCTTCATGAGTGTTGTCATTGATGGAAATAAATTCTATCCCACACATCCACAGTACATAATATGCCTATACCAGAAGTCAGATTGAAGATTGTATTAGTCTGGTGAACAAGAATAGAGTATGCAACAAGGTCTGACAATCAGGTCTAGATCTCTCAGATGATTTAGCTTAGGAAGTTACAGACTCAGGGAAAGTCAAGAAGGGTATCATGACTACTATATTCCAAAGATTTAGCCTCTGGTGATAAAGCATGAAGACGATATGAGCATCTGAGTGTTGGTTTCCAGACAGGTAGAACATAATGAGAAAGAACTAACCGGCAGGATATCAGACTTCAATCCAGATGAGTAATTAATGTTGATCAGGCTATTTAAGGGATCGTACAATGTTGGCCGACATGATTGATGACTTCTATATCTATAGTTTTGATATGCATCACAAATCAAGTATGGATTTAGCTGACAGATCAGTGTCTTGTAAATATCTTGAGTATTCTGGTTGCCGACTAGAAAGTTGTTGAAATCCTTGGTGTAGATATATATACCAGATGGATTCTAGTATAAAGACATAGAACAATATAGATAAGATGTTATAAGGTGCAAAAAAGGGAGAAATAAGTGTGGTAGCAGCAATACAAATCTGGTATGTGACAGAGCAGCACCACTAGAGCAGTAGAAGAATGAAGTGCATTAGATCAGTATATTGAGCCTAACCAGAACTGAACTTCAGCATGTGTGGATGCCTCTTATTAGTTCAAACATCTGGTTACATTTTATAAACTCTGTAGATAGTAAGTCTCTTGTAGGCAGTGTGCCTCTTGTGAGTAGTGTGTTCAGGCAGTGAGCCCTAATTGGCAAGTGCCATTTGGTTCCTCTTATTCTTTTAACAGAGAATACAATCTTGGGTTAGTCACCCCGTGGTTTTTCCCTTAACAGGGTTTCCACATTAAAATCTGTGTGTTATGTGTATTGATTTATTTCTTCTTTCATGATTATATATGCTTATATGTTTTGATGTTGCATAAATTATAAAAAGAAAAGGAAAGTAAAAATATAAGAGATAACTGATTCATCCCCCCTCTTAGTTATCTACCTTGTTTCCAACATCCCCCAAGTCACCAACCGCGATGCTATGTCCATAAGACACAACACACAACTATGAAATCATAGAATAATGATAATACAAATAGAAGAAGGTCACAACAGAGGCAATCTCCTGGTATCCCAAACCTTACAAGAGAATCAGGGGTCATCCCAGGAGGCCTAAACAACACATAACATATCATGAGGGAAGCACATCACGAGAGAGATAAAGGATTAGAGATACTTACCTAGTAGCACCATCGTTAAGAACATACATGTCTAGGATATCTCTCATGCTATTTTGATCTTGTTGAATTAACATTAAGTTTAGGATGACGGGAAGCTTTCTTTTCTTTAAAAGGATTATATCCAATGCCGCTTGAGTAATGTGTTGAAGCGGATTCTATAGGTACTCAAATCCCTTGTTGATTTACACCACATCCCTTACCTTCATATTCACAATTGTTATAAAGGATTTTAAATCCTCAACCATAAAGGGATGTCATTTCCTTGGAAGATGATGAAGCCTCATAGGTATTGTAATTTGTGGTATAAGTGAGAGTATTGTTTGTATTTTCTACCAAGGGGACTTTAGATTTCTTAGATGCTTCAAAAGATTGTTTAGGTGAGATCAATGCTACTTTTGATGTGTCAAGGCTATTAATTTTATATTACCCTATACTGCAAGGATTAAAATCTAATGAGCCCCAATCATCACCAAAGATTGCATTCGATGATATAGAATCTTTCACAGCATCATTCGTGGCTAGAGGCATTGATGAATTAGATTGTAAACTGTTTGAGCTCATATGATTGTAAACTAGTTATATGTTTCAATATGTAAACAGTTATCTAGTTCAGGGTCAGCATGAATAGTATGAAGTTTACCTTTGAATACAAATTTGATTGAATGATGCAAGGTGGAAGGAACTGCTCCCAATGCATGAATCCAAGGTCTACCAAGAATCATGTTGTAAGATAAAGAACAAGGCATGACATGAATCAAGGTAGGCACAAGCACAGATCCTACTTGTAGAGGTAGAGTTATAGTGCCCATGGAGTGTTGTCCAACATTATCAAAGCCATGAATGCTAATGCCATTTGGTTTGATTTGTGATGTGTCAACCTTGATTTTGTGTAGTAGGTCAATGCTACAAACATTAAGAGATGATCTAGTGTCAATCATAACCCATTCTACCAACATTTTGTTTATTGTGACAAAGATTATAAGTGGATCATATAGGTTTTGGACTTTAGTTGACGGTAATTCATGTGGTTGAAAGATAATATCTATTTTTGTCACATGCATACTATCCAATATGGTTGCTACATCATTATGCTTAGCAGTAGGTGGGACAATCACCTTTTGTAAAGATTCTTGGAGCATTCCATGGTATGCAGGTGATGTTTGTTGGCAAGAGACACTATATGGATTCATGGTTGTTGTCATTGATGGCAACAAAGGTCATCCCACATATCCGCAAGTCATGGTGTGTCCCTACCGGAAGTCAGAATAAAGATTGTTGTGGTCCGGTGAACAAGAACAGAGCATGTGGCAAGGTCCGACAGATTGGTCCGGATCTCTCAGAGGAAGTATCTTGGTGCAGTGCAGATTTGGGGAAGTCAAGAGGACTACCTTGAGTGGTATATTCCAAGGATTTAGCCTCCGGTGATGGACAAGGAAAAAAGATATGAATAGTTGAGTACCGGATTCCTAAGAGACAGTGAAAACAGAGGAAGAACTGACTGACATAGTATCAGACTACTTTTCGGATGTGTTACTATTGATGATAAAGGTTGTGAAGGCATGAATCATGTTTGGCCGACATGATTAATGATATCTACAAGTATATGCTTGATCCGCATTGCTTGGTGAGCAAGGATTCAGCCGACAGAACAGAGTTTGTAAGAAACTAGACTGTTCTGGATGCCGACTAGAAAGGTGATGAAATTACTTGTGCGGATATATATAGGGGATGGATTTAGTTGTGAAGAGGGTGTATGTATTAAGATATATGCGAATAAGTGCAGAACAGAGCAGAAGTAGCAAGAAAGATCTGGTATGTGAAAGGATAGCAGAATAAAGAACAGAGGAAAGATGAAGTGCAGCAGATCAGTGTACTGAGCCTAACCGGAACTGAACTCCAGCATATGCAGATGCTTCCAATCAGTTCAAGACTGTGATTCTTATCACTTTGTAGACAGTGTGTCTTCTTGTAGGCAGTGGACCTCTTGTGAGCAGTGTGCTCGGGCAGTGAGCCCTAATTGGCAAGTGCCATTTTGTAATTTCCTATTCTTCTAACAGAGAATAATTTTTGGGTTAATCACCCCGTGGTTTTCTCCCTTAACAGGGTTTCCATGTCAAAAATACTGTGTCATGTGTTTCTTATTTCATGGTAATGTTTTGTGTTTGATTCAATGCTGCATTAATTAATAAGAAAGTTCAAAAAGGGAAATAATTAGGATAACTGATTCACCCCCCCTCTCAGTTATCAACAATGTTTGTATCAAATCCCAAAGAGAGATCTTAGCTGGAGTAGCACGAAGTTGTTTGACAAGATCATACTCTTGACCACTTTTATGAGTAAGGTGAGATGGTGGAGAGAGCATAGGTTGAGAGAATGGAAGAGAAATAGGCACATGCAGTGCTTTCTTACTTTACTTGTTATTACGGGTGTTATATGTATGAGCAATCACATTTTGTACACCCTAATTTCCTTGAGTCATTTTCTTTGCATAGTTGTAGATGTGATCCGGGGGTCTACCTTGAACAATAATCATTGGCTTTAAACTAGAGGGTGAACTAGGTGCCCCTCGGACAATCATCTTAGGAATATTGCTACAAAGTTTATTAATCAATATTGAATTGACACTGTTTCCCTCTTGATTGCACCTAACATCCATCCCTAAAGTATTTAATGTGAGAGACCTGTTCTCATCCACTAATGCTACATCTTGGCCAGGGAGAGCAATGGGATGAGAGGAAGGTACATTATCATCATCATAATCTATGGTGGAAAAAGACTTTTCACTCTCATCTTTCTCATGAGTGTTCCTAGAGATGAATTTGGTTAAATCTTCTAATATCATAGGATGTTCACTCATGAGGATTAGGAATTTGTCAAAATCAAGATCTTTGATAAATGCATGTAGAGATACCATAGAAAAATGACATGAAGGTGTCATTGCATTGTTTTCAATGTAAACTTAGATTTTAAAATCTTTTTGAATTTGATGCAAAAAAAACAAGTGCAAAAGAATGTATGAAAATGACTTAAAATGCTTGATTTTTGTACTTTTTCAATGCAAATGAATGAAACAAAGGGTGTTGTAAGGATTTTGATCAAGGGAAGTAAGTTATATGTTTGATATCAGTCCAAAACAGAAACAAGGTCCTTATCAACACACTTTTGATGCAAATCCAAGCTAATGCCAGGCCAAACTATAGTGAAAATATGTCGAAATAGGCACTTTTTTCACCAAAACTTAATGCAAAAGAGCATAACAAAGGGTGTTGTGAGGAAAATGATGATGGAAAGAAAATAATATCAGTAATTACAGCCACTTGGTGCCAAAATATCCAACACAACACACTTTTAGTGCCACTTAAGGTAAAACCCTAGTGAAATTATAGCAAAAATAGGCTATTTTTCATAGTTTTTCAATTCCAAGACCTAGAAAAAGGGGTGCTGTAATGAATTTTAGGTTGTGCAAAAAATAATACTGATGATATCAGTCACCACAATCCATAAAACTTGTCACAACACACTTGGAGTGCAAACTAGGTCAAACCCTAGGGCAAAAATAGTCAAAATGTGTAGTTTTTCATTGAATTTTCAATACAAGAGCCCGTTAAAAGGGTGTTGTGAAGATTTTTAGGAGGGGAAGAAAATGATTACCCTAATAACAACCAATTAATGAAAAAATATTTTTCACAACATGCCTATGGTGTAATTTTATAGAGTCGATAAAGCCAAATTTAGTGAAAATTGTTGTTTTTGAAGCCCTAGGTTTGAGATGTTGACGCAAAATGCTATGTGAATCTTTTGAAGTATGATTTATGATGGAAATGAATTAATCTTAGATCTTAAAGTTATTTTCAATCTCTAATATGCAAAATGCCAATGCCAATCTAATGAAAATGCATGAAAATTGCTAGTTTTTTGTTGAAATTTTCTATGCAAAAATTCAAATATTTAAATCTAAATGCAAATTTACACAAAAATGAAAGAATACAGCCAAATTATAATTTTAATGAGCCTCTAAAATTAGTAGAAAAATTTGAAATAAGATTTTGCCTACTAACCCTAGATTTTGAAATTACTAGGTTATATGAAAATTTTCAAAATCTCTACAAAAGCCTAGCAAATTAATGATGAAAATGCAATGCAAATTATTGAATTTTTGTGTTTTTCTATATTTTATATTAGATCTGATGTAAAAATCATTAATTAGGAAAAGTTAGAAAGAATTAATGCAATTTAGTAAGCCAAACAATGTAATTTTTTTGAATTTTTAAAAATTTTCATTTTTTTTGAATTGTTCTCAATGCAATAAAATGAATGACTATATGAATGAATAAAATCAATCCAAATCTGAAGACACACACTCATAAAGTTGCAATTTAAGTCCAAAAACATGGGTTCACCAAAATGTTTAGTGGAAAATTAGATTTGTTAATGTTTTAGTGTTTTGATGTTTAAACCCTCCTTTCCACTTTACATTCAAGGATATAGGGTCGAGTGGCAATTCACTATCATACCCTAGATTACTGTGAGATGAAGGAAAACTTGGATTAGGGAATTTAATTATCAATTTCTCTTCTCTTATGCTCAATTGACCATTAAAACCCTAATTATGCAAATACGACAATAAACTGGCGAATAATAGAAAATGCTCTTGCAGAGGGAAGTAAAATGCCAAATCATAGAGTACTTGTTTTTGAGGTTTTAGGGTGGAAAAGTTGAGGACATTGGAGCGGGCGCTCAAGTCCAAGGTACCAGTTTCTTTGCAAGATCCTGACCTCCTTTCGACACTGAGCAGTACTGTAACTTCTATTTCCAGAAATTCAATTGTGAAGGACAGAGGAGTGAGTGGCCAAGTCCTGAAAAGGCTCTGATGTCCTACTTCTCTTCAGATCCTGAATCCTTGATGTCCGTTGATCCCTCCTGCAACTTACTTTTTCCAGATGTGACACCTGTAACCTACAATCATAAAACTTTGGGAGGGGGTTGTGGTGTTTAGAGGCTTGCCTCAGTCAAGCCCCAGAGGACACTTAAGTCTTAGAACACCTTTGTCAGATAGAGAGTGCGTGCTTAGGGAGACAGAAGCAAAAACCAAAGAAAATAATGATGAAAACACAATATGATGTCACCTTGTAGTGAATATATAATGGGAGGAAGATGCTATTCATTCCATGATGAAATGGGTGCTCCAATCTGCTAACACAAACACATAGACCACACAAATCTACTCTTACAACACAATGAAAGCTTTGAATCACCTTTAGGATGCCAAAATCACATGAACATAATCTCTAGTTTCTAAATGAATGCCTAAACATGCTTTTATATGCAACTACAAACACTCTCACCAAGATTTTCATAATTCAAACTTACTGTGTCGGTAAAGGACCCAAATAACGGTCATAAATCGACACCTAAAAATTGGGGTTGGCCCAAAATAGGGCAAGACTAGGGCATGGGTGCCCAAGTCCTCCCCCCTTATTTTGGGCAGGGTAATGCTCAAGGGGTCCTCCTAGGTCCCATTTGTCATGTTACTTAGGGCTCATTCCATCAGGATGCCAAAATATGAACTAAGATGTCCTAAATGCATGCAAAAGACCCAGGAGCTAAACCTTAAGAGGGAAAAGCTCCCAAGGAGACATTTTCTGATGTTACAGGTAGATCTCACCCAATTGATTCCATAATTTTTATGCGGTCTCTTCCTTTGTAACATTTAGTAGCACATAATCTAAAAGAAAAAAATGGATGGTTCCCCATGCCTTCTTATCCAGTCTAGCCCACTCATCTGGAGAGACATCATTAGGTTTCTTCTCTTTTTGAATAGCCAATCATTGGTTTCTCTCTTCCAACAAATCTTCCATTTTCAGCTTCCACAACTCATACCCCGTTCCATTGAACTTCTCAATGTCCAATCGAGAGGTTGATGCAACGGTGGATGCAACCATAATAACAACACAAAATCTGCAAAACAAACACAACCAAATCTCCCACTGCAGTTACATCTTCCACACTACCACCCAAGAGTCAAAGTTGGTCAGGCTCTAATGTCACATGTTATAAATGAAAGCAACACTACTTTAATCAAAATCTGATTCAAGATAAATTTTAGCAATCTTTAACTGTGTGCTATTAACAATGGAGATTATAACAAAACATAAACCCACAATACATAAATATACTAGAAGCATAATGAAGCACATAACACAAGTGTCTAATGTGGAGAAAACCCTTTTGGGTAGAAAACTCCACCAAGAAAAGAGGCCAAGTTGTATTATCTTCACAAAAGGAGATTACAACTACATTCACTTCCTCTGTCCTTCAACCTTCACTCTGACAGAACCTGGGTACCTGTAAACTATTATATATCTCATCTACTATGCTATGGTTTTTATAGAATTTACACAACCTCAAGATATTAAATGACTTCTTACAAGCCCATAACACTTGTCAAGAGTCAACAATACAATTTTGGGCGTCCATGTCCAAGACTAGGCTCTTATGAGGTCATAAATCCTATCATACATGCATCCTACACTTGAAAAAATGTGCCCATGCAAGCTTGAATGCCTTGGGACCAAAAATAGCCACTTACAACATCTTATGACATGTTATATACTATTATAAGTGTCATATATTCTTATGATAACTTACAGTTGTCATAGAATGTCTTATACCTTCTTACAGCATCTATGACGTGCCTCATAACACTAACAATAGATTATTCATCCACATGTGCACCCCACTTTGACCAATTGCCATTTACCATAGTAAATGACATCTTGTAACTACCACTGGTAACTTCAAGACTTACCATGCAGTAACTCCGTAATTACCGTGGACAGTAAATATTTTTTACTTCTACCAATGAAATTTGTATATCCCTTATGGGTAATTACAAATAATAAATGGAATAATCAAATAATGGGATTTACAAGGTTAATGGCACCTTATCCCAACAGTCATGCTAAATATATTATGATCAGATGCCATTGTAACGAAGCATCAATAAGATCTCTATTAGAATCATTTGTTCTTCTCAGCCCATAGAATGTCAAGCGAGCCATAAAGTGCGTCATAATAGAGTAAAACAATCACATTAAGAATATGACAACCATAAGAGTCTTTGAAGGAGGAATACAAGTGTAGAGGTAAATACAGAATGAAATAAAATGTCTTTTGTTTCTGTTGAAAAGGTAAACAATTTGTATTTCTTGTTGCCATACAATGAAGCCAAGAATGCATTCTATGGGGCAAATGAACAGTATAGAATGGTGATGCCAAGGGTTTAGAACAAATTTCTAAGTTTCTTCATGCCACAACAAGGGCCTTATGAACCCATTTTCTACAAAATAAAGGTGACTATACCTAAGTTTTGAAACCCTTGGCCATGTTTTTTGAAAACACAACTGAAAAGAAAACCTTCATGCTCAAACTAATACCCATAAACTTGAGTAGTCACGGCCCTTCTTAGAAAGAAAGTTGGTTTTTAGTTCTATTCAAAGGGCGAGCAAGGTGACAATAGTTACTACTTTCAAGAAATAAAGGAAACCTAGCTTATACCTTCAAAATCCACGGCCTTAGAAGTAATGGAAGCTATGAGCTAGGGTTTGGAACCAAAGAAGCTTCTTGTAACTCAAATAGAGATGCATGAATATAGAAGTAAAGAAAGCCTTGGGTTAAGTAAATCTCATAAGCACCCAGAGCTTCAACAAGCCACGGCCATAAGGGTTTTCATAAAGAAAGTACATGATATAAAACAAATACTGTTCTTTTTATCCACTGTTGAGCTCGAATAGAGCATCTTTTACAGACAATAAAGAAAAATGTGAGATCAAACTCGAAAAAGAAAGATTTTTCTATATTTACTTTGCTTTAACTACATTTAAATAATAATTATTAAAGCAATTTATAAGGACATTGCTTTTAATAATGTTTTACAATGATAGTTAAGTTTAACTTGGTTAGGGTGCAATCCTTATTGACAATAGTTTTTGGCACACTCGGTGGGACTCTGAAACTTGTTTTGGAGAAGTTTTCAAGTTTTAATCTATTATTCTAGTATATGCAGCAGTTTTTCTAGCCTTTGGAGGCTTCAAGATATACTCGGTGACTCCATTTTTTTTGGTTTTGCATATAGATCTAGTGTAATCAGCGTATGAGAAAAGTGCAGACCAGATCAAGACCCGCTCTGTTTGAGTATTTGTAGTTATCTCCACCAAGAAGAAGGGGTGGGATAGCAAGAAGAATTTTTGACTCATCAAGGAGGTCAAGATCTACACCTCCAAGCCTCAGCCCCACAAGTCCAATGCAGAGAAACTGAGTGCTAGTAGTACAAATACCAGTGATGGTAAGTTAATTTGCATTTGTACCTTTTAATGGGGGCAACCCATTAAACAGTGCTCAACATGATGACATTCCTGTTGTAGCCCTCAAAAGTCTTCCATACTTTACCAGAGAAGACAGATCACTGCTGTTGAGCACATTCAAGATGTGTCAATGTTGTGATTAGTGCATAATATCACTCAAGAGAATGTAGCACTTAGACCACTGGCTACCTCACTGAAGGGTAAAGCTTTGCAATGGTTTAGAGGTCTTACACTGAATTCAATAACAACATGGGATTAGCTGGGTGATGGCTTGCATAGGCATTTTGAGGACAAGTCCGATCATTTGTCTTTTCTGGAATAATTAAGTACTATCAATAGAGCTCCTCATGAGCACATGGTGGATTTTAACTACCGTTTCTAGAGGACTTGGGATAGGATTCTCGCAATGGTAAAGCCTTCACCACAACATGCTTTTTTATTCTTCCTTTAAATCTTTAAATAGTGAAATCTCTGTAATGATTCAGTCTATGGGCTGGTTTACTCTTCATAATGCTTTTGATGTAGCTATCTAGAGAAGAAAATTACCTTATTCAAGCTAGTAAGATAGCCCCAAGGCCTCCTATGCCAATTTTTTCTGAAGTAAAACCACCTATTCCTATGTTAGTACCCCCTTTAGCTATTGTCCTGCCAGTCCCAGTAATAGAATACTAAGATGTAGCCAAAGAAACTGTTGTTCCAAACCCATCCCAAGAAATCCAAGAGTTAAAGGGTATGTTGCAGTCCTTTAGCAAGACTGTGAGTAATGAATTTGTTAATCTTAAGAAGAAAGTGGGTCAAGAGCATAGACCTTATCAATCTCTACATCAGCCCAATCAGTCAAATAGAATACCTTTCAAGTTGATGCTCAAGGTCAGAGGAGAAACTTCAATCCTAGGCCCTTTCTGCCTTATAATCCTAATGTTGCCAGCTCTTCAAAAGAGCTCATGCCCACTCAGAATAATATGGTACAAGAATGTGATTGGTGTTATCCATGCAACTAGCCTCATAACCAAGCTACATGTGCAAACAATATGAGAAATCAACCTCTTATGGTGCAAAATAGTTATGGCGGTTCAGAAAGTGCTTCAAATGAGAATATAGCTCAGCAAGATAACCCAGATGTTGCCTTGATGAATTAGCAAGGCACTAAGTTTTGTGGTGTGAACTATCCCCAAGGCCAAAATCAATCAAATACACTTGTTTCAGTCAATACAAGATAAAAAAAGAGGGCTGTTGATTTGGAGCTGTAATGTCAGAAAATGTCCCCTTGGGGGCTTTTCCCTCATAAGGTTTAGCTCCCAAGTCTTTTAGTGTTCATTTAGGACATCTTACATCATATTTCAACATCTCGATGGAATGAACCCTGGGTATCATGTCAAATGGGACCTAGGAGGACCCCTTGAACCTAACCCTACCCAAAATAGAGGGGGAGAACTTGGGCACCCGCACCCTAGTCTTGCCCTATTTTGGGTCAATCCCAATTTTTGGGTGTTAGCTTGTGACCATTATTTGGGTCCTATGCCGATACAGTAAGTTTGAATTACAAAATTCTCGGCAGGAGTGTTTGTAGTTGCATATAAAAACATGTTTAGGCATTCATTTGTAAACTAGATTACAACTAGATGATTCCTAGATGGCTATTGTGAACTTTATGCATTCTAAAGGTGATTCAAGGCATTCATTGTGTGGCAAGAGAAGATTTTTGTTGTTTATGTGTTTATATTTGCAGATTTGAGCATCCATCTCCTCATGGTACGAAGAGCTTCTTCCTCTCATGAGATCTTCACTACAAGGTGACATCATTTGTGTTTTTGAGCATTTATCATTTGGTTTTTGCCTTTTCCTCACAAGGGCACACACTCTCTATCTAACAATGGTGCTTGGAAGGCTTGAATGTCTCTCCAAGGCCTCAACACCACAACCCCCTCCCAAAGTTTTCATGATTGCAGGTCACATGTTGAAGATACAAGAAAAGTGAAGTTGCAGGAGGGTATCTCAGAGTGTCATATTCATAGATCAAAGCTGAAATTAGTACCTTGGACTAGGGCACCCGCTCATTAGTCCTTGAAGTTTCGTGACAGGAAAATCTCTGGTATAGTAGGAACATGTTACAGATCTTGTTTGCAAATCCTAACAAAAGTAGGGCATTGGACTTGGGCACCCACTCTTTAGTCCTAAACTTTTCTACCTCTAAACTCTAAAAATAGGTGCACAGTTATTTGTCATTTTACATCTTTCTGTAGCAACATTTTCTGATATTTGTCCGTTTGTTGTCCTATTTACATAATTGGGATTTTAAGGTATAATTGAGGATAAGAGAAGGTAATTGGTAATCAAATCATAAAAATCCAAGCTTCCCTACATCTCATAGTGACCTAGGGTAGGATAGTACATTGCAACTTGACCCTAGGTCCTTGAGTGTGAAGGGTGAATGGAGGATACCCACACAAACTATCAAAAAATCAACTATCCAAATTTTACCTTTTACATTTTGGTGAACCCATGTTATTGGAATTGTTTGCACCTTGCTGAGTGTTTTTCTTCAGATTTGTAGTGATTTCATTCATTCATAGTATCATTCATCTTATTGCATTGGAAAACTTACAAAAAATTGGAAAAAATAGAGAAATTGGAAAAAAATAGCATTTTAGGGTTTCTATTTTGCATCAATTAAATTCAATTTCATCAAATTTATGATTTTTGCATTATATATGAATTAAAATGCATAAAATTATAAAAAATCATTAGTTTGCATTGCATTTTCATCATAAGGTTGCTAAGGTTTTGTTGAAAATTGTGAATTTTGCATATAACCTAGTAATTCCAAAATCTAGGGTTTGTAGGTAAAATCTTGTTTCAGATCTTTCTACTAATTTTAGAGGCTCATTAAAATTTTAATTTGGCCGTCATATTGCATTTTAGAACAAATTTGCATTTTTGCATAGAAAATTTCAACAAAAACTAGCATTTTCATTAATTTTTCACTAGATTTGAATTTACATTTTGCATCCTAGGACTTGGAAATCATTTTTAGATCTGAGACCATTTAATTTTCATCATAAATCAGATCTCAAAACATTCATATAGCATTTTACATCAAGATCTCAAACCTAGGGCTTGAAAAACATTGATTTTCACTAGATTTGGCCTTATCGACTCTCTAAATTTACACTAATTGGCTGATATCAGGGGTATTATATGCTTCCCATCCTAAAATTATTTACAACACCTTGTTATTGGCCTCTTGTATTGAAAATTTGGTGAAAAATTTCACATTTTTTCTATTTTTGCTCTAGAGTTTGGCCTAGTTTGCACCCTAAGCGTGTTGTAACAAATTTTATGCTTCTAGGTGACTTATATCATTGCTATTATTTTTTTCACCTCATAAAATTCTTTACAACACCCCTTTTTCTAGGTCTTGGAGTTGAAAAATCGTGAAAAATTGCATATTTTTTCTATATTTTTACTAGGGTTTGATCTTGAGTGGCACTATAAGTGTGTTGTGATGGATATTTTGGCATTAGGTGGCTATTATTACTGATATGATTTTCTGTTCATCATCATTTTTCCTCACAACATTCTTTGTCATGCTCTTTTGCATTGAGATTTGGTGGAAAAATCGCATATTTTAGTGAATTTTCACTATATTTTGACTTGTCATCATCTTAGATTTGCATCAAGAGCTTGTTGTAAAAGATCTTATTGCTATTTGGACTGATATCTGACATATTATTTTCTTCCCCTGATCAAAATATTTACAACACTTTTTATTTCATATATTTGCATTAAAAAAGTACAAAAAATCTAGCATTTAAGGTCATTTTTGCATATAATTTTGCACTTGTCTTTTGCATCAATTTTTAAAAGATTTTAAAATCTAATTTTTCATTGATTTGAGAATATGCACATGGCCTCTAATCTCAACAACAATAGGTTCCCTCTTAGACCTTACATGAAGAGAAAGGTCCCTGAACCTGAAATTGTGTTTACACCTCATGATAGAACAATCGGAGACACTGAAGGACCTCTCTACATCACTGTGAAAATAATGGGAAACCCCGTGGATGGAACCTTTATTGATCCTAATTGCATGACTAATGTTGCCATGGAAGAGTTCATCTATTTACATAATTTGATGCAAGGATCTTATGACCCTTCAGACATGATGATTAAAACACATAAGGGAACCTTTGTAAAACCTTTGTGTAAGATATCATTGTTGGTAACTATATTTGAAAAAAACGTA
Organism: Cunninghamia lanceolata; assembly: GCA_027924645.1. Classification (NCBI taxonomy): domain Eukaryota; kingdom Viridiplantae; phylum Streptophyta; class Pinopsida; order Cupressales; family Cupressaceae; genus Cunninghamia; species Cunninghamia lanceolata. The sequence goes on along the minus strand of BSBN01000233.1, from coordinate 15,336,604 downwards.
GAACAATGGTTTGATGTTGTCCCCATTTTTGACCACTTTTGCATTAAATTGAAACACCCTTGGTTGAAGGAAAAGAAAGTTGTCCCTTCAACAACTCATAATTGTCTAAAATTTCCTTTTGAGGGACATGCGATTACCATTTCCCAAAATAAATATAAACCTTTGGTTGAAAGAAAACATTATACACTGGATTACTTTTGGGACAAATCTAAAATGAAAGTAGAGCAATGAACAGACATTAAATTCTTGAGCTATAGAAATTACAAAGCAAAACTATTACATCCAATGGCTGATCCCTCTATGCAAGAAACAACAAAAGACAAGAAAATTGCATTTGAAGAGAACCATAGACTGAGAGGACAAGGTCCCTATGCTGAGGTTCCTACCCCACCATCAGTACAAGGATCGGAAGGTAATTGCCGACAACAAAACATTCCACCTTGACAAATGAGATTTGATCCTAGTGCTTCCTCTTCTAAAATGAGAAAACCTATGAAAGAGCAAAGCCCTATCTTACAAGAGATAAGTGGTAAGAGAAAAAGAAATAGAAAAGTGAGAGAAAGAAGAAGAAGACAAGCTTATGCCTTAAACCTTGCATCTCAACAAGAAAACATTGATCCAAACATTGAACCAAACAAAGATGATCCTAACAATGAACAACCTTGGGCTATGATACCTTATGTCCCACTTTCCTCTAAAATTTGGGAGTGGGAGGATGACGATGATTTCGTTGATGACCGCTAGCCTGGGAGATCTTGCCAGGTAAGTATCGCTAACCCTTTATCTCTCTCATGATGTGCTTCCCCTATGATGTGTTATGTGTTGTTTAGGCCTCCTGGGATGACCCTCGATTCTCTTGTAAGGTCTGGGATACCAAGAGACCGTCTCTATTGTGACCTTCTTCTATTTGTATCATCATTCTTCTATATTACCTCTCTTTGATTTCATTCTTGTGTGTTGTGTCTTATGGACATAGCGTTGTGGTTGGTGACCTGGGGGCACCCTCCTATGTGATTGTCCCTAAGACACTTGTTTCTCTTCTCTTATTTATTGTTTGCCTTCCTCTAGTGTTTCTATCTAGAGGGTGGATAATGAAAAACATTTATACTGATGCAGACCTAGTATCCCTTTAGTGAGAAATAAAAAATTGGACTTAGTTCCTAATATGATGATGGGGTTGTAATATATTATCGGATGCTTGGCTAGTAGAAGCACTCGTGCTTTCTGTGTAGTGATTTTGATGATATTTATCTCATTTACAAACCTTAACAATACTGATGCTCTGTGCACTTTGTTTGTCTTTGAATCTAGCCTTGGTGGTACGCGATTCAGAGATCTTCATGATATAGCCCCACGATTCTCCTCAAACTCTGAATTCATAGTATAACCTTGGCTCTTTGTGTGGTTAATCATATGCATTGATGTTGTTTATCATGATTATGTAGACACTAACATATTTCTTGTAGGAATGTGTTTGTGGGAACATTTGGTGATCGTAAAGTACATGTCACCTCTAAGGGACATGGGCTTTGTGAAAGTCCATGTTCCCTTGTGTGTTTTCTTCCTACCTTAATGTGCTTGATATCAATACCTGATATCAACCACCTTAAGGTGGGGGCATATATAAGGTAAGTTGTCTATTGTAGATGTTAGCAATGTACTTGTCCTCAGGTGCAGTTTAAAGACTAGTGTGATGAGTAATTCTAGCACTCTGAGTTTGTTTGCAATCAATCAATCAATCATTTAAGCCCTTTGCAGAAGTGGGATATCACGTATATCCTTTTTATCTTAAGCCCTCTGCAGAGGTGGGAAATCACGGGGGTGGTGTATTTCTCAGAGAAGATTACACCATCTTGTAATTTTTAAAAAGTCCTCATCAGGAGGTAGGGAGTAATTCTGTGACTAACTCAACCCTTAAGCATGTCTTCGGCAATTGTTGTGGTGAAGCCCAATCATCGGTGTGTACCTATAATGTGCCTGAGATGGTGTTGAACCTAGAAATAGGAACACTCCATCACTTGTCTACAGTGTTTTCTCCATGTCTTCAAAGTGTGTGTTTTGGTGTGCTTTCTTTGTTTAGTGTGTTTGTTCCCCATATATAGTTTAAAGACATGTGTGATAAGTACATCTTGCATTATGGGAGGTTTGGCATGTCTTGTGTGTGTATTGTCCCATATACAGTTTAAAGACCCATGCGATGAGTGCATCTTATATTATGGGAGGTGTGTTTACTTTCCTGTACTAGCATCTACATTTCATATATATGAGAAAAAGAAAAGAAAAGAAATCATTCCTATCATCTATGCATTAATGTGTCTTCTATGTATTCAATGCATTCTCTGTGTTTTGTGTGACTGTAACTGTCTTCTCCATGTTTTACGTGCTTGTGATTGTCTTCAATGTGTCTGGCATTTCTTCTCCGTGCTTGGTGTGTTTGTTGTGCTTGTTGACCATACTTTAATGCATGTATTGACCTCGCATTTATACATACATTAAAGTGGGGGCTAAATGTAATGTCAAAAAATTTCCCCTTCGGGGCTTTTCCCTCATAAGGTTTAGCTCCTGGGTCTTTAGTGTACATTTAGGACATCTTACATCATATTTCAACATCCTGATGGAATGAACCCTGGGTATCATGTCAAATGGGACCTAGGGGGACCCCTTGAGCCTAACCTTGCCCAAAATAAGGGGGAGGACTTGGGTACCCACACCTAGTCCTACCCTATTTTGGGTTAGTCCCAATTTTTGGGTGTCATCTTGTGACCGTTATTTGGGTCCTATGCTGACACGGTAAGTTTGAATTACGAAATTCTTGGTGAGAGTGTTTGTAGTTGCATATAAAAGCATGTTTAGGCATTCATTTGTAAACTAGATTACAACTGGATGATTACTAAATGGCTATTGCAAACTTTATGCATTCTAAAGGTGATTAAAGGCATTTATTGTGTGGCAAGAGAAGATTTGTGTTCTTTATGTGTTTGTATTTGTAGATTTTAGTATCCATCTCCTCATGGCATGAAGCACTTCTTCCTTCCATGAGATCTTCACTACAAGGTGACATCATTTGTGTTTTTGAGCATTTATCATTTGGTTTTTGCCTCTACCTCACAAGGGCACACACTCTCTATCTGACAACGATGTTCGAAAGGCTTGAATCTCTCTCTAAGGCTTGACTGAGGCAAGCCTCTAAACACTACAACCCCCTCCCAAAGTTTTCATGATTGTAGGTCACTTGTTGAAGATACAGGAAAAGTGAAGTTGTAGGAGGGCATCTCAGAGTGTCAAATTTGCAGATCAAAGCTAAAACTAGCACCCTGGACTAGGGCACCTGCTCATTAGTCCTAAAATTTTCATGACAAGAAAATCTCTGGTACAACAGGAATAGGTTGTAGATCTTGTTTATAGATCCCAACAAAAACAGGGCATTGGACTTGGGTGCCCGCTCTTTAGTCCCTGACTTTTCTGCCTCCAAACTCTAAAAATAGGTGCACAATTATTTTTTATTTTACATCTTTCTGTAGTAGCATTTTTTGATATTCATTAATTTGCTGTCGTATTTGCATAATTAGGGTTTTAAGGTATAATTGAGCATAAGAGAAGGTAATTGGTAATCAAATCATAAAAATCCAAGATTCCCTACATCTCATAGTGACCTATGGTAGGATAGTACATTGCAACTCGACCCTAAGTCCTTGAGTGTGAAAGGTGAAAGGAGGATACACACACAAACTATAAAAAAACCTAACTATCCAAATTTTACCTTTTATAGGAGCAGCAAGCTAGAAATGTTCAACATCAGCCATATAAAGATAAAATGTATGCTTATTTATCTCAAGTTGTCCCCCCAACACAACAGAAGGTGCAGATTCTACAAAGAGGACAAGATGTGCCCAGAAAGGAGTAGCCTAAGGTGCAATCACAAAGGCAAAATGATGTTGTTGCTCTTAAAGGACAACAAAAGGTGAGCCTTGTTTCATTTAATGGTGTTGAACACCTTAAGAAGGATACTATTTGCATGTCAATAATGGATGCATTGCACATTCCTAGTCAAAAAAATTTGCTACAAGATGCTTTGGCTGAAATTTCTATTTCTGATGTTGCTAA